>OZ005653.1:285716497-286403997 GCA_963930645.1 Salticus scenicus | reverse complement strand
CGACACCCAGGCCAAAACTGAGAAAAAATATATACCACCTTTCTCTAGAATGAATAAGTGGCCATATTCTAAATCCCTTAACTAGAAATATAGATTTCCGAGGTATACACATAAGGCACGAATAGACGAAAATAAACTGAAATAGACGAAATTATCGAAAATTTCTACTGTACAAATTTCTAGATGGTGAAACAATATTCTGAATACTCTAAATATTTTGAATCATTTATATTGCAAGAAATTCTCACTTGATTTTCTTGAATTATGTAATAAACCAAGATTATAGTTGCAGAAACCCGTGTCTTGTAGTCTCATTTATTAGCAGAGATTTTTAGGTAACTTTGCCCTCAAGAATATAGGCAAACGCTCTAGAATTCTTCTAGGGGCTTCCAGAACTCGCTTTCCAAGGGGGACTAGAATTTATAAAGATGACATGGGACTATTTTTTCTAGAGCCACAATTTACATTCTAGTTGTCAGTTATAGAATTTTTTCTCAGTGAAATGCTTAATTGCTGGTGAAACGCCATTAAAAAAAATCTTTTGTAAGGTTTTGAACAGTGTATAAAAGTCATTTTTAATAGAATCTAATTTACGAGTACTTGTTTTATCTCAAAAGTGATTATTGCAGTCGATAAAGTAACAACGGTTTTAGTACAGTTAGACATTACTACGTTTCGCAGTGTTGAATAAAATGAAATTAACATTTAAAAAGAGATTTTTAGTTACAATAAAATGCATAAGAGAACAATGTAAAAATATTAATAATATGACGCTTGTTTCCGCTGTAAATCTGACCCTAACTGTGTCTATACGCCACAAGCAAACAGTTACATTTCAGTAATAAAGATATCAGAAGATAACTGAATATTCGGGAGATACCAATATTTCTTCATTCAAGGCAGAGTGTTCTTGTTTCGTTCATAATTCTATATTTAGCGGTTATGGCAGTTTCATTTATATATTTTGTTATTTAACTTTTATGTAATGATGAATGTTTATTTTATTGATTTAAAATGAGAATGATTAACTCAGAGTTTACGGGTTAGTGTATAAATATTTATTAATTTTCTCAAATAATAATAGCTTTTAAACTAAACGCAACCAATTCCGAAGAGATTTGCTCACTAAGCTGGGTTCGAGCCTAAGTCTCACTCGTAAGCTTAGACTTTTGTTATTTTTTGGTGGTTTTCTCCAAAACTAAAATAAATGTGGGCTAGAAATCCTCTGAAAGAACCCCATTATACACCTTCCACAAGTTCTAGATGCCTCAGAAATCAGTTGAGGCAATTAGTCTTAAATTCTACACCATTATTACTACCTTTAAAAAAATCTGGTGTGAAACAACCTCACGACTTCCATTACCCACTATTACACGTATTATATGCATTTTTGAAAGATAATGTGATCAGAAAGCATAAAAGTGACCTAAAGAGAAAATCGTTAGAGCCGTTTTTGGGATACCAACTTTTACAAAAAATCAATTATTGACCGGAAAACGATAATTACATACAAAAGGATATTTAAAAGTGAGTTAATAGGACGAGTTTGAAAAAAAATCCGTACAGCCGTTTTCAAACGAACGCGCTTGCAAGACCTGAAATTGAGCTATTTATACAGGACGCCTATCAATTTTTCTGAACTAACGAACTATATCATTCGAAAGGACATCTAATAGAGTGTTTATATAGAAAATTTGAAGAAAATCGTTAGAGCCGTTTTTGAGATACGGACTTACGGTCCCACTTCCAGTTTCCGATGTCCTACTTCCGGTTAAACTCAATTATTGACAGGAAAACAATAATTACATACAAAAGCATATTTAAAAGTGAGTTAAAATGGCGAGTTTGAAAAAAATCCGTACAATCGTTTTTAAAGGAACGCCTTTGCGAGGCCTGAAATTGAGCTATTTATACAGGACGCCTATCAATTTTCCTGAACTAACCAACTATAGCATTCGAAAGGACATCTAATAAAGTGTTTATATAGCAAGTTTGAAGAAAATCGTTAGAGCCATTTTTGAGATACGGACTTACGGTCCTACTTCCGGTTTCCGGCGTCCCACTTCCGGTTTTTCAATTTTCACCAAAATTTGGAAATTTCATCTGCACACCAGACGTATTTCAATTCTAAAGTTCCGTAGCTCTGTCTTTATTAGTTTCTGAGCTATAATAGCCAGAAGATTCTCCACACACACACACACACACACACACACACACATACACACTGACCAATTGCCAAAAACCACTTTTTTGGACTCAGGGGACCTTAAAACGCGTAAATCAGGTGAAAACCCGATATCGAATTTTCAGACCGAATACAATACTTCCATTACCTACGGTAGTAGGGTAATGGAAGTAAAAAATAATAAAATAAATAATTATAATATTTCTAAAGGAATGAAAATATATTTAAATGTTTCTGAATTTCGGCATTAATGTATACAGTTTAAGGATAATAATTAAGCAGACCATATTAACAGGGACAAAGTGTTACGAAGAATTTGCATATTGTATCAAGAAGCTTAATATAATTAAATCGAATGAAATAAGAATGGTGTTGGTGTTTGTGAATAAGACCAATTGACTGCACTAGGGTCCTAGGTTTGAGGGGAAGTGCCTTCCGTGGAAGTCTTTCTAAGGAATCGTAGTCCGTTTTTACGCAAGTTTCGGAGTAAACCACGGAAATTTCCGAACGTCTAGGCCTACGAGCGCAACGTGGGATAGAACACGGCACTTCACGTCAACCAGCTTTGAGCGCAGAACCGCTCAACCGTTGGTGGGCTGAAATAAGAATGAAAATTGGAAATAAAAATTGAAGTGTAGACTTTTTCATTCAAACTTTTTTACATAAGATAGCTTTATAAAGACGAAATTGTAATTATCAGTGATTTTTAATGTAAACGTTTCACACAAAAAGTAAACCAGTTGTAGGAGATTTCTTTACTTACTTAAGACTGCATATTAGTCAGATTCCCTCTTTCTTTATTAACTCGCTTTCTTGTTTGTCCAGTACAAATCTTGCAATCGATTTTGAACTAACTTCCCGACTAGCTAGACATTTGAAACTTTTAGAATAGCTCATAACACGATGACAATGCATTCTTTTATTACTTTCATTCAATTAATAAATGTTTAAAAATTTCTTATAATTGTTCTCTCAATTACGCATTTGATCTTTTTCTTTGAAATTGATGGGATAATTCATCAAACGAATTTTTTAAATGTATTTATTAATACATAGAATGCTAAAGTTTACATGATTCAACAGAAAATTTAAAAACGTGGTATTTAAAAAGTTCTTTTTAACATGTAATTATTTGTTACTCCGTTTTACAAAGATATCTCATATAAAAACTAATATTTTTGAATTCTTTTTTTTTGTAATGTTGTTTGGGATAGTCCTAGTGTACAAGGGGTTTCAATACTCCAAAATTGAACTTCAATGCTCTGGGCTATATTGATTTGATTAAGTGGTACAGTCCTGAAGTTAAAAATTTTCCTCTATTTCTTTTTTCTGAAGTCACAAATATTTAACTGCAGAAACTCAAAGGAATTGGAAGGTCGTGCTCGTTAGCCTAGCTATAGTTTTTCGTGTTTTTCTCCAAAACATGCATAAATGCATGCTAGCACCTCTTTAAAAAACCCCACAGAGGGCATTCTTCCTCAGGCCTAGGACCCTAGAGCAGTCATTTGGCCTCAACTCCTACAACCCAACCCTAAAAGAAATTGAATTAGAAGAATTTTTTTTTTTTTTATGTTCCGAAACCACTTTACCACTCGGAAGCAGCAGATTTATGTGCCAAGTTAGTTACGGAAGTAGCAGCAGTAGTCTGCGGAGAGCATTGAAGATGTGACTTTTTTTAAACACGGATTGAATCGAGCAATTTAATGGGCTCTTCCCAGCATCGTCTGCTCAATCACATGATAGAGGAAAACGAATAAACGAATTCTGAGAATCGAATTCAATTAAATATTGTTCTTAAGAACAAAAATTTTAATATTTAATATAAAATAGAATAAAAGTAATATTGTGCATCTGTAAACAGTAGAATAATTGTATTTGTAAATTTAATAATTTTTAAAAAACATTTTATGTGTTTATTTATTTTTACTTATAAGAATCGATTTTTGTATAATGTAGTGTAACTGTAACATTAACTGATCTAGCAATAAATAATAGCTTGTTCTTGTGGAATGTTTACGGATTATAAAATGTTTTCATTTAATTTAATTGCATAAAGGTGTTACAACAAGTTAATTAACTTAATTACTGGTCTAAATGGATTTACGTAGTACGATATTGCACTGTCACTGATTTAAGTACCAAAAATCAGAGTATTTAAACATGTCTTCATGAACATCAATAACAGGTATAAACTAAATGATGATTGTAAATGTATACAGTAAACGAAAGATGATGAATAATGATATAAAATGGATTAAAAATGGTGATGTATAAAAAATAACACAGATTAAATACGATTGATCAAAAATAAGAATAGAAAATATGTCATTTTAGCAATTGCTCTAGCTAAACAAGACTTCGTCTGCTATTTGTTTTTCATCTATCATGTGACCTCTGACGTCAGGTGGGAAGAGCCCATTGTATGTTTCAGTAGAAAATATGATTTTCGTGTTTAAGTAAGCTAATATAGAATTTTATTAAGTGAACTATTAAACAAACATATTAAAAAAAATTACGTTAGCATATATTTAAAGTTCAATATATACATGGTAAATATATACTTATTTTCATGTCTTTATTAATTCGCTTTCTTGTTCGTTTGTTTGTCCAGTACAAATCTTGGCATCGATTTTTAACTAACATCTCGACAAGCTAGACATTTGAATCTTTTAGAACAGCTCAGAACACGATGACAATACATTTTTTTTTTTAATACTTTTAGTCACCTTTAAGCAGAATTGAATTCATTTTCAGTAAATTTTGAGAAATATGCAAGGTAACTTCCATCAAATTCAGTGCTTACACTTTTGTGTAATGGCGTTTGACGATTTTGAAAACATTATATATGTGAATTTTGTTTGTTTACAAAAATGTGCGAAAAAAATAAAAATAAAATAAAGTTTAAAAAGTCTGTGGATAGTGGAAACGACTAAAAAGTGATTAAAATTATATAAACAGAAAATTAAAAAACATTCTACATAAAAAGTTCTTTTTATGTTGTAATTATTTATTTTTATTAATCTTGTTACACTTATAGGGACTACTGTGTACAATTCTGTTTAACAACAGATTGTTGTAACTGAATAATTAAATTTTTTTTCAGGTAAGTGATTTTTTTTATCTATTTCTTCTTCTTTTTTTGTTATCGCGAACTTTTAAGATATTCACAGAAAAAAATTAAATTTTGCACAACGCTTAATTAACATTTATTGGTGTGAATACTATAATTTGTAAAATATTTATTTTTTTATACCGATCTTCACAAACAATAATATTCGTTCTATTAACTTGCAGATAAATATTACAAAAGAATACTATTAGAAAATGATAGTAAAAAGATTACAGGAACTCCACAATAAATTTGCACCTATAAATACGAATTTTTATTGATTTTTTGTTATTTTAAATTGAGAGAGATGTTTAATTATGAGTTAAAATGATATTAAAAATACCCAATTTTTCGAATTTTATAACATTTTTGATGCCACTTTGGACACTCAAGATACTGTTAAATAATATTATAACTTTGCACAACCCTTAAAGGACATTTATATCAACCTTTTATTGCTATTATATATAGAGAGATAAAAATTATAAAAATAATGAATTTTTGGATATATTCCAAAAGATATATTCCAAAACCAAGATATATTCCGAAACTCAGTATTTTCCTTATTCAATCTAAAAGACAACTTTTGGTCGCTGTTAAATTTTGAGATTTAAAAAAAAAATTTCACTGCATCCTTAAGTATAAAAAAAAAAAAAAAAAAAAAAAAAAAAAAAAAAGGAAAAGAAAGAAACGAAATCTTCTACAACTGGTCTGTGCTTTACTGGGTGAAGCGTTTACACTAAAATTCATCTAATAAGTCCAATTGCATTTTTATAAAGCTATTTTATGTACAAATGCTTGAATAAAAAAGTCTTGTACTCTTCAGTTTTTATTTTCACTTTAATTCCTATTTTATTCGACTTTATTGTATTTGACTTCTTGTTAAAATGTATAAAATCTTGACGATACTTTCTCCCTGTTAATATAATTTACTTAATAGTTATATTTTTAAAATGTATACTTTAATACCGCAGTTCAGATAGATTATTGTATAGCATAATTGCTAAATAATTTAAGGTTATAAATTCTTATTAACATTCTCGTCACGAAAATATGTTCTAAAGGGAATTCTCATATTTGTTCTGAACAGCATAAGACAAATGAAGTAGAAACTTCATCGCTAATAATTTCTAGACAGCTATTTTAAGAAAAATGAAATTGTAATCTATTAAACATGCGAAAATTAATATTAATTAAATAGTAAATTTCTCCTTATAAGCTGGTTAATAGATTTTACTGTCATAAAAGTTTGCATAATTTTAATTTTCAAATTTAATTTTATGTATTTTACTTTAAAATTTTATATTACATACATATTTTTATTAGAATTTGTTTATAAAATGCAGATTATTGAAATATTTTAAAGTGATGTTTTTCGTCTTACTTTACTTTTAATATTTTAAACGTATAATTGTATTTCTACGTTTTATTATACTTCGTTTATAATTAAAAACTTTTTTTTTTTTTTTTTTTTTTGTTCTCCTTTATCATATTTTTTTATCATGTAAATTTGTTTCTAGGTTTTATTGTGTTTCATTTTATAATTAAAAACTTCTTTCTTCTTCTTATTTTTTTTTAAGTTAGTCAGCCTTTCCCCTTCCCTTCGTTTTGACAGGATGAAACGTGTTTATTCAGCTTTGCATTGCATACTCGTAGCTCAGGGGTAGACACTATACCCGAATAGGAAACAATTATTTAAATATATAGATATATACATATATATTATTTTCTTAATTTTTACCATTTATCTGCCTACCATCTCCATATACACACTGAAAAAAGAAAAAAAAAGCTCATTTTTGAATATTGCGATAATGGAAGGGGAAAAAAAGAGTCATGTGTAAGCTTCACTTTTTCTAAGGACCGCAGAAAAGGAAAAATACCTATTTTCCCGTCTGGGCCGTCTCTCATACGTCGGTTTTTACGTTTTTTTTTTTTTTTTTTTTTTTTTTTTTTTAACACAGAAAGAAAACAAATTATAAAAATAAAATTATTAGTAGACAAGACACGGTGTTATTGAAAACTTGTTTGAAGACATATGTAAAAAAAATGTAAATTTCGGAAAAAATAATTTTTTTAATTTTGTAAATTAATTTTTTAAAAAGCCAAAAAAAAATGTTCATGCGATTTTACTTCTAAATCCTTTTAAAAATAATGCTTCCTTCATAAAGTAAAAATTCCTCAGAAAATTGCTGCAAATGTTGTGTAAAATATAGAGTTTATTTATTTAATTTTTTCAAGACTATTTACATTCGCAAACTGTGAACCTAAATATTGAATATTACGTTCCTACATTTTTACGTAAAACATTAGTCAAATGCAAGTCTTTTTTTTTTTTTTTTTTTAATATAGGATTTATATATATATATGTTATATTTTAAAACTTTTTATAATCTGTAACACATAAAATTTTATTTCTTAGAATAAAAGAAAAACTTTAGAAAACCTTTTATGAGAAACAACTTAAAATTCTCGCAGTTCAATTATCTTAGAATTTCGATCATCTTCATTTTATTAGGATTTAAGAAACATATAACTCATTTTTATTATTTTAAGTTAATGAAATTTAGAGGTTAAAAATTTCGCTAAAACATAATTGTTATAGTAGACTGTTTTTACTTTAGAGATTTTATTTGTGCGAATAAATCCTCTTACATATTAAAAAAATCTGGAGTGACTCCACTCGACTTTCCAAACATTGAGTAATTAACGGTTTTGTAGATAAAGTAAAGTAAGAGGAGTCGTTAAATAAACAAAAGAGAAAATTATAATAAGGGGTTTAGGTATTTTTCTTTATATAGTACACGATGTTTAATTCAGCTCTATTTTGCCAAACACGTAGATCATAATGAAAAACAATAATTCATTGCGTCCCTGCAAAAACCTGCAAATGCTAGATTCGCCAAAATGCTTACAGTTAGTGCAACAGACATTTATGATATTTACATAAATTTTCAGCTCCATCGGATAAGGCATTTAGACGCTATCGCACTTTAAAGTTTGAGCCCATATGCCACAATTATAAAGAAATTTGCATTTTGTCCCTGGAAAAAAAACCATAAGTGCTAGATTCTATAAAGCTCATACAGTTCGTGTGACGATGGCTTATAAGATGTATATAAATTTTCAGTTAATTTGAATAAGGAGATTAGTCGCTGTTGCACTTCAAATAATTTAAGCCTATAGGTCTTAATAAAGAACAATTTTTAATTGTGTCCCTGTAAAACTCGTTAAGTGCTAGAGCCACCAAAACCCATACAGTTTGTGCAATGGTGACCTATAACGCGTATATAAATTTTCCATTCAAACGGATATGACATTTAGATGCTATCGTAACTTAAATAATTTCACCCCATAGGCCATTATGATACAGAATTATTTGTTGCGTCCCTGTAAAAAAAACTAGAAGTACTGGATTCACCAAAACCTATATAGATCGTGCATTTGTGACCTATAATATGTGTATAATTTTTTTTCAATTGAATAAGGCGTTTAGACGCTATCATACTTTTTAAAATTTGGTCCCGTAGGCCGTAATGAGAAAGAATTTTTCTTTGTGTCCCTGTACAGAAACTGTAAGTGCTAGATTCATGAAACTTTATGCAGTTCATGCAACTATTACCTATAATATGTGTATAAATTATTTTCTCAGTTTAATAAGGCGTTTTGACGCTATCGTACTTTTTAAATTTTGGCCCCTTAGGCCATAATGATAAATCCTATACAGATTGAGTAACTGTGACCTTTAATATGTGTATAAGTGTTTTGCTCAATTAAACAAGGCGGTTAGATGCTATCGCATTTTTAAGATTTTGGTCCCATAGACCATAATGATAAAGAATTATTCTTTGTGTCCCTGTAAAAAAACTATAAGTTCCAGATTCACCAAAGTCAATGGGGTTCGTACTACGGTGACTTGCAACATGCGTACCAACTTACAGTTCATTTGAAAAAAGCGTTTAGATGCTAGCGTGTCCGCACACACACGTACGTACATACACATACATAGACATACACATACATATATCATCGTAAAAATAGTGAAAACGGACTCCGGGACCTCAAAATGTATAGAAACATCAAAATCTCAAATTCGGATTTTTGACATGATTACAATACTTTCCTCACTATAGTGTTCGGAAAGTAAAAATATAATCATAACCATAATGATAATTAATAATACAGTAGAGCCGCGGATATCCGAGCCCCGTTTAACTGATTTCCCATTTAATCGAAGTAAGCCCAAAAGGGCCACGCCCCAAAAGAGGCGTGGCTTTTGGGAAAGGCTGTAGGTAACTTTGACAAATTTTACTATAAACCATTCTATATTCTTGTTTATATATGTATGTACTGTATTGCATTTTTACAGACTACATTTAAGCGAATAATGTATGTATATATACATATTGTTATTATTATCATTTTATTGACTATATTTTCATCTATTTTAAAATTTACCGTATGTTTTTCCTACGATTTACAACAGAGTTCGTGTTATCCGAGTTTTTAATTATCCGAGGTACTCTCGGTCCACAATACCTCGGATAAGTGAGGCTCTACTGTAATAATGATAACTATAATAATAATAATAATAATTGTTGGTAGTGGGAAGTGGAAAGTGTTATTATTTAAAATAAAAGCAGTTTTCAATGCCTGCTATTTTTGTTATTATTTTTTTTTCTAGAAGTTACTAATGAATTTGATGGATGTATTCTTCGACCACATTTTATGAAACCATGGAAGCACCTGCGCAAGTGCTAACTCAGCGAGACCAATGCTAAAATAGGGGTGACATTCATCTGACTCAGAGAAAATGAGCAATAACACAGAGCACGGAATTACTGGATGTTTTCCAAATCTCAAACGGTCCGTCAAGCTGGCATCCCGCCAACATTTCGGACGCGTCCTCACTACTAGTTTTAGGATATGTGGCTGCATTGTAACAATGATAATGATTGATACTAAAAATAATGTTTTTGAGAATAACCTTATATATACAATGTACTTTAAAAGACGTAAATAAATGATTCAATCGAATGTTGAATCTCTTGCATGTAGTTTAGTACATCTTTAAGGTTTTCTAAAATAAATAAAGCAAGTTAATATAAAAAAGAAGCATCTAAAAAGTACATCTGAATAATATCAGAGTTTGTATCATCTGAATGTTTCAGAGTTAATTAATTAGATATGTTTATTTAATAACATTTTTGATATGTTAGTGCTCTAGTAATAAAATAAAACATGAAATTATTTTCAAAATAAATTTTTAAATCTTAAGTTATTTGCAATATACATTTTCAGAAGAAAATTACTTTTATTTATTCTTTTATAAAGTTGTTACGATTTTAACTTTAAAACTCCTTCACACACAATATGAGACTATAAAGACTAGTCTTACTTTTCAATTCAGAAATTTTTTAATTCATCAACCTGGAAATTTATTTCTGATAGAAAGGAGTAGAAGGCTGATTTTTACCAACTATGTGAAAAATACCAGAGCCGGGAATCGAACCCCGGGCCTTCCGCTTAACGCGCGGATGCTCTAACCACTGAGCTACCCTGGCTGACAACCAGCCCGGCACTTCTCACACAGCTTACGTTGGCAATGTCACCGAGTCTGCATTAAAGCAGCTATATCAAGTGACAAATTTGAATATGGCATAACTCCAAACGGCCACGAAATTTCAATTCAGAAATTTTTTAATTCATCAAGCTGGAAATTAATTTCTGATAGAATGGAGTAGAAGGCTGATTTTTACCAACTATGTGAAAAATACCAGAGCCGGGAATTGTCAGCCAGGGTAGGTCAGTGGTTAGAGCATCTGCGCGTTAAGCGGAAGGCCCGGGGTTCGATTCCCGGCTCTCGTATTTTTCACATAGTTGGTAAAAATCAGCCTTCTACTCCATTCTATCAGAAATTAAATTCCAGGTTGATGAATTAAAAAAAATTCTGAATTAAAATTTCGTGGCCGTTTGGAGTTATGCCATATTTAAATTTGTCGCTTGATATAGCTGCTTTAATGCAGACACGGTGACCTTGCCAACGTAAGCTGTGTGAGAAGTGCCGGGCTGGTTGTCAGCTAGGGTAGCTCAGTGGTTAGAGCATCCGCGCGTTAAGCGGAAGGCCCGGAGTTCGATTCCCGGCTCTGGTATTTTTCACATAGTTGGTAAAAATCACCCTTCTACTCCATTCTATCAGAAATTAATCTTACTTTTGCCTCCAAGAAGCATGTGTTTTTTGCACCTGCTGAAGAAAGGCCACATTCTTTCCAAACTTTTTGTGTTGTATTTAATTTTATGGTGTGTGAAGAAGTTTTAAAGTTTAAATATGTTGTTACGATTGTATGCAAAAAATAAAAAATAGTATGTTGTGACTACCACAAGACTTACTTCTACTTTTTTCTATATTAATTCACTAAGTATAAATAATTTATCAAAACTATTATAAATTATAATTATCTAACAGAATGAATGCAAACAATTTTTATCGTTCAGAAAACTAACACTAAATATTCAAAGAAAGATAATTTTACTGTCTATAAATAGCATCTTAAAAAATGCGTTTTTATAATTGGTTATCTCACATATCAGGTTTCGCACAGTTATATGCCATAGAAGTTGACATATAACCTTCTCCATATCGAGGAAAATTGCAATATAGAA
Organism: Salticus scenicus; assembly: GCA_963930645.1. NCBI lineage: Eukaryota > Metazoa > Arthropoda > Arachnida > Araneae > Salticidae > Salticus > Salticus scenicus. The sequence continues at coordinate 286,392,040 of OZ005653.1, read as the reverse complement.
GCGCCACTTTTTGGTCGGAAGACACCAAAAGTTAACAGGCATTAATTTATGTCAAGGTGCATCTACATATAAATTTATATGCAATTCTGTGCTGTAGTTCTTAAGATCTAGCCTTTTCTTAAACTGCGGAAATTGCTGTTTACCAGCGTCATCTGTTGGCCGATAAGCATTTAAATTGAATCAGCATAATATATCATAATGACCTTCTCACTTATCAAGTTATGTTTTATTATACGTAATAGAACCTGAAATATAGCCTCCTCTTAAATTGCAGAAATCGCTGCATAGTAGCGGCACCTGTTGAACGGTTGACACCAAAAGTTAATAGGCACTAATTTAAGTCAAGGTGCATTTACATATATAATTATATACAATTCTGTGAAGTAGTTCCGGAGATAGAGTGGCCACAAAATTTTTGTCACCCAAACACACTCACAGACTGGTGGGCAGACAGACAATTTCTAAGAATAGTCAAATCGTGTTCTAGACCTCTAAAAACGTGTAAATCCGTTGAAAACCTGAAGTCGAAAATTGTTACGAATCCAATACTTTCTTCTATTGAATATAGAATAAAGTAATAATACTTAAAAGAGAGAGAGAGAGAGAATTACATAATTTAACAAAAAGCTATATTTAATATATCTGTTGGAGTACTACAACCCACAGAAATTATGATAGATATCAATGAATGCATTTTAATTGTTAGTAAAAAAACTGTTTAGAGAACTGATATGCATACGATGTATATTAGTACTTTTAACGATTTCTCAGAAATGTGTTTAATGTATATTTACATAAATGATGAAGTTGTTAATAAACAAGTGATTTTCACACAATATATTCTTCTTAAAAAATGCTAATAAATTCATTTATTTTTGAAGCTCTAAATAAATCTATATCTCACAACCAGTTTATATGTTTTCTTAAATTTAGTCCTAAACCTATGAGTTTACATCTGCCTCAGACATATACATTGCAGAAATGTTTTATTAGCTACATAAATATTTTTATTTTTACTCCTGTACTTAATAAATAACTTGTAGAGGGGGAAGTTCTATTTATCAATATGTATGATCTAATAACTTACTCTCTCTTTCTTCTTTTTCTTTTACTCTCTCTTATACATACTTTAAATAACATTTTATTTATCTCTTGCTGTAACATGAGTTTACATAAACAAATCTAATTTCTGCATTTTTTATGCGTATACAAATCAAGTGAAAATAAATGTACATAAACCTTAATTTAAATTTAAAATGAATGCCTAATGTATTTTATTCAAAGATTAATTCTCTTGAATAATTTACTGTGACGGTGTCTTATTTTTTGCAACATAAATGATGGTGTCATAAAACTAGACTGAAAAATTATGAATCGCAACAAATGAAGTTATTATGATTTTTAGAAGTTATGGTTTATCTGGTTTTATTGCTTTTCAAAATTGGTTTTCTGAGTTTATACTCATAATATTAGTTTAGGAAAATGTTTGATGATTTATTTATTAATATTATTATTCTGTTTCAGTTGTTATTTTTAAAATAACAATATATTTGCAGCAGAACGAATACTACTACAGTTGTTAAAATTGTTTTGTTAAAATTTTTAAGAAAAATTTCATTATAGAATAAGTCTGAACTTTTGTTTAACAAATCTGAATATTTATTTCACTTCAGCAAGAACATTTCTTAGCGAAAAATCATTAGTTTTAAAACAACATTCAAGGATAAAATAATGTTTTGTACATATTAATAAATTATATGTTCAATAAAAATTTTACATACGGTATAAAGTATTTTTGCATTGTGTTTCAAGTTTAAATATGTATTCACGTCATTTAATAATTCTAATTTATTTATAATGTTAATTTATTGATATAAGTAGGGTTTCTAAAATTTTTTGTGTAATGAATTTTTTGCGTAATAATAGTAGCATTTGTAGGTTAGATTCATAGAGGTATTATAAACGCAAGATTTTATATATTGTTTTAGGAATGTTTAATTTCTTATGCCATGTAGATATTTCGAAATTTTAAGATATTTGCGAACAGGTATTTCTACTAAAGTATTTTTTATGTTAATTTTATTGCATTTGAAGTGAAAAATATTAAAATTATGTTTAAATCGACTTCAGAAATAGTACATAAAATATTTTGATTTTTCCATTATGTGATTTTAGTATAATCAAACTGTATGGGCACTCATACTAAGCTTTATCATATAATATTATCTCTATGATTTTAGCAATAAAATATATTATCTTTTTATTTTAACCTACTAAAGTTCAATCGGATTCAAGAATAAATATATGAAATACATTTATATTAGCATTGTATATGATCTAAATACAATTAAGCTATATATGTACTATAAAATTACCATAATAAATTATATTATGTAATATTATCTTTTTAGTTTTACAGTAAAATATACTTTATTTACATTTTTAATATATATATATATATATAAAGTAGTTATCAAAACACAAATTGATTAGTTGCCTACATGATTTATAATTTTTGGTTTTGTGAGAACTTATTACAAAAAATATAGATCTACTGAAAATAAACTTGTGTAAAACATAAGTTAAATTAGAAATAATTGTGTGATGGATTTTATTGAAAGATTATTTCTCTTAAATAATATACTCTTAATAATATTATAATTAATAATACTAAATATTGCAATAATAAAGTAATATTAATAATATTCTCTTAATAATCTTAAATAATATTCACTTAAATTCTCTTAAATATTTTCCGAAACATAAATGATGAAGTCAGAAAACCAGAGAGAGAAAAATTATGATTCGTGGAAAATGAAATCAAATAAATTTCTTGATGTTAAGGTTTACCTGGTTTTATTGCTTTTCGAATTGATTTTCAGAATTTGTATTCAAAATATTACTTTGAGACAAAGTTTAACGAAATTTTAAATATTTTGTTTGAGTTGTTGTCTTTCAAATAATAATATATTTGTAGCGGAAAAAATACCATTACTATTTTCAAAATTTTTTCGTTAAATATTTTTAAGGAATATTTATTACTGAATAACCCTAAACATGAATTAATTTAACTTCAATAAGTATATTTCTTAGCGACAAAGAACTGTTTTATTCATATTTATAAATCATAGTTTAACTTATGGTGCAAATAATTTCTCCAAGTGTATTTCAATTTTAAATACGTATTCATGTTATATGATAATTTTAATTTATTTATGAAGTAAACAGATTGTGATAAGTATACGTTCCAAAATGTAGGTGTAAGGAAAGCTGCAATTAATGATAGATTCATAGAGGGGTTATAAATGCGGTAATAATTATTATGCTTTAGAAAAGAAAAATCTCTGATGGCATGGAGAGATTAAGAAATTTTAAAGTGTTTGTAACCAGTTATTTCGATTATATATATATTTTTAATAATTTTTAATTTCACTTTATAGCATTCTAAGTGAACAATAGTAAAATTATTTTAAAATCGATTTCAGAAATACCATATAAATAAATATACATATATTTCAATATGTGATGTATGTATAACCAAGTTGTGTGTGCACTACTTAAGTGTCACATTAAGTTTTATTATGTAATATTATATCTTTGCTTTCAGCAATATATATATATATATATATATACTTTTATCTTATTTTATTTTTATTACTTAAAGATTATGTTTAATTGTATTTCAGAAATAGTGTACAAAATACGTTGATACTTGTATTGTATTATGTAAATGTAACCAAGCTCTATGTGCATTATAAAATCATCATTCTTTGTTTTATTATGTAATATTATGTCTTTCAATTTACAGTAAAAGAAACTTTTTTTTTTTTTTTTTTTTTTTTTTGCTATTTTAACACACTATAGTTAAATTCTGATTACTTTCTAAAATTACCTGTATTGCGCAAAACAGTGAAAGTTAAAAAGTAGTTGTTACAGAGAAAATATATTGTTTTACAAAATTCGTTAATATTAAATTAAATAGTATTAACAACATAAACTGATTAATAACCTACATGACTCATAAATTTATTTCTTGAAGAAGTTGTTGCAAAAAATATAGAGCTAGTGAAAATAAACTTCTATAAAGCTTAATTTAAATTTAAAATGCATGCCTAATGGATTTTTTCAAAGATCAAGTCTCTTAAACAATTTGCTAAGTCGTTGTCTTATTTTCCGCAACATAAATGAAGAAGTCATAAAACTAGTCCGAAATATTATGATTTCTAGCAAACGAAAGGAAACTTATTTTTAGAAATTATGGTTTATCTGGTTTTATTGCTTTTCGAAATTGATTTTTCTGAGTTTGTACTCAGAATATTACTTTGGGACAAAATTTAATAATTTCTTTATTAATATTGTTATTCTGATTCAGTTGTTGTTGTTGGTTTTAAAATAATAACATATTTGCAACAGAAAGAATACTGTTGCTGTTGTTAAAATTGTCTTGTTAAAATCTTTTCAGAAAATTTATTATACAATAACTTTGAATATTTATTTGACTTCAACAATTAAATTTTTTATCAAAAAATTATTAGTTTTACAACAGCATTCAAAAAGATAAAGCAATGTATTGTTCATACTTACAAATTATACGTACAATAAATATTTCATTTACGGTACAAAATAATTCTACAAGTGTGTGTTAATTTCTAGTACGTATTCATGTCTTATAACAATTTTCAGTTTATAGTGTAATTCCATTGTTGTAGGTACAGGTACCAAAATTTTTCTGTAATGCAAACAGTATGTAGTAATAGGTTCATAGAGGTGCTATAACACTATAAATGCAGTATTTTATATAATGTCTTAGAGATGTTTATCCTCTGATACCATATGGAAATTCAGAGATTCTATGGTATTTGTAACCAGTTATTTCGATTAAATATTTCTTTAGTAATCTTTAATTTAATTTTACATATTTTTATTTTGTATTTTAGAATAGGAAATCTTATTTCTAAGCAGACATTAGAAATAGTGCATAAAATATTTTGATTTTTGAAGTATATGTTGTAAATTTTATCAAGTTATATGTGAACCAAAAATTTATCCGTCTGTTATTTATTATGCAGAAATATCTCTTTTGTTTCACGTAATATGTACTTTCTTTTCAATTTTAATATAATAGTGTTAAATTGTGATTAATTAAATATATATATATATATATATATATATATATATATATATGGCTGAATATCACAAAAATGTGCATTTTAGTGTTTCAGGTGTTTATTATTAATTTTAAGCAAATAAACTGTAAAATTTTATTATTATTATTTAGAAGTACCTTTTTAAAAAAGCATCAAATCATAAAATGTGAGTTTATAGCAATTTTAGTATTTTTTAGAAAATTTGAAACCTTATAACCGTCATTTTCGTGACTGTCTCCAAGACCAAATGTTTACATACAAAGTATGTTTTTTACTAAAAAAAATAAAATGATAATTATAATAATTGTTAATTCTTGTAAAAAAAAACTATTTGTTTTCAAAGGAAATTTTTTTTTCTTTTTAATTACGTTAATTTTCATGCATGTGTAATTAAAATGCTTGTATGCAAGTCTTCACGTCATTTTCGTGACACATGAAAATAACTTCATATATCATCAAGGGATGGTGCCACCATTCACTTTTTTAAAGTTTAAAATCAGAAATCAACATTGACGATATGTGGGGGAAAAAAATCTCAAGAAAATTGAAAACAGGTAAGAGTTAACATTATTTTTATTGTTTACATGCTGTGCGTACTTTTATTGCTTGTCATTTTCGAGATGCATAAAAAATAAAAAAATATTATTATAAAATTTAGAACAAAGTTTTATTTTAATATAGAATGACGACCAGAAGAAGAAAATGTGACGATATCGGCTTAGTGAAAGCATGTTTTTCAGTACAGAACGAATTATTGACGATTTGTCATTTTCGTGACGGTCATTTTTGTGACGTCACGAAAATGACATTTGTTGGAGATTTACTATTTTGTAAGCCCTGGATTTAAATAATTTTTTATTTTGAATTAAAAGATTTGTTGGTGTAGGATAAGCTTTATATTTAAATATTTAAAGTACTTTCCGGTATCCAGGTAAATATAAAAAAATTACATACGACATTAATATTAAGATACAATTAAAAAAGCAAACTTTTATTTATTTATTTAATTTTATTTATTTATTTATTTATTTATTTATTTATTTTTTTTGCCCCCTTTAAGGTGTCATTGAGAATGTTACTCAAAATATTTTACTTGTGTTATTTATGGCAAGATGCAGAAAAAATAATTTGCATGGCTTGACAAAGAGGATGTCCATGAAATTCAAGTGCCACATATTCTGTGCAAAATTAGGAATTCTCCTGAACCTGCTTCAAATAGATATTTTAAACTTCAGGATGAAGATTTTAATAATGTTCAAAATGCTTTTTCTGAATTTAATTCAGTTAATCATTAAACTTGTAACTATAAGGATTTTAATACAATAAAATTGCTTGATATTCTCATTATTGCTCTTTCTTTTCCCTTCACAATCTTTTCTCTATTGTTCTAATATGTTCCATTTTTAATATTATATGGTCCTATTGCATTGACAAACAATGTTATTTCAGTGAAAAATAGTCATTTTGACAAATATTGTCATTTCAGTGACAAACATTGTCATTTCAGTGACAAACCAGTCATTTCAGTGACATCATTTTTTGACATCTTTAAATGCTATAATTAAAAATTTAATGCAAGTAAACTAATTATTTCCAGTTTATAGTCAAGAGGTATGCAGTCTATGATATTTCCCATTGATATAATTTATGTTATAAAAAAATAAATTTAAATTTATTTATTTATTTATTTATTTTTTTTTAATTTAAAATTTTTGGGTTTTTTATTTTATTTTATTTTTTAAAATGGGAAGAACTTTTTAGAAAAGCCTAAGTCTTGTATTTTTTAATGAATCTGAACCACAAAAAAAAAAAAAATTTAAATGGTAATTTTGATTTTATAAGATAATTAAAATTATAAATTTTTATTGAAAAATTTCAATAAAATTTTAAAAAATTATGTTCGATCTCTGTCAAACTCAGAATTTATTTAAGATGCACTTACGGACTTATTTTCAAAAATTCAAATTAAAATACAAAGTTTGAAAAAAAAGTTTAAAAAAATCCAAAATGCACACTTATGTGATATTCAGCCATATCTGTTATTCAAAGCAGTGCATTGTTAAAAATTATTGTTACAGATAATTGGACAAAAAAAAAAAAAAAAAAAAAAAAAAAAAAAGTTAATAAGAAATTAAATAGCAATAAAAAACATAAATTGATTGTAAGCTGAATGATTCTTTAATTTTAGTTTTAGAAGTACAGGGTGTATCATATGTCTGTAGACATTTAAAAAAATTCATAACTATTGAATGAATTCATAGAATTGAACGCGGTTTGCAAAAAAATCATTCTTCTGAAAGTTTTTTTTTTTCTTTTATTGTAAAGAAAAATAATAAATAAGCTTTTTGTCGATAGAGGGCATTGTGCGTAACCAGATCTAACATTTTCATGCAAAACTGTATTCTTCGCATGCGAATGTTTACAGGCTTATAAATCCTATTGTATGTGCACGTCGTCACCACAAATAACAGTTTGCAAATGAGTTATAACGCTGCTAACTGCAGCTTCAGTTGGTGGTTCTTACCTGAGGAAAAACATCTTCACCAATAACGCTTTCTCCACCAAGTCAGCATCACAATTAAAACTTCATGTATGCACAAGTAGGAGGCAAAATAAGAAATAAACCGTTCTAATCGCAAAATTGCGCAAATTATAAGATTTTCCTTTGCATATTTCTCTTTCCCATCCGTGCGAAAAAATTAACTATTTGTCTGACTATCGTCAACAAAAAATATAACTATATTTTTTTTCTTCACCCCCCCCCCCCCAAAAAAAAAAAAAAAAAAAAAAAAAAAAAAAAAATTCTCTTCACGAGAATGATTTTTTCGTAAACCGCGTTCAATTATATCGATTAATTCAATAGTTATGAATTTTTAAAATGGATACATGCTTATGGGAAACCCTGTAGTATATATACCAAAAAAAAAATAATAATAATAATAATAATAATAATAATAATAATAATAAAAATAAATTTGAAAGTTTAATTTTATCAATGTATATACATATAAAGCTTAATTTCAAACCAAGCTGTATGTGCCTTATAAAAGTATCATACTAAATTATATTATTTAGTATTATCTCTCTGAATTTTCCCCAAAAATATACTTCTAATTTGTATTTACCATATTTTTGGTTTATATTTATTTGGATCTCGGAAATATTGCATAAAATAAATTGATATTTGCATTGTATGATATAAATAAAATTGTACTATATGTACACTATAAAATTATCGTTCTAAGTTTTATTATGTAATATTTTCTCCTATTTTTTTTCCTTATCATAATGTTATATTTTCTATTTTAACATACTGGAATTAAATTCCAATTGATTTTGAAAATAATTTTTATTGCGCAAAACAAGGAGCTGTTAAAAAAATAATTGTTACAGAGGAAAATTATAGTTTACACATTTAGTTAATGAGAAATTAAATCGTAATAAAATCATACGTTGATTAATAACCTTCACGATTCATTATTTTTTTATTTTAAAACAGTTATTACAAAAAATGAAGATCTAGTAAACATAAACTTGTATAAAGCTTAATTTAAATGCCAAATGAATGTGTAATGGATTTTATTCAAAGATTACTTCTCTCAAATAATTTACTGAGTCAATTTCTTATTTCCAGAAACATAAATGATGAAGTTATAAAACTAGAGAGGGAAATTATGAATCGTGGCAAACGAAATGAAACTTATTTTTTCATGTTATGGTTTATCTGATTTCCTTTTTCTAAATTACTTTTCAGAATTTATATTCAAAATATTACCTTAAGACAAGGTTTAACGATTTTTTTTAATACTTTATTTGAGTTGTTGTCTTTCAAAAAAGAATATATTTGTGGCGTAAAAAATACTATGACTATTTGTTAAAATCGTTTCATTAAAATTTTTTAAATAATATTTATTATTGAATAATTGTTAACTTATATTAATTTAACTTCAACTAGTGCATTTGTTAGCGACCATTTAATATTTTTAAAACAATATTCAAAGAACAGTTTTATGCATATTTATAAACCATATTTTAACTTAGGGTACAAATAATTTCTCCAAGTGTAATTCAACTTTAAATATGAACTTATGTTATGTAATAATTTTAATTTGTTTATAAATGAAACTGATTGTGGTAAGTATACGTTCCAAATCGTTCCTGTATTTAAAGCTGCATTTAGTGATAGATTCAAAGAGGGGCTATAAATGCAGTAAATAAAATTATGTTTTAGGAAATACAAATCTCTGATACAATGAAGAGATTCAGAAACTTTAAAGTGTTTGGAACCGGTTGTTTTAAATATATATATATATATATATATATATATATATATATATAATTTATAATCCTATTTCGTAGCACTTTTTAGTAAAAAATATTAAAAAAAACGTTTAAATTGATTTTAGGTCTAGCATCTAAAATACTTTGACTTTTTCAATATTTGATGTAAGTACTATAACCAAGCTGTGTGTTCACTATTAAAGTATTATACTAAGTTTTATTATGTAATACAGAGGCTGCTGCACATTTTTTAGACGATTTTGATGGAGTGTACTGAAGCAATTTTACTCATATTTCGAGTTTTATTTGTTCAGTTTGATAGCCCTTGTTCTTAACTAACATTCTACATCATAATTTCTATGATAATAATGCTTTTTAGAATATCGGAAGAGGTATATTTTTCTACTCCTCTTGAACGGCTTTCCAGAGTCCACAAAGCGTTGTAGGTCGGTGTTTGGATAATGTTGATTTTAAGGGTCGAAAAACACAAAAATTCAACAGTGATACATCAGAAGATTTAGCAGGAATGTCAGTGAAGGTTACGGTTTTTATTCCCGTTTTTTGTTCCATTATTTTCTAGAAAAGCAATTGCGGATTGTGATATGTGGCTGCTTGTTTTGTATTGATACAGTTCAACGGATTGATAGCATTGTGGATAAAGATCTGGATTTTCATTTTTAAAAATTGGAATTAAAATATGTTCTTGAGAGTATTTAGAGTTGATTTTGACATTTTTGTCACATTTTTTTGCTTTTATCTTGCGCTTGTATGAAAAACCAGTGGCAATCATAAATCCTTTAGAAAAACTTTCTTTTGGTGCTTTGAGCCATGTAGCAAAAATTTTTTTCTCCACTTTTGTGATAATAAATTGACCTTTTTTTATTGCAACCACTTAAATAGACCCAAGATTCATCTGTTGTTGCACCATTTTTCCATTTTTCTCATGATAAATGCTTTTCATAAAGATTTCACTAAAAACTATCTTTGGAAAGAGCGGAAACCTATCCTTCCATCCACTGCCATTTTAAAAGCGCATTTTTACATCTAAACAAAAATTCTAAACATCAGAAGATAAATAAAACTTCCAAAAATATAACTGTTGTGAAAATAAAATTCTCCATGCAAACGATTTTTTCTTACTGCGAAATAAAATCGTCTAAAAAATGTGCGAACAACCTCTGTATTATCTCTCTGGTTATAGCAAAAAATATACCTATTTTTGGATTTTAATCTGTTAAATTTTATGTTTAATCGAATTTCAGAAATAGTTTATAAAATACTTTGATCTATGTGTGCATTGTATGACGTAAATATAATCAAGCAACTATAAAGTTATATTTTGTAATATTTTATCTCCTCGATTTTTTAAATATATTCCTTTACATTCTATTTTTAACATACTGAAATTAAATTTAGATCAATATTTAAAATTATCTGTGTTATGGAAAATGGTGCATTGCTAAAAATAATTGATACAGATAACAAATATTTTTTACAAACTTAGTTTATAAGAAATTAAATAGTAAAAACATAAATTGATTAATAACTATCGTGTTTAATTAATTTAAGTTTCGGAAGCAGTTAATGTAAAAAATAAAGATCTAGGGACAGTAAACTTGTATAAAACTTAATTTAAATTTAAAATGAATGCCTATTAATTTTATTCAAATCTTAATTCTCTGAAATACTTTACTGACAAGAAAACATTCAAAAGGTGTCGTCTTCAAAAAATATTGGAAAAAATATATGTGATTCTACTCTTCATGAAACACCAGAAAGTGAAAAAAATATCGGCTGAAATGAATTATAGCGACCACAAAAAATTGTCAAAATTAAGCTTTTTAGGCGATTTAGCGCTGTTAGGCGATAAGTTAGCCAGCAACGAGATTGTAGTGTACGAACAGAACCGTGTTTTGCTTTTCCGCCAAGTACTCAAAACCAATCGCCTAACCTGTGAAATCGCCAAATATGCTTAATTTTGATAATTTTTTGTGGTCGCTGTAATTCATTTCAGCCCATATTTTTTTCACTTTCTTGTGTTTTATAAAGTGTAGAATCACATACGTTTTTTTCAATATTTTTTAAAGACGACACCTTTTCAATGTTTCCTTGTGAGTCAGTTTCTTATTTTCCGAAACATAACTGATGAACTCATAAAACTAGTTGGAGAAATTATTAATGCCTACAAATAAAAGGAAACTTATTTCGTGGATGTTTTGATTTATCTGGTTTTATTGCTTTTCGAAATTGGTTTTCTGAGTTTGTATTCAAAATATTATTTTGGGAAAAAGTTTATTTTTTTTATTTATACTTTTTTTTATGTTTTAAATATTTTGTTTGATTCTTGTCTTTCAAATAAGAATACATTTATAGTGGATAAAAATAGTATTGCTGTTGTTATAATTGTTTCGTTAAATGTTTTTAAGCAACATTTATTATCGAATAACTCTAAACTTTAATTAATTTATCCTCATCAAGTATATTTCTTAGCGACCAATTAATATTTTAAAAAGAATATTCATAGAGCTGTTTATGCATATTTATAAAATATAGTTTAACATATGGTACAAAGAATTTCGCCAAGTGTATTTCAATTTTAAATCCGTACTCATGTTGTATAATAATTTTAAATTGTTTATAAAGTAAACGGATTGTGATAAGTGTACGTTCTAAAACGTTGGTGTAATGAAAACTGCATAAAGATAGATTCATAGAGGGGATATAAATGCAGTAATTAATATTATGTTTTAGAAAAGACAAATCTCTGGTGGCATGGAAAAATTTCGAAATGTTAAGGTGTTTGCAACCAGTTCTTTCAAATATATATATATATTATTTTATTTCTTTATTTTTTTTATTTAACTTTACAGCATTCAAAGTGAACAATATTGAAATTTTTTTTTGATCGATTTCCTAAATACCATATAAATATTTCAATATTTTGAATATGTGATGTAAGTATAACCAAGCTGAGTGTGCATTATTTATGTATCCCTTTAAGTTTAATTATGTAATATTATATCTCTGATTTTAGGGAAAACAATATACTTTTATTTTGTATTTTAACCTACTAAAGTTTATGTTTAATTGTATTTCAGAAATAGTATATAAAATACTTTATGTATGCATTGTATGGTGTAAATATAACCAAGCTCTTTGTGCATTATAAATTCATCACTCTAAGTTTTATTATGTAATACTATGTGTTTAGTTTTACCTGTAAAGTATACTTTATTTACTCTTTTAACATGCTATAGTTAAATTCAAATAACAATGGGAGGTAAAAAATAGTTTCTACAGAGAAAAGGTATTTTTTACAAAATTAGTTAATATTAAATTAAATAGTGATAAAAACATAAACTGCTTAATAATCTCTGCATAACTCATAAAATTTAGTTTTGAAAGAAGTTATTGCAAAAAATATAGCGTTATTGAAAATAAAGTTCTGTAAAGTTTAGTTTAAATTTAAAGTGAATTTGTAATGGATTTAGTTCAAAGATTAATTCTCTTAAATAATTTACTGAGTCATTTATTTATTTTGCGAAACATAAATGATGAAGTCATAAAACCAGAGAGAGAAATTATGAACCACCGCAATTGAAATGAAACTTATTTTTTTGATGTTATGGTTTATCTGGTTTTATTGATTTTTGAAATCGTTTTCCTGAATTTGTACTCAGAAAATTACTTTGGGACAAAGTTATGTTTAATGAATTATTCTAATATATTCTGTTTGAGATTTGTTTTTCTTCTTTTAAATAAGAATAGGTTTGCAGCAAGGAAAATATTATTATTGATATTTGTTGGAATTATTTCGTTAAAAACTTTTCACTGCATGTTTATAGTGGAATAACTATTGACATAAAGTTATACAACTTTAACAAATATTTATTTTTAGCGACAAATTGTTATTCTTGAAACAACATTCAAAGACGTTTTTAATGCACTTTTATGAATTGCATGTATAAAAAGTGTATTATGAACGGTGAAAAGAAGAAATTCAAGTGAATTTTAATTTTTTTTTTTTTTTTTTTTTTTTTTTTTGTGTGTGTGTATGGAGATCATATAACAACTTTCAATTGTTTGTAACGTAAAATGGTTGTAATTATTATGCGTTGCAAAATGAGGGCGCATTGGAAACTATTTGGTAATTGATTCATAGCGGAACAACTAATACAGTAATTTCTTATTAATATTAAAAGGAGACTTGGTGCTGGGTTATTAAAACCAGTAAAAACTACAACATCAGAAACACCAAAGAAAAATATTTTAGAAGCATACATCTGTTTCGGTAGCCTTAAGCGTACCGTCGTGAGTGCATAAAGAATTCTGGAACAGGAGAATACAGAACTTTTCCAGTTCCAGAATTTGTTATGCACTGAAGACGGTACGTTTAAGGCTACCGAAACTGCTGTATGCTTTCCAAATATTTTTCTTTGGCATTTCTGACGTTGTAGTTTTTACTGGTTTTAATAGTAGTGTCTTATTTGATTTCTTTCATTCGTATAATGTTTTATTAATGTTTAATTTAGGTATTTTTAAGATTTAGAATTTTTAATGCACAGGGTGATTATGATTAAAGTTTCGATTTCAAAACGCTATAATTTTAAAACTACCCATCACAGCGAATTAACATTTTGTTAGAGCAATCGCTAGGCAATGAAATTTTGTTTGGTGGAAGAAAAATGTAGTTCCAACATGTTACTGTAGATGGCGCTGTCAGGGTAATGTCAAGGGAAACGACTAAATGGACTCATTAAACACAGGAATGTTGTTAGCAACACAGTGGAATAGCAGGAAACAATAGACTTCGAGGGTTTATTACAATTTTTTTTAGCAAAAAGACAAGAACACGTGTTTACAGCGGAAACAGTCATAGTGAAAAGAGAAAAAGAGGAGCTTCATGAACCAAATACTTCACGGATAAGTATTGGCACATTTTGGAACATTTTTTTTTTTCCTTTTGCCAAACAAAATTTCATTGTCTCACGATTGCTCTGGTAAAATATCAAATCGCTCTGATGGGTGGTTTTAAAATTATAGCGTTTTGAAATCGTAACTTTACTTATGATCTCCCTGTATTTCCAATAAAATATATCTGTAAATTATTTCAAAAATTGTTTTTAAATTTGAATTTATAGCATTTAACTGAAGAATATTTAATTAATCTTTAAATCTTTTTCTGAGAAAGTGCATGAAATAGTTTGAATTTTTCATAACGTCTAACCAGTTTGTCTCAGCAATATAAAAATATAAAACTCATTTTTACAATGTATTTTTATCTACCCCTCAAAAAAATAATATTTTATTTATCTTAACAAACAAACAAACAAAAAATAATTATGTATATTTTGAAAATTATCATTAATGCGAAATATAAATGGATCTTTTTTTTTCAACCAATTAAATTCATATATTTTTCACTAACGTAAATAATGAGAATTTTAAAATGAATAACTTGAGTATATTTACCTGCATGATTTATTGATTTTAATTTTAGAAGAAATTCTTACGAAAATTAATTTTTGAATTCTAAATTTTACCTATTTTTTCAGCTATTAATTATCGTTACATTTTGGATTCGATGTTCTCTTTTCTTTAAAGATCGACATTAAATATTAAATAATTAATAATAATGTGTATCTTAAAGGGAAATTAAAAAAGTTATACTTTAAAGTATTTTATATAAATAATTACTATGTTTGCTGTACATTAAAACGATTTTTTAATAATTTATTCTCTTGATATATATATATATATATATATATATATATATATATATATTAAAAATATCTAAACTGGAAACTACTTTAATATTTTATGTTCTCAAAGATGTTATCGGAAATATAGTTTTAACAAAATGTTGATTTTTCCTATTATACTAATAATTCTAATCCTGTGTTCGCCAATCGGTTGTCCGTGGACCACTTGTTGTCTGCAAAAATTATTGGTGCACCACAGAATAACCTTCACATTGCTTGTATTTTCTGATGATTTCTATTAGTTATTATAGTGATGTTAATTTGAATTTTCGGATACTCTGAATCATTCATGTTCACAATATTAGACTTCACATATTTATGGATGAGAGATTATAAATGGAATGATCTTTTATCATAAAAATCTGAATTGTGAATTTCAAGTATAGTTATTGCGTTACATTTCTGATACTTATCTAGGAACTGCTAGCAATAAATTGACGTTCATTTTCTTCCCCTATTTATATATATGTGTGTGTGTGTGTAAACAAACAATTCTTAGAAATAGCTGTTATAATTAAAAAAAAATTAAAAATCTTTAATAATAAAATGAGAAAATTAGCATTTAAGTTATTTTCTATTAAATAGGCTTATTTCATACTTATAACATGGGGATTCTCAGATTATCATTCTTATAATATTTTTTACAATTCTTAATAAATATTATCAGTGGTCTGAGTGATTTCAAACTGAGATGGTCTGTTGCAATGGTCCGTTGGAGTCTAAAATTTGATGGTGGTCCATGAAGTAAAAAAAAAGAAAAAAAGAGAGAGAGAGAGAGAGAACCACTGTTCTAAAGTAGATAATTATTTATCTTTAGTTTATTTTTTAAAAGATTTCATTAATTTCGAACACTAAAATAATGCATCTTTTCTCTTTTTATTTATTTTAGTATAATAATAATAATAATATATATATATATATATATATATATATATATATATGTATATAAAATTTTCAGCACATAAAAGATTAACGTTTAAACAATATTTTATTCACTAATCTTTTCATTAAAAATTTTGGAAAATCCAGCCAGTGGGGCCTGGTTCCCAGCTTGAAAAATGTGATGTGCATAATTTCTCAAAAATTAATACGATATTTTTGTTACTTTTTGCACTTCTTTAAAAAAGAATTGACTAATGCTTCAGCTGAGAACTTTTCTTTTTCCCCCTTTTTTTTCTTTCTTTTTTTTTTTTTTTATTACAACTTATTTCACAAGGATATACGTTTATACACGTGGGGTGAAATGCACCAAATATTGTATTGTTTTTGCATATAACTCTGTCAAAAATTCAAATTTCAATTTCTTTTAAATCTTTCGTTCAAACACTGGTCAATTGTATTCTGAAAAAGTGTGCAATAATTCAGCAAGATGTATACGCATTGTATTTATTTCAAATACCACCGAAAACCTCAATCCGATAATCAAGAGAGGCATAGCCCTTCAAATGCTGACCCAAGTCAGTTCTGTTTCATTATCTTTATTCAAGAAAAAAAAAAAAAAAAAAAACTCATACATATAGTTCAATACAGACGCCAGAAAAGAAATCGAAAAAAGAAAATTCTTAAGAATGTATAAAATAAACATTGTCGATAATATTTGACTATTTAAGTGAATTCCAATTTCGTTTCGGCCAGAGACCGTCGTGTACACTAATGGATCCTGGTGCACGCAAAATCTGTCATGGCTGCAATGTTCTCTGTGTTCCCAATTTGATACTTCTGTGGCTTAGAGAAATGGGAGTTATTTCCTCCGTAGAGGACCAAAATCGCGATGGCATTCTGGACCATTCCTTGAAGTGAATTCCAGATGGTCGTCAGTTGAGAATTCGTGACTTCACTGCACACCCGCCCATATCCGTGATCTAAATTTGGGAGTCTACTGAGCTGTCCCCACTACTGATTTCACCTTAAAAATCCGTAGACAAGGCTGCCCAGTACTTGTCATGATGCTATTTCATGAAACTGTGATGGACAACCATAAAAATATCATATTCTAATACAAAATAAAAAAAAATAATACGATAAAGGAATTCTGGAACCTTATTCGAGTCATATTAAAGTAAAAGTTAGAAAAAAAATTAATTAAAAATAAGGAAAACAAAACAAAACAAAATTTTATTTTCTTATTCACAACGACACGAAAAAACTACAAAATTACGAAAGTGCATTTTCTTTTAGCTTCACTAGTGTTGCTCTAACACTGATGTCCCTAAATATTTGTACTTATAGACATTAACCACTTCACCGTCTACTGCAATTTACGAGGGTGGGACTTTCCCCGTATTATTTCGGAATGGCCGGTGGGGTGGTTATTAGTAGAGGACTATAAATTTCTTCTTGAAGATTGTACGAACCTACGCAAGGATTACAAAACTTGTTATCCGTGTTTAAGTTTAAAAGTGTGCACTACTCGTACAGGTTTCTCTACTTGTGCACTTGTCTTGCACATGATTTGAAATATTCCGCACTTTAATTAAAATATATATATATATATATATATATGTACATATATATATATATATATATATATATATATATATATATATATATATATATATATATATATATATATATATATATATATACAGTAAATAAAATTTCTGCTTATTTTTATTAATTTTATAATATTTTAATTTTTATTATTATTTATTTACTATTCTTTTATTTTGGACTTTTTGTGATAAAAGACGTAATGGCTAAACTTTTTTTTATACAGATTTAAATAAAAATAATAATAAATTTAATGAAAACATAAATCAACTTGCCATTATATAAAATCATCAAGT
The DNA here is from genome assembly GCA_963930645.1 of Salticus scenicus. Taxonomy (NCBI): domain Eukaryota; kingdom Metazoa; phylum Arthropoda; class Arachnida; order Araneae; family Salticidae; genus Salticus; species Salticus scenicus. The sequence goes on along the minus strand of OZ005653.1, from coordinate 286,374,064 downwards.
CCAATAATAAAAAATAATGACACTAACTTATTTTAAATATGTTCTCATAACTTCTAATTTTGATAGACTCTTTAATATAATAAGATATCATGGTAATCATAACGTAAACTTGTCACTTACGAACAAGTGATTATAAAGCTTTTTTTTACAAAAATACACTATTTTAAAGTACTCTTTGAGGATATATTTTGCATAAAATATTCAGAAACACTTTTTGTTAATTCATTTTAAATATGAAATGTCAAGTGCAATATTAAGCAATGCATTGAGTGAAATGTTAAGTGTTATTCTTCTCTTTTCAAAAATTGTACGGAGAAAAAATTACCATGTTTAAAAATATCTGTATAAGATTGATTAAGTAGCTCTTTTATCCTTTTTAACGTTTTAGTATAGGTATCTTCAAAATTTAGAAAATTAGATTATGAAAATGGCGTAAAATATATTTAAAAGTATTTATAATTAATATAAAAGACCCATTAGAAATATTTTCATAATCAATAATGATTATAGAGTAAGTTTAAAATTTTAAAATTCTTAATTTCTTTTTTAGATGATTATTTTATGTAATGATATCCACATTGTAAAACTATGTATGTAAATTTATTTTTTAGTACGATAGGTAGTATTATTTTTAAATATATTAAATATATTTAAATATATTAAAATTTCTACAAAAGTATTAAAATACAAATAATAATAAAACTAAAAATTTTAATTTCTTGAAAGTTTATAAAATATTCCATTCGATGAAAATTTTTCCTTCATTTCACATTTTTAATGGTTATCAATACATTCTAAAAATATTTGTGCTTTAATTTGTTGATTGATCAATAAGTAAAATTTTTAAATATATTTTTATATTTGAGCGGTGGAATCTCAAGCAATTTTTTAACATTCAGACATAAAAATCTTTTTATAAAATTAACTTATTAATTAATCTACAAAGTTATGCCAAAATATATTTAGAATATATTAAAATACTATAAAAAATTGAATTAGAAAGCAAAATTTAAAAACTCCCTTCTATGGAATACTTATTATTATTTTTTATATATATAAATTATTTATTTAATTATTATTATTATTATTTATTTTAATAGTTTTAATATATTTAATTTTGATAATACATATATTAAATTTTGAAATATTTCAATGCACATGTATGCAAAATCTCATAATTCTAAGAAATTAATTTCAAAAACTGCTCTTCAATGTCTGCCATCGCCTTAAAAATTTGCTTCAATACTCGTATAACTTAACCCTTTGCTTTTCACTTTCTTGATGATTTTGGAGAGAAATTCTGGAAATTTTTTGAACCATTCAACAGCTCGTTGATGCAAGACCGAAAGCAGAATAATTGCTTCCAACTGATGAAATCATTAAACGTTTACGTCTCTATGTCAAAGGAAGAGTTAGAAACTTTGAAAACAAATTAATTTTTACTTCACACACACACACACACGCACACACACACATATATATATATATATACAGTAGAACCTCGATTATCCGAAGTAATTGGGACCGAACCTACTTCGAATAATCGAAGTTTTCGGATAATCGAGAATTCATCAATAATCATCTAGTTTAATATGTAGTATCGCCAATGAACTGTTATTATGACTATTTTAACTGTTAAATAAATTAAAATCATAAATTAAAATAAATTTATTTCTGAAACAAAAACTTACAATGGTTTAAATGGAAGCTTGATCTGGTGTAAATTGGCCATCCCTTGTCGTGCAGCTCTACCCCAAGTTAAAGGGAATAGGTTATTTGTACTTGCTTACAATCAAAGGGTGCAGTAACATTCGATTGTTCTGGGACTCGGCAGTATGACCTTCCAAATTTCGAAATGGGGTATATTTTTGTTTAGAACAAGGACGTTTGAAAGTGGGGAAGAGTACACTCATACCGAGAATTGAGCTTGCGAAAAGGAATTCTAAAAAAGGGAATTCCAAAATATTTATCTGCACTCGTAGTTTGGAAAGGACGGCTTGCATACAAAAGAACTTTAAAAATGCATGTTTGTTAAGAGGAAAATTTGAATGATAGTAGAAAGTGAAAAAAAAAAAAAAAAAAAAAAAAAGTGAAGAAGAAATCGACTTCGGTTAACGGAGAGTAGTTTCGGTTAATCGAGGTTCTACTGTATATATATGTATGTAGGTAATGTAATTCTTTCAGCATATTTTTTGTGCTTTAATTATATATGTAGCTAAGTCAAATTAAACCGTAATTTTTTTTCTCATTACTCTATAGATATAACTCGATTAATGTAACATTTTGTCTTGGAAAAAGCAAAATGAGGCTTTTTTTATTACATTCTTTTCTAAATTATTTTCATCTCGGTATTTAAATAATTATCAATTTATTGTAATCATAAAAAATATTATTTGTTAAAACAATTAGCTACACATTGCTTGAGCAACATTGAAAAGTATTACATTTTTTATAGTAAACAACATATATTCTGCTATCTATCTATACATATAATAAAATAAGATGTTTGTGTGTGTCATTGTGTATGTTTGTCCGGAGCATTTTAGGATAACGGCTGATCACAGAGCTACACGAATGTACATGGAGGTTCATAATGACCTAGTCTGAGGAACCTTGAAGTCCGATTTTTTAATTTTTGATTAGTTTTCTTTTAATAAAATTTTTTTGTTTCATTGAAATTGGATTTTTCCATAGTGTTTCCATGTCACACTAAAGAAAAAAAAAAAAAAAAACCTTTTCATTTGAAAGTAAATATGAAGCGGTTTTTATGTTGGTCAGTGTCTTAAAGCATCAAGTTGTTAATGTGATGGTCGTGGGTTCGATACTCGGTGGCAGGTGTGTTATTTTTTTGTAGATAATAAACAGATAAGATGTCCATTTTAAAAGAAAACATTTCATTGTCTACACAGTAACCTAAGAAATTCTGATTAGATTTTTTAAAAGCTTTTTTTTAGTTACTAAAACGAACAAAATAAAAATTTAAGTGGAAAAAAAAAACTGGATCCCTTAAAATCATAAAATAAATATTTATTCTTTGAAGAGATATGACTATAAAAAAGTTAACGTGCCATTAAGTAAATTTTAAAGAAAAATATGAATGTTTCACTTTTGCAAGAGATGAAATATTTCAACTTATCAATATATTTTACGAAGCATTCGACAACAACATACGAGATTGTTTTTATATTTGTTAGATTTTTTTTAATTAATTAAAATATGAAAATAATTTCTTTATAATAGCTTGAAAATTAGCCATTTAACTATTAGTTTTACATTTAATTGTTACTAAAAAAGTTTTCCAGTTCATTGTTTTCGACAAAAAAAAAAAAAAAAAAAAAAAAAATATATTTTCACGCGAATAATGAAATTTTGCTACTGAGCAATGAAACTAAAATATTTAATGGATATTGAGATACAGTCATCTTTGAAATCATAGTTCCTAAATAATAACATATCTACTTTTCGCCGATAAATACCCAAATTGAAATACCTGGAATAGACCGTTCTATAGCAGTAGTAACCTGGACCCGATGCAGTGCGGGCGGAAAAAAACCTGCCGTAGGCAGCAGGTAACCGAAGCAAGGTTTAGAGCGATTTCAATGTAAGTAATATATATATATATATTAATTTTTATTTATAATGTGATATAAAAAATAAACAATGATTCAATTATTTTGAAAACACATTTAAATATAGTGACTGCTAGTTATATAGTATAAATGCAAGTAATTTCGAAAATATTCTCTCCCGTTTTAAATAAATTATTTGTTTCAATCCACATTTGAATGCTAATTTATAAAACAAAAATTGTTTGGTAGAAACTAAATTAAACATTGATATAAAAATTAAAACGGAATCATTTTACTTACGTATTTTAAAATATTAACTTTTTTTTGTATAAAAAATAATTATATGTTATTTTAGTCAAGATACCACATATACACAAAATTCATCAGCATGTAGGGACGTTGAAACGTAAAACTTAAAAAATTTATATGCTGTGAAAAAATTGGAAAAATATATAAAAATAAAAATAGTAGCTCATACTAAATATATTAGCTACATATTCAGCTAGATCCAGACACGTTATTACCTAGCCATTATCAGAACCTGAGTTTAAAGAGTGAAATTCCTTAAATTTTTCCTTTCTTTTATACGTATATATAGAGAAAGTACTGGATTCGTGAAAATTTTCGAACTTCAGTTTTCAGTGGATTTACACGTTTTGGGATGGCTTGAACACGATTCGACTGATTTTAGAAAATATCTGTCTGTTTTTCTGTCTGTCTGTGTGTGTGTATCACAAATTTTGTGAACGCTCTATCTCACGAATAAATGAACGAAACATAACCAAACTTGGTATTTAGTTGGGCCCTGACATAAACTGGTGCTGATTAGATTTGGGGATCAATCGCTCAAGAGTGGCGCTGTCATCGCATTTTTTCTAAATTTTTAGGACAAAATTTCGTATAAATGGGCATAATGAGAGTTATTTTTAACATATGATTGTAAAATTACTATGAATTATTGATGCATGTGGGAGCATCCCTTTCCCCTTGGGGGGTAGTAAATTTTCAATATGAGTATCTTTCGAAAGATCTCGTTAGTGCCTTTAAAACGAATGGTTTAGCTATAGATCTGGGATAATTTAAAGCAAAATTACCATTTTTTTTATTTTTTGACGAAAAAAAAAATTGTATTTCTACAGATAATTGCAAAAATTGATTTTCTTTCGGCATTTAGTGATATAATTCTTTCAGAAAAAAATCTTCTGCACCTATAATGGAAAATAATTTAATAATATAATAAATAATTTCTATTGAACGAATTTTGTGTACAATTATATAGAAGAAAGTCATGTGGTGGCCACATCATACTAGTTAATTTTGTTATTGAGTTATTAATTTCGCCACATGTTCTTTAAAAACGTGAATTTAAGTTTTTAAGACTTAAATGCACGTTAATGTATTCATTGCAAAATACAAAATATATAGTTTACCCTAAAAATATTTTTCCTTGTAAAGTAAATAAATTGGGATACAATAATTGGGAAAATAAATGCTTAAAAATAGAAGTATTATCCCAATCAGGAAGCATGTACTTCATAAAGCTGTGAAAGCTGCAACGATTTCGTAAAACGATATAGCTAACAATAGCAAAAATATGTCGTTCATGCCTTTATCGAGCAGCAAAACCATTTTGAATGAAAAATGAAATAAAATATTAATTCAAATCATCTTGGAAACCAGAAAGAAAAATAGAAAAATTCAGAGTAACCAGTCCAACTTTCAGACAACATGGTTAAAATTAAATTTTTTCATAAAAAAAAGAACTGCAAAAATTAATTCATCAATGAGCCAGCACCATTTATCCTGTAGCTAGATAAACAATAATAAGTCTGTTAAATTAGTACAGGTGTAAACAATCAAATGGATTATTAGGATTATTAATTATAGAAGAAGTTTTAACTTATTGAATTAAGTGAATTTGTGACACCATTTAATTAATTAGTTTTATTTTTATTTAGTTGATCTTAATAATGTTAAAACTAAAATAAGTAATCTTAATCTTAAAGTATTAACAAATTAAATGTTAAGTTGTATAAAGACTCAAACGCAAGCAATAATACCGAAAACCACACATGTAACGATAAGCAATACAAGGCAATCTTCAAATAGTAAAGTTTTTATTTTAATTGCTTTGATTTAATATATATATATATATATATATATATATATATATATATATATATATATATATATATATATAAGGTAGTTAAATCAAAAGTGGTCACGGTTAAGCTTTAGGAATATTTTATTTTATTTTATTTTATTTTTAATGCTGCAATTATTTCTTACACATATCAAGTATAACTTTCCTTTTTAAACGTAATTTAGTTATTTTTATAATTTAATTTTAAAAATTGTAGCTCATAGGTCCCTTTGGCGCGCATTGTTCCAAAGGTGACGAATATATTGGACACACTTTTAAAGTGTGGAAAAAAAAAAAAAAAAAAAAAAAAAAAAAACGGAAAACTATTTTTACTTCCAGAAGTATTTAATTACAAGGATATTACTGCGAAAAAAAATAATAATAACAAAAACATTAGTTAAATAATAACTTTTTAATCGGATTCCAGGTGGAAAGTGCAGATCAAAATTTCATTTTTTTCTTTAGCAAATTTCCGATATTTTTCGTGCACATTTCGCACGCACTGATTATACAATCGCATATCCACTAGCTCATGGCATTTATTTTGGGAGTTATTGACATCCTACGGGTGATCTCTTGTGTTTTGAATAGTATGAAAATTGTTGGGCAGTAAAGAGTAATACGTTTTTTCAGATATATAAGCAGAGATTTTTAAAGTTACTCTTACTACATTAATCTGCATAATTGTTTTCTAAGTTAGCCAACGTGTTTCCATGGTGGTCCGCATTCAAAACATGGAAATGGTCGCAGTTTGCACGGCATTAAACTATTAAGTTGGTTAATTTATTAGACATAAAGTTAATGTGGTTAAAGGTAAAAAAATAAGCTTTCAGAAAAAAGTTTCATAACTCAAAGTTCTAAGATTTCAAACGCATGTAAATTAAAATATGTTCTTACCTGGAAATAAGATTGATTGATTAGTCGTTTTGATCTAGCGCTGCGCAATGGGCAATTGGCGACAGTCTGAAACTTACCCTTAACGATGATCTGGAGACATGACATCACAATTAGGATCCTCCACGGAAGGGATGACTCCCCCACTTCAGCGACCCCCTCCCCACAGACCTAGAAATTAGAACGACTACTCCTCTAAAGTGAAATCACCTCATGTAATGGCGGCTGATCAAGGTAATCTTTACAAATTCAGTTATATATCCTAGAGATACATTATTTAATACGCAGTAGCACCATTTTGTGATTAAAAATTGAATTAAACCTCTTTAGGGGTGTGGACTACCTTAGAAACACTAGCTATCGCTTTAGCTTACCTAACGTATATATATGTATATATATATATATATACACAGGGTGACCATAATCTTGGCTTATTCAGAGTACTGTGTAACGCTAACCAAAATAAATATTGAGTAAAAAATTTGTATAAAGACATTTCAAAGGATGCGCTCTATGGATTTGCTACAAAAATAAATAAATAAAAATATTAATAATAAAATAAAATAAATTTTTGAAATTTCCCCTCCGAGAGGACATACATCAAAAAGTCAAACAAGAATTACAGTCAAAATGCTTGAAAAGATTTGTAATAAATAAATGTGGAATATTTCACGCCATATCGGCATTTAAATCTGTTATTATTACATTTTGCAAAGGTTTTTGTTGTAAAATTTTACAGTTGACAGAGTGATTATCCGTTCATTTTCTACTCTACGGCCGGCCCGTTCACCCAAACTTAATCTGTGACATTTTTATTATGGGGTCATTTAAAGATTTTAGTTTTTAGAAGAAATGTTGTAATTTCGCTAACTTGAAGGACCGTATAACGTATGTGCATAGAGTCACTGGCGACCAGCTGCGATACGCATTTTAACACACTATTCATCAGCTGCAGATTTTGCAACTTAACAATGGGGCCAACATTGAACAATATAATATCCATCGATAAACAATCTGGAACTTGTAATATATAACAATAAAATTTGTAATAAATAAAGTAGTTTGTGTTAAAATTCGTAGCTTGTTCGCATTTTGGTGCATGTCTCTTCAGAGAAGAAATGTTTAAAATTTTATTTTTATTTTATTTTATTTTATTTATTTATTTATTGCAGATCTATGGAGCGCAAACTTTGAAATGTGTATATACAAATTTTAGACTCAATATTTTTTTAGTTAGAGCTACAGAGTTCTCCGAATAGGCCAAGTTTAATTATAGTCACCCTGTATATAAATTTTGCTTCGGGTAAAACTTTCATGGAAAGTTCATAAATCTGAGAAAGTTCTAAATACACACATTGCATCATATTAAATTTTTTATCTCTCACTAACATTAAATAATAATACTATACTAAATTAATAACATTAAAATTTTATAACATTAAAATACAGTGAAATACAGAATAAAAAGAATAAAGATAAATAAATCTTAAAATTTTTATCCTACTGTCGTATTTAAAGCTGTTACACAAATCCCTACTCAGTACTTTAAAAGGTTATTTCCAAGTTCAAAGAAGTACGTTACACTTTTTTTTTAAACTTAACTTTTTCCTTTTAGGAAACTTTGTATGTAATCTGGTATTACTCATTTTAAATCGGGCATAGTACAAAACCCAAAAAACCTTTTAATATACTTGAAAGATATTCCTTTTTTTACCCCGGGGGAAAAATATATATTTTAAATAGATTTTTCCCCAAAACAATTTCTAGTAAAGGATTTTATTTTGTGATAAATACTATCTAAAGAAATCTAAGTTTGATGTTTGTACTTTTAAAGCAATTTATTTATTTATTTTTTATCCTTTTAATAAATGTAATTTGGAAACAAAATATTAGGAATCAATTATATGCCTCTAGATGACGTTATTAGAAGCTTTTTATACAAGTGGATCTACAGATCAGTATCCTAAACGTTCTATTTGCATCACACATTATTCAACAGACTATTTTTTAAACTCCTTATTATATAATATATATATATATATATTGATTCGATTGATTTGCTACAGAAACAGAAACGTTTCTGAGAGGGGGGGGGGGCACTGACTGTCATGTATTAAGTCCCTGTGATTCATAAATACTTGTACCAAATTTCACGCAAAATGATTAAATAAATATCGGAATTATTTTGTGTAACCCTGTAAATGAATTACAAATTCTATGCCCACACTTCTCCAGTGAAAAACATTCTTTTAAAATTCTAATAAAATTTCATTATTCTTAACGAGGTGTAAGCATGTTAAAATATACTTTTAAGAAATACCGACTATCGATCGTAAAAGTACGAAATTCTTTTATTTATCCCAGAAAGGAGCCACAGAAATTATATACACTAAAAAGAATGCACCTATTTAATTAATTATAACTCATTATTATTTCAACCTAATTTGACATCATTTGAATGATTACCGTACGTCATCGGAATTATTTTGTGGGGTCCCGTAAATAAATTGTTTACTCTACACATATTCTTTTTCTAGAGTAAGCATGCTTCTAAACACCGTTATAATGTATGCTAATTCCAGTATGTACAATGCAGCATAAACGCATTAATGTGCATTTTAATAAAAAAAATTACATGGGCTCTAATGTCACGAAATTATTTTGTGTGTCTCTGTAAACGAACCATAAACATTGTATACACCAGTAAAATATAAAAAGCTTATACAACGTTTTTCATGAATAATTGTTCGAAATTTGACATAATTTTGCTGATTACGTTACCAGAACACTTTCGCATGGTCCTGTAATAAGGAATCTAAGAGTACATATTTTCTGCAGAAGATACAAGTTTCAGCATCTCAGTAATGTACGCTAATATCATTTTGTTGACAGCGAAGTAATTATGTCAAAATGCGTTTAAACGAAATCCTCCACATATTGCTGCAACGATAAGCATTTTGACGTGTCCCTGTATACAATCCATAAAAAATACAGACATAAAAATTTATATAGCTATTTTCATAGAGAGCTTGAATGTGTGTGCCAATTGGCAAGTCAATCGGAGAATTTTTGCGGCCGCTATTGAGGTACATACAAATTCTGCCCATAAGCCGTAATGATAAGAAAAAATTAGTGTTTCCCTGTATACAGACTACAAGTGGAATACACACCCTAAACTATACAACTAAACTTCCGTGTGTCTCATAAATATGTGTAGCAAATTGCAAGTCACTAGCTTGATTTTTAGGGCCGCTAATGAGGAACATACAAATTCTGCCCATAGGCCATAATGATAGGGAAAAATTTGGTGGGTCCCTGTACACGAACTAAGAATGAAATACACATCCAAAACTATGCAGCTCATTCCATAGGGTTCATGGAAATGTGTAACAAATTTCAAGTCAATAGCGGGATTTTTGCGGCCGCTATCGCGCAATAGACGTACAGACAGGCAGACACACAAACGGAAACCAAAATCTTTTTGTCTCAACAGAGGGCCTCCACTGACGTTTCGGCAAAAATTGCAAAGTCAGTAGCTTGATTTCAAAGTCAGTAGCTTGCGGTGGCTATCGCGGTAAATACAAATTCTTCCCATAGGCCGTAATGATAAAAAAAGAATTGGCGTGTCCCTGTACATGAACTGCAAATGGAATACACACCCAAAACTATACAGCTGATTCTGTGGGGTTCATGAACATGTGTACCAAATTTCAAGTCAATAGCCTAATGTTTGCGGCCGTCATCGCGTGACAGACAAACACACAGACACAACAAAAAACCGTTTTGAGTCTCAACAGAGGACATCCACTGACGTATCAGCAATAACGGTATAACGTATTAATAACGTATTATAAAAGTTCAACCGGTGGTTAACGCAGATTTATATCATATTTTACACAGTCAGCCACCGGCGGTTGACTCGGCCTAAACGGAAAGTTCACTGTCAGTCACCGATGGCTGACATGGCACTCAACGAGTTAAAATGTTTTAAAACTATTAAAAATATTCAATTTAAATTTTTTTTGGAAATGTTTAAAATGTTCCATGCGATTGAGTTTTAAAAATTTTCACTCAATATTACATTTTTTTTAGTTCATCAACCTATTCTAAATATTTTTTGCATTAATTTGAGAGCTGATTGATAATTAATTTTATTTAAATATTTTTATATTTACAAATTTTTGAGATTCAAACGTAAAATTGTTTTTAAAAATATAACTTATCAATCAATTAAATAATTAACGTACAAAAATGTTTAGATTATATTGAAAAACTATAATAATGAAAGATCAATAGAAAAATTTAAAAATTGAGTGGCATACAGTATTTAAAAAAATAAATGAATAAAATAACAAAAATATAATTTCGAATTTTAATTATTTTTTTTTAATTTTAATAATTTTCTAGATAATGTAATATATTTAATATTGATATATTCCAATGCACTTGTATGCAAATTTTCATATCTCTAAGACAGTAAATTCAAAGACTGAATTTCAATGATTTTCAATATCCACCATCCCCTTAACTTTTTTCGATACACTGCAGAAATTTTGAATGGTATTTTGTAAGTATATGTGTCACTCATGGCTTTTTTTTTTTTTTTCAGAAATTTATATAAGTTTAATTTCTGTAATTCTAAGAATTGAATTCTTTAAAATTATGAATTGGTTAAATTAAAAAAAAAAAAAAATTAAAATTAAAATTAAAATTAATAAAAAAATCTGGGATATCTTTGTAATTTACAACATTTGTCCAAGATTGATAGTTAAAGAATTATAACTAGAGATTTCTTTTAATGTGTGTGTGTGTGTGTGTGTACACTGTAGATTTGTTTTTGCATTCAATTATTTTTAAAAATATAATTTTTGACTGTTTGCTGCAGTGGCTATTAGTATGTATGAAATCATTCCCCAATATTACATGTACTAGTTTTTGCATATTGAAGCATAAGATGTTTCACTGGCTATGTCATGAATACTTTACATGATAATTGCTATTATTTCGTCATCATTATTATTTATTTATTCGTTTTATTTTATTTTTTGCAATACCTTATAATTCTTTAATATTTTTAACTTGCTGCTGAGTTAAGCTGGTTATCTCAATCACAAAAGTGAAGCCATAGGCGAAAAATGACCTAACTACTTCGGCGCCAATTTTCAAAAGTTGCCAAAGGTGTTTTATACTAAAGTTGTTCCGTTTTGCATTACGAATTGGAAAATTGTATGTTTTAAATTATGAATAAATTGCGACTACAATGTCAAAAATAAGCGATGGCTGACTTCATTGTTGTGTGTTATACCTAATATTTCTAGTTTTTCTCTAATAATGGTTTAATTGTTGTTTCTAACAATGGTCTATGACATCAAATTTATTGTTGCATGAAAAAATTCTTTGAATCTTTCATCGATTTCAGACCTTGTATGTGAAATATTTTCTACTGCAAAGATTTGATTATTTATTTCTAGCTAAAAAATATCTAAGTAAACGTTTTGCTGCTTCTGAAATGTTTCCTAATGAGGTAATTCAAATACAGTTTACTAATATCAATTTTAAGCAAATATTACCATCGGTTCATATCTTTGATGTCTAGAGCTCCATTTCAGTTTCATATTGTCATACTCACTTTCATAGATTATTTAGTATATTCTCGATTAATAAATATAACGAATAAACTAGTGGGTACAGAGATAATGTAGGATCCCCTTGAAAACTGTTAAGTTTTTGTTGCCATTTTGGCGAAAAATTCAAACGGCTGGCAGAAATGCATAAGTAAAGAACTTGACTAGAAACGTTCAAGCTACTTCAGAGCCAAATTTCAAATTTCCTGAAGGGACCCAGTACTAAAATTGTTGCATATACATAATATATATATATATATATATAATATATATTGGTTATATTTTGAATTTTAAATTTTTTTTATCTTGGTATGTTTTCTAGTCCCTTCGCATTGTGGCGATAGAAAGATATATATGTATATATAGAACACAAGAATTAAAAACCATGCGTAACAAGGTCAAAAAATCATTCATAAAAATCAGAAATAGCATATCGAATGAAAGTTAATGAAATGTAAATCTATAAGTAATATTGTGTAATAAATATATAATATAGTAATAATAATAACTCTACTCATTCACTTCACAGTTACGACAGTATAAATATTTGTAGTACCAAAAGACTGTTCAAAAAGATACATTTTAAAAAAATAATACACTATAAGAAAGCGCAACTGCTGCTGAATTTATGGAACAACTTCAGTATACACCCACAATGATATTTGGCGATTTTTTGTTGGCGATTATCTCTAAATCATAAATCATAAATGTTAAAATCATAATCTAAATCATAAATCATAAAATCACAAATCTAAAATAAACAACATATAGGCTGCCATTTTATATCGCAATCAGTCCAGAAAGGCGTCGTTATCGTTCAAAAGGGCGCCAAAGAAAAATCGCCAAATTCAACTGTGGGTGTATACTGAAGTTGTACCGAATTTATAGCATCCAATATACATTAAAAGGTTTAAGAGCTATTATTAGCTAATTCAATGATTGTATAAATGAACGATCAAATATATATGATACCAGTACATATAGGATGTAATCATGAATAACAATTCAATATATATATATATGTATGTATGTATATATAAAATAAGGTTAAAAAAAACATAAAAAAATTAATGCATAGGTGCAGTATCTGAAATTTGAATGTCTATGCAGAATATAAAAACTGTACATATTTCTGTATATTACACGGGTTCTATAGATCATTTAACATAGCGTTGAATATTTTCAATAAACATTACTGAAAATATTATAGTGCGTATTTTTCACCCATAATGCATAACGTGTATGAATTCTTTTGTTTAACTCTCTAAGCTAATTGTAAGTTCTAGACAGAACATTTTCGACAGAAATCATGCTTATAATCGTCTGAATAATGTAAGTTTAATTTTCCTGACTTTGAATGTAGTGTAACAAAACTAAAAAGTGGTTAAAAAAATACCATCTATAGAACATAATACACTGAAATTATTTTATGTATATCTGTACTTTAGTTACGAACACTATGAACTTTAAAATATATGCAACTAATTCCTTGTAATACATGAACGTTTGTAACAAATTTTCAGTTGATTTTTGTGAACTACTTTGCAGTGCATATAGTTTAGATATACCTACAGTACAAGTATGCTCACACATTTAATTAAACAAAATTTATAATAATAAAATAAAAAACTTTTGGAGTCTTAGATAAATTTCTCACTGACATTTCAGCTGTAAATTTTATGAAAATCAGTAAAGATGATTGCAATCGAATATCATTTGCGGATTCTTAACTTCATATCAAAGACGTATTCTCTGTACACGTGTTAGGAGCACAAAAATGAAATTAATATCAAATATATTGATTACATGAAAAGAATTATCGGCATAGTTGGACTCTGCTCAGTTCCCCATCATACATTTGTTCTCGTCAATTTCTAATATAGATCATGCTATACTCATATTCAAATAAAGAAAGTTTACCGATCACTCAACATTCTCACAGAATGAAACACCCTACCAATTAAGCTACCCATTTTTTGCTACGATACATTTACCTAATCATACGTTCTTGTTTAATTTTTATTAAGGTCAACCTTCATATTTCAATTTCTATGCAATTTCACTGTATTTTCAATGCACACATAATGCAGGCTTATGTGAAATACAGCCCTATTCTCCTACATTCAGAAAAGAGTAAATTTTAAATAACATACGAAGGCTTTAAAGTAGAATGTTCCCAGTCAGTGAAATTCATGCCAGTATCGTAAATGATATTTTAAAACTGGTCGATTATCTTAAGAAGGAAAATAATCTTCATAATGTCCACATTTATGCAAAAAATTGCCCTATTCTCTCATGTTAAGGAAATCGTAAATTTCGAATAACTAACGAAATTTTCAAACTAAATAATTCATAGTCGTTGTTATTCATGCCAGTATCCTAAACGAAAAACTTATCCCATATCTTTTCTGTGAAAATAATCCTCATTAAGTACGCTTATGTAAAATTTTGTCCTATTCTCCCATGTTAAGAAAATTGTAAATTTCTAATAACTTACGAAATTTCCAAATTGGAATATTGAAAACTGACTAATCTGACACCACATCGTAATTTTTTAGATACCTTAAACCTCAAAACGTGTAAAAAAATATAAGAACTAGGTCGACAATTTTCACGTATGCCTAAGATTTTTATACCTATAGTATGATTGAGAACAAAAGATAAAAATAAAAAGTTAATTTCAACTTACAAGATATTCATGTCAAAAACTCGATTATTAATTTGATGACGAACGTTACATCCAAATTTTATGTTCATATACTCATTTATTTAAGAGTTATGTTCAAAAGAAGAAATCGAGAAAGCGACCTGTTTTTAAACTTTTGGAAACCAGCATAATTTAGAGTTGAGAACACACTGTTTTGCCTCAGTGTTCATTCAATTGGCGAAGTTAAGATATGGTTAAGTTTTCATCTTAGATTAAATAAGCTTCTATTTTGTATTCGTTTAATAAATTAGATATTGCATATAGAAGTTTCTAATCTTGATCAGGAATAATCGCAGCAATTTATATATTTTTATTTATTTATTTGGTTAGTAACAAATGCACATATAATTAGTGTTCTTTTAAATGTACTACAATTTATATGAAACAAGTGTCTTCAGCCTTATTACTCATAACATACAAAAGTAAAAATTACTAAACTAAAAAAAGTTTATTATTATTACCATGTTTTTTTATAATTTGCTTTCTTGTTTGTTTGTTTTCCCAGTACAAATCTTTCAGTGGATTTTTAACTAACTTTCCGACTTTCTAGATATTTGAAACATTTGGAATAGCTCAGAATACGATGACAGTGCATTATTTTAATACTCTTAGCCATCATTAAGCAGAATTGAATTAATTTTCAGTAAATTTTGAAAAAACCACGAGGTGGCGCTTTAATCGAATTTAATGATTGCACTTTTGCGATTTTGAAAACAGAACACATGTGAATGTAATATGTTTAGAAAAAGATTGTGCGAAAAATTAAAATATATATAAAAATTTAGGTTTATAAAGTCTGTGGATAGTGGAAACGACTAAAAAGTTTTAAAACTAAATAAACAGAAAATTTAAAAACCTGGTATATAAAAAGTTCTTTTTATCTTGTAACTATTTGTTATCTATTTTTCAGGAAAACGTTTTCGACGAAAACCATCACGTCGAGGGTTGTTATAGGTAAGCATTCCTTTATTCTGTAACTTGTAAATGAATGGTCCGATTTCAATTCGGTTTATTTTATTTTACTTTTATTGTTTATTGATTTATTTTAGAGTGCTGATTTAAGGGGTCATACGACCTTTAGAACTTCAAAAAACATAGATTTAATTATAGCTTTTTTTAAAGTAACTTATTGTTAACTAAACTTCATTGAGCATGTCTAATTGTTACCTATAAGTTTATTATGTATTTTGGAATATAATTTAAATTCTGTGGTGAATTATGTAATAATTTATGTGTTAATTATGTGTTATTTATGTGTTAATTATGTGTTAACAATTAGACATGCACAGTGAAGCTTACTTAACAATAATTTACTTAAAAGAAGACTAAAATTAAATCGATGTTTTTGAAGTTCTAACGGTCGCATGTCCCCTTAAACGAGAATAGTCTTACCTATGTTTGGTGAACACCTGTTTAGCAAATTTGATTTTATTATTATTTAAAATGAGATTTTGTTTAAGACCATTTTTCACTGATATTTTAAAATTTTCATGTTGTCAATCTTTGAAACTTTACCTTATGACGAAAGTTTCTGGATTAATGTATAGAAGAAGCTTTTTTTAAAAAAAAATATCCCTGTAACTCAACCGGGTTTGATAAAAATTGAAAATTTTCTGTGAATATTGATCCTAAGTTCACAGCCAAAAAAAAAAAAAAAAAAAAAAAAAAAAAAGTTTAAATTCATTTGAAAATTTGAGATTTTGTAGTTTTTCCTTTCTGTTTTTTAAAGGTCACTAGGTACTGATATCTATTTTGTAAGCTGCCAGTTTTGCAACCTCTTACTCACGTTATTTAATAAGTTACGTGTTTTTTTTTTTTTTTTTTTTTTTTTTTAAGTATATATATATATATACCGGGTGATCCAAAAGTCAGGACAAACTTTAAAAATGAATAATTTGAAAACGAATCAAGATACAAAGGTACGGTTTGCACCAAACGGATGAAAAAGAAACCGGGTTTTGTGTGGCAAAGAAAAAAAAAAATAGTTCTGTTGGCGACCAACAGATGGCGCTATTGTGTTTTATTTCACCAAAAGATGATTTACAAATGAAAAAAAAAATGTTGCCAACTTACAAGTCAGCTTAATTACAGTTAATTAGTAATACTACAGTAACTGTTCTATGTACATCATTCAGAAGTACAGATGTGAGACGATTCACCACCTCGTTCACAGCATTTAGTAGCATTTCTTGCATTATGGCAGACACATTTTGGCGGATGGCATCTTTCAGGACTGCTAGTGATGCCGGTTGGTCGCGGTACACTTTTGACTTTAAGAATTCCCACAGGTAAAAGTCACAGGGTGTCAGATCGGGAAATCTTGGAGGCCATGCGTGATTAAAGTAGCGACTGAGAATGCGATATTTCGATGCATATAAGCTTCGACTACCATTACCTGCTGTAGTTGTTCCTTTTTATATCGTTTGTTGCTTTGCACAATCCTACATCAGAAATCCGACAGTGCCATCTGTTGGTCGCCAACAGAACTAATTTTTTTTTCGTAGCCACATAAAACCCGGCTTCTTTTTCATCCGTTTGGTACAAACCGCATCTTTGTATCTTGATTCGTTTTCGAATTATTCATTTTTAAAGTTTGTCCTGACTTTTGGATCACCCGGTATATATATACATATATTTAAATTTCGAATTTTCGACCGATTTTTACAAAAATTCATTATTAAACATAAATAATGTTTAAAGTTCAAATTAAATAAAAATTAATTCGCAGTCTACAGATCGCTAAATTCCGTTGGAAATTAGAGAATTAAAAATAAGAATGGTTCTTACTTACATTGAAAACCTGTTATACATTAACATTTTACAATTTGTGATTTAGTATTCTTCCATATGAAATTTACAGATTTTCTAGAGAAGTAATTTTTTACTAATATCTCATTTTTTTTTTCTTAACTAGCTTTATTTATAGTGCATATCTCAATCTAAAATTTTATGTACTGTCGAACCTCGGTAAACCAAATTCGAAGGTTTTAGATTTTAACATCGATCATTTCATTGAATGACAGCAAAAATGCCAAATAACTGTCCTCTCTAGTTACAGATACCACATATAAGGCAGTGAAAACACGTGTTGCTTACACATGTTGAAAACTGAAAGATTGTGCAGAAAAGCGTACAGAATTTATGCCCTTCCAAAAACTCGTAAGTCTACTCCCTTCGTCCGGCCTATTGTCTCTAATATTCGTACGGCTTCATTTAATCTTACTCGTATTCTTTTAAAATCTCTTCCTCATTTAACTATAAGTAATATATATTATAGTACTAACCTTTATACAGTAAAAATTTCCGGTGATTTTGAAGACAAACTGAAATGCATTTCTCCCTCTAACTATACGACAAAGTTCATTGGATGCTAAATCTCTGTTTACTAACGTTCCTATTCAAGGTACTCTGGTTTGTTCAGAGAGGAAATTACGAGAATTCCATTATTCTGCTATTGAAATTTAGGAGCTTGTGAATTTAGCTCATTTAAATATCAGGAAAACCGCCCTTATTTTTAATGGTACACATTTTTCCCAAAATGAAGGCATGGCAATGGGTAGTTCTCTCTCTGTTTTGCTTTGTGACATTTACGTGCACAATTCTGAAGAAAATTTATTCGGTGTATATACATTATTCGTTGGTTTATGTATGTTTATAATATTTTCGTTCTTGTTCTTTCTGATGTCAATTTTTAAAATTTATTTTCTAGGGTCGATTCGATTAACCTCTGCATTCAATTTACATTCGAAATTGAAAAGGATTGCACTTTGTCTTTTATTGACGTTTTTGTGTCTAAAGACAAGGAACGGTTCTCAAAAACTCTTTTAGAAAATTCTTCTCTGTTTCACTTCTGCCGTATGTTCTCTAAATACGTTTCTTAACCAACAATTTCCGCTTTTTACATTCTTAAGTTTTTAGGGCCTTACACATTTGTTCTGATCCGTCTAGTTTTTAAAAATAAATAAATTATTTGAAATCTCTTGCTGTTTTTCGAAGCTATTACCCCTCTATCATCGTAAGATCTATATAAATTAAAATATTCCAATCGTTGTGTTTTCAAATTGAACAATCAAGGTCTCATCTCATCAGTTTCTGCTCGTCATGTAATTTAGGTTATATTAGTCAAACTAAGCGGTGTTTGAAATATAGAATAAATGAGCACCGTCAGAATGTTTGTATAAAGAGATTTCCAAATCTTCGATTGCTTCCCACTGCTTGGATCATGGTCATTATTTTAATTTTTTTAAACTGACATAACTTTTTTTCCTATCTCCTCTTGCTATTTGGATATCCATAAAGATTTAGACATATTTAAAAATTTAAAAAATCTTGTTAATGATATTTTTTCAAATCCGTTCTTGTCTGTTGCTCCGAAATTACTCTTCTCGGTTTTCATTTAGTTCATAAATTTTGGTTTTCATTTAGTTTTGTTATTTTTTAGATTTTTATATTTTGTTTCATTTTTTGATTTTACTTATTTACATTTTATTTTTCTTCTTTAATTTTATAATGTTGTTTACACCAGTATTTATATTTATATTCGACTTTGTTTGTTTTTGCTGTTCATTAATCTCTGATTTATTCGTTGCTGCTTTGTTTACAGTACTCTTCTCTACTTTATTCGTCTACCGAAGGGTCGTGTTTTCTTTCGACTAGAAACAATTGTTGCGGTTCTTATATTTTAAAGTGTTTTTTTCAAAGTTCTGTACAAATTACTTTTAAATACAAGCTCTCAGGTGATTTCTTATAATATACTGTTAAAAGGAAAATGTCACATTTATGGACTCAACAGACCTTACAACATCTAAATCAGCTGCAAAACCATTATCGAAATTTTTGACCGAATGCATTACTTTTATTACCAACGACAGTCTGATAATGGAAATCAAAAAATATATGTAATCATTTAGAGGGGGGGGGGGAAGCATTAATATAGTGACGTATTTTTATTTTATTTTTTCATTGTATCGTAAAACATCTCAGATATTGTCAAAAATTTTTATTTTTATTTATTTATTTATAACACATATTTAAGCACTGAGTACTGTAAGGACTTAATATAAAATTGTAAAGGTAAAAAAAAACTTTTATTGAGAATAACAAAAAAAAAAAAAAAAAAATGTATATATATATATATATATATATATATATAATCGATACGGAGTTCATTTTTTTTTATTTTAAACATTTATTGATCAGCTTTTGAACCCAGGTGGGTCTTATTTCTGGGGCCTCAGCGGAGATGTCGTGCACTCCACAGAGGATAAAGATTGTAATGACAACCTTAAGGTTCCAGACAATGTCTCTGTCCACTCTATTTTCCATTTCGTAGAGATATCACTGTACTGTAAGGACACAGGCAGCAAAATATTTTAACCCATATCCTACCAAGTATTGAAAAACAAATTCTTTATAAAATGTTAAATATATGTTTCTTTAAGCCTATGTATACTCACAAAATAAAAAAATAAAAAACTTACCAAACTTTCATTAGCTTAATCGGTACAGGGTGTCTTAAAAATAAGACAATGGTTTAGGACAGTCGGAAATATAAGGAAAACAGACCATCTAGATATACTTTTGTTATATAAATGTTTACCAGTACAAAAGCGTAGACTATTTCCTCAATAAATTTATATGCCATTATTCTTGAACATAAACATTTTTAAGTAATAACGTGTTGAAAATGTAATGAATAAATCTTAAAAAATCGTCATTTTAAAAATAAAAAAAAATATATATATATATTAAACGTTAAATTAAACTAACGTTAAAGACACATATATATTTAATGGACTTTTAATTAATATACCTCCTTTAATTTGAATTAAAATATTCAAAATAATTTATGTAAATACCACTTACTCATGGTGTCCTATTTTTAGGACGATGGTGAAATATGGGTTAAATCACAAAAGGGAATACTCGTTGACGTTATAACAATTGTCACAAGTTGCCTGATAAAATGCTGTTAAAGTTAAAACTGTGAATAACATATATCTTTTCTTTGGAATAAATACCTTTTGTCTTGATGGAAGGATAAAGGGAGAAGTGATTTTTCACGTATATAAAAATCTGAATTTTATAATTTATAAAAGTGAATCATCTCCTCCCCCCACCCAATTTTTTTAAACCTATTTTTAAAACCCAACATGTTCCTTTATGCATCTTTATAATTAGTTACATACGTCTAATCACAGGGGCTCAACCAGAGACATTCCTTGCAGGGGGATAAGATGGCTTGTGGGGTAATAAGACCAACTTATTAATTTGTTTCAATGGTAAAAAAGGAAACTTTATTTAATAAAAATTATATAGAGAGACTCGGGCCCACTAGCGCCCACCACATTCTTGGTTACACCCTTATATAATTCCATTACTAAGGAATTAAATTTTAGATCGAGTTTTATTTAACATTTTGTATGATATATTAAGAGAGACTAAAATTGAAAGATGATTATAGTTTATTCAATGTAAAATAAATACTTTTGTTTATATTATGTTTGTTGTATCTTATAGTAATTTACGAATGAATGAAGAAGTATCTTCCCTGGAGTTATATGATATTGGTGGTGAAGAAAAGCGTGTATTAATAATTGATGATGACGAATTTATTTTGCTTCTGCCTGAAGAAAAGCAAATATTGGTAATTGACGATGACGAATTCATTTTGATATTGCCTGAAAAAAAGCCTAAGAAATTTAGGGCTTTAAGAAAACTCTTCTCCCAACTTCTTTGTTGCTGCAGAAAAGCTTCTTAGGGAGTTTATGCTTCATCCTCAATAGACGCTTAATAACTTAAAATATTGAAAAAATTGAAAAAAAAAAAAAACCAAGGAAAAAAAATGAAACAAATATGTTTTCTAAACCATCGAAAAATTAAAAACTTTAAAAATTATACCTTTGCAATAAAATATTATCCACAGTACTTTGGAAGAGCTATCACTTTCAGATATTATACCAAGAAATAAAAAAAATAATGTTTAAAAATATATTTATTAAAATATAATGAGGAAGGATTTCCCTCACAGATATTCATTCCACCAAACTTCATCGAGGAAGGATTTCCCTCACAGATATTCATTCCACCAAACTTCATCGAGGAAGGATTTCCCTCGATGTTCGACAAGGAAGGATTTCCCTCAATGTTCGAAAAGGAAGGATTTCCCTTGCTAGTATGAATCTATCAATTTTTCACGAGGAAGGATTTCCCTCACTGATATTGAATCCATCAATTTTTCACGAGGAAGGATTTCCCTCACTGATATTGAATCCATCAAACAGCATCGAGGAAGGATTTCCCTCGATGATAGTGTACTCATCAAAGTTCGATGAGGAAGGATTTCCCTCAATGTTCAACAAGGAATAATTTCCCTTCCTAATATAATTCCATCAATTTTTCACGAGGAAGGATTTCCCTCGCAGACATGAAGCCATCTAAGATTGATGAGGAAGGATTTCTTTTGTATTGTCCTTCTGTAAATAATTCACAAATAGAGAATAAAACAAACAATAGTAAATTACGTGACCTTTTTTGTGTCTCATCTTTTTAAGATAGTGTTTTCTTCTTTTGTTAATGTATTGCCAAACCGCCCTATATTTAACCTCGATGTAACGTAAATCTCATTATATCAAACTTTTGTAAATCGCCACCATTACATTTTTGAAGGGTTTTTTTTTTTCTTTAACATGTGTAAAATAAATAAATAAATAAATCTATATATCGAATATTTTTCGAGTTTAGAGTACAAATAGGCAGTTTTATCTTCCCAGAGATTAACAAGTAATGGGGCGATAATGATTTGTATTGTACGTAGTCAATAGCAACGACGTCAATTGATACATAATAAAAAAATAAAAAACTTTCGTTGTCTAAACAATATTCTAAAAATTTTGATTAGTATTTTAAAGAAGCTTTAAACTAAACAAGTTGCAACAACCATCGAGTTCAACCATCGAGATCTGATATACTAAACAGTTTGCAACTAAAAAGCATAAAATAAACATTTAAGTAAAAAAAACATTTTTTAACTTTAGAACCTTTTTATTGTAAATCCCTAAAAAGCACAATATATATATATATTTTTTTTTTCTTTGTAGCAAAGAAATGCTGTAAAGATATGAAAGCTTCAACACTAAGAAAATTTTAGAGAAAAATATAGATATTTCATTTTTGCAAGAGAGGAAAATTTGTAAATATTCAAAATATTTAAAAAAAAACTGTCGAGACCTTTGAAATTTATGGCTTAACAAATAATTGTAAAAGAAAAAAAAAAAAAAAAAAAAAAAAAAAGTAATGGCAAAGAATATTGGTCTGATTTTTAAAATATTTTGAATATTTACAAATTTTCATCTCTTGCAAAAGTGAAATATCTATATTTTTTTCTAAAATTTTTTTAGTGTTGAATCTTTCATAGCTTTATAGCATGTCCTTGCCAGAAAAAAAAGAAAAAAATATATATATTTTTCTTTTTAGGGCTTTGCAATAAAAAGCTTCTAATGTTATTATTATTATTATTATTATTATTTTGCTTAAATTTTTATTATTGTTTTATGCCAAATGTAGAAGCTTGAACTCCAAAGCTAAAAATTTGATTTATTTATTTATTTTTTAATTTAAATTTTAATATTTTTTGTACACATATTTTTTAATATAATATTTTCTTTTAGAGAATGTAAAATAAAATATTTTTTTCCATAAGAATATTGTTAAAAATTTTTGAAGCTTTATCTTTTAAACACGTTTACGTTTATGTGAAACATGCTATGTGTTGGTTGGCTAGTTGTCGTGTTATGGACATGGAGGAAAAAAAAGACACTATATAGGACCGAAAGTTTTAAACACAGCTTCGGCTATATCAAGGCAAATGTCCGAGTAGAGATTTTCTTGTGGACAGCCACTAATTTGTTGCAAAGTGGCTAAGATGGCATGACAGGAGAAGAGGTGTTCAGGTTAAAGTTCTGCATAGGTGCCAAGTCTCCGTTATTTTCAACGAAGACTTCACATCGGAAAGTTTTTATAAATGTTTTCAGTTTATTTAATTTTATGATATCGTCGGAAATATATGTGACAGATTCCTTTTAAATATACTGGTGTATAAATCTAAATTAAAATTAGCAATGTTGGCATCTGTGGTTCTGTGTCAGAGCAACAGTTTCTGCAGTGCAGGTACTTTGTATAGTTCCATCTTTTCAGATTTTCATCCCTCTCAGATGGCGTGTTCTGTGTCTGGTAAGGTTGTTCGCCAGAGTCCTGCTTCTCTCTAGAGCACAGATTTGATGTTTAAGTTCACTCCTTTATCCTTTAATCTTGACTTTGCCACTGCATTAATATCATTAAGTGTTACAACATAGGGTAGTTTATCATTGTTGAGCTTTCTTGCCTCTTTCGGTAAGGCATCCACGGTCTCGTTTTCATCATTTCCAACATGTGCTGGCACCCATTGCAAGCTGCATTTTTCATAAAAGCTGAAAATTCTTTGCAGTATGTTGTGTATGTTCAGCACAAGTCCCGAGTACCCTTTTTGAATTGCCTGAAGATCGCTGAAGATGACAAGACCCTTTGTCTTCTCTGTTTCTTGAAGATTAAAATATTCGTTCAAATCATTTTAAATAGCAAAAGGCTTGCAGGTGAAGTTTAAGTGTATTTTACCTGCGTCAACTTTGAATTTTTCTGTTCTTTTACCTTGTGGAAAGATGAAATTTACGACAGCTACTCCATTTTCCAAAGTCTCGTCTGAAGATCCATCATTGAAGACGAATATGCTGTCTTCATTTAAATATGAATCGATGTTTTTTATTCCTTTGGCTCTGATGTTAACTGCTGTTTCATTCTTGGAGTAGTGTTCAAGAAGATATGTTTTAATTTCTGTGTTTTTGGGAAGTGTTGATTTTTGCATTAGTACCTATAGGATCACATACTTATTGTGCTCAAGTCCAATCTGTTGTCTAATTGTTTCATCTAATTGCATTGTTGAAGATCGTTTGAGCCTGGTAATTTTGCTCTACATTTGGAAAGCTTGATTGCTAATGTGATCTTTATCACGTATTTCATCTTTATCTTGATCTCACTTTGTCGTATTGCAGCGGCTTGCATGTGTCTATGAACCTGAGAGCAATGCTGGCGGTAGCGTACCTACTGGCAGGGTCTTCCAAGCTGGATTGGTCGAAGGTGAGGCACCAGATCAAGAGGATCCCAGAGAAGTACAACCTTTCTGAGGCTCGGGATACTCTCTTTTATGGATATGGATATTAATGCTATGTGTAAAACAACTATTTACATGTAGGTTAAACTTTTACAAAAAATATTACTTATATGGAATATCCCTGTGTTTTTATTATATTATATAAATTACAAAAACATTCCCTAACATTACATATCCATGCCACATCCAGAGAATGTCCTTTGGAGGACATTTTATCCATAGGATACCTTAAGGATGTCATTTGGAGAAGATGTGTTATTAGGGTTAATTTATGAAGTTTCAGTCAAATTCATGATTTGAAACATCGTTTAATTCTCCCTTTAAATAATGAATAAATATTACGCTATATAATAATAATAATAATAATAATAATAATAATAATAATAATAATAATAATAATGTTTGATGAGAACTGACGTAGATACTCATATAAACATCACTAATTAAATGTTTATCATCCTCTTTACTAACAATCGAGTTAGTTTTGCTTGTATGTAGAGAGTTTCTCGGAAATTACTTTAATAAACGATTGTAATAAAAAATTAATGTTAAGGGTCTTTTGAGATAAAATATATATTTGATTTATCTTCATGTTCAAAATGGTTGGCTTCACCTGGAAGAAATTCAGCAAAAAAAATTTTCTTTGGAAATTACTAAAAGTTTTTAATATTAATTCATTTTTAAGGTGTTAAATCAAACTGAATCCCCCTCATCATGAAGAAAATTTCCTTTTGCTGTTGGCCAGCACTTTGCCTGGGGCAAACTATGCAGGGTTGTCAAAATTTACAATTTATTGCGAATTATTCTCCGTTTCGCCTACTGTATATAATTCTTTTTTAAGAGTAAGTTATTTTTCATTTAATCGTTGTTACATAGTATGGGAAAGTAATCTTTATAAAAGGGGTGTGATAAAAGAAGGGTGGTACTAATAATTCTCCGGAATAAATTATAAAATTTGACAACTGTGACTGTACAGGTAGCCTATATAAGAAATCAAGCTTCGCTGGAAACAGCTCTAACGATTTTTGTGAAAATCAGGGATAAAGGGATTTTTAAAATTTGAAATTAATATAATTAATTGCTTTATTATTCTTCTATTATTCGTAAGGCTGATATATATATATATATATATATATATATATATATGATGATATATATAATGATGTATATATATATATATATATATATATATATATATGATTCCCATAAAGAAATCTGTCTATTTACTCAGAAAATAATTTTTAAACGATTTTAATTAAGATTTAGTATTCCAAATACTAATGAATTATTTATTTATTTTTTATGGAAATTTGTTGTTTTATTGTTTTTGTTGGTTCCAGATTTGCAAAAACTATCCAGTTTGGAAAAATAAGAAACATAGAAATTAAAAATATAATGTAATATTAATAAGAATAAAATTAACTTTTTACATCATAGTAAACTGTCGGCTATTTTGCTGGCGTGACCGACTCATGTTATTACATATCCTTGTTATCAATATGAAAGGTTTAAAAATAAAATATTTTCCAATTTCTACTTTTAATCTAAACCTTAATTATTTGGTACGGAGTACATTAAGTACATGTTTTTCATTTTAGGAGACCTGACTACAGTTTCGTGTATTCTTCGATATTTTTCTTTTTGTTATATTTTGATAATTGTGTATATTACAATGATATTTGTGAGTTTTATTATGTGATTGTTATTTTAATATATTTTTTTTTTTAAGTTTAAATAAAGTTTTTTTTTTTTTTTTTTTTTTTTTTTTTAAGTTTAAATAATTTTTTTTTTTTTTTTTTTTTTAATTTGTTCATTCTTTAGAAAGCTATTTGTTAATCGAAATTTATATCTTTAGAATACTGAACCTTTATGAAAATTGTAAAATTGGTTAACAATATAAACACATTTGAAAAGCTAAATGCAATTATGCTTTAAATAACATAATTAAAATTACAGACAATCAATATTTCTCCAGAATTTAATTCAATATAATGGATTATCATATTATGCATTAAAAAGCCAAAAAACTACCACAGGCGTGCATTTGCAAATAACAAAGATATTGAATCAATCAGAGTAACGCGATGCAGTCGGCAGTGCTTTATATTTTTTCTAACAGGTATCTATCAAAGTTCTTAAATCGATTACTGCTGCTACACTGGAAGTTTATCAAGAGTTAAGCGACCTTGAACAGGGCGTTGTGATTTTAAAGTTACATCATTAGTGTTGCTAGACTTTGAATTTTTTATTAAATAGTCACCAATAATTTTGTGAAGTGATATTTTATACACATAAAAGACGATTCTTCGATTCGATTCGTTTATTATGTACATCAAATATTACTTTTCAAATATAGAATAAATTGAATAAAAAAATCACAAAGTCTGGCAATATTAGGCATTTCCAAGCTAGCGATGAAATTTGTATTTTCGCGTACAACCTGAGGTTTTATTGATTGCCCTGCAGGGTTTATCGTGTGAATTACCTCCAGTACACTTTTCAACATAGTGATTCTGTGACACGTCGTGTTGCGACACTTCTGAGAGCTCACGGGGTTTTCTACACGATATTAGCAAAATACCATGTTTTTGGTTCTTCAGTGTAGCAATTAAATTCGAATGTTATTTGGTTCATTGTTTTTACTTTTTTGAGTATTTATTGCTGAAAATTTATTTATTTTTTCTACAAATATAATAGAATAAATTGTGTGAGTAATGTAGTTATTTAATTTCATTAAAAAATGTATGTTATTTAAATTACTTTTGATATATTTATCATCGCTAAAACAGACTTCAGCATATTTTGTTTAACAATATTACTTTTATATTAAAAACACTTTAAAAACACGTAAAATTTAATTTAATTTAAAAGATGTTAAAAATTTTATCCGAAGCTTTTCGCTTTTAAATAGTAAAGCATCATCAGGGATTTTTATTAATCTTTTCCAATGAGTAGTTTTTAAATATTTTTCCTTTCACAGTCAACGGTTATGTCTTTTCATAACGTGAATAGCAGCAAAGTCAATTTGAAGTTCGGTGAAGGTGGATCAAGGAGCTAAGAAAAATAAGAGAAGCTAGAACTATTGAAAAATCACACGGGACTATTGTAGGAGAAAAACCATAATGAACTAGCAGATATAAACTACACTCCTTCTCATAATTATAAGGACACCCGTTTTTCTGAATTAACTAAACACTGAACACTATTATTTAAACAAATATATTTTTAATTAACTTGAATTTCATTAATAGACTATATTTAAAAAGTTTTATCGTTTTTCTATCTTAAAAAACTTTAAATATGGTAAAAAAGATGATTTTTCAGGTGATCACAATTATAAGGACAGCACGAATTTTAGTAATTTTTTTCAGTTATTCTTTAAATTAATATTTTATGGGGTCTCTTTTTAGGGTGAAACAGTCAAACATTCTCTCTGGTATATATATATATATATATATATACTTTTTTTTTAATATTCAGTTTTAATACCATTTCGAGTAGCATATATGATATTCTTAATGCATTTAAACTACTTAAAATTACTTTCCACATGCATGCACTTTTCTAATATCATAAATTAAGGTTTTTTCAACTTTTAGGCTATGGGAAAGGCAGTAATACAGAAGTTTCTTTCTTCAAACTATTTCCTATTGCTCTAAAAGTAGAGCAAAAATGTAAGTCTTGGTGAAAAAAATATTATTACCCCCAAAATCTAACAAAAATCTGATAACTCCACGTTTAAAATTTGCGGATATTTTCTTGATGTTCATAATAATAGAAAAATTTTCTAAATTCATTCTGCCTTGAGTAGAAGCAGCTCCCCAGAGCACCATAGATCCACCTTTAAAATGCCCGATTCATATCTGCCTTTAAAAAATCTGCTCTGTCTTTCGCTATCTTCAGATCGTGCCAGTAACTGTTAAAACTATTTGGTTAATCTCTGATTTTGCATCAGATCTCTCTCCTATCGAACCAGCAGTTCAGCGTTTGACCACATTTCCTTTAGCAATTTTAGACCTTCGAATTTCATTAGAAATTCGGCGGATTGAAATTATCCTTCCACTTAAAAAACACATTTATCATACTTCACTACTTGAACGTTCTTTTTTTCGAGGAATTATCAGTAATGTCCGTCCAAGAAAAATTGAAGGCTTATATATGATTTAATCTAGCCCAGTAGTTTACAAATTCGCATGTCAACTGTAATTTATCCGCTAGTAAGTTAAATAAAACGAAAAAATCTGGATTGTCCCTATAATTATGAACATCTAAAAACGTGGAAATAAAAACACATTTTGCATTATTTTTTTATTAATTTTGTTTCATATTAAAAAAAATTATAGCAATTTTGTTTTTAAAATACTAGATATATTAAGTGCACTTAGTATAATCTTGTTCACAATTATTTTTACATTAGGTATTTCAAAATATAAAGTGTCCTTATAAATATGAGAAAGAGTGTATTAGTTATTTTATAATATTGTGCCAGATTATCGGCAAAATTGCATCATCTCTAGAATTTATTGTGTTTTTGCATTTAATTATATTAATAGCTTCGGAAATTTAAATTTCTTGAATAGTAGGTGGTGCTGTAATAACGTTGGCTTTATCCCATACAGAGGATTGGCATAAATGAAGTCGAGTAGAGTAGATCTATTTCCTTCTTTGATATTACATATGTGTTTTTGTATTCTTTTGTTTAAAGTCCTCTTAGTTTGCCCTCCTCTTATTTTTCTTAGCACATTGATCCACCTTCACCGGATTTCAAATTGACTTTGCTACTATTCACATTATTAAAAGACTTAACCGTTGACTGTGAAAGGAAAAATATTTAAAAACTACTGATTAGAAAAGAGTAATAAAAATCCCTGATGATGCTTTACTATTTAAAAGCGAAAAGCTTCGGATAAAATTTTTAACATATTTTAAATAAAATTACATTTCACGTGTTTTTAATATAATTAACAAATGACACGTGTTCTATTTAACCCTTTGTTTAGGGATTTATTTATAATATTACTTTTATTTGAGATAAAATATAAATTTCCATCACAAATGTTAATTTAAAATTCTTACATTACATTTAATTACATTTCACGTGTTTTTAATATACTTAACAAATGACACGTGTTCTATTTAACCCTTTATTTAGGGATTTATTTATAATATTACTTTTATTTGAGATAAAATATAAATTTCCATCACAAATGTTAATTTAAAATTCTTGTATTAATGATTTTTAATGTCTCAAAAATATCAATAGATACCAGCTATAATTACTAATTTTTGTAAGTTGTGTATAAGTAAAAGAGTTTATTATAATGTATGCGTTGAAGAAATATGTATTGTTAAAAATTACAAATGTTTTTTATATGCAAATAACGCGGGGATGGATCGGCTTTGGTATGGTTTCTTGTTTACAGATGGTGGAAATTCTTAGAAAATAAAATAAGATGAATATTAAATATATATATTATTTAAGAAATGTAATTTGAAATTTAAATCATTCATATAAATAATTAAACAGTACAGTTGGCCGCAAAATTATCGAAACTTACATTCACATTTTTCTTTCTTTCTTTTTCTTTTTCTTTTTTTTTTCTTTATCTTCTTTTTTTCTTTTTTTTAAAATTTGATCTTTAATTTTCATCATCAACCTACTTTTTTATAAACAGCTTAAAGACTAAGATAATGGCTCGACAATGATTTATTAACTGTATTAGGTAAACTGTATTAGGTGTACGAAACCGGCATATGAATTATTGCTATTGATTCAGTAATTTTGCTGCCGACTGTAATTTTACTGACTGTACGAGATGACTGTTTTTCAATTAAACTTAGTATCTTTCTTTTAAAATAAGAAAATTCGTAACATAAATGCAATTTGATTTGTGTTTTTCTACCGTGTATGTTTTTTTTTTTTTTGTAACATTTTGTTTATCATTAAAAATTAATTACTTTATTTTCATCTTTAAATTATCCTTTGGTATTAATAATTGGTTTGAGTTTTATGACGGCTCCCATTTTTCACATTTTTAGCATTTAAATATATGTGAGCAAAGAAAATACTCTTCTCTTCCTTTTTCCGTAAATTTTGAAGTCACGTGACTATTGACGAATGTTGTAAGATAATTTATGTTTTTGTTTTGAAATCTAAACGAATAAATCATTTTAAGGGTTATCATATGTTTTAATGGTTAATGATTTTTTTTATATAAATTATTTCACAGTTGTTTTTGTACTGACATTTAGCTTTTAAAAACACACATTATATTTGGTGTACATTAATAATTAAATTCATATTTAAACTAGCAAAAATATTGAAAATGCAATGCATTACTATTATTAACTGAATTTTAAGGATAATTTGAGTAGTAAACCAAGCTTTATGTTTAGGCTGTATTTTTTTTTTTAACACTTTCTTATGAAGTTGAAAAGTGTTTATAATTTTGAGTTGTCTGCCTGTCTGTTTGTCCGCGTACTAACTCCCGTACATAATCCTAGAATATCTTGAAACTGATATACGTTATTTAAGTTTACTATGGGGTGTTCTCTATTAAACATGGGGTAAAAACCATTAGTGGTTTGTTTACAGGGACAACCAAAATTATTCTAAAGCTTTGCTTCCTGTGAACGGTATCTCTGTAAACAATATTTTAACATCTTCATTTCGTACAAACCATAATGGAGTTGCCATTTATTATTTACACACATAATAAAAGTGCTTTTCATTAAATATAGTATGATTAGCATAATGATTTACAGGACTAGACAAAACATTTCAATTGCATTACGGTCTATAACCAAAAATTGATGAAATTACATTTTCGTTTCCATTAAACGTTTTTTAACACTTTCTAGCAATGTTTATAGAATATGGTATGCTTAATATTTACAGGAATGCACTTAAATATTCAGATACATTAAAGACTACAATTAGAAACTGCTTGAATTATATTTCCGTTTGTTTTAAGTGTTTCTAACACTTTACAACAATGTTAAAAACTCCTCATGAATTCAGTTAGTTTATTTGTGTGTTAGTTTATTTGTGCTCCTCCTGTCTATTCGTTATGTGATCACATAAGCAAAGCAAATTGAAAGTTTAACGAAGCAAGGAGTACAAACAGTTGGAAGGGTTAAGAATGTATGCGAATTTAATGATTTTTAGTCCTTGTTAAAAGGAAATAGGTGTTGATTTTTTCTCCCTGAAAGTCATTGATTAAATTTTAATTTTTTAAAGTCATTATTCAGATTTAGACGCTATTAAGTGTGATTATGCTTAATAATAATTAAATGATGTTTAATAATTAAATTATGTGCAGTTATGGTTATTAATAATTAAATAATAAAAACGTTTTATTTAAATATGAAATAATTTCTATTGTTGAAAAGAAAATCATATACAATGTTCGTTATAGGAGAAAGATAAGTATGAAAGTTGCCATATTGGGACTTGTTCTTGCTTTTCTTAAAGTGTATTTTTAGAATGACATTTATTTTATTTACAGTTAGCAACAAAATTATTTAAGCACTAGCAATAATTCTTACATAAAAGATGGGCACATAATACTCTTTTCTTAAGTAAATATTTGCCGAGTCATGATCTTAGTCTTAAACTGTTTATAAAAAAGGAAGATGATAATAAAAATCAGCGATCAAACTAAAAAAAATATATAAAAAAAATGTGGATGTGTGCTTCGATAATTTTGCTGTCGACTGTATGTATTTTACCTAGTACTTTTTACATTAAACTGTTAAATATTGAGATCAATATTTACAATTCTATATACACACCGCGACAAAAATGTAGGTACAAAGGGTTTTTCTTTGATTTTTCATAAAATAACATTATCTAAATTGTGCTTATCATTTATTATAATCATAAAATCACACTATTCCGGGGCTAATTTTTGTTTTAAGACTAATTTAGAAAAATTTTAAGACTATTTTTTTTTTCTAATTTAAGACTACACACAACAGCAAAAGATAGGAACAAAAGTTTTTTTTTTTTTTTTTGAATATGATTATTTTCAATATGAATATTTTGAGTATGATTCAAATATGAATATTTTGAGTATGATTCAAATATTTAATATGTTTTTGATATGATAATATTTTGTTATGATAATAAATAATCAGAAAAATTTAGATAATGTTATTTTATAAAAAATTTAAAAAAAAAAAAAAAAAAAAACTTTGTTCCTATCTTTTTGTCGCGGAGTGTAGTCTTAAATTAGAAAAAAAATTAGTCTTAAAACTTTTCTAAATTAGTCTTAAAACAAAAATTAGTCTGGGAATAGTGTTTTATGAAAAATCAAAGAAAAAACCCTTTGTACCTATCTTTTTTGTCGCGGGGTGTGTATATATATATATATATATACATATATATCTACAACCATCAATAAAGTAACCTTTATGTTTCTTAAGGATATGTATTGCAAAAGCTAAATATTGCTTTAAAAAAAGTAGAATATTTCATGCTAAAGTAATCAATATTAAATTTCCCTCTTTATTTTCTTTTCAGCAAAATCTTAGTTTTAATAGTTATTTAACGAAAAATAAATATTTTACCTCTAAAGTAAATTTGTAGCAGAATTTACAAATCTTTTATATGCATAAAATTTAAATTATGTCTAATATACACACTTTGTTTTTCTTTTTACTGTCAGAACTACTAAAAAAATATTTACTAAACATTCCATAAATATTTTTCCTCTGGGAAAATTGAAATTTTTACTCCATAAATTTCCTCTCATTTTAAATAGAAAGAAACACAAATTGCAGAGTTTGTTATGTAAACAATAAACTCTTTTCTTAAAAAAGTATGTTTTAACATAATTCTCTTATGCAACATAAAATGAAACGTTAATTGCTTTGCAGTACGTTTTACATTTTTATGTTTGGTTATGTTTATTTTACTGAAAATATAGTAAATGTTATAATTTAGGAGTTCTTTAGGTGTCAAGTACAGATTTTTACATAGAAAAAGGCATTTTTTTTCCCTCATTAATTAGTGCAAGTAGAAATTTATGTTATATCAAGTATAACGATAAATATGCTGTTTTATTTAAAATGTGTAGCGATTAAATGTATATTTTTAAATATTTATACTAACAGGCTTTCATTACTTTGCTGGTTATTACATTTAAATAATTTTTTAAAGATTAATCTCATTTTTTTTATATCGTTTTCTGAATAAAAACGAAACTAAAAAATCAATTATAATCACCCAAAGCCACGTTACAAAAGATTATATGTAATTTTAGATTTATCTATCCCATCCCGATACCACTTGTTATAACTGAGCCATTTTCAATTTCAGTGTATAAATTTGTTAATTATTTATCCTCAATTTTTTGTAAGTTCACGTGCTGAACAATATGTCAAAGAAAAAAAAAAGAGTTAAATGAATTTAATGCTTTAATTTTTATGTAAAATGTGAGCGCGTGCTATCTTCAAAAATTTGTTAAAAATGTAAAGATTATGTGGTGCGTGTGGCATCCATAGTTTGTTTTTCTTTATTCAAGAAATGGAATAGAATAAAGTTAGCAACGATGTTAGTTGCATTTTTTTCATATAGTTTGAATTTTTAATTTTAGTGAACTACTTTTTACCGTAGGAATAATTTTCTTATGTTTAATGTTATAGAAAATTATTATACGAGCACAAGAGATGCTACTTTAATAATTTTAAAGTGTAAATAAGAAGTATTGGCGTCCGCTTTTATACAGTTTAATTTAGTAAGAGAAAAGCAAGGAATTTTCGGTGCTTATTCCGTTGCTTTACATAAAATTAGTGGAGTCACTGCGACAGAACCTTTCAAGTGAAAAAAAATTATTTTGATTATATTAAGATTAAAAAGATGTTTAAAACCGTTAAAGGATTTAAAAAAGAAGATTTGAAGTGGGTAGCCGAAGAGATTGGAGAGGCTTTGCCTTCGACGTTCACAATAGCAAGCTTAAAAGAGCTGATTTTAAGAGTATGAAAAGGATCCCGAATTTGTGAAAGATATTTTAGAAAATGCTATAGCTGATAGAAAAATGAAAGAAGAAAAACAAGAACAAGCTTTGAAAGAAGAAAAACAAGAACAAGCTTTGAAAGAAGAAAAACGAGCTGAAAAAGAAAAGGAACTTGAGAAGTTAAAGCTAGAAAAAGAAGCTGAGGCATTAAGGCTGGAAAAAGAAGCAGAACTGGAGAAAGAGAAATTAAGATTGAATCATGATTTAGAATTGGCGAGAATACAATCATCTGGGAAAATTCAAACTGATGCTATTTTAAGTAATTATGAAAATAGTACTATGAGACGAAAATTTACTTTACCTAAGCTGGAATTCAGGAAATTTGGCGGAGAAATTAAGGATTGGTTGCCTTTTTAGAGCCAATTTGAACAAATCGATAAAGATGATGAGATTGCCCCAGAGGACAAGTTCCAGTATTTAGTACAAGCAACAATCGCTGGTTCACGCGCAAGAGAAGTTGTTGAAAGTTTCCCGCCAACTGGCGCCAATTATTCAAAGGCAGTGGAAAGTTTAAATGCTCGTTTTGGCAGGGAAGATATTCTAGTAGAAGTGTATGTACGAGAGTTATTGAAATTGATAATATCTGTGCAAACAAAATGTAAAATTGCATTAACTTCATTATATGATAAGCTTGAGTCATATTTACGGGCGCTAGAAACATTAGGTGTTACCACTGATAAATATGCCTCTATTTTATACTCTATGATTGAGTCTTGTTTCCCAGCAGCCTTTTTGAAGGCCTGGAATCGCTCGAATCTCTCTTCTTCTAATACGGATGCTAAAGGAAGGTTGAATAATCTGATGCATTTTTTGAAAACGGAAGTAGAAGGTGAAGAGAGAATATCTTTAGCTGTAGCGGGCTTCGGTTTGACAAAGCGTGAAGATAATAAATATTCTAAAAAGAAAAACAGTGCAAGTGCAGTCTATATGCGAAATAAGATATCGACAGCTGCAGGTTTATTGACAACGTCTTCTGCTTTAGATTTCAAAAGGGTGTGCATTTTTTGTCAAGGCAAACATTTGAGCTCTGAATGCTTTTCGGCTCGAAAATTGAGTTTAACTGAGATAATAAAGATTGTAAAGGATAAAAATTGCTGCTTCGCTTGTTTGTTACCTAATCATACAGTTAAAAGATGTCGAGCAGTTTTAAAATGCATTATCTGTTCTAAGAAGCATGTGACTTTGATGTGCGATTTGCGTGATTCTCAAGGTAAAACTGCACAAGAAAGGGTTGAAGAAAATTCAGTCAGTAGTGAAGTAAACATGAAAAATTTTAATAAGCAAAATGCTAAAGTATTCCTTCAAACCTTAAAAGTCAAAATCATCTCAGAAAACAAGCAAAAACAGTTCGTTTATTGTTAGATTCAGCATCCCAAAAATCTTATATTTTGAAAAGTATAGCAGAAGAGATGAATTATACTCCCATTCGTCAAGAAAAAATGATGCATTCATTGTTTGGCGGAGTTACAACAAAGGAATGCCAACATAATTGTTATAAAATAAAGGTTAAGGATATGAAGGAGAAGTTCACCTGTAATTTTGAAGTGATGGATCAAATTACTATATGTGAAAACATTCAACCGGTCACTAATGGTCCGTGGATTAAAGAGTTGAAAGAATATGGAATCGAATTATCTGATGTAAGTCATTGCCGTGAAGTTATCGAAATATTGATTGGTGCTGATATTATGGGAAAGATGTTAACTGGCAAAAGAAAAGTATTGACATCTGGTCTTGTTGCCATAGAAACATAACTTGGTTGGACATTAATGGGCAAGGCGCCTCACACCGAAGTCTCAACAGATAATTTAGCAATGATGGTGACGTCTTTGTTCGTAAATGAAGCTGATATCTCAAACTTATGGAGATTGGACTTGATCGGAATAACCGATACTATAGAAAAGAAATCTAAAAATGAGATTGACGGTCAAACAAAGGAACATTTCTTAGAGACAGTAAAAATTAACAAGGATGGTCGTTACGAAATTTGTCTTTCTTGGGCTGACGACACATCTGCATTACCAGATAACTTGAGTTTGGCTGTAAGACGTTTAGAAAATACAACATCTAAGTTATTAGATAAGAACATGTACGAAAAATATGAAAACTATTTATGGACTGGTTGAATGAGGGGATCATAGAAGAAGTTCCTGCTACCAAAGTGAACTCTTATGGTAATTACTTACCTCATCACCCAGTTATTAAAGAGACCAGTAGTACAACACCTATCCGTCCGGTTTTCGATGCTTCAGCAAAGTTGGCTAACCATCCATCTTTAAATCAATGTCTGCAGTGTGGCCCAAATTTGATTGAGCTTATTCCAGATATTCTCCTACGTTTCAGAGAAAGAAAATTCAGTGTAACCGCTGATATTAGAAAAGCTTTTCTTCAAATTAGCATTTGTGAAAAGGATAGAGATTTTCTGCGATTTCTATGGTGGAAAGACCTAAAAGAGAAGAAACTTAAAGTATTTATGCATGCACGAGTCGTTTTCGGTGTAAAGTGTAGCCCTTTTCTTTTATCATCAGTAATTGAATATCACATCAAAAATAGTGCAAGTTTTGAGGAAAATGTCAAGCAAAGGCTTTTGCACAGTTTTTATGTAGACAATGTCGCCACTAGTGTGCACAGTGAAGAAGATCTAAAGAAATTTATCTCGGACTCAAAGAAAATAATGGCAAATGGTGGTTTTGATTTAAGACAGTGGGAATACACTGGTGATCACGATGAAACGTCGAACCAGAAGGAAACTCAAGTATTGGGTCTGATTTGGGGTAAGGTTTCCGATACATTAAAAGTCAACATGAAATGGCTAAACGATTTCAACACAGAAAGGATTACCAAGCGAAGTATGTTATCGGCAGTTCATAAAATTTTTGATCCTTTTGGTTTTACTGCTCCGGTGCTGCTTTATCCTAAATTGATGTTACAGAAAGCTTGGAAATTAGGTATTAATTGGGATGACGAAATAACTGGTGAATTACAAAAAGAATTCCTATTATGGTTCCAAGAACTTAAATATTTAAATGATGTTAAGATACCAAGATATATCCAGATCACTCCAGAAAACTTACATGCATGCACAATTCATACTTTCGTTGATGGAAGTAAAGATGCTTACGCAGCAGTAGTATTCTTGAGGATAGAAAAGAAAGATCAAGGGGAAATAATTATGCTTGCTGCCAAGTCCCGAGTTGCGCCTTTAAAGAATACGACTGTACCAAGAATAGAGCTATTAGCAGCTACTATTGGCGCTCGTTTGGCGAAAACTGTTGTGGATGCTTTGGGTTGGCAGGAAATGAAGAGATATTACTGGAGCGATTCCTCGACAGTGCTTGCTTGGATATCAAGAAATGAGAGCTGGTCTGTGTTTGTCCGAAATCGGGTTCAAGAGATTCAGAAATTAAGCAGTCCTTCATCATGGAAACGTATACCAAGTGAGAAGAATCCAGCAGACTTGCCGTCTAGAGGCTGTAAGGCTAAGCAATTAGCTTTCATCAGATGGTGGGAGGGCCCACATTGGATGAAAGATTCAGCAGAATTTAGAAACCACATGAACACTTCCGATGACGATTGGAATGAGGAAGAAATTCAGAAAGAAAGGTCAAAGTCTACTTGTATGTTGACGAAACCTGAATTTCCATCCAACAATAACTGGTATTACCGCTACTTTTCAAGTTATGAAAAAATCATACGTTTATTTGCTTGGATTCTTCGCTTTAAGCATAATTGTTTAAATCCTGATAAGAGGAGTAAAGGCGAATTGACGGTTACTGAATTTCGGGAAGCTGAGATAAAAACTCTACGTACACTCTTAAAACTGTAGCTCTTAAATATAAGGCACAAGTAAATTATGCCTTCTATCAAGAGGCTCACTGTCAAAGTGCCTCTGATACTGGAAGAAATATAGAAGGCACAACAAAATGAAAAGCACCGACTGAACTTCGATCTCGGTGAGAGTCACAAACCTAGCCCAAACCCACGTTTGTGCCTTTAAAAACGCTGCTCTGATTTCTAAGCGCTGCATATAACGGAACGGAGCATGCGTAACAACCGAACCCAGCATGCATCAGTCTTTATCATGGCGCGGATGTTTACGTTCGAAGAAGATTTTTACAAGATATCGTGTGTGCACCTGTTTCTTCTGTAAAAATATTTATCAGTCGAGTGAAAAGTCATTGTAACTATGCCTCAAAGCTTTGAAATAATGTCAAATTGAAAATGTGAAATAAATGTTTGAACGCTAATAGGTACGAAACAATTTCTTGGAATGGAAGTAGAGTAGCCATTATGAAGAGTGGATAGAAAATTATTTAAGGATAAAGTACGTAAGTACCTTTTGCTAAATAATAGTTTCATTCGTTTGAATTTTATGTTAAAATTTAAATGTAGCTCGAACGTTGTATGCCACAAGTATATATGTTTTTTTTTTTTTTTTTTTAAGTATGGTAAAAAATATTTTAATTTTAAATTCAAAGATAAAGTTTATTAGGTTTATAATAATTTATTTTTATTCTCCCTGTAATGTTGCTCTCCGTTGGGGCCTTTATAAGGGGACCTATCCTGTATATTTATGCATGTTTCAGAGAAAACTATAGAAAACTTTAAATGGATAGGTTGGCAAGGGCAACCCGTGATCAAACCCAGCACTTCATGCCTACCAGTTTGGAGCACAACCGCTCGGCTACTGATGGAGCACTTATTTTCTTAATTTATTTTCTTTTTAGGTGTGCATTTTACATATTTTATGAATTGCTTACTCTCCTTGATGCTAAACTTAATCCGGTATTCCGGAATTCCTGATAAATTTTGTTTTTCTGCAGGTAGATGCAGGAAATTCTGCTTCTAGGTGCATAATAAGTTTGTTGCATTTTAAGTTGTTTCATATGTGCATATTATTTAAAAAATTAACTAAAATATTTTAATAAGATATTTAAATTTATCATAAATAAATATAAAATCGTGAACATTTTTCTTTTTTTATATTTATAGGTGAATGTTCTCAGAAGAAGAGGCCAGTGCCCATTTTTTTTTTTTTTTTTTTTTTTTTTAATAGCGAAAAAAAAAAAAAAGAAAAAGAAAAAAAAAAGAAAGAAAGAAAGCTCAACAGAGATCAAGTAGCAGTTTTACATGTCAAAGTACATTGTAATTTGAACTTTCCCTGTAACAATAGTCAGTTTTTTAGATTGGTTCAAAATGTTTAAGAAGTTTTCAAAACCATTTCTATCAAATCATTTTATTAAAATATTAAAAATGTTGATGTGTATGTTAATAAAATATATTTATTTAACTCGCTTGTACTTTATATTTACTATATATTCTAACTACTCAGCAGCAAAAATTTACAAATTTATTTAATTATTAGGTAATCAGTGATAATTAAACATAGTTAAAATTAATGTTATAATGATTATAGTAAGGAAATCTAAAGTAAGTGTTAACATTTCATGTTTATCTCCCTTGAGGGATTAGCAGTTCTGAAATTTAAGATATTGAATGCAGGAGTCGCAATGTTTCTATATTTTTATATGCATTTTAATATGTTGTTACCACTATTAGAAAGAAAAAATAATTCTTGAGGTTTCAATGTTATATTATTTTTTTTTTAAATTATAGTTCTGAAATAATAGTGACAAAAGAGTAAAATAACACATAAAAATAGAGCAACACTGTGATCCCTGTAAATGTTCTATATAGCAGAAACGATGGATTGACAAACAGCAAAATAATTAGTTCAAAAGAGTTTATTTTTCATCATCATTTTTCAATCAAATAATCTTTATTATTTATTTTATTTATTTTTCCAAAATTTAAGTACTTTTGTATTTAACAAATTATTCTGCAATTTAGGTTAAACTACTTTTTTAAAAGGAAAGTAAGGAAGAAAGGGGTTTGCAGGTGTGTGTTTGGGGGGGGGGGGATAAAATGTAAAGGATTTTTAAAGGTATTAATTGCTTAATAACAGTAATTGACAAACATTTTTAATTTTATGATTATCAATTTCATAAAGGTAATGTTAATATGTGAAGTTAAGAAACAAATTGGAAATTATTAGATTTTAGACTTAAATTTTATACATTTGTATATATTTTAAATTTAATATGTTAATATTATTTGAACTGAATACAAAATAATTGGAAAGTGCATGCACACGCACACACAACAACAACACTTTAAAGATTTAAAAAAAAAAAAAGAAAGTTTTAAAAAAGCCATTAATGGGAAAAATCAAATAACAGTTATTTTGGGTGAAAATTATTAAGTTTGATGCACCATCAGGAAAAAGAAATGTAGGCTAATTGTTTTCAAAATACAGAAATTTTGCATCGAAAACAGCATGACAGCTGCAACAAATGTTGTGGCTTTCATGCTGCATCTTGTTTTTTTCTTTTCCTCCAGATGAATGATTGCGCTTAACGGCCCTCTTCACTTACCGTCGCCGGAAGCCCGAGCCAACGTTATTCTATGGGGAAATTTTCTTTACAAAAAACTTATTAACTAATACATATTTTTAAATTCTGTTTTCACATGCAGAAAATTCCCAACTGTTAAATTGACGGACCTTTTTTAAAAATGTGCTTTTTTAATTATTAATATTTTATTTTAAAATTGCAAAATGAAAAATTTTCACATATTGAAAATTCGCATTTTGCATATTCAAAATAAAATATATAGGTCAAGGTCAATTAACAAGCTTGGAAAACTTAATATAACAACACTTTTACTGAAGCCAATGGTTTCGGGTTAATTTCCTTTTCTAGACACTTTTTTTTCTTTAGCAAGAAATTCTCAGTTTGTCTTTCTATTAACATAGCTTGCAATAATTTTAAAATGAAAAGATTATGCATACATCATTCAGTTATTTGTTATTTTGATGTATTATGAGTTGTATATTGTCAGTACAGTAAAATATCATTAACAAAATATTACTGAAATAAATCTGTGTCAACTAAATCTTTTGGTTTTAGTAGAGCATTGTCACGCGAGAATTTTGGGAAAGATTGCTATTACACGTTATTGACATTTTACTGAGACTTTTATACTATAAAAGCATTGTAACTTTAATTA
Organism: Salticus scenicus; assembly: GCA_963930645.1. Taxonomy (NCBI): domain Eukaryota; kingdom Metazoa; phylum Arthropoda; class Arachnida; order Araneae; family Salticidae; genus Salticus; species Salticus scenicus. Next base: position 286,331,836 of record OZ005653.1, on the reverse strand, counting down.
ATTCCAGTTTTTATTAGAGTAGATTAATTAAATCAGATTTATTTATATTATACATTTTTTAAATAAGTTTTTAACAATTACCTACATGATTCTCCGTTTTATACAGTCATTCATACATTTTTTGTCAGATTATCCTGTCCATTTTTAAGAATGGATTAAAAAAAAAAAAAATTACTATAAATTTTCTTCTGCAAAATTGTAATTTCCATTCATCAAAGTTCTAATGTTATCTATCTATAACTTTTTCACCTCCACATTTATTTAATTTAAAAACCTGTTTAAAATAATTTCAATAAGTAGTTTATCTACATTATTTATCTTTAGCATTCGCTTTTTTTAAAAAAAGAGGGGGGGGGGATAAAAATTATAGTTTTAGGAGGAAAAAACAGTCGTACTAATTACATCATAAGAAATGTCATCATATTATTGAAAATATGTTAATTAGAACTACTGGTAGAAGTCACTGAAAATGAACTGTCAAATAAGAAGTACTTAAGGCTCCTCAAAACCCTCTTGCAATTTCCTTGTCTTCAATCTACAAATCCAATGAAGCTATATGGGGAAATTTGTTTATTTAATTATTTATATATATATATTTTTTAATCAAAGCTCCATTCAAAAAAATTACAACCATTAAAGTAATACTTGTTTACCAAAATTTTATTTTTTACTTTATTTTAGAGACAAAAATATGAGAAAATGCACTTAGAAATTATTCGCATTTTTGAATTCAAAAATTATAATTCTAAAAAATCAATTTTTAGAAAACTAGTACTAATTTAACTGTTGTAATTTTTCCGAATGGAAAAATGGAATTAATAAAAATACATTAGGAAATGAGTAATTCTATAAATAAAAATTATCGCATACAGTAGATAGGATTTCATGACGGGGGGAGAAAGAAGAGCTTCTCCGTGTTAACTTATGGGAGTTTTGTTGCTTCGTATTGTAAGGATATTTGATTCAAAAATGAAGTTTTTCAAATTATGTCTTTTGAATATATCGCCTTTTAGTTTGTGATAAGTTTTTTGAAAAATGTAAATTATATATTTTATCTCATTAAGTAAATTTAGAACAGTAAGTTTGGATTTCTAAATAAAATATTTAAATTTATTTTTTTAAACAATTGTTCATAAGCTAAAAGGCAACTTATACAAAGAAAAATTCTCAAAAGACAGAATTCGAAAAATTCTTTTTTGAATGAGCTATTCTTATATAAAAAGAAACAACAAAAGTCCCATTCGATAACACGGGAAGATAGAAAGAGGTAATCTGACTGTCATGTACAGCCTTAACGGCCCTCTTCACTCATCGTCGCCGGAAGCCCGAGCCAATGTTATTCTATTGGAAATTTCCTTTACAAATAACTTTTTAACTAGTACATATTTTTAAATTCTGTTTTCATATTCTGAAAATTCCCAACTGTTAAATTTACGGAACTTTTTTTAAAAAAGTATTTTTTTAATGTTTTATATTTAATTTTGTAGCTGCAAAATACAAATTTTCAATATGTGAAATTTTGTATTTTACAATTTCAAAATAAAATATTAAAAATTAAAAAAAAATACATTTTTAAAAAAGGTCCGTCAATTTAACAGTTGGGAATTTTCAGAGTATGAAAACAGAATTTAAAAATATGCATTAGTTAATACGTTTTTGTAAAGAAAATTTCCCAAAGAATAACATTAGCTTCGGCTTCCGGCGACGGTGTGTGAATCGGGCCCTTAAGTTTAAAATCAAGGCTACGATGTGCCTCTTTCAAGAAAATGTGTGCCTTTTTAATTTCAAAGGCACCAGGTGTCTCTTAATTTCAAAAGCACCACGTGCCTCTTAAATTCAAAGGCAACAGGTGCCTCTTAATTTTAAAGGCACCCGTGCTTCTTAATTTCAAAGGCACCTTCGTGACTCTTATTTTTCAGAGGCAAAAAAATTCAAAATGTGCCTCTTGTATCAGAGGCACAGTTTTAAGAGTGTATGGTTCAAAAGGAATCTTTCTCTTCGGAAAGTGATGAAAGATTGAAGACATTACAAACCTGTAAGGATGAGCAAGAGGTCATTCGTTTGAAAACTAAAATAACTTACAGGAAAGATAATGAAGATTTTCTCCATCTCATAATTCTCCCTTCAAAGCATGAAGTTGTTAAGCGACTTATTTTTTATATTCATGTAAAGAACTGTCATGCGGGGTTACAAATCCTCTTAAATTTGCTTAGAGAAAGGTATTGGATCCTCAACGGAAGAAAGAGTGTAAAGCTGGTGTTAGCCAGCTGTGTGATTTGTAAAAGGTTTAATTCAAGGGCTTTATGGACATCTAGTGCTCCTCTGCCTGAAAACAGAGTAAAAGATTTTGCCGTATTTCAAATTACAGGCATATATATGGCTGGCCGTTTGTATCTTAAGAACGATAAGAAGAGTTGGGTTTTGATTTTCACATGTGCTATATATAGAGCTGTTCATCTAGAACTAGTGACCTCTGTTTCAACAGATGCATTTCTGATGGGTTTGAGAAGGTTTGTAGCTCGCAGAGGAAGATGCTCTGTTATCTACTGTGATAACGGAACAAATTTTGTTGGCGCAGCTAATTTATTGAGAAGCTTAGATTGGCAACGTATACAAAAATATGGGTCTGTCAACTCCATAGACTGGAAGTTTAACCCGCCAATGGCGGCGTGGTGGGGTGGCTTCTGGGAGAGGCTGATTAGGGTAATAAAAGACCTTCTTAAAAGAGTCTTAGGACTCGCCTGTCTTACGTACGAAGAAATGACAACTCTTTTAGCTGATGTTGAAAGTGTAGTGAATTCAAGGCCTCTAACATATCTTTCTGAAGATGCGACTGTAAAGCCTATCTCCCCATCTATGTTTCTTCAAGATGTTCACGAAATTCAGCTTCCAGATGTTGATGCAGTTGAACAAGATTCTTTAACAAAGAGGCTCAGATACAGGCAGTCCCTACTCAGAGCTTTGAGAGATCGATTCAGATCCCAATATTTGGGTGCTCTCATACAGCGAGCAAATAGAAAACAGCCAGAAAAGGGTATCGCTGTCAGAGATATTGTATTAATTGGATCTGACAACAAGAAACGAATCCACTGGCCACTAGACCGTATCACAGAACTTATTCCTGGAAAAGATAAGAAAGTTCGACTTGTAAAGGTTCAAACTTCGCAACATGAACTTTTACGACCTATTCAAAGATTATATCCTTTAGAAGTAACATCATCAAATAATAGTTCAAAACTGAAAGAAGCATACCATTTAAAGGAAACCTCTGCTCAAACTGTTAAAACCGTTGTAACTTCAGAAGATGAACCAGTCAGATATAGCAAAGCGGGAAGGAGAATTAAAGTCCCTGAAAGACTAATGTATTGATAACTACACCTGCAACATTTGGTTTTGATTATAAACTATAATCAAAAAGTGGGAGGATGTTATAACTGAGCCATTTTCAATTTCAGTGTATAAATTTGTTTATTATTTATCCTCTATTTTTTGTAAGTTCACGTGTTGAACAATATGTCAAAGAAAAAAAAAAGAGTTAAATGAATTTAATGCTTTAATTTTTATGTAAAATATGAGCGCGTGCTATCTTCAAAAATTTGTTAAAAATGTAAAGATTATGTGGCGCGTGTGGCATCCATAGTTTGTTTTTTTTTATTCAAGAAATAGAATAGAATAAAGTTAGCAACGATGTTAGTTGCATTTTTTTCATATAGTTTGAATTTTTAATTTTAGTGAACTACTTTTTACCGTAGGAATAATTTTCTTATGTTTAATGTTATAGAAAATTATTATACGGGCACAAGAGATGCTACTTTAATAATTTTAAAGTGTAAATAAGAAGTATTGGCGTCCGCTTTTATACAGCTTAATTTAGTAAGAGAAAAGCTAGGAATTTGCGGTGCTTATTCCGTTGCTTTACATAAAACCACTAATTGTATTTTGCCGCTTAACCGCTCCATGAATTTGGCACTGTCCAGGCGAACATTTTTCAGAAACACATTGCATTGCCTATCACGCCATTGCTTTGTTTTTGAATGGTCAGTTAGTTGAATTTTGCGTCACACAAATTCTGCACTATCAACAAATCGCAATCGTCTGGGATCCACCTCTATTGGTGACCATGAGACATGCCATTCCAATTTCGATTCACTACAGACGAGATAGGTCGATCACTTCGATGACCCGCAGAGGTATAATTTGTGATGAGAACATTCAGACCACGATGGATTTTACGTGCATTATCCACCATCAGTGCAAGCGACGATCTTCAGCTGTCTCGAGTACCGAACCCACAATCTTCCAATTAAAAGCTTAGCGCTCTACCGACCAGGCTGCATGGCCCTCTATGTGTTTGAAATTGATATCTTTTTAACTAATTGGAGTAATTTAGTTTAAATGATCGTTCTATGTTCAGCGGTTTGTGAGGGGATAAAAAGACATTTATACAATACGATTTTAAAATTGGGATAGGTATAGTAGTTAGTAAGTTAGCTTTGTTAGATTAATATTTAATTATTTTTATCAGTGGGTTAACGCAGACCATAGAAAGCTTATGAATTGGATAATTGTGAAAGGAACGAAAAAAAAAAAAAAAAAAAAAAAAAAAAAACTTATTGTTCTGTATAATAACCAGTTTGAAAAATATGGCACTGCCAGAAAAATTACATTTCAAATTTGGAGATGCGTGCACTCGACGGGAGGTGGGGGGGGGGGGAGGGAAATTACAAAAAATAACCTCATTAACCGTTTACATTAAAACTGAAGATGAAGGACTTTAGTGAATATGAAATCAGTCTGTTAGTCCGTAATTTCCATAAAATTTTATTTTTACTAACAATATATTCTTCTATGGAAACAAAAACTAACAAAAGCAAATGACTTTGACCACTGAAATAAAAAATCAGTGATTACTGAATTTTTCGCATTGAAACTCGGTCTGAAAAGTAGCCATCGCCAAATAAATTTTGTGGATGTGAAAAAATTATAGTACAATATAGCTTTAATTAATATAATTTAAATTTAGAATTATAAATTTTAGAAAATTAAAAATCGATCTGACAAGCTGTGTTATCCCCGAAAACTCTTACAGATAAATTATTCTTTATTCGTGGAATAGTTGTGCACAAATAAAACGAATTTAACCCTTTTAAAATAAAATAAATTACCATAAGGTATTTTCCAGATAAATAAATGTCACAGATTGATTTTTTCAAAAAAAAAAAAAAAAAAAAAAAAACCTTTGTCACTAGTTACTCTTTAAATAGTTTAGGTAAACGTTGCAGATAGTAAAACTTTCAGTTAAAATTCTTAGAAATTCTACTTCCATGAGTGTGCGTATTCGCCCACAGTAATAAAAAATCTGCAGCTTTCTAAAATTTAATTTTAATGTGTCATAAACAGGCATTTTACTATTATATGGACGTAACGTACTTGTAATTCTTTTTTCTTTCTTTTTAAAAAATATTTATATGCATACATTTGAATAAATGAATAAATAAAACTTCGAAATATATTTGTGCGTTTTAACAGAAAAAAATATTTATAAAATTTCCTTTTGCAGTTTAGTTTCCACTTTGTTTCTTTTTTTTTTTTTTTTGTTTCTTTTTAACAAAACATGTTAGATGTTTAAAACATAGAAAAACATTACATTTGTCCTAAAGCATTTTCTGTAAATATATATATGTATATCTATATATATATATATATATAATTCTAAAACTTGTTAATTTAAAATTAATTTTAAAATTATATTATTTCTACATTTTTAACTACTTTTCTTTACTTCTTTAGCATAAAAAAATAAATTTTAATTTAAATTTTAATAATATAACTCATTATTAAGATTATAGGTCGTATGTATCATTTTGTCATATGCATTATAACAACATCTGTATATACTATGTATCTAGAGAGGAACGAAATAGAAACAGTAGCCAACTCTCACTGGAAATAGGAGAGTCCACCATCACCCCAAGTCACAACGAAGAACAGGCGCAAGTTAAGGAACCTTCAAACTCTGGCAACTTAGAAAACTGCAAGTCGGCTCTATTGATATTTCTTTGATGTGGTTTAGGAGATCGACGCTCGCTGGAATCGAAGCTCAGAAACATCCTAGTGCGATAATTTCATGAGAAGGGTGTCTCTTTTGTAAAAGAGCAATAAAAAGTAATGTCCTTCATTGTAAATGTGTGCAAAATTTCAAGGGTCACTTTCGGACAATGGATAATTTATGACTTTTGAAGCTCTGTATGTTGCCAGAGTTTGAAGGAAGATTTGGTGCATCTGATAATATGATTAAAAAAAAATTACATTTACTGAAAATGATTTCAAAACCCCCTGATAAATCCTTTTAAGTTTAATTAACATCATTCAGCTTTTTGCTGCTGATTCCCTTTCGTTCATCTCTACATATGGGGGGGGGAGGTCACGTTTCAATAATCTGGAGACCGATCAAGTGTCTTTGCAGAGTTCATTTTTTTCCTCTTCTTCTAGATTACTCAAATATAGTTTTCTTTTAGAGATACGTGTTATTTCTTTTTTTCGTATCGGAACACTTGCTTTAATTTTCCGTCTTATCGGTAATTTAACCATCTACATTATTTTGTGCATTTGGCAGTTCAACAAATATTGTCTGCGTTCAATCCGTAAGTACTTTTTATTTCCATATCCCTACCACTGTTGGTAATGGGAGTATTGTGTTTGGTTCAAAAATTCTGTACTTAGTTTTCAACTTATTTACATGTTTTATGGTCTCCCAAGTTTAAAAAAAATGTTGTTTTTGGCAACTAGTCAGTGTTGCACGTATGTGTGTGTCTATACGAAAGGGGAATCTTTTGATTATCATTTCTCCGAAACTAATAACAGGCATTATGACGAAACTTCAGAATTGAATGAAACCGAAATCAGAACCGTAGATCCGTATCTCAAAAACTGCTCTAACAACTTTCCGCAAAGTAGCTATATAAAAACCCTATTAGATGTCCTTCCGTAAGTAATAGTTAGTTAGTTCATGAAAATTGATAGGCGTCCTGTATAAGTAAGTGTCTACGTTATAATATCATTTTACATATTCTGATCACTTCCAAATCTTGCACATAACCTCTTCGCTCCAGAGGTCCACATATGTGGACCTCTATTCATTCCTTTATAAAATCTATACCATTTAATATTTTTATATTTTGACTAAACTAATAAAAAGCTGAATAGATTGGCTTTAAAAAGATACCGGTGTATGGCAGCATAAAACTAAATTTATTTCTGAAATACAATGTTATTTTGTCGACTTTCGTAAAACGACTTCAAACAGTAGTCGACCGCGCGGTCGAAGAAAAGTACGCAATTTTCATAATTATTTGTTAAGTACTTAGACACTTGCCAGAATAAAAAGAAAACTAACATTGATTGATTTATTTAAGGGCATCAAATTTTTAATTGTGTTACAGTTAACTGTAACACAGAAGACACACTGTTCTAGAAGCAAATGTGGCTCATTATGGCTGCACATCAGTCAGATTCCCCGTTTCTTCCTTCTCATGTTATTCTATGAAATTTTTGTTACTTTATTTTTCAATGGCAAATTGTTATAAAAGTAAGTTTTTTGAGTTCTGCTTTTTCAAAGTAATTCTTTGAACATCTCTTGTTTAGCTTATGGAGCTTAAAAAAATTAAATCAATTGTTTTAAAAAAAAGGAAAAAGTGGTCACTGATGTTTAGAGTAATATTCAATAATTATTGAATATTACTCATTTCAGTAATTATTGAATATTAAACAGAATACGAAAAACTTAATTTTTGAATGAAAGATCCTTAAGCAACGAAAGTCCCGTTGAATAATATGGGGAAGAAAGGTTGAAACTGACTGATGTACATCAATTAGTACTGATGTTCAGAAATAGTATTACGGGAAAAAAAAGTAATTTTTTCCCTGAATATGTGCATACATATTTAGATACAATCAGGTTTCCAAAATTGATGTACTTGTTTTGGTAATATACAGTCGGCAGCAAAAATATCCGAGCTACAGCTATAACCTGTTTAAAAAAAGTATACTTTTAATACCGTTTTCTTAAATAAATTCTTGGTGAATCATATTCTTTGACTAAGAACAGGACTCAACAAGGATTTATTTAAAAAAGTGGTATTAAAAGTATACTTTTTTTAAATGGTTTATTGCTAGTGCTCGGATATTTTTGCTGTCAACTATATATATCGCCAAAAAATTTATATCAGTATTGGGAAACAATATTGACGAATCTCAGAAATTGATATTGAAAAGTATCTAAAAATGTTATTCAGAAATATTCGAAAGAAAATATTTTATAATATCATGAAATAATATTTAAAGGCAACAAAAATAGATATAGCTGAATATCTAAAAATGTTATTCAGACATATTTGAAAAAATATTTTAGAATATCATGAAGTAATATTCAAAGACAAAAAAAGTAGATATTGCTGAATATCTAAAAATGTTACTCAGAAATATTAGAAAAAAACATTTCTATCCAAAAACAACATTCAAAGTCAACAAAAATAGATATAGCTGAATATCTAAAAATGTTATTCAGAAATATTTGAAAAAATTATTTTAGAATATCATGAAGTAATATTCAAAGACAACAAAAGTAGATATAGCTGAATATCTAAAAATGTTATTCAGAAATATTAGAAAAAAAAAATATTTCTAAATATACAAAAGCAACATTCAAAGACAACAAAAATAGATATAGCTGAATATCTAAAAATGTTGTTCAAAAATATTAGAAAAAAATATTTCTAAATATTCAAAAACCTTTAAAATAGATATTGTTAAATATTGAAAAAAATATTCAGGAATAACAAAATATAATATTGGGCAGCATCTGAAAATGATATTTACTAATGTCCAAATGTAATATTTACAGATGTCTGTAAATATTGGCCAACATTAATAAATATAAAAAAATAATATTCCTGGATACCTTTTAGGTGGGGGGGGGGGGTTCATTTTACGTTGGCCAATATCAAATTTTTATATTGGCCGATATTTTTGTGTTACCTGGGTTAGGAAGATTTATGTAACTTAATAATTTAGAGTTTAGTTGTTTAAAGCCATACATTTGTATCGTACATTACTAACCACCTAAATTATAAATGTAAGAAAATTATACTTTTTTTGTAATGCACAATGTGAACGTATATGTCTAAAAGCCTTCAAGTGTAACTTACTTTGTTATTATAGCTTCGGGTCTGAAGAGGATAATGCACGTAATAGAGGGTAATGGAAGTCGTTTGATTGTTACACACCAGATTTCATTATTATTTGCACTCTTTTATTAGAATAAAAAATTTTCCGATGATACGAAAAATTCTTATTCATAATATTCCACAGTGTTTATTAAATAGAATTAATTTACCTAAAACACAATAATTAACAGGATTATACAGTTTAACCCTCTTACTACCATGGGGTCAAATCTGACTCCAGCGCAAGTTTGATGTTTCACTGCGCTTAAAGGATCTAACATAAAATTCTAAAAAAAAAAAAAAAAAAAAAGACTGTTCATTTAGTCATATTCTTTACGTTAATTAACATTAACATCAGCGACATTTCGTAGACAAAAAGAGAAATTCATAGGAAAATATGTATTATATTTTTTGAATAAATTTAAATTAAGTAAATATTGATCCCATTTAAATATACTATTTGTGAATTAATAGTAAAATATTATTAAACGGTCCATTTTTACTCTGTTATCTCTTTTTTAAAAATATGCGAAAAATGTCAGTAATAGGTCAGATTTATATTGTACATATTTAATTAAGTTATCAAAGTGTTAGAGCTTTACTGTCGGCTTTTCAATAGAATGAGAATTTAATTATGTAAAAAAGGGGAAAAAAAGGCAATATTATAATGTAAGATACTATATGTGCCCTACATTTTTTTTTTATTTTTTATTTATTTATTTTTAAATATATTAACAGGACGACAAAGCCTATGTCAAAAAAAAAAAAAAAAAAAAAAAAAACTCATAATTATGTATGAAATATTTTTAGAATATTTTTTGTGGTATCAACGAGAATATTTTTAATTTACAGTACGCTGCAACATTTTATAAAAATCAAAGGTAATTCAAAGGAAACAAAAATTAGAACTAAACAAATATTCGTTTTTTATTTTTCAATCTGATGATTAGTGGGATTTGCAAATCAAAATCAAAATTATTTTTATTTATTTATTTTTTAAATAATATAAATGAGCTATAAGCTTTTTTAATATCAATAATTTTAAAAATCAAATTATTATTATTTTTTTAATCTGATTTTTCACAATGTAAGCCGCATTTAAAAAAAAGCGATATTATTTATACCACACATTTTCAGAAAAAAAAAATAAATAAATAAATAGACAAAGTAAAGATTCCTTTTTCCTTTTTCTTTTTTTTTTTTTTTTTTTACTTTAGGAAAAGATTTATTCCCACAATGCTTTTTTATGGCCAAAGATATATTGATACAAAACATAAAGCACAAAATTTTAATAATACAAAGTTTAAAAATATACCATTTTAAAAAAAATGCATTTTGCTATTTGTCATGTTTTAATTAAAAAGCCATAAACAAAAATGATTTAAAAATAATTTATCCTTCAAATTAAAAATAGATAACAAATGAAATTTTCATTGGGAAAAAAAAAAAAAAAGGGAATTTTTTTTTACATTTAAATATGGTGATTTATTTAAGAAGAAAAAACTCATTTTCTTTTAAGGCTGTTTGAAATAAACTTTTATTTTGATTTCTTTAATTTCTACATCCTTTGCATTTTTTTTTTTTTTTTTTTTCAATAAAAGATTTCTTTGTAAGGCATATTATTAAAAATGTTAACTAAAATATGGATTTAAAATATCGATAAATATTATTTATTTTATGCTTTTTCGTATTACTTATTTATTTATTTATTTTTATATAATATTTTTGAAAAAAATGATTTCATTTAGGATGTACACAAGTGCAAAGATCATTTTTCTTTAATGATGACTAAAACAGAAAAATACCGTTGCGGGTTTATACAAAATAAAAGCAAACTTAAAATGAACTTTAATTTTTATTTTGAATATTTATTTTCATTTTCATTTTTCATTTTTTTCCCGATAAAGCTATGTTTATTTTACACTGGAAGATTTTATTTCCAAAATCGTGTAGTGAAAAAGTTTTCAAATTTTAAATAAAATAAATCCGTCAAAAAAAAAAATCAAGGATATCAAGTAATTGATGGCTTCTTCTTTCTTAAAAGTTAATTTATCACACAAATATTTTAAGAAACATCGTAAAACCATACCCTTATTAAAAAAAAATAATAATAATAATACCAGCATGATAAATGTATACTTATATCTGTGAATTTGAGTATTGTTAATCATCTACAAAATAAATTATTAAGAACGACTTTAAAGTTATAGCAAATTTTCACTATTAGATTAATACTTTTTAAGAAAAGCAAAATTTAAAATTATAAGAATTTTGTAAAGAAAACCAAGCACTACATTCATAAAAAAAAAAAAAAAAACATAAAAAAAAAAAGTTCAATATTTTTTTCAATCTTAACATTTTTTTTCCATTTTCAAGATTTGTACAGTGTTATACACGTTGCAAAATAAATGTATTTAAAAAAAATATTATGTCGGTATGCTTTTATTAAAATGTGCTTTCGTGCCTCAGTAGCATTATCATAAAGCTATGCTTCGTTATTTCTATGCACAACCACCGCACAATCTATTATATTTGTAGTTACAACATAACTTCAATATTTATTACGAATCGTTAATTCAATATTTATTGAAATATGTATTATAAATTCAACATTTATTACAGGTTATGTTCCTATACACTGAGAAACAATTCTGTAACTGACGTCTAGAATCTAAATTGTAGCTTTAGAAAAAATAGTTCCATGTCATCCTTATAAATTCTAGTCCCCTTTGAAAGCGAGTTCCAGAAACCCCTATTAGAATTCAAAGAGTTTGTCTATATTATCGAGGTCAAACCTATATGAAAATACCTCCAAATAAATGCGAACACAAGAGGCGGGTTTCTGCAACTATAATCTTGGTTTATGACCCAATTCTAGATAACCAAGCGAGAATTTCTCCCCATTCAAAAGATTCAGAATATTCATAATTTTGTTTCACCATCTAGAAATGTGTAGTGTAGAAAATCTCGATCATTTCGTCTCTTCAGTTTACTAGTGTGCCTTATGTGCATAGCTCGTAAAGCTATATTTCTAGTTAAGGGATTTAGAAAATGACCGATTATTCATTCTAGATGAAGGCGGTATATTTTTTTATCAGTGTACTTTTTGGGATTTTTCAATATAACGTACACTACAAAAATAAATTGTTAAAAGCACAGGCAAAATCTGGCAGGTGGGGTGCCAGTATTTTTCCATCTAATATACAGTTTAAAACCTTAAAATTGTATCACTGACGGATATTTTATGCAGGAATCCTGTAAATCAAACAGGTTTTTTGTTAAAAGTACAGTTTTCTCCTGTATATTTGACGGAGAAATACTGGTACCCCAGCTGCCAGATTTTTTTTACAGTGTAGAATTTCTTTTCATCCAATAAAATTTGCTAAATCTTATTTTATGTAAACGATATTAATGAATATTAAATAATGCATTTGAAATATTTGATAAATTAAATGAAGTGTGTAATTTAAATTTTTAAGTACGGACTTATTATCCCAATAAAGAATTTCGACTGATATAAGAAAATCTTTTCATAAAAAATTTATTTTACATTAGACTCGAAAGCGGATAACTGGTCTATTTTTCATAGAATTAGTTTACATAAAATGTTATCCATTGTGTATTTATCTACTTATATTTGAAAATTATTATTATTTTTTTTTTTAATTTTTCACATACATCAACTACCAGTAAGTTTTTGGCCCCTTTTTGATTTAGACGTTTTGTCAAATATCTAGCAAAATTCTTTAGAAATCATTTTGAAAGTTTGGGAGAAGATTTTTTACTTCATATATTTCAGCATTTTTTTTTTCCTGAATAGGTAAAGGCGACTAGTAAAAAATTAAAGAAAAATCAAAATATTTTACAACACCCTGTAAAAAGTAATGCTTAAAATGTGTTTTGGCTGTAGCATGTGGTTTTAAGAATTCTTTTAATTACCAGTAGAAATTTTTATGAGGATACCACGTATATTCATGCAGATATAACGGTTTCTTTAAAAAATTGAAAAAAAAGCCACTTTTTAAATTATAACACGTAGGGTTATAAGACTAAGTGCAAATCTATTTTTAGAAAACTTGGTGCACGACGTAAGTCATAGCATACTGTAAACCTAATGCAAAAATGTTAAATACCTTATAAAATATGAGCATTTTTACTAAATAATTTTTAACTACGCCTGCGCAAGCTTTATAAAATTTTTATTTGCCTAATTTATTTGCCAAAAGTATTGAGCTATTAAAGAAAAAATACATAAAGTGCGGTTTTATTTTATTTTATTAATTTATTTATTTTTTAAAAAAGTTAAATTATTATGTAGTTGTCAACATTTGTCAATAAATAATTAAATAAAATGTATATTAATATATTTCTATAAAATATTTCCTCTGGCTTTAACATAAACTATTATTTCTACATCAAAATATATATGAATATATGTATATGTATATATATATATATATATATATATATATATATATATATATATATATATATATATGTATATCAGTTTTACTAGGAGTTTTGTTTGCATAGGCTTCATTTTGATAACCTTTATTTTAGTTTTATACAAATAGTTTATTTTATAGTTAACAATATAAAAATTTTTACGCTTCAAATTTTTATTCAACAAAACCTTGAATTGTTTGTAACGTATGTAAATATGTTGTTCTTTAATTGCAAGAAAATTTTATATTCAATTAATTTTTAAAAAGACGATCGTTGTTAATTATACAAATTGACATAATTAAAGGAAATTCAAAGAAAACATTTTTTTAAACAAAATCTTAATATCTTATTATAATTACACGAGATTTACGTATCAGCATATATAGTTACCCTCAGCCGTGGCTGATTCTGTCATATTTTAAGCTTAAGAGTAGGCTTAAGAGATTTCCTTGTACTCTGACTCCTAATTTTCATCATTTAGTCAATTTTAAAAAACCTAATTGACCGATCGATATGCTGATTAAACCAACGGATTCAGAAAAATTACACCTTTCATTTGGTACCTTATATGTAAAGAATATATAATTAGATTTTTTTAAATTAATTAAAATATAAAAATAAAAGCTTTAAAATACATTTTAAAATTTTAATTGTTGCCATTTTTTTCAAAAAAATGAAATATGCTTTCCCTTAGAAAAGTAAAATTAAATTAAATAAAAATAAATTTGCTCATGCATATGAAAAAAAAATGACGTCTATAAAAAATTAATTTTGAAAGTAACGAAGAGATAAACAAAGTGAGAAAATTTCGCACGGGCTTGAAAGCAAATGAATTATTTAAATTGAGAGTGAGAAATAAATAAAATAAAACGATTATTTTTCAACGGGCGACTTAGTCGCCCTACAACAAACTAGTATTTAATAACTATTTTATCTGTAATAGTCTAGCACTTAATTTTTGCACAAGTAATTTCAAATTATTTATCTTTTAGAAATCAAATTAATAAACATTGGTTTATTTGATATTAAAGATAAAATAACATCATATTTTACATAGTGATATTCCTTTGTTTTGAAGTGGAAATCTCTCCAAGAAATGAAAAATGACATAATAATCTTACAATTCAAATTTTGTAACCACGTGAATAAGTTGTTATTTATATTAGTAACTTCTCATGATGTAGCTAAATTCTACACATTTAAATTATTATTAATTTTTTCCTGAGACGTATGAAAATTTTGTATATCAATGCAAAGAGTTTATTCTAAAAAAGGAATTATCTTGTTTTATTGAAGCTTAGTTTCGTCGATTAATAAATTCTGGAAAATTAATTTATTGTTCAAGCTTATCACTGAAAAAAAAAAAAAAAAATACACGTGATTTTACTGTATTATTTTACGGGAAATTCCATTTTGCTAACTAAATGGTCAAAACCCGTACATTGATATCATTAAAATAAAACTTTAGAATACTGTTTTTTTTTTTTTTTTTTTTTTTTTTTTTTTTACGGAAAAAATTCGGTAATTTACGTAATTTGCTCGAATTTGCCGTCAGACTGAATTTTTACGGTCAAATCGCTTCGAATATAAAGTGACGTCACATAAGAATCACTTCGTATTTGAAACTGAAAATATAATTGTAGCTGTATTGGTGAGAGAGTTTATTTATACATTCATACAAATAGCAATTGTTATAAAATAACTATTGTTTTCCTAATTTAATTCAAAGAATGTTTGTCACAAAGTAGATTACTGGGAAATTCGTTATGTATAGGTCTTTTTCTTTCTTTCTTTCTTTTCTCTCTCTTTTTTTTTTTTTTTTTTTTTTTTTAATTTAATGGACTTTTCCTGGAATCTCTGACACTGGGCATTGTCCGTAATCTAGCTTGATTTTTTTTTTTACTGTCCCAGGTAGCGCATAACAGATTTATAGCGTTACAAATAAGTCTGAACAGTCAAAAAGTAGTTATAACAACGTCACGTGCTTCTGAGGGTGTGTTTTCTGCAAACGAAATAAAGTTTATTAGATGCATACTTGTTATACTAAAACAAGTTTTCAAATGAGAATTTCTCCTTAAAATGGATTTTGTACGCTTAATTTTTAATGTATTATTTGAATCAACAAATCTTCTTGCTTCTCAAAAAATGGATAATTGTTTTCTTTTCCTCAATACATTGTTACAGTTATAATGAAACGTTTTCTATCAAATCATTTTTTTTTAATCATTATTGTATTCGTTTGAAATAAACGCACGGAAACCATGGTTAAAATTTTATATATTTTTATTTTAGAACATTTTTGTAGCTATAACGTCCGTTTCAAACGTTACATCCAGAAAACTTGGGCTTGCATTTTATTTAAGAATATAATTTTTGTTATTCGCCTTTAACTTATGAAAAGCAATTTTTTTTCTTTCCTTAATTATTATTATATTTTTGTACATTTTGTAGAAAAACAAAAATGTAAATGCAAGTACAGTTCCAACCTGTAATAGCTCTTCATACAAAGTTTTATTTCAATATGCTTTCCTTTTTCAAAAACGCCTATTAATTTGTGACAGTTGAATTTCTAAAATATTTAATTATTTTCAATTAGTTTAAAATTGAGTTAATTTTAAATAGCAAACAAATAAATTCATATGTATAACCATCTAAACAAATTAAATTCATGGAATCCTTCTCTAATATATTAAATTTGAAGTATATACTTTTAAAAAAATAGTAAAATTAATATTAATATTCTTTAAAATTCAAATTGACTTTTCAAAACCATGCTCAAGTCATTATGATGTTATAAACATGCTCAGTTCTAATTGCCACTTACAAAAATCTTGTAACAGTTATCTATCTTTTAAAATTCATTAAATATCCATTATCATTTAAAATAGATATTTTGATGCAAAATTGCAGAAAGATTAATTGGTGTTATGATACTAATTTAAGGTTTAAAGCGTATATTATATTTATAGTCGACAAAATTGATTTCGGTAAAACTTTAAATTTGAATTTAAGTAACACGGTTTATGTTAAATAATAACATGAATTATTATTAAATTTTGTACAAGATATTTAGAAATTTGACGTAAACATTTACTTAATTTTTAATAAATTCCTTTAAAAGATGTGAAGTAATCTTTATTTAAAAGTCGGTTATATAAATTGATTTTGCACTTATTTCAAAATTAAATTTAAATCACGAAGTAAATTAAAATAAGTTAAAACGTAAATGCGTAAAATGTTAAAATAATTAAATTAAAGTGAAAGTTACATTTGATATATTTGGTAATTTTATCCAATTAGGAAAGTTCAAAATGGTATTAATAAATTAAATATTAATGAAAATTTATGTTTACAAAAAAATTAAATTCGTGTTTATGTATTATTAATGATGATAAAAAAAAAAAAAAAAAAAAAAAAAACATCTGTCTGTCTATCCGCGCTCTAACTCCCGTATGTACTGAGTGCATCATCTTAAAGTATTTAAAATCATTGTGTTCTATGAGAAGTATTTCTATAAATTATATCTTAATAAATTTAATGTATATAAATATTAATGAAATTTAAAAACATTATTCATCTTCAATATCAAATGTTTCCTGTGTAAAATGGAGTAAATACTACCACTGGTTTGTGAACAGGTATACTTGAAAGTATTTCAAAGTATTGCGTTCTATGCGAGGTATTTCTACAAACTAAATAAAATCAATTTTGAATAACTTTACTTTACAAAAAGCTTAGTGAAATTGTAAAATTTTATTCATACGCACAAACGAATGCTTTCTATAGAATAAAGTATTAGTATTAGCCTTACAGGGCCATATGAGAATATTCACAAGTAAACCTTCTCTCCTTTGATACCGGTTTTACGGACACCCATATATTTTCTGAAAGCTTATGTCACAAGTAGAAAAATCGTGAAATCTTAGGGGCAGAGGGACAAGCGTTTAAGAGTTGTAGGACCCACAAAAAAATCAGTGAAGTGCGTATAGATGGACATATTCCTGCAATGACGTCTCTATTTCTTGTATGTTCCCGTATGTTGTTGTCAAGTACTAACGTATTGTATGTCTTTTTCTTACATTTTCGATGGATCCAAAAGTCGTTGTGGCTGCCTTAGTCTCCCGATTCAGAACAAGCAATCGCTCTCCAAACATCCAGGAATCGGAGATGATAAAACACATAACTACTCTCCTGGAAAATGATATGGAAATTGTGGAAGTGATACGGAGATTAGAATTTGCTGGAAGCCATGGAGAAGAATGAGAGAAGAAAATGAACTTCAAAGATGATAGTGTCGATAAGGAACAGCAAGACTCGTCGCAACAGTCGCCGTCCTCCACTTCTATCATGGCGTATTTTGGACAAGTATGCCTGATGACAGGAAGAAAATTCTGATTTTAGTGGATTCATGGTGTTCTAACAAAGATCATACATCATCTGCTTCCGAAGTACCTGATGGTAAAGTCCTACAAAAAAGAACTGGTACCTGAAGGATGTACGTGAAAGATCCAGCCTCTGGATATTCATTTTTTCAGACACTACAAATCTTTTGTTCGTTACATAACGGACACAATCATTATCGAAACACAGGAGAACATCTAGCATCGCGATAGTTTTCAGGCCCAGCAGTCCTTTTACCCTATATAAGTTAAACACTCCTCGTTCCAAGAACTTGATTATGTATGCTTTTTATAAGGGCAAATACTTGGACGACGAACCTGGAATGTGGATTGGGCCAATGGATTACTGCTTTGATTCATTCACAAATGATGAGTGTGCAAAGTGTACGGCTATCACTTTTGTAAAATGTGCCCATTGTGTACCATCTTTCTGCCCGTCTCACTGTTTATTTGATGAACTGCACATTAATTGTCTCTTGTAATAGATTTTGCTTGAAGTCAATAACAAGTCACATTTTCAACATCCCAATGCATATTGTTTCCTTTCAACGAGTTGATTCTTCCTTTAAACTGAGGTCTCCACCTTCTTACCATATTATTAGTTCATATAAATACGAAAAACGAGTATTTTAGCGACTTTTGGTGTCATATTTCCAACACCTCACTGATACTTTGTATCACATATAGCTCCTAAACGCTTATCCCTCTGCCCCTAAGATTTCACAGTTTTTCTATTTGTAACATAAGCTTTCAGAAAATATATGGGTTCCCAGAAAACCGGTATCAAAGGAGAGAAGGTTTACTTGTCAGTTATATTAAGAGCTATTCATAAACATTTGCTGGAATTGCACTTTCGTCTACTTTAAGAGTTTTTAACACTTTCTAATAATTTTTAAGTGTAAATATGATTTTAATTTGTTTATCTGTCTGTTTATCTGTTATTTTTTTGTTTATCTGTCCGATTATCTATCTTTTTGTCTGTCTGTCTCCCAACCCAGCGTCCATAAATATTTTCAGAAGTTTTAAAAAATTACATATATTAATGAAGATCACTATGGAATGTTCCCTATTTAAAATGACATTAATAGGTCATGTATAACTAGTTTCTGTGCAGGGACAAAGAAAAAAAACATCCAATGCATTGCGTTTTAGGACAGACATTTTTTAAAATCACATATAAATAACTTTCAACCATAATCATAATGAAATAATAATAAAAAAAAAATTGACGTATAATCATAAAGAAATTTATATGTATTATTAATATTCTAAAATAAAGTTTTGTATAGAATATGATATGATTAACTTTCAGTTTTTATTAAAATCACACAATCAACTGCGGAAGAAAATCATATTTATTGACATTTTATTTTCCCGACTGAGTGAAAATAATGACTGGACCGGGAGTCGAACCCCGGAGCTTCGACTTACAAGGTCAAGGCTCTACCAATTGAGCTATCCAGGCCGATAACCGGTTTCTGCCTAAATGTTGTCTGAGTGAGTAATGCTGACCGGTTGTCGGCCTGGATAGCTCAATTGGTAGAGCCTTGACCTTGTAAGTCAAAGATCCTGGGTTCGACTCCCGGTCCAGGTATTATTTTCACTCAGTCGGAAAAATAAAATTTCAATAAAGATTAACTTTCAGGGCTACACTAAAACATTAAGGGCTGCAATTATAATCTGACAGCTGAATTTTCTTTTCCGTGAGCCTTTTTAACACTTCCTTTTTAACACTTTAAAAATGCATCTTTTAGAGGGTGCTTATCAATGATCTTCAAGTAACCAACTAATACCTATGAGTGGCTATCTAAAAGATAATTTTTATAGTAACTGGGAAGAAAATTGCTAGAGTCGTTTTCGAGATAAAAACTTACGGTTCCACTATTGGTTTTGAACGTGCTATTCATGGTTCCCCATTTACACCCAAAGTTGACAAAATCACCTATTCACCAGACCTATATTAATTCGGAAGTTTCGTCGTTCTCTCTTTATTCACGCACGTACATAATATACATCGACAAAATACCAAAAACCCCTTTTTTGGCTTAAGAGACTTTAAAAATGTAATTAAAGTAAAATATCGTTATCGAAATTTTTGACGGAATAAAATGCTCCCTTTACCTACAGTAGTCGGATAAAGGGAGTAATGATTGCGTAGCTTTTTTGTATTTATATATATTAAAAAAAAAAAAAAAAAAAAAAAAAAAAAAAACGCTTTACTATTTCTGTTTTATTGCCAAAAAATAAATCGGCCCTTTGTGTTTAAAGAACCGCGGTAGACATTGAGTTCGTAATCGGAAGATCTTTGTTTCTATACTTGAGGAGGCCGAAAGCTGTCGTGTACATTATTGGTGGTTGGAGCAAATAAAATCCATTGTGACCGCAATAACCTTCATTAACACCTTTTCGGATTACAGAAGTGGAGGATCTTATCTATAACGCAGTGGATCGAAACTGTGATGTCACGTATCCGGACTACCTACAGATATATTCCAGACTGTCATCATTTCAGTAGGGTTAGTTACATTGATAAAAAGTTTAATCTTTTTTTCAGAATTCATTATTGGTCACAGATGGGAATGAATAGCTCACAATAAATAAAATAAGACCTGTTACGCAACCACGGCTATAAAGCGCCTTTCAGACATAAAGCGTCAAGCGCGGTTGCATTGACAATTCTTTGCTGAGGTTTTTGCTGTTACTAGCGTCAACATGAGTCATAACCGTTTTCCTAAACATGACATTTTTTTTTCCACCTCCTATCTTTATAAGTGTCATGGAAAATTTAGATTTATTTTGTAAAACTTTCCATAAACAACAAAAATTATGTAATTGTTTGTAAACTTTTTCCTACATATTCAGAAGTTCAAGGGCCATTTTCTGTTAACGAATAAAGTATGATATTTTTCGACGTTAATAGTGTGCATTCTGCGTAACAAGCGGTCCACGTGTGTAACAAAGATAAGGTTAAATATTAGGAATACATGTGTAAAACAGTTACATGCAACAGAGGCTAAAGGGAATGGAATGAATAATCAAGCAAAGCAATGAATAATCAAGCAAAGCAATGAATAATCAAGCAAAGTGTAGGGTAGGTTCTCAAGTGATTGGCATCATTCCCAAAATAATTAATAAATAAGTAAAAATAAATAAAAGCACTCGGTTTACATGTAAGATTTTTAACATTTTATGTCAAACACTGGAGCATAGAGTGCCAATAACTGGTAAAATGAAAAACTAGCAGTGCCAAATACTGGAGCATAGGATACTAATTACTGGTAAAAGGAAAAACTGGCAGTGTCAGTTACTGGGGCACTGAGTATGTGTAAATTTAAATAATAATAATAATAATAATAATTGTCAAATGTATGTATTTTAAAATATATATGTAGTTCTGTAAGTCTTTCATACCATATATGTATATTAACTTAAGATTTCTAAAAATAGTTTCTGATGACTAAAACATTAAAAACATCCAAAATTGCTCTTAAAGTGTCAATCACTGGAGCATTTACCCTACAATGATATTCTCTAAAATATTTTTGGTAAGAAATAAATATATCTGACGTATTTGTGGATATTTTCCAATCCAAGTGGTGTACGCCATTTTGGATTGGAACGTCATTTAGACTTCAGGAAGACACATTTCCCAAAGAGGTTGCCTTGCCTACGTTTTACAAGCTTGGGTTCTTCATGTTGCGGTTTTGCCAGTTTAATGCATACCTATATTTTTACATTGATTGGTGAAAACTTTGTTTCTTTAGCTGAAATTTCTTGTTTCGTGTATTTTCAAATTATCGTTTCTTCAACGTTCATATCTCATGATCACTAAATTGGAATTGAAAATATATGAATTATATAATTAAAAATAAAACCTTTAATTTCCCTTGGATCACACTTGAAAGTGACATTATATCTACAACAATCTACAATCGTAAGAATGTATGTATTTCCAGTTTCACAAATTACTGAATGTAGAAGACGACAAAGGTACTAAAAACTGGAAAATAATCTAAATAATCAAATTGACACAAATTAATTGGTTAGTTAGATTTAGTTTATTTAATTTAAAAGCTGTGAATTAGAATCCTCATAGTGCTTTTTATATAATTAATTATGTCAAGATAATGCCAGTATACACATATACAAACACTGGAAGAGAGAGAGAGAGAGGCGGATATATATCGCGAGTGTAAACACTTTAAGGTCAGTTAAAAATTATCTCAATCTTCTTAAATAAGAAAAAAAGTTTCAGACTAGTATTAGAATGTTTATTTGTAACTCTAAAAGATTAATTTAATAGAAAAAAGTTTTAATTGATGAGCAGGGTAACTAAAATTAAATAGAAAATAAAAACTACTTAATTTGAACGTCTAAAAGCTGTAAGGCCATCAGTAAAAAAATAATATTTTTTCATACATTAGTTTTATGCTCCAAAATTAACTTTATTCTTTAGACTATAAACGTTAAAATCTCTGTAGAACGTAATTATTATTTTTTTTTTTTTCTGGTTTTTGAAATAATCACAATGGCAAATCAAATAGCAGAATTTGAAAGAGAAAAATCTGTTGTTTTTCAGTTCTTTATTGGATAATCAATCTATAGATAATGAAATTCGAAGGTTTAAAAATTAAAAAATGTTGAAAATAATCTCTAAACTTCTAATTGTCGCAACGTCAGTAGAGGCCCTCTGTTGAGACTCAAAAAGATTTTGGGTTTCGTCTGTTTGTCTGTGTATTCGTCGCTCGATAACGGCCGCAAAAATCCCGCTATTGACTTGAAATTTGGTATACGTGCTCATGTGCCCCACGGAATCAGCTGTATAGATTTGAGTGTGTATTCCATTGGTAATTCGTGTACATGGACACGCCAAAGTTTTTCTTATAATTACGGAATATGGGAAGAATTTGCATGTACCCCAATAGCGGCCGTAAAAGTCACACTATTCACTCGCAATTTGGTACACATGTTCATGAGCTGAACGGAAATATATGTATAGTGTTAGGTGTACATTCCATTTGTCGTTCGTGTACAGGGGCACGCGAAAGTGTTTCTTATCAATACGACCTATCGGAAGAATTTGTATGTACCGCAATAGCGGCCGCAATGACTTGCAAATTGACACACACGTTCAAGCTTTGCATAGAAATAGCTGTATAATTTTTTATGGCTACATTGTTTATAAACTGTCTACAGGGACACGCCAAAATTCTTAACATTACGGCGTTTAAACGAATTCTAACATCATTCCTTTCAAATCAACAAAATGAAATTAGCGTGCATGACTAAGATGCTTAAACTTTCGTTTTCTGCAGAAAATATGGCTTAATTACATTAATTAGGCTTCCTGATTAATGTACAGGACGCTTTACAAAAGTGTTCTGATAATGTCACGTAATCATCCAAACTATGTTAAATTTTGAAAAATTATTAATGAAAAACGCAGAATAAGCTGAATAGTTTTTACTGGTGTATACAATGCTTTTGGTTTGTTTACAGGGACACAGAAAAGACTTTCGTGGCATTAGAGCCTATGGACAATTTTCTATTTAGGCAGATGTTAATGTGTTTATGCTCCATTGAAAAGAATGGAATTAGCATACATTGTAAAGATGCTTAAAAACATGTTTACTCTTAAAAAATATACGTGTATAATAAATAATTTATTTATGGGACCACACGAAATAAATCCGATGATGTACTGAAATCATCCAAATGATGTCAAATTAGTCTGAAAAAGTAATAAGTTATTAATTAGGTGTATTCTTATTATTGCTGTATGTAATAATTGTGGCTACGTTTCCAGGATACATAAAAGAATTTCGTACTATTACGGTCTATAGTCGATATTCCTTAAAAGCGTATTTTAACATGGTTACATCCCCATTAAATATAATGGAATTTTACTGGAATTGTAAAAGCACGCTTCTCGGTGGAAAAGTGTGGGAATAGAATTGATAGTTAGTTTACAGAGTTACGCAAAATATTTCCGATACGCTATGTAATCTTTTTGCATAAAATTTGGTACAAATATTTATGATTTTCAATGAAATAATACAAGACTTTCAGTTATTAAGTACACATATATATGATATACAGATAGGTATAGAAAGAGAGATACAGCGGGGTTTGAGGGGAAGGCAGCCCCTTTTAAAAAAATGACCTGTTGAATAATGTGTGATGCAAATAGGACGTTGAGACTCCTTATCTGCAGATGCACTAGTGATAATAATGGAAAAATAGGGAAAAAAACATAGATTGGCTAAAAGGTTTATTATTCAAAAGTTTTTGAAACTGGAAAATTTTGAGCCTTCCTTTAAACAGAAAAGTGTTCAAGTACGAGTGTTATTAGAAACAAGAAAGAAAAATTATGCAGTACGCATTGATTAGTAACACTTTCCAACTATACGCAATTGTTGTATCGAATAAATTTTAATGCTATTTGTCTGCGTTACCACACAACAGACAGAAGGACTGAAAAATATACATATAGAATAATTGATTTAAAATTGCTCTTAGGCATTTTGGAAAGTGTTAAAAAGGCTTAACGAAAAAGAAAATGAAGCCGTTAGATTATAATTACAGCTTTTAATCTCTCTCAATATTTTACAGTAGCCCTGTAAATCTGAAAGTTAATCATATCATATTCTATACAAAACAATATTTTAGAATATTAATAATACATGTCAATGTTTTTATGATTTTTATAGTAGAAAGTTTTTTAAATATAACTTTAAAAAAATTCTGTCCTAAAACGTAATACATTGTTTTTTTTTTTTTTTTTTTTTTTTTTTTTTTTTTATTGTTGTTGTCGTTATCCCTGTAAACAAACTAGTTGTACAAGACCTATTAATGACATTTTAAATAGGGAACATTCCATAGGGAACTTGAGTGTATCAATTTTTAAAATTTCTTAATATATTCACGGATGATAGGAGCCGGAGACAAACAGATAGAAAGGTAGACAATCGGACAGACAGATGCACAATATTCCCACTAAAATTATAAGAAAGTGTTAAAACGCTCATGTAAACAAAAGTGCTATTCCAGCAAATTTTTATCAATAGCTCTTAATGTAAAAGATTATTTTTGTGTGGCCCTGTAAATCTAATGCTAACCATACTATATTACATAGAAGGTACTCTTTTGTGCATACGAATTATATATTTCAATTGCATTAAGCTTTGTAGAAAATAAAATTATTAAAATTTGGTTTATAAAAATAACTCTCATACAACACAATGCTTTGGAATACTTTCAAGTGCCCGTGTACACAAACCAGTTAGAAATGTACTCTATTTTACATAGGAAACATCCAATAGGGAATTGAATAAAATATCAAAATTTCATTAAAGTTTCTATACATTAAAAGTATTAAAATACAGTTTATAGAAACTCCTCTCATAGAACACAATGCTTTCGAATACTTTTGGGTGTCCCTGTACACAAACCAGAAGAGGTATTCACTCCATTTTCAATAGGGAACAACTGATAGTGAACTTGAATAAAATATATCGGTTTGAAGAAATTTCATAAATATTTACGGGAATTAGAGCAGAGAAAAACAGACCGAGAGACAGACAGTCGGACAGAAGGACAGTCAAACAGATACACAAATTGAAATTATATTCACACTAAAAAAAATTATAGAAAGTGTCAAAAACGCTTAATGTAAACGAAAGTACAATTCTAGGAATTTTTTATTAATAGCTCTTAATATAACTGAATATTTTTGTGTCACCCTGTAAATCTAATGATAACCATGCTATATTTTATGCAAAGCATTCTTTTGTGCATATAAATAACATATTTCAATTTCCTGAAACTTCGTGGAATGTAAAGTTTGTAACATTTGATTTATAGCAATATCTCACAAAGAACGCAATACTTTGGAGTACAAATGAGTGTCCCTGTACATAAACTAGTGGTGGTAGGTAATCTATCTTATATAGGAAACATCCAATAGTGAACTTAAAAAACATATTTCAATTTCATGAAGATATTGTACAGTAAGGGTATGAAAATATGGTTTATAGAAATACCTCTCATAGAACATAATTCTTTGAAATACTTTTGGTTGTCCCTGTACCCAAACCAGCAAAGGTATAAACTCCATTTTAAATAGGGAACATCCAATAGTGAACTTGAATCACATATATCAGTTTTAAAAAATTCCATAAATATTTACGGGAGTTAGAGCGCGGGAAGACAGACAGATGGACAGATGGACAGATACACAAATTGATATCGTATTCACACATAAAACAATGTTAGAAAGTGTAAAAAATGCTTAATGTAAACGAAAGTACAATTCTAGTAAATTTTTATTAAGAGTTCTTAATATAACAGAATATTTTTGTGTCACCCTGTAAATCTAATGCTAATCATGCTATATTCTGTGTAAAGCATTCTTTTGTGCATATAAATAACATATTTCAATTTCCTAAAACTTCATGGAAAATAAAGTTATTAAATTTAGATTTATAGAAATATCTGTCATAGAACGCAGTGCTTTAGAATACTTTTGAGTGTCCTTGTATATAAAACAGTGATGGTATTTAATCCATTTTATACAGGAAACATCCAATAGTAAACTTGAATAACATATTTCAATTTCATTAAGATATGTGTACAGTAAAGGTATGAAAATATGATATTTGGAAATACCTCTAATTGAACGCAATGCTTTGAAATACTTTCGGGTGTCCCTGTATACAAAGCAGTAAAGGTATAAACTCCATTTTCAATAGGGAACTTTCGATAGTGAACGTGAATAACATATATCAGTTTCAAGAAATTCCACAAATATTTAGGAGCGTTAGAGTGCGGACAGACAGACGGGAAAACGGACAGACAGACAGACAAACCGAAGTCATTAACACTTTTTAACCTTGTTGGGAAGCGTTAAAAATGTTAGAAAGTGTTAAAAACGTTTAATGTAAACGAAAGTGCAATTTTAGCAAATATTTATTAATAGCTTTTTATATAACTGATTATTTTTGTTTCACCCTGTAAATGTAATGCTAATCATGTTATATTCTATCCAAAGCATTTTCTTTTGTGCTTATAAATAACATATTTTAATTTCATAACTATTCGTGCAAAGTAAAGTTATTAAAATTTAGTTTATAGAAATATCTCTCATAAAACTCAATGCTTTGGAAATCTTTTGTGTGTCTCTGTACACAAATCAGTGGTGATATTAACTCCATTTTACACAAGAAATATCCGATAGTGACCTTGAATATAATATATCAATTTCATTAAGATTTGTGTGCAGTAAGGGTATGAAAATTTGATTTATAGAAATATCTCACAAAGAACGCAGTGCTTTAGAGTACTTTTGAGTGTCCCTGTACTTAAACTAGTGTTGGCCTGTGATCTACTTAATACAGTAAACATCCAATAGTGAACTTAAAAAACATATTTCAATTTTATGAAGATATTGTACAGTAAGGGTATGAAAATATGATTTATAGAAATGCCTCTCATAGAACGCAATGCTTTGAAATAATTTTGTGTGTCTCTGTACACAAATCAGTAGTTGTATTTACTCCATTTTATACAGGAAACATCCGATAGTGAACTTGAATAACATATTTCAATTTCATTAAGATTTATGTACAGTAAGGTTATGAAAATATGGTTTATACAAATGCCTCTCATAGAACACAATGCTTTGAAATATTTTCGGAGGTCCCTGTACACAAACCAGTAGAGGTATAAACTCCATTTTCAACAGGGAACATCCGATAGTGAACATGTATAACATATTTCAATTTCATTAAGATTTTTGTACAGTAAGGGTATGAAAATATGGTTTGTACAAATGCCTCTCATAGAACACAATGCTTTGAAATATTTTCGGGGGTCCCTGTATACACACCAGTAGAGGTATAAACTCCATTTTCAATAGGGAACATCTGATAGCGAACTTGAATAACGTATATCAGTTTCAAGAAATTCCATAAATATTTACGGGAGTTAGAGCGCACACAGACAGACGGATAGACAGACAGACAGACAGACAAACCCAAGTCATAAACACTTTCCAACCTTGTTGGGAAGTGTTAAAAACAGGTTTAAGTGTTTGCAGAAAAATTATTTTTAACGCTATTAAAAAAGCGCACAATTTGCAGTATGCAGCAAAACTTGTGAAACCCCATTATTTAACAGTACATAAAATGCAATGTTTGTCATTCACTCATTCCAAATTGAACTGGTAAATATAATTGCTTTAAGTTTTATCTAAGAGAAAAAAGGGAACTTTGTTGGTCCTGATAACTGGAAATATTATTGGCACAATTTGAGGAGAGAAAACGATTTCTTTTACCAAATGTAATTTCTGTGGAGCATTTTTTATGATATGGAAATTGAGGGTGGAGGAGGTTTTTTTAATTGAATTGAATCTGAGTGAAAAGGAATGGAGGATGAACCCAGATGTATATAAATAAGTTTTTGAAGACCATTTATTTCCAAATGTATCTGATTCGGTCGGAGAAAAATACGCTTTCCAGCAGAATAATATCACGATTTAAAAAGCCTAATAGTCAAATTCTGGTTTCAAATCTATAATATACAAGTTTTAAATAGGTTATGTAGAAATCTTTATCGTAACCCATTGAGAATCCCTGGACTGGTCTTACATGATGCGTTTATTGGCATCAAATGCAGTACTTTTCGATCATTGAATTAAGATCTGCAGTTTTAAAATAATAGTTTCAAACTGATCCTGTTTTGTGCCAGAAACTTATTACAGACTATGTGAACTTTGTACATTACCAGTATGAACATTGTAAATAGACTACCAGTCAGCTCCGGCCCTCTTCACTTTCATGCAACTTTGTCGCGGGAGAGCTTTGCTCTGGCGACCATTGTATTTTTTTTTTCTTATGCAATAAACAACGGGGAAGGCTTAACCTTTGGACACGGACTCTTTTGAATCTCCACGGTGGCTTTGGATCTCCTCTCTAAATGTTAAAAACGCTCAAAACTGCTGCATAGTTGTGAGCGGCCTCCTACCGTCTTAGAATCTTAGGATCTTTGAATCCATAAAAATGATAATATTCGAGGTGATAAGAATAAAAAGAACTGAACAATGTATTAATAACTATTTTCTCTATCGTTAGAATGTGCACCTGTCTTCTGGCCTTACAGATTGTACATAGGATGAAATGAGATATTTTAGAATTTTACTGGAAGCTACAAGAAATTGACTGTCAATTACAAATATATATGTTTGATTTCTTTCACATATATCATAGTAATCTTTAGCGCTCAATTTTAAAAAAAAGTGCTCCTTTTATTTAAGATTCACAATAACTTTTACATTTATAAGTTTTTGCACGCATTGTATATAGATATAGATAGGTAGATAGGTATTGTTATATATGTGTTTACTATTTGATTTATGAAAAAGTCGACCTAGAACTTATAAATAAAAACTAAGGTTATCAAATAAAAGTAGATTTTTACAGGAAAGTTGCCATTAAAACATAAAATATATTTTGAAAATTGCTTTCGTAAAAAGGAAAAGACCTTCTGAATGCAATTTCATTTCCATAATGTGTGAGCAAACATCCGTATATTATTTGATATTTTTACTTATGTTGTTAATTTATCGTGTTTTACCTTTTTCTTTTAGTTTATTTTTATGTTTTTCTTTAAAATTTTATACAACACTTCTTTTTTATTCAGTTTACTGTTACGTTTTAAACTTTTTAACCTTTTCTAGGTGTTTTCTCGTTATTTTCGTATGCATATTTATCATTTACAATTTTTCTCTATTATATTTACTTGTTTACTTTCTTAGGTATTAATTGTCCCCTGACGAATCCGTATCATTTATTCGAGCAAAAATTAACTTAATTACTATTTCATGGTATAAATATACAAACTGTTCTACTTTTTCAATGGAATTCGTTTATTTTTTCGAGCAAAAGTTTTTATTTTTAAACAAATTTATACACAATCTAATAATTATGAAAATTTCTTTGATATTTTAATCAGTTCAGGTTTGAATTTTTCTTATAATATATATACATATATATATATATATATACATATAATCTAAATGTTAAATAAAAGATATATAACTGAAAACTAATTCAACTGAATTTTAATACTCGAGGGAAAGAAATTCAAATGAAATAAGATTCTATACATAAATACACAGGAATCTTTTGTGTTATTTTATACTTCCCAAAATGGAATCTTTACGTATAAAAAAAAAGTTCCTTTGAATTCTCTCAACAAATGAAATGAAATGCTATTTCAAGAAACTTTACTTTATGTGATCGGGTGCTTCTTTGCAAATTGCCTCCAGAGTATTTCTTAGTAGTTTTTAGAAGAATATAAACAGCATTAACTTAAATGAAAATAGTTCTATTGGGGAAAATCAAGTTCGGTAACGTTAAAAGAGTTTTAATCAGTTTCTATGTAGATAAAATGCATTTGCTTTTACAAAATTAAACATTTCTTTTTACAAAGTTAAATTTCATGTTTGTTTTTAAAACTAAATGTGTTTATGGTAAATGTTTACAAATGGGAATATTTTTTTTTTTCGAAATCAAGAAAAGAGTCTAATTCACAAAAGGCAGATATTACAGAGGCAGTATAAAACTAATATTAAAAAAGAGAAGATAATATTTTACATTTTAAAATAACTTTTATAAACATTATTTATTTTACCTTTTAGCAATATGTTCTCAATCAAAAACAATTTTTATGAAAATATATTAATTGCCGAAACGTCAGTGGAGGCCCTACATTGAGACTCAAAACGGTTTTGGGCTGTGTCTGTCTGTCGCGCGATAGCGGCCGCAAAAATAGCGCTATTGACTTGAAATTTGGTACACATGTTCATGAGCCCCACGAAATCAGCTGTATAGTTTTTGGTGTGTATTCCATTTGTACTTCGTATACAGGGACACGCCAAAGTTTTTCTTATCATTACGGCCTATGGGAGGAATTTGTATGTATCGCGATAGCGGCCGCAAAAATAGCGCTATTGACTTGAAATTTGGTACACATGTTCATAAGCCCCACGAAATCAGGTGTATAGTTTTTGGTATGTATTCTATTTGTAGTTCGTATACAGGGACACGCCAAAGTTTTTCTTATCATTACGGCTATGGGAGGAATTTGTTTGACTTGAAATTTGGTACACATGTTCATGAACCCCACGAAATCAGCTGTATAGTTTTTTGGTATTTATTTATAGTTCGTATACAGGGACACGCCAAAGTTTTTCTTATCATTACGGCCTAATAGGGAGGAATTTCTATGTATTGCGATAGCGGCCACAAGAATCACGCTATTGACTTGCAATTTGGTACATATATTCATAACCCCAACGGAATTAGCTGTATAGTTTTAGGTGTGTATTCCATTTGTAGTTCGTGTACAGGGACACGCCAAAGTCATTTTATCATTACGGCCTATGGGAAGAATCTGCATGTACCGCGATAGTCACCGCAAAAATCAAGCTACTGACTTCCAATTTTTGCCGAAACGTCAGTGGAGGCCCTCTGTTGATACTCAAAAGGATTTTGTGTTCCGTCTGTCTGTCTGTCTGTCTGTTGCGCGATAGCGGCCGCAAAAATAGCGCTATTGACTTGAAATTTGGTACACATATTCATGCGCCCCACGAAATCAGCTGTATAGTTTTTGGTATGCATTCCATTTGTATTTCGTATACAGGGACACGCCAAAGTTTTTCTTATCATTACGGCCTATGGGAAGAATTTGTATGTACCGCAATAGCGGCCGCAAAACTTCACCGACTGACTTGCAAATTCACAAATATATTCAGGCTCGGTATAGAAATAGCTATTTATTTTTTTAGGTCTATACTTTTTATGGATTGTATACAGGGGCACGCCAAAATACTTCACATTACGGCGTATGAGGTGAATTGCGTTTAAACGCAATTTAACATCTTTTTTTTTTTTGCAATCAAGAAAATTAAACTAGCGTACGTGAGTAAGATGTTTAAACTTATGTTGTTTGAAGAAAATATGTGCTCTTAAGCTTTTTTAATTAAGGTACAGGACATTACAAAAGTGTTCTGACAATGTCACGTAGTCATCCAAACGATGTTAAATTTGAAACGATTATTAATTTTAAACGCAAAATAAGCTGAATAGTTTTTACTGGTGTATACAATGTTTATGGTTTGTTTACAGAGACACGCAAAAGAATTTCGTAGCATTAGAACCTATGGACAAACCTTTATTTAAACGCGCACTTTAATGCGTTTATGCTGAATTGAACTTAATAAAATTAACATACATTATAAAGATGCTTAAAATTATGTTTACTCTTAAAAAAGGTTATGTATAGATAAATAATTTATGGGACCACACAAAATAATTCCGAGTATGTACTGTAATCATCCAAATGATGTCAAATTAGTTTGAAAATTAATGAGTTATAATGAATTAGGTTATTTCTTATTATTGCCGTTTATAATGACTGTGGATACTTTTCCAGGATACATAAAATAATTTCGGACTATTACGGTCTATAGTCGATATTTCTTAAAAGTTTATTTTAATATGGTTACACCCCATCTAATATAATAAAATTTTATTAGAATTTTAAAATCATGTTTTCCTGTTGATAATTGTGGGCATAGAACCCATACAGCACAAAATGTTTCAGTTACGTTGCAAAAAGCTTACAAACTTTCAAAAACGTAACACATTTAAGTATGCTCTCCGATACCTTTCTGAAACATTCTCCCTTTTTGATTTTCTATCTGTTAAGTGATTGTAACGTTTCTGCTACGTATCTAATTTCTTGTTACGATCGCGGACATTTCTACGTTTTTGAAACTAATCGGAAAGTAATCTGAATGATTTTAAACGTTCCTGAAATGTTTATAATGTTTCAATGTTATATGATTGTTACGTTTCTGGAACATTTTGTGCTGTTAGGGAATTGGAAATTAGTTTAAAGGTTACGCGAAATATTTCCGATATGCTATGTATTTTTTTTTGTATGAAATTTGGTAGTTATAAAATTTGGTATTTATGAATTTCAGGGAAATAATACAAGACCGTCGTTTATTAAGAATACATATTGTTGCGTACTTGGGGGTCCGTAAGTTGTCCGAGAATGAAAGGCAAAACTTGCAAAAATTCAGTGATGTATTCACAGAAAGTTCCAGAAAAATAAAGGTCTATAAACCAAGTATCAGCTTCAATTCAACCAGTAAACACAGCTTAAACAACAGCCGTTAACAGCAAAACAACAGTACAAACTGTTTAGCAATAACACATAAAGAAAGTCTCATCTAAAGAGGCTCAAAACAAAGCAAGCATTTGACAAAACTGACACAGATCTGAGACTGACCGCCATGGCGAAAAAATGCTCCTTTTATACTTTTCTATCGAACACAGACTGTTCTGGAAAATTCTCGTATGTCATAATGAGATTAGAGCTTTCATATTTGGTATATCCCTAATAAGGATTTTCTCGCCAAGGTCGCCAAAAAAAAATCTCCAAGGAGGGAAACAGTCGCCAAATTTGGCGCCAAATCCATTTCTTCCCTTATTAAAGCTTTTTTAAGTGTTTTTAAGGGAAAATTAGGTTATTTAACGCTAAAACGACTAGAAATGCACAAAGTTAGCATTTTTTTAACTTTATTAAACCTCTTTCAAAGAATTGATACAAAAATGAATGTAATTATTTACAATTCCGTAACACTTTATAAGATATACAAATAGAGACACAGCGGGGGGTTGAGGGGGGCAGCAGCCCCCCTCAGGAATGTATCTGATTATGGTAACAAGTCGATTGAATCAATATATACGATTATATAATAAGGAATAAATAAAAATGACCTATTGAATAATGTCTGATGTAAATAGGACGTTGAGGCTCCTGATCTGCAGATCCACTAGTTTATTTATGATATAAATAAACTATGTTAACGATGTTTTAATAAAACTAAAGTAAAATCTAAGAATTACTGAAGCAGCAAATACAAATATCCTCCATAGTCAGTGTGTACCAGTAACAGGCATGATGTTTTTATTGAAATCATAAATATCATACACTTTTTAAGGCATACCATCAGTTAAATTGTACATATTATTTTTATAGATCCTTGACGTTTTGTTGATTTCAGTGCATTTTTTTTTTTTTTAATCAAAATCTTTAAAAGTCGAAATCAAAAATCTTAAACCGTATAAGTTTGTTTTCATCTTATATATAGAGTATAATCAATATAAAAAATATATATTTAAACGTTTAAGCCCATATTAACACTTTCTTGACTGGCATACTTTTCTCTTTTCTAAAACTGATTGGCGAGGAATATTGAAGTAAACTTAAGCTAGTTGCCGTAAACTTTTGATGTTTAAACAGGGATAAAAATTAGATATAATGATTTCAAATGTTACTCTTGTAGTAATCTGGAGCTTGTAATGAAGATTAGTCATATAATATTAGAACGAACCTATAATACTATCGAAGTATTAATATCCTAATAATACTATCGAAATAATACTAATGTATTGTTTCCATAGAAATTCTTTAAATGACGCGAATTCATTTCAACGGTAACCATGAGCAAAAATTGCAAAGACGTGAATTTATATAAGCGACAACTAGCTATAGAAGTTAAAATGACGTGAATTTACGTTAAACAGTCGCGAATGTGTTAAGAACTCTTGCATCGTCAGTACGCAAAAAACATAATTTAAAGGGTATTAGGAATTAGAATTAAAGCCAATTGGCTGCACGAGGTCCTAGTCCTGGATGGTATGCCCTTTGTGAGAGGCCAAGGAGTCCTAGCTTGCATTTATGCGAGTTTCGGAGAAAACTCCTAAAAACATCAACAAGCGCGACCAGGAATCGAACCTGGCACTTTCCGTCTAAAATCTTTCGTTCAACCACTGGTGGAGCCATCATTTAGATGAAAAAAAGGGTTATTTAAAAAAAAAAAAGATAGTAAAGCGATTAAGCCAGGTCTTTCCATGTAAGGCGTCAAAACTCTGCCAATAAACTATCCCGGTCTACCTTTAACTAGCAGTTTTTGTTCACTTAAAAATTTAAAAATAAATAAATAATTGTTCTGAGAAAGAATTCTAATTTTCGCAGATAACTTTTATGATATTTCAAAAATTCAATATTTCTAAGTGTCAATAACAGTTGCTAACATTTACTTTTTTTTTTTTTTTTTTTTTTAAGAATGAGCATGGTATTTCAAATAATTCTCTGTAACTTATTTAAATCGAAGGAAGTTATTATAAAATTATTCGGTTTACAATTTATTGTGCTATATTTTCACATAAAGGTAGAAAATTTAACATATGGGATGATTATGATTTCTTAAAATCGGTAACATACTTATATTTTTAAGAATAATTTAATTCATTTAAAATTTATTTGCTTTAATACAATTTAATTATAATAAATTAGTTAGATAAAATAAATGAAAGCTAAAATGATTCGTTGAATAAATAATTTATTTTTATTTCATGATGTATAATTATAGTAAGCTTTCAGTATATTTTTCTGGTACTATCCTTTATACAAATCTACAATTTTAGGTAAAATTTTCACCGCATGAATGGATTCTAAACGTAGCAATACATTTGTGTGCTTGTTCTACAAGAACTTGTCTTTGTGTTGTCTTGTAGCTGTTCCACTACTTAAAAAAAAAAAAATCTTGTATAACAACATGTTGAATATTACCTACAATGTTTATTAATTTTTTTCCTCAGTATATATACAATAATTTGACAGTTTATTAAGTAATAGATTATGTTTTCAACATTTGTTCTAAAACATTAATAATTTCGTTTTTCTTTGCTTGCAGAAACTTAATGTTTACCATTGAGATGGCGATTATTTAAAAAAATAATTTTTTAAATAATCGTTCGAATTTAAAACATTTCTGAACTAGTCTTTTTCTTGTCTTGTAACTTTTCCACTACTTAAAAAAAAAAAAAAAAAAAAAAAAAAAGACTATTTCTTGTATAACAACATGTTGAATATTACCTACAATGTTTATTGCTTTTTTCTTATTTTCTCAGTAAATATAGAATAACTTGCCAGTTTATTAAGAAACAGATTATGTTTTCAACATTTGTTCTAAAACATTAATATTTTCATTTTTCTTTGCTTAAGTAGAAACTTAATGTATACCATTGAGATGACATTTATTTATTTTTTTAAATAATCGTTCGAATTTAAAACATTTCTGACTGAAAGAAAGTGATAATTCGTCATATAAATATATTGAAAAAGGGATTTTTAACAGTATTTATATTTGTATAATAATTTTTACTACAAAGATAAACCAATTTTAAATAAATTAAATTTCATTTTAGGATTTTGTTTTTGCTAGATTTGAAATTATGTGCTCTTATATTTTATTCAATGGGCTAGAACCTTCATTGCAGTTTGGTTAAAGGGGTGCACAATCTGACTGCAAATTTTCTCTTCAATCGTCTTCCCTTTACACATATACACGGCATGTTTGCATATCTGTTTCAGAATACTTCTTATAAACCTCTTCAGCATTTCACACTTTTTGTTAGTACGTTATATTGAATATGGATTCACAAATGTAACCCGTGTACTCAGACACACTTCTCTCTGTCTCAGTTGTTTAGTAAAATGGGTTTACGCGTGTAACGTTGCTTAGTAAATAACATTTTTTCTCTTTTCAAAGATAAACAAAAAATATTTTAATCAAAACTTTTGAGTAAATGCCATTTCATTTGTTTTGTTTTTGTTCACACATTCATATTTTGTTTATATATTCAGGTTTATTTAAGTAAATATTTATACAGTTTAATAATGATATGCAAATATCTCATCATTTCATTTTGTATTGCGTATATCCCTTTGTTAATTTTATATAAATATTTTGTAACACATAACATTACCTTTTACTTAATGGATGTTCCAGACTTTATGGTAAATTTGTTTAGTACCATTATTTACCGGTACTTCTGTGGTAAAATATTTACTTATATTGTAATATCATTATATTCTAAATAGTTTATGTTCTATGTCATTCTACTGAAGAGTTGAGGGAGACTTTTTAATTTCAGGCGTCGGGGAGAAATATGTGAGCAAGTTGCTCACATATTCTTTAAATACATCTAATTTATTACAAAATCAATAAACATCAAATTTCAAATTAAAATAATTAATTTTCATGAATAATAGAAAAGTTTCACTAATAAACTCATTGATCTTTTAAAATATTGCAATTTATATATGAGAGATCTAAAATGTTATTTTTTTTTTCCTTTTCCCCAAAAAGAATCATTTCTTTATATTGTGCAATTTAGAAAAGATCGTTTATATTTCAAAGCAATTATCTGAATAATTCTGTTTGATATTTCTCCCTATAAAAAAATATAAAACAATTTTTGTTGTAATTTATTTATTTATTTATTTTATTTATTTATTTATTTATTTCTTGTTGTTTAACTTGGAAAAGTGATTATGAATTTTTATATATTTACCTTATATAGAAGTCAATTACGGTTTAGATTTATATTTAATGACTAATTTCCAGACTTAATGTGACAAATATTACATTTTGTTATGCCGCTGCTAACGGTTTTTGTTGGCGACCAAATTTGTGCCAGATTAAGGGTTGCAATATTTTAATCGTCATTTCAATTTCCTTATGCATAAATCCTTTCAATGCTTAAATTTAATAAATGTTTATTATGTAGAAAATAATATGCATAGGCATAACAATTACCTACATGACCAGGCAAAAATCTTCCAATAATACTATACAACCATTCAAATAAAGTTAAATTTGGTACGCATACATTGGCATACATGGTAAGGTGTATGTAATAAAAGTAAATATGTGCATACACTGTAACAATTTTCGCCGTAAGAAAAGGGTCATTTGAATGACCATATCTGTGACCGTTTATCTGACCGTTTGAATGACCATATCTGACCATTTTCTGTCCATATCTGTGACCGTATTTTTAGTTAAAGCATATTTAACCACATTTTCATTTTATGGTTAAGAGACCGTAAAATAAATCCAATAAATTAAAATTACTCACTAAATATAACACAAAATATTATAGAACTTTACCACTTACCTTAAAAATTCAATCTTTATATCCTTTTATTTAGGATGCAATGACTGTACTGAATTAATTTTCCTTTTCAAAGAATGCTAAATCGAATCCGCCGTAAAAGAAATTTAAAATATCGGTGTTGCCTAACAGTCAGACTAGAAGTAAAATTACGGTTAATTGACCTCATTCCAGTACGAGAGTTTTTTAGGTGTGGTCTAAAATCTTTGCAAATTAACGGTGTTTTTATTAAGAAAATGGTAAAGTGAGAGTAAAATAAAAGGTTAATAAATCATTATTTTTCGAAATTTTTTTACAGTGTAGTTTTTATTTGTTCATATGTTTCTGGTTTGTGTATAGGGAAACACAGAAAAAAAAAAAAAATGTACGATTTTGGCCTATATAGTGAATGCTTTTGAAATGCATGATTGCCCTCCTTTCAGCGTAATGTAATTAACATATGTTATTATAATGTTCAAAAACATATTTTCTGTGGGATATGATAAACACGTAATTGGTAATTACTTTACATAACTGCACAAGGAATCGCGATACGTTATACAGTTATTTGGCATCAAATTTGGTACAAATATTTACAGTCGGCAAAATCCTTGTCGAATAATGTTCTTAGTCAGTCAAGGACATTATTCGACAAGGATTTATTTAACAAAACAGTATTAAAATAATCTGACCAGATCAAAGTACCTTTATAAGAGAGAAGCGTTAAAATTTACTACAATAATCCAATTATGGATGCATTTTTTTCATTCCTAATAAATAAGGACTAAAAATAAAGTATTACTGATTAATAATTTACTTTCTACAATTTTTTTAAAACTTAGAAAATGCCTTAAAAAAAAAAAAAAAAAGGAAGTCCTCATTTGTCCCCATTTGTCCCCAGAAAATGGGGACGCTTGGTCAGTATATATTAAGAGTACTTTTTTTAAATAGGAATTTTTCCTAGTGCTCGGATACTTTTGCAGCCGACTGTATGGGTTGTTACAAGGAATTATAGACATATAGTTATGAATTACTAAGAAATATTTAAACACCTATATACAGATTAATATAGACCAATAGATGGAATGGGGGATTTATAGGAGATACAGGCCCATATGACTGTGTAGCATAAATACAGAAACGCATCTGACAGCGTAACATAAATATACAAAATTCTTTTAAATAATATAGAATAAAAAGAACAGCTCAGGAAAAAAGATTTCAAATGGTAAGCGAGGCTCTTGATCTGCAGATCCACTAGATAAGATTCTAAATTAAGTGCTATTGAAACATCAAATCAATAATATAAATTAAATTATTCACCAGTTATAAATCGAGGACTTGAGAAAGGTTTTATATTTTGGCTGTAAGTATAAAATCCATTCATTTAACCGTCATTCAAAGTTTTTCAATATAATTCGAATTCAAACCACTCAAAGATTCAATAAGTAAAGAAATGGGATTAGACTTTTTTTTTTTTTTTTTAAGAAAGTTAATTAGATTTTTCCGAAACAAAAAATTGAGAGAGAAAGGACCTACTCAATGAACGATTAAAGAAGAGAAATTGGATAAATCAAATAAAGGAAAAGAGGAATTGAAGATTCGGAGAATGATTAGAGGAAAATACACTTTTTTTTTTTTTTTTTTCAATTCGACTTTATCTATATCCTACGTTTTATTTTTGATAGCACTTGAAGGCATTTTAAGAATTAAATATATCTTTATATTTGATTAATATTTTGTGTGAAAATTTAATTACTTGTAGTGTTACTACATTTTTGTACGTTTTGAAGTTATACGTTGTTTTGAATTTTTTAATGTATCATGGATAGACATTTTAAGGTTTTTAATGTTTAGTTAAAATGTTCATGACTGAAAGATTACAGGAAAGTAGTACTTTTAATTAAAAGTAAAGATTTTTTTTTTTTTTAATTTATGAAGGTTTAGATGTTAGTTTTTTTAAATGTGAAACAAATAATATAATTTTAATTATTCACCAGTTAATTTAATAATGTAATTTTTAACATTATTCATATTTATTAGTGATATAAGTATACCATGTTTTAATTAAAACATCAAATTGTAAGGTAAAAGCAAAAAAAAAAAATGTTCTTGTTTTCCTAATATAATAAGAATGGTAATAATTATTTACCTTTTCTCAAAAGTAATATAAATATTAATTATATTTTCAAAAATAATTTACTTAATACGCAGTAGCGTAGAAAAGGCAAAAATATTGTAAATAAAATTTATACAATTTACTTTTTGCATTTAAATTTTTATGCAGCCAATCTATTTTTTTTTTCGGAACTGCTTTTAAATTGAAATAAAAATTATAAATTTTTGATAAATTAAAGATTGCATCGCACAGTAGGCATATATCATTATTATTTTTAATTTTATTTATTTTCGGTAATATGTCCTTATTACAGTGGGCAGCAAAAGTATCCGTGTGCATGCACACATGTAAAATGTAGTTCCTAATAATTTTTCTGTAAATTTCGAGTAAAAATCTCAATAAAGTTTCATAAAAATTATTCATATATATATATATATATATATATATATATATATATATACCAATTATTATTTAAACACCACTAAATGCGCAGCATATTCATAACTGTGTTTCATAATAGTTATCAAAACATGCACGTATTTGATCTATACTCTCAAATGACGTATAC
This sequence comes from Salticus scenicus, assembly GCA_963930645.1. Classification (NCBI taxonomy): domain Eukaryota; kingdom Metazoa; phylum Arthropoda; class Arachnida; order Araneae; family Salticidae; genus Salticus; species Salticus scenicus. The sequence goes on along the minus strand of OZ005653.1, from coordinate 286,291,004 downwards.
TTCAACAAAATATCAAGGGTTTACTGAAGAGTTATACAATTTTTATCAGCAAAAGCTGGACAATTAGCTGAGTACATTTTTATGCATCTATGTAAGCATTACAGCTTCGTCTAATTCAGGTATTTACTTTAGTTTTAAAGCTTCTCTCATAAACCATTTTGTTTTTTGTTCTGTCTTTGACTGCCGAATCGGTTATTTGAAACCAATAAAAGTATCCCTTTACTACATTTATGACACATAAAAGATTAAACCAGTGAAATGGTAAAGTTGATATATTTATAACTGTATTTAAAGGAAATATATCAGGGACGTTTCGAAAATAGGTGTAATCAATCTTTTTCACAAGAAAGCTTTATTACAAAATTAAACATGCATTGACATACCAAATTGTAAAATGTTAAATATTTTTCCCATAGTTGCTATAGGCATTCATGCATTTGCCAAAAGATAATATATATATATATGTATATATCTACGAACCTCCTTAAATTACGAACTTAAGAGGGGACAATACCTAATCCCGTGGACAGCTGTGGCCAATGTTATTCTATGGGAAAATTTGTTGCGACAATTACACATTACCTAATGTATATTTTTTAATTCTGTTTTCGCAGTCAGAAAATTCATAACCGTTAAATGAGTACTCATTTTTTTTTAATTTTTGCATTTTAATTTTGAGTTCAAAAATGCGATTTTTCACAAAATGCATTTTTCTCATTTTCTACTCGCAAAATGAAATACTAAAATTAAAAAAATTCATTTTTTGGAAAACAAGTACTAATTTAACGCTTATGAATTTTCTAAATGTGAAAACAGAATTGAAAAATATTCATTAGGTAATGAGTAATTATGTAATCAAATTTTCCCATAGAATAACATGGGCGAAGGCTGCAGGCGAGATTAGGTATTGTCCGCTCTTAAGAAAGTTCTTCCGGTCTGCTGCATGTCTTTATTCTTTTAGAAATCGCAGTATACTACGAATTTAATCAATATGTATAGCAAGTTATATACAGTCGGTAACAAAAGTGTCCGAACACTAGCAAAAATTCCTATGTAAAAAAAGTACACTTCATACGGTTTTGTTAAATAAATCCTTATCGAATCATGTTCTTACACTGACTAAGAACAGGATTCGACAAGGATTTATTTAACAAAACCTTATGAAGTGTACTTTTTTTACATAGGAATTTTTGTTAGTGTTCGGACACTTTTGTTACCGACTATACATCGTTTATAGTAGTGACTCACGAGTATGTTTCTGAAGAGAACCTATAAGGAACTTATAGTACTCCACCTCAGTGATGCGGAAGCATCTTAATTAACGCGTAAAGGATTAATTCAAAGTGTTTCAGTTCACAGAGAACGCCATATGACATACTGGCAACGTTCTGGGCATAAAGTGTGATACTTGGATTAATATCTACACTTCAGGAATTATAAAATAACTTACCTATAAAATAAGTTACCTATCAAAGCAGTATATAGTAATTACATAGCATTAGCGGTCACTATTGCCATATCTTATTAAAGTACATAATTCGACGCAAGAGATCAAGGCTGCTAAGAAGGGATTTATTAAACTATTGGGCGATAATGCTGCGATATTCCGCGAAACATAACAACAACAACAAAAAAAAAAATTGTCATTTGTGAAGAGGATCCGGATATAATATCGGCACAAAATGTCGCCGGACAAAATATCGCGTCAAAAAATAGTATGATCTATTTGAAAATTTGATTTTGTGTCACGTGTGATCTCTGGCGGGGGCCACAGAGCCTTATAAATATTAATTAATAAATTAAAATAAATAATTAAATAATTAAATAAATCATAGAGTTGAATTTCATTATTTTATCTATGTTTATTTTTAAGTTATTTTATCTTTTGCTCTTCACTATTCAAAATACATTTTAAAAATCGTGTACATCACTACTGACATTAAAGTTGAACACTGTTCACAAACTTGAATTAAAATTTTTAAAATTGATAACTTAATTGACGACTGAATTCATTATGACTAATTTGACAAAAGTTAATAAACATAGTTTTTAAACTATTTTAAGTAAAATTTATAAAAAAAAAATGTTGTATGTTTGTCAGAATGTCAGTGCTCTAACTAAGGTATGTGTTGTCATGAAATTTTATACAACATTACTAATAATTACCAACTCATTTTTGCTTTGTATTCATTTACGTCGGCGATATTTTGTCCTCGCGATATTTTGCCCCGAGAGATTTTGTCACCAACCCATTTGTGAAGAGATTAGATCACCCGATCTACAACTCCGGTGTTTCCATCGCGCATGGAAATCAGCATTAGCAGCACATTTTTTCAAAAGTAAAGAAAATGTGAAGTAGGCTGCAGAGCAAATTGCAGGGCACCTAATTTTACCAAGACAGTTTCTTCAAATATATTTCACGTTACGACAATTGTATTAATGACGTTGGTGACTTGCGTTACAATGACCAAATGCTTCAATTTCTTCATGGCGTTATATGTGTGCATTTGTAATAAAGTTTCATTGTTAAAAAATATAACGAAGCATCCTTTGAGAAAATCCCTCGTATAAGTACTGAAATCAAAAACCTTACGAACTTTGTGAATGAATTTTCTCATATTTATATAACATGAAGTTATTTCAACTTAATTTCCTCCTCTTAAAAATGTTCTCCTCTTTTAATATGGACTGATAATTTTGTGACCCCCGTCGCATTAAAATAAAATTCGGATATAACGCTTAATTAAATCTTCATATTAATCTTTCTCTGACCATTGACATACTACTAACTATTACGGAATGAAATATTCCTTTTCGTTTTTTTAAATAAATCTATATGACAATTTGTGTAATTCTATAATGCTGCATTGAATTGTTGTTTTCTTAAAAAAAAAAAAAAAAAAGTGTTTGAAAATTATTTTAATTTATAGAAAGCACATAGAATCAAACGTATAATAGGTCGCGATAGTCGACTTAGGCGTTCGGAGTTTTCCACAGTTTTCTCCGAAACTCGCATGAATCTTGGCTAGGAACCTTTATAGGCCAAGGGCCCTAGAGCAGTCAATCGCCCTTAAGTCACGCCATTCACCCACATACATATAAAAACATAAAGCTGAAAATATGTATTTTATAAATATGTTATATAATTGCAACTACAAGTTAATCAACTTATACTGTAAACTATTTATTAAAACTGGAAGGCAGCCGTAGTTTGATATTTTGAGCAACCTAAATGAAATTCAGATTTAAAAAGTCCTTAAATTTTGAAACTTATATATTTTTTAAATATTGATTCAAAAAATAATTTTAAAATTAGATACATATATATGTATATATATATATATATATATATATAATTATTTATGTGTATCTGAAGGTTTAATGGCATTCCAACAAAGAAATTACTCAGCTAGTTTATTGTTACAAAATCTCTTACATTTCCTTAAGTTTTCAAAATTAGTGTTTAATATATCTCTTCACATATCCGCTTCATTAGACAATGTATAGAGGAAATCACTTTAGAAAGAATAGGTCTTTAATGATTTATTCTTAATTTTTTTTTCTTCCCGACATGTATCGATTTCCTTACTTAACTTGATTTTTGCTTAATGAGTTCTTTATGAAACTTTAAAAATCACGTTGACATCTTGATTTTTACTTTCCGAACACTATAGTGAGGAAAGTATTGTAATCATGTCAAAAATCCGAATTCGAGATTTTGGTGTTTCTATACGTTTTGAGGTCCCCTGAGTCCGTTTTCACTATTTTTACGATGATGTATGTATGTGTGTGTGTATGTGTGTATGTGTGTATGTGTGTATGTTTGTGAACACGCTAGCGTCTAAAGGCTTTGTTCGATTAACCTGAAAGTTGGTACGTATATTGTAAGTCACCATAGTACGAACCCTATAGATTTTGGTGAATCTAGCACTTATAGTTTTTTTACAGGGACACAAAGAAAAATTCTTTATCATTATGGCCTATGGGAGCAAAATCTTAAAAGTGCGATAGCATCTAAACGCTTTATTCAATTGAGCAAAAATTTTATACACATATTATAGATCACAAATACTCAATCTGTATAGATTTTGGAGAATCTAGCACTTATAGTTTTTTTACAGGGACACAAAGAAAAATTCTTTATCATTATGCCTATGGGGCCAAATTTTTAAAAATGTGTTAGCGTCTAAACGCCTTATTAATCCGAGCAAAAAATTTGTACACATGTTATAGATCACAGTTGAACTAACTGTATAGATTTTGGTGAATCTAGCAGTTACAGTTTTTTTACAGGGACACAAAGAAAAATTCTTTATCATTATGGCCTATGGGACTAAATTTTTAAAAGTACGATAGCATCTAAACGCCTTATTGAATTCAGCTGAAAATTTATATGAGTATTATAAATCACTGTTGCACTAACTATAAGCATTTTGGTGAATCTAGCATTTATAGGTTTTTATAGGGACACAACAAAAATTTCTTTATCATTATGATCTATGGGCTCAAAGTTCAGTAGCGTTAAATAAAACAACGTGTAATAGATGGAGAAAAAAACACTCTATTATGGTTTTCTCTCTTTTGTTTGTTTAGCAATTCCTCTTTCTTTATTTTATCTACAAAACTGTTAGTTACTCAATGTTCGGAAAGTCGAGTGGAGTCACTCCAGATTTTTTACTTTATACTTTATCCTCGGAGGCGAAAAATTTTTTTCTTTTGGAAATATTTTAACACAGAAAAAATTATCTTTCAGATTTGTTCTTTAAAGATTCTTCTTAAATTATATTAGAAATTTTGTAGAGCAAAACTGTTCTTGTACTTTTTAAACTATTTGCAATTACAGAAATATTCCTCTGTTAGATTTGTAAGAAAAAAAAAAAAAAAAAAAAAAAAAAAAAACAATCTTGATAAATTTTATTAATAGGTTTTGTTTTTTAACATAAAATATTTCTGCTATTTGCTTTTAGAAGTTAAATGCAACCGAATTAAAAAAATTCTTTCTCATTTCTCAGTTTCTGTAATTAAAAGCTCTTTTTTAACAATTGGAAAGTTTTACAATGCATGCTTTAATTAAGGCAAAAATGCATTAGTGCGGATTATATTGTTAAATGGGGATTATATTGTTAATGTATTAACATAAAATAATTTCATAAACTTTTAAATATTTAAGCAAATTTTTTTTTATACTCTTATTATTATTATTATTATCAGTATAGTAGTAGTAGTAGTAGTAGTATACGTTCTTTTTTTTTTTTTTAAACATGTATTTTTTATTAGTTTTGAAAAAAAATACAATTATTAATAAATAAATAATCTATATAAATAAAGAGAAGTGTCTGTGTGTCTGTGTGTGCGTCTGTGTGTGTATCTGCGCTCTGGTGCTCACACTACTAATCGCAGAGCCTCCAAATTTGGCATATAGGTACCTGGGACCCTGCAGGTGTGCACCTCATCGAGATTTTTTCGAATTTCGAATTTGAATTTTTTAAATTAATGTTTTTTCGAATTTAAATATTGGCTTCAATGTTTCTTTTTTCAGAAATTTGTTTCGTTTCAAAAGTCTGCGTATCTTAGCAACGGCTATTAAACTATTTATTTATTTGAATTCATTTGAGGAAGAAATCTTTTTTATTATATTTATTGAAATCAAATAGTTATACACATACAGTACAGTAGAAAAATTAAACATATTAAATTTTTAGATTTTGGCATATAGGTACCTGGGTCCCTGCAAGTGTGCACCTAATCGAGATTTTTTCGAATTTCGAATTTGAATTTATTAAATTAATGTTTTTCCGATTTTAAATATCCGCGATTGTAATGAAATGCTCGCCCTCTAGTGGGCTAAGGTAAATTATCACACCACTGCATATCATCATATTATGCAATCGATTTTCCATGATGAAATGGCGGAGAAAGAAGAATAATAAATACACGTGGCTATTATATTTACTAACAACTGCAGTTCAGAGAGCGCCATCTATCGATCATTACAAACGCGGATTGGCTTCTTTGTTTCATTTTTCATAAATTTAATATTTTGCTCCAATCGTCTGCGTATCTTAGCAACGGCTATTACGCAACTTATTTTTATTTAATACATTCATTTAAAGGCGATTTTTTTTTTTTTTGGAAACAAAATTGTAATGCAGTAGAAAAAATTAAGTATAATTAATAGTTTTAATTTTAAAAACGTTTTTATAACAGTTACGTTTAAGTTTTTATAGTTGACCAACTTCTTATTTTTCATTTTTTAATTAATTCTTTTAAAAGAAAAAACTTTTTTTTTTTTTTTTTTTTTTTTTTTTTTTTATTATTTATTATTTACAGTATTTATCGGGAAAAATGGAAGTACATACATAGCAAAAAGGATTAAATTGATTAAAATTTATTTGTTTATATATATATATATTTTAATCTACTTTTTATTTTTATTTATTTTATTACATTGGTCGAAATCAAATCGTAATATAGTGTAAATAGCATGGGCTATAAAATACATGGTTCAAAACTAAAATATTTAATAGATGCTGAGATACAGTCATCTTTAAAATCGTAGTTCTTAAATAGTAGCAGATCTTTCCTGTCGTCGATAAATATCCAGATTAAAGTGCCTGGGAAAGATCTTTCTGCAGGCATGGGAAACCTAGACCTGATGCAGTGCGGGAGGGAAAAGAGCTGCCGTAGACAGCGAGTACCCGAAGCGAGGTTTGAAGCAATTTTAGTTACTTTTTTTTAGTTTTTGTGTATAATGTGGTGTAAAAAAATAAATATTGATAATTCTTTCTAAAATTCATTTAAATATAGTGACCAGCGAAGCGGGCGTAGCCTGCTAGTATAAAATAAAATAAAGATTCTATGAACGATGTAGAAATTATTCGACCTTAAACGGACCCCTATGACTTATTTGTCTTTTCATCTTAACATAATTTATACTTTTTTTGGTGCTTCATTTTACTTTCGGAATTATAACACCTTTCAATAAAATGTGTTTTTTTATACAGATTTCAGCCAATTTGTATATATTTAGTTCAGTATATATTTAGTATACATTTGTATATATTAGTTCAGCCAATTTGTATATATTTATGGAAATATCATTCTAGAATATTGTTTTTACCAAACCAAAGAACATTGCCTGCATAACATGGGAAAGTGTTTACAAAGAGGTGAGACAATGTAAAAGTTGTTGAATCATCTACTATAATAATATTCAGACTTTTATCTGTAAATTTCCCACAATTTAAAAAAAAAATTGCGATATCTTCACGTTTCTCATATTTTGTAAAGATATTTTTCTACATTCTCGTGGGTGGGTGGGGGGGGGGTAAAACACTTTATCGAGTATAAATTTGCTACAGATTATCTTAGAAAAATGATTTTTGATGTGTGGTTCGATTATACGTATCCAAGACGTAGTATAAAGTGATTTTATATATCCTAAACTTAGTATAAAGAGATTTTAACTATCCAACACATAGTATAAAGAGATCCCGCACTTTATGAGCGGGAGTAAAAATACTTTTTTAAACATATATCTGCTCCAAACTATCTCAGGAAGGCAATTTTTTTATATTTCGGTTGGTTGTGTGCATGGAACACGCATTATAAAGGGATTTTGCTTACCCCCTTTCCCATCGGTCAGGCGGGGCAAAAAACACGGTTTCAAGCTTAAATTTTCTTCAAATTACCCCAGAATGGAGAATTTTGGTGGTAGGGTGTTGATTAAGTGTACGCAATATGTACTTTAATGGGATTTCGTGAAATTTCTAACTTACCCGCGGGGTAGGGTTGAGCAAAACAAAAGGGATTAGTCACTGCCGAAGGGAGTGGGGACTGGGACTCCTCATGTTGAGAGCGGTAAAACCACTATCGAACGCAACATGAACTTTAACTGATTTCGACTGATTTCAGTATTTTTTTATTTTTATTTTATTTTATTTTATTTTATTTTATTTTATTTTACTTTTTTTACTTTTTTATTTTTTAAGATTTTATTAAAAATGATATGGAATTTTGAGAATTCATTTCAGTACAGTGACCAGCAAAGCGGGCAAAGCCTGCTAGTTATATAATATAAATAAAATATTGTGATTCATTGTACACCGAAACTAACTATTGACTTCGCTTAAAAGGATAAACAAGCTCTAAAATAACTCTATACAAACCTGTAATATAACTATATGCTTTTATTTCTACTTAAGTCTGAAGAAACAATCAGAAATTTTTTGAAAAATATTTATTAGGAGACTATTGTTTACTTAATAACATATTAAGATTCTGTGTAGATTTGTTAAGTTACTGCTATGCTTCACTACTGTTTAAAAGATGATTTTTTTTTTTTTTCATTTTTTTTCTTTCATTTTTTTTTTTTTTTTATTATTATTATTTTAAGGTAAAGAATATAATGTAAAAATAAAAAATAGTCTCCAAAACATTTAAATATTACAGCTATGTAACATATTATTTTTAATTTTTATACTAACTTAGTACTTTTAATGTGCACCGTATATCATAATCAAATAAAAGGAAACTTAGTAAAAAATGTTTAAGAGAATCTTTTAAAATATACTCGTGGTATCCGGTATTTAAAACCAAACTCGGGTACAAATTCGCATATTATAGGTTGAAATGAATGCTAAAGAAAAACATTGTTGGTTATTAGAATTATTTTCTTACAAAATACGCAAAATATATTTTTAAAAACTGTATGTATATGAAAACGATAGAACAAAAAAGCCAATAAGATTTTTATGCCAGAAAATTTTAAATTTGTGGCTCTTTTTATTCTAGATTGATAGGTTGATATCAGATTCATATCAGAAAGTATATTGAACAGATTGCATTCACAGTCGATATTTTAGAATAATAATATAATTCTGTGTGGTCGACGAACTTAAGCCGATTACAAAGATAAACTTTGATGTATTAGGATAAACTGTTACATGAGTAAAATGTCTTATGAAAGTAAAACATTGTCTTATTGAATTTGGATGTAGTTGTTTTTGTAATAATTTAAAGGACTGTCATGATTATTAACAAAAGATATTACGACTAACTATTTGTTTTTCTGTAAGTGTGAGTATTCCAAATAAAAATAAAACAAATATTCATCAAGTATTTTATAAATAATATTTATAAAACGTAAGTTATTTGTTATAAATAAATACTAAATAAATATTAACTAAAAATGACTATTAATTTTTGAATTGTGGTTTAAAAGCTGGAAAATAGAATGAACAATAATATACTCTGAAATACAGGGTGATTATAATTAAAGTTACGATTTCAAAACGCTATAACTTTAAAACTCCCGCTGAGATTGACTTGATATTTTACCAGAACATTTGTTAGGCAATGGAATTTTGTTTGCAAAGGCAAAAAAAAGTTCCAAATTGTACTTTTAATCATTCGTAAGAGATTTGTTTATTTAGAATGGCATGGTGTTTTACCAGAACATTTGTTAGGCAATGGAATTTTGTTTGCAAAAGCAAAAAAATAAATGTTCCAAATTGTACTTTCGTAATTGTAATCATTCGTAAGATATTTGTTTCCTGAAGCTACTCTTTTTATTTATCACTGTTTTGCTGTAAACAAATATTCTTTTTTTTTTTTTTTTTTTAGCTTAAAAAGTTGTAGTACACATTTAAAATCTATTGTTACCTGCTATTTTATTCTATTGCTAACAACATTCCATAATGAATCTATTTAAGTATTTCTTTTGAGATTATATTGATATCGCCATCTATACGCACATTTTATAAATACCTTTTTCCTTTCACCAAACACTGCCGCGGTAGCTCAGTCGGTAGAGCCCCGGCCTCGTAATTGGAAGATTGCGGGTTCGGTACTCGAGCCGGCCAATGACCGTTGCGTACGCTAATGGTGGCTGGTGCACGTAAAATCTGTCGTGGCCGCAATGTCCTCCATGTTCCCATCAAAAATTATACCTCTGGGGGTCTCCGAAGCGGAGATCCTCCCTTCCGTGGAGGATCAAAATTGTGATGGCATGTCTCCGGACCACCTCCTGGGGTGTGTCCCAGACCGTCGCCAAATGCCCATCTCCGCAGCACTAGTGCGACGTTAAACCCAACCATCCATCCATCCCTTCACCAAATAAAATTCCTTTGCCTCACGATTGTTCTGGTAAAATATCAAGTCATTTTGATCTTTAGTTATAAAACTATAGCGTTTTGAAATCGTAACTTTAATTATAATCAACCTGTACCCTAAAGAAATATTCTGAGAATTTCGCTGAGAAATACTCTGAAGAATCATCTAAAGAATATTGTCATGCATTGAATGTATAAACCGATTTCGTGTTCTAAATATTTTTAATATAATAAGAAATCTTAGTTATATTAAAGCAAATTGATTATTAAATTTTATTTTTAGAAATAATTTTCCGTTATTAGCAAGTAAAAGTTTTGAGAGGTCGGTAAATTAGTCACGTGGTATGAAATCTTTAATTGAAGCACAAAGAGTGTTTCTACTTCTAAAAGATACCTGAAGCATAAAATGCAAGACGTTAATTATTTAATAAATTTAGAAAACCCTGATAATGTATTAAATACCTTGATGCTTTAATTAGAGATTTAAAAAATTATGACTTCTAAGTGTAAAATGCAATAAAATCTGTTTTATTCCCCTGATTGGAATTGGTACTTTTTATTTGTCACCACTGAAGAATTTCATATAAAAACTTATATTTCCATTTAATATTTATAGATTAATCTATATTAGATTTTTTCAGTAAAATATATATATAGGCTATAATTCTTATGGTTTTTGATATATATTATTTTACAGAATTGTACTCTTTGAATTGAGTTTTATCAATTTAAAAATTTTCATGAATTTATGATTTTTAAAATACTAAAACGTCTGCTGATGTTTAAGAAAAGACTTAACACATTTTTGGATGTTTAATGAAACTTAATTAATTGAATTAGGGATGGATTTTATAGAATATTTTAAATACAAATAGAAGAAAAAAATCTCTCGCTTCTATTTATTTATTTATTTTATTTTATTTTTACAGAAATATGCATTTTTTAGTATTTTCACTGAGAAAAAGTTCTGTAACTGACATTTAGAATTTAATTTGTAACTCTAGAAAAAAAAAAATACTATATCATCCTTATAAATAATAGTACCCTTTCAAAGCGAGTTCTAGAAACACCAAATAGAATTACAGAGCGTTTGTATATATTACCGATGTCAAGCTTTTTTAAGAATCTCTGCAAATAAATGAAAATACAAGAGGCGAGTTTTAATAATAAAAATTTTGGCTTATGACCCAATTCTAGATAATCAAGCAAGAACTTCTCACAGTACAAAGGATTCAGAATATTCAGAATATTGTTTCATCATCTAGAAATGTGTAGACTATTGTCGATAATTTCGTTTGTTTAGCTTATTGGCAATCTTTATACGCATAGCTCGGAAAATTATATTTCTAGTTTAGGGATTCATAAAATTATCACTTATTCTTTCTAGATAAAGGCGGTATATCTTTTTTCTCAGTGTTCCCCAAAACAAATTAATAAATTTCAAAATTCAACCCTAAATTATTTAAGTTGGTTCTATTAAACATCCAATTAATGTAGCATATTTTCTTAAATATCTATAGATTTATCATTTCATAAATTAATGAAAAAATACAAACTGAGAAAGGCAATTTAAAGATTTCATGTCTGTAAAAAACATATCAAAACCAATAAGGATTGTTGCCTGAATATATATTTTATTTCACAAAAGTAACATAATTAAATTTATAAAGCTAAATGAATTATATTACTTACAAACTTTGAATAATACATGAAACCTTCAATAGTGCCATGTCAAAGGTGCCACTAAGTCACCTTAATTTACTTTAAAATGTACAAACTGTGTTTTAGAAAAATCCCGAAAGCCGGAAAATTAATTATTAAAAAATAATATATACATTTTAATTTTTATGTGCGTATATGACTATGGCCTTTCTGCCCTTGTCTTTAGACGTACTTCTTACGTGTACTGTAAAATGCCGATGCTTATATTCGATAATATTTAACGTCAAATCTGAAATGTCAGCTTGAATTTGTCAAAATTTATTCCAAATAAACATCATTTAAGAATTACACACGAGCATTAATAGGAAAAAGACATGGGACGTCAAAAAAAAAACTGCTTCAAGAGGAACAAAGAAAAGGTGTTTTACATCGAATAGTTACTGCAGATGAAAAATGGATTTATTATCATAAACCAAAACGTTAATAATTTTGAGTAAATCTGGTTCATCGCAAATAAAGCGAGATCTTCATTTAATGAAGATCTTGTGTTATTCTATGCCATGTTATGCTCTAGTGGGATCAGAATGATGTAGTATATTATGAACTGCTGGCATCACATGGAACAATACATCGACAACCACTGCATTACCGTCGACAACCACTGCATTTGAAGCAAGTTATAGCAGAAAAATGACGATAATGAACGAATATATACATTAAAATAAATTTTCAGCATGAGCGTGCAAAACCACGTATTGCAAAAGTTGTGAAAAATTACTTAAAATGTCAGGATATTAAAGTCTTACCTCAACCGCTCTATTTACCAGATATAGTACCTTAATAATTACTACTTGTTCCGGTCTATGCAGTAATCTCTTTTTGAACAGCAGTTCAAATCATATGCAGATATCGAAATTACCTTAATGATTGGATCAAAAATAATGGCATTTAAGGACATAGAACCAGTAAGAACGAAAATCGTTATTGATGATAAAATTATCGAGTAGATACAACACTTCACCTATCTGGGATGTGACATCACCTTTGACTATGATAACGTTTCCCCAAAAAACTACACAAATACCAATGCATTTGTGGCACCCTCATGAGAACACTAAAAAGAAAAACGAGAAAAGAAACACAGGTTATGGCAGTAAGGTTATAAGGTTATAAGGTTATAAGGTTTTATAAGGTTATGGCAGTGCTCACTTTGCTGCATGGCTCAGAGACATGAACCCTGACCCTGAGTGCCCAAGAGAGAAGCAGGATCCAGGCAGCAGAGATGTGGTATCTACGACCTCTAAAGGGCTGCACAATTATGGACAAACTTAGGAATGAAGATATTGGAAGAGAATTAAGTTTTTAACATCATAGACAAGACCAATGTATACCGCACCATTTGGAAAAATCATGTCCAATGTATTACACGAGGAAGACTACAGAGAGCTGCTTTCTACTACATTCCAAAGGGCAAGCGAGACCACGGCAGACCTAGAAAACGGTGGTTAGACGAAGAAGCCGGAACAGGCTCCCAGCTTAATCCCTGAAGATGATGATGATGATGATGATTGGATCGTTCCTAAAGACTAGAATTTCTTCAGAGAGTGAATACGTCAGTTGCCCGAAAGATGAGCGGAAGTTGTATCTGCAGATGGAGTATACTTTCATTTGATATTTTTTTCATTTTATAAACTAGCAAATGTCTTTTATTTCACTTAGAAAGGGTGGATTTACATTCACACACCTACTTCCATGATATCTCCTCTTGAAAAATCTTTTTAAAGTTTACAAAATGCATCTAGAATTTTTTTTTTTTTTTTAAGACATAATAAATTTAATTTTAACTTTTATAGAAGATGAAATGTTTCTTCAGATAATGATATTTCTTATCTTATCATAATTTTATCTTCTAATAAACGATTTCTAAAATATCCTTCTGTGTAATTTTTCTTAGAATTCCTTTATTATTGGGTTTATCTCGTTCGTAAATGTACTTCAACTTTATAATTATTTTATCATGTCAAAGGAGTACTCAAATATTTATGGATCTTTCATTAACAATTTCAAATAACTCAAATTTAAATATTCAAGTGTACATCACATTTAATTTTTCAATCTTTTGAAGTATCACAAATGATTTTTGAACGAAAGTTTTCCAAAATACATATTAAAAGTGCGTGATTTGGTATTTATTTATGTTAATAATATAAAAAATTTAAATATGAGACGAAGTACATTGGCTTAGAAGCATAAAATATAAATCACTTTTGTTTATTCACAAGAATATTTAAGTACTTGTTATGCATTTAGTTCAGTTCAAGTTATTTATTACGTTTAAGATTAAGTTTTTGATTTGCAAGACTAAAATACTTATTTAATTATTTATTATTTACACACACACACACACACACATATATATATATATATGTATATATTATCTACACACACATGATTTATACGAAGTCTAATTATAAGTCTGATTATAAATAATATAACACAGGATAATATTACAACATGAAGAACTTGGACGTGACATCCTGGAAATATTACCGTCATCTGAAATCAGAACCAAATATCCCAAGGCCCGCAAATTCTCGCCGGAGAGGAGAACTTTCCTTTGTATACTCGCGAATGAGGTCTAGTTTAAAATTTTACTGTTTAATTCTACAAATAATAATAATAGTAATAATAAATAAAGAAATAAATAAAATAATATAAAATAAATAAACAATAAAAATGCCTCATATTTCTGACTGATTATCCAAAACATTTTTCAGAATCGGAAAAAAAAGTTGCCAGTTCAGAATTTGAAACATGGACTTGTTTGGTTAATTCTCCATACCTGTACCTTTTGCGTCATTGGGTTCTGCATATCATCCGTACAATTTGAACATACTAATGCTGGAAGTATTCTTTAATATAACTACAGTGTGAAACTGCTTTAAACAACTGAAATACTTTCTTTAAGTTAATTATTTTTTTTTTCAACTAATCAAAATCGGGAAATATATATACATATATACATTTGAAGGTTGTTTTTCCCCTTGTTTTCTTTTTTTTCTTTTTTGCTTTGTTTTGTTTAATTACATTTATCATAACAGTTCTTGCCATATTTTGTATTTTTTCTAACAAAAAATGATTTTAACAAAAAAAAAAAAAAAAAAAAAAAAAATGCATAAACCATTTGATATTTTAAATCTATATAACTATTTCATGAATCTTAAAAAAATATTTTAGGTTGAATTGTACATATGGATGAGACATTTTTATAAAGAAAAATGATAAATGATGCAAAGAACTTTCCAACTTACCCGTACGTGTTTCCTTTAGTGGATCAAAAATTGACTGTATTCATTTCATTTTTTCTGACTATGAGAGAGGTTAAAGGAAATTTGTTACAATAAATAAAATCTTTGTTAAATTTTTACGAAAAAAATAAATTAATTAATTAATTAAAATGAAATAAAAAACTGTATTACATGTAAACATTTTCTAGAATATTTAAAAATATATTATTTATATTATTGCATATTTATTTATTTATTTATAATTACTGTTATTACTGCATAAACTGTCATTGACAGCTACATAGAACTAAAGTTGCAAGAAACATTCTAAGCATGAAAAATTTATTATACGTAATAATATTAAAGTTCACTGGAAACTCTGTAGAGACGGAATATATATATACATAAAAGAATAATATTTAATAAGAGTAATAATTTAAGAGTAATATTTTAATAATTTAAGTGTAATAGTATTAATTATTTAATCTGTATGTAATATTAAATTATGATTTTCACATAAAAGGAAAAAACTGGAAATTATCAAACATAAGTTTTTCTTACCCTGTTTTCTTGATTCGTAAAAAGAAATATAAAAATAAAACTGAAATTACTTTAAATTATTTTTTTCTTGTAGCACAACGCAGTACATTTTTTTTTTTTTTTTTTTTTTTTTTTGCAAAAGCACTTGATTTTACATCATAGGCTCCCATGTATCGGAAATACATGAGAGCCTGAGATTAGAACTCAAAAATTGAAAGGGAAAATAATAGCAAATTTTAAAATATATAGAACAGTAAAATTAACAATGTCAAAAGAACAAAAATACAACAATTAAAAAGAGAAAAATTGCGTATAAATAAATGAACTATAAAAGAATGCAGTCGCTAAATGTCAGCGTTATCATCTCCCTGGCACGCCAATATCGGTCATATAGGTTTTCTACATTCAACGAAGAGCATTTGAGAAGCATTTGAGAGCATTTGAGAGCATTTTTATCCATCTCTGTATTTTCATTACATAAAGTGCGGAAGGGACTATTATATATGCCAAAGCGATACAGGTGTTTAGCGAGGCAATCGTGCCTGGTTTGTAAACGAAATGCTGCGACTGCAATAGATCTAGGAGAATGTGGAATTTTGTAAATAGTCTTCCTCCATTTCTTATTTTGGATTTCTTCCTGAAATTTGATGTCGTAATTTTCCTTTGTAGTATTTTTAATTATTTTTTTGATTGATTTAAATGATACTTCGCAGTTATTTGATTGTAAAATTTTTGTTCCCTTATTTGCCAATTTGTCGGTGCATTCATTTCCTGCGATTCCAACATGAGATGGAATCCATTGTAAGATGACATTCATTCCCTTTAACGCTTAGAGTCTAAGATTCTGTCTACATGATTCAATAACTGCTACGTTATGAGCTGCAATTGCTTGAATGGCCGAAAAGGAGTCAGAAAATATAACTACATCTTTCTGTTCAATTTTTCAACTAAGTATTTGTTCAGTTGTAATTCTAATTGCACCTGTCTCTCCAAAAAAACTGGTTTGGAATTTACCAAGGTTGGTATAGAATGAGAATAGTTCTAAGTGCATGCCCGCACCAACCCCATCAATCGTCTGCGATCCATCTGTGTATATACGGAACCAATCAATTTCGGAATATCTACAGTATATTGTTTCCAATGCAACTGCTTTAATTTCATCATCAACCGAAGATGACTTAGTAATGTGGCGCATCAAATTCTGTTCAATTCTAATAGATTCTAGATGCATGGGATTGTAAGGTTTCAATAGTTTTTTTCTAGTTTTTCCTATATAAATGTTCTATCACGCTGTATTATTATTAAACTGGATATTAAAGATTATATGCAGTTAAAAACGCCTATTTTTTTAAATTATTATTTAAGTAAATTATACTTTTCTTTAAAATATTAATTTTAGCTGCATATATATATATATATATATTACTATATATATTTACATACAGTAATTACTTAAAATGCGCAAGTTTAGGTTATTCGTAAACACAAAAGTGGGAAAACTTTACATTCACGAGCTAACACACAATTATTTTGATGATTTTTTTTCTTTTTTCTTTTTTTTACATGCATATAATATATACCTATAAGTATTGTTTTGGGGTCAAATTTTTGAAAGTGAGTTTTTGTTATATTTACACGTTTTGAGGTCCCTACAATCAAAAAATAATATTTTTAGCGGTTGGTCTGTGTGTCTGTGTGTCTACCTGTGTATCTGAGTGTCTGTCTCTGTGTGTGTCTCTGTTATCAGAATATCTTAAGAATAAATAATAGCAGAAAGTTCAAACATGTTCGTGTATTATATAGGGATAATACACTAACCTTTTCATTGAGATCAAGCAAATGGTTTATGTAGAGAAACACCCATGAATATTCAATTACTCAGGTTCAAATACATATATTGCGTCT
Source organism: Salticus scenicus (assembly GCA_963930645.1). NCBI lineage: Eukaryota > Metazoa > Arthropoda > Arachnida > Araneae > Salticidae > Salticus > Salticus scenicus. The sequence goes on along the minus strand of OZ005653.1, from coordinate 286,273,498 downwards.
ATGGGGAAAATTGCAGGAAAATAGGGTTTAAACTTCTATAGATTATAGTAAACCAAATGAAGCAAATATATATATTTTTATATGCGTAAAAATATGTTTCGTGTAGAATATGGTATAGAAATAATTCACTATTCGTTTACAGGGCTACACAAAAGAACTAGATCATATTTCGAAAATACATGAATATTGATAGAAGTGTATTTCAGTGTGCCGTGTGGTTATTAATATAGGATTATATTTATTTGCACAATGTGGGGTGTACATGGCGTTATGCAGATGTACAGGGCTGCAAATATTAAAACCATAACATTATTTTTTATTGTTAGTAGAAGTGCTTTACAATAATGTTTTACAATGTCCAGGAAAGCTCCACAGAAATTGAAATCAGTTCATGTTAGCCATATGGTATTTTTTATCATATGTATTACACCAGCATTTTTTCTAACGAGTAGTGGATAAAGACATTTCTCAATTTCCAATAGAAATTATTTGTGTTCCAAGTACACTCACCCGCGATGATCAGCATTATCTTAATTGAATATCGTTTTTTTAATGGCAGTCTGTGTAATAATCAAGTAAAAAAAAAAATCTCTAAAAATTTTGCTGAAGTTTACTATAATAACAAAGTGCCATATAATTACGGGACGGCTAAAAATCTCTAAAAACATATAGAGACATTCTAATAATTTCAAAAAGTAGATCAGATATGTATTATTTTCTAAAAAAGTATATTATTTAAATATATATATATATATTACAGGGATGCAGAAAATGTTCAAACCTCGGAAATTTCCCCCAAACACAGTATAAATTTCCCTCAATAATGCAAAAATCTACTTTGCTATACAAAGTCATTTGTTCTATGTAATAAATCGTTAAGAGAATAAATATACAGTCTATCATAAAAATATCGCTGTTAGTGTATAAGCACTTCAAAGTAGCAAATTGTTATTTTTGATTTACATTTTTATTTTCTCTTAAAAAAAAATATTCAAAATTTCCCCCGAACCTCGTTCGGGCGTTCGGGCATATTCTGCACCCCTGTATATATATATATATATATATATATATATATATAGTGAATGAATTTTTGTCAAAATATATATAAAAAGTAGAAAAGACTATTGTGTAAAACATGATGTTACTTTAAGATAAAAAAGTAAGAAAGTTTATTGTGAATTTACACAACTATGTAAAATAATCACCTTCTGATATTCTACAACATTGCGCAATCATATTTAAGGTCTGAATTTAAAATTCACCATTTTTGAAAAAAAAAAAAAAAAAAAAAAAAAGAAAGAAAAAGAAAAAATATATATATACATAAATAAAAGAAAGGAAAGGAGGGAAAAAAAGCATTATTTTGATAAAATTCAATATTTTATTAATAAAAATAACTGAATATTATTGTTTATCATTTTAACAAAATAATGTATAAATACAAAATGCGATTTTAATTCATTTATTTATTAATTAATAGGAAAAAATGAAACTTAATTCTACAGTAATTAAAAATTTATACATTATTTTAATTGTTACATTTTAAAAACAGAAAATAAAAATAAACAGGGATTAACATGATTAAAATCCTGCTGCTTTACAAGGAGTGAAAAAGAAGTATTTCAAAATGACAAAAGAAAATCTCTTAAATATATATGTGTGTGCGTACCCTGGAGATAAAGGACACCATGTTCATTTTGAAGAAAGAGTTAGCACTATTTTCTTGATTTTTTTTATTATTATTTGCCTAATAACATAACACCATGTCCATTTTCTTTATTTATGACAAATGCCTTTAATTAATTTCATTTGAACACCATTCCTAAAAAATCTCATTTTTTGGACATGGTGACATGCTGTGGGGTACAAATACATTTTAGAATTAAAATGTAGAGAAAATATCTGGGATTGTATTTAATAATAGAAAAATATATTTAAAAAAAAGAATTATGACTGAAAATTGCATAAGAAAGAAAAATACTGAATAATACTAGAATGATAAAATAATCCAGCTGTTTACTCTTAATTTTTATTTTATTGGTTTCTGTGTCATGTTTTGGTTTGAGTTCCATTAAATAAAATTTCAAGAAAGAAAAAATATATTTAATGCAAATTACAAAGAAACTTATTTTTAGGTATTTTATGCTATATGATTTTATTTCCATCGAAATATCCATCTCGGAAATTTTTTTGACAATTCTTTTGAAACCAAATAAATCCAATCTCTGACAAAGGGAATAACTTATACTCAGGCATGCAATTTTTTTATTTGTGAAAGGATATACAACAAGAATGTTTTTCTTTATAATAAGTAGAGACATTCTTTGTTAAATTCTTTGTATTCCGTCTTGATGTTATTTATTGTAAAACACGTTGTTGTATATATAATATTATATTTCCTGTAAATATTTGTTTCTTATAACACAGAGATGGCTGATCGATGTTTTGTATTTAGTAGAATGTAAAAAATGTTTTAAACATTTTTGTTAATGACTAGTATTTATTAACAACCGAATGTTATTTTCTTCGTTAAAACAAGTTTTTTTTTTTTTTTTTTTTTTTTTTTTTTTTTTTTTACAAATACCGAGGTTCAATTTCAGAAATTTTAAATTTAGAACAACATTTACTCTGCTTATAATTTTTAAAATGGTAATAATTTATTTTTATTATTATTCTTATTAAATACGTATTTTCTAAAGACATATATGTAATAATAATAATTTTTGTTATCACTTTTTATAACATAATATTGAGACGTAAATGATAACAAGAGAATACTTTTTAGTCGCCCATATTAAGTAAACGTTACGAAAAAGCATTACATACACAAACATATATATATATGTATATATATATATATATAATATAAAATCGAATATTCCATTTTACCCTCTTTATTATTTGTTTTATACAAATACAGACTACTTCTTGATTTATACACTCACAGACACACACACACAAAGTATAGAAAAATAAAATTAGTTATACATGATATGTTCTTGTGTCGTTCATATAATTGCCGAAACTTCTGGAGGCCTCTATGTGGAGACTCAAAAAGTTTTTGGGTTTCATCGGTCTGTCTGTCTGTATGTCTTTCGATAGCAGACGTAAAAATCACTCCATTGATTTATAATTTGGTACACGTGTTTATTAATCACATAGAATTAGCTGCCAGTTTTGTGTGTGGATTCTATTCGTAGTTCGTGTACAGAGACACATTAAAGATTTTCTTACCATTACGGCCTATGGACTGAATTTGTAGGCTGAATAATAGCGGCCTAAAAAATCATCTGATTAAATTGCAAATTGGTATACATGATTAGAGGCCATACAGAAATAGCTGTATAGTTTTTAGTGCACATATTGGCTATTCTTAGTGTAAAGGGACACTCCAAAGTTTTTCTTACGATTACGGCCTATGGACAGATTTTCGTTTAAAGGGATTTTAACATGATTATACTGCCTTCAACAAAATTAAATTAACATAATTTATTGAGTTGCTTTAAAGCATGATTTCCGTAGAAATTATGTGCTTTGACTTGATTATTCATATACAGTACATTACAAAAGTGTTTCGGAAATATCACGTAATCATCCAAATTATGTCAAATTTCAAAAATTTTTTCATGAGCTACATAATAAATTATATTGTTTTTACTGGTGTACATGATGATTATTGCTGGTTTACAGGGACACATAATAGAATTTCTTGATATAAGAGCCACGGATAGATTTCTAAGCGCATTTTAACGTGATTATGTCGCTTTCAAAATTATAGGTTTAACATACATTATTAAAATTTTTAAAAACAAGTTTTCTCTTAGAAAAAAAGGCGTGTATAGACTAAATAATTTATTTACAGGCTACACAAAAGAATTCCAAAGAAATTCTGTAGTCATCCAAATGATGTGAAAATTATCTCAAATATTAATGAGATACAATGAGTTAGTTTTATGCAATTTTTTAGTGTACATGGTTATTGTGGCTCGTATACAGGGATATAGAAGAAGAATTTTACACCATTATGGTCTATAGGTTTATTTCATATAAGTGCATTTTAACATGGTTCTCTCAATTAAACCCAATGAATAAATATATGTTATTAAGATGTTTAAAAGCATGCTTTCTGTATAATTAGTAGTCATAGAATTTATAATAAGTGTACAGTGCCCTATAAATAATTTCGAAAACGCTATTTAGTCGTTCCGAAACAATTTTTGCACAAGTACTTATGAGTTACAAAGAATTTACAAAAGTTACTCTGAGGTCAATGAATTATATCTATACACATATAGAGAGATAGATATAGACAGACAGGAACAACAGAGAGTTGAGTGGGGCGGTAGCCCCTCTCAATATGTATTGAGTTAATAATAATAATACATATGCTTAATTAATAAGAAATAAATAAATATGATCTGCTGAATAAAGATTGACACAAATAGGACGTTGAGTCTTCTGACCTGCATATCCACTAGTATTATATTTCTTGAAAATATTTTATTCTTATAAAATACAAATGACTCATTGATGTTTTGCATTTAGTAGAATGCAAAAAAATACTTTTAATATTTTTGTTAATGACTAAAATTTAAAAACGACTAATTGTTATTTTCGTCGTTAAAACAATGTATTTTTTTACAAATATTAAGTATATACTCAAGACGAATGAACTCAAATTCAAAAATATATGATTTATATCTAGAAAAGTTTAGCGTTAAACTGAGGTATTTGTTTTATCGATATCAGATTTTTTTTTTTTTCATAAGAAAAAAAAGAAAGAAAGAAAGAAAAGAAGAAAAAAGAAAAAGAAAAAGAAAACCATTTTTCTATCGCTTACTTAATTGGTATAAATCTTTCTTGCTTTTTTTATGTATTTTTTTTTTTCAATAAAAGATGTTCACAGTTATATTTAAGTAAAAAGAAAAAATATTACTATGAATATACTTAACATTTAAATATAACTTTCTTCGTAAATTATATACTAATTTCATACTTTAAATGGTCTGAAATTGAAATGTAACTATGCTTTTCCACCTTAAATTACTATCGAAATGCTATTACAGTTCAAATTCTATAATAAAAAAATCTATATTTAAACAATCATAGTGTACTTTGAATAGCAGCTCAAAATTATTTTAAAACCAATATTATTTACAGTCTATGTTTGTGTAAAGTCACAACCATTCCTCCCAAACTTTCTTTTTAATATTTTAACAACTTTCATAAAATATTTAAGAACCTTATTAAGTTAAAAAATTAATTTCAAGTAACTCAACTAATATTCGTCTACACCACTGTTCTAAATTAATTCGACTAATTTAAAGTAGCACTGTAATTTATCTTTAAATCACATTTGTAAAGATCAATGTATTTAAATTTAGTACAGGAAAAAGTATATAAATATATAAATAATCATAACCCAACATTAAATGCATTTTAGTCATTTCTAAACATAGCACTAATATATCAAAAATATCATGCGTGGCCATGTATACATAGAATACTTTCATAACTTAAAAAAAAAAAAAAAAAAATTAAGATGATTCATTTAATACTTTAATTTAAGTGACTTTTTAATATTACTCAATATACATGTATTTTCATTATTTTATGCATTTAAAAATATGCGCCAATTTCTTCTTGTTTAGAAAAGTCTAAATATGTTAAACAGTACATTAATTACATTCATTAATTCATTAATTACTATAACTTAAATATATTTTTACTGAAATTTAACTTTATATTTACATAAATTTACAAAATGGCATATGGAAATTGTTTAAAAAGTATTCTAAACCACTGATGTTAAAGATTTTTTTTAAATTTCCTTAGCTGGTACAATTTAATGAATGTCTCGCAGATAATTTTAAACATTTTGAAGAAATTATGTATGTACCTAAATTAAGGTGATTAATTAATCCAGCTAAGGCGATTAATTAATCCAATTTGAATGGTAAAATTGGAAATTTGAATTAGGTTGTTTAAGAAGGTAGATACGTATATTCCTCAATTACTCACAGATTTAATTGAAATGCCACTTGTTTTACATTCAAATATATTATAAGTTTTTGAAGTATGAATAATTTAATCGCTTATTTTTAAATTTGTATTAGTTTTAACTAGTTAAAATGTCTGGTAATTCTTCTTATTTTACGAGTGAATTCTTCGACTGTGGTTTCTGACATATTTTTCAAAGACTTTCAAATAACAGAATGAAGAATTTTCTCAAACAAAAAATTTAAAGGTTTCTTAGGTGGTGTGATTTATAACGCCTCTGTCAAAAACTTTTAATATTTTGGAAGAAACCATACATATAATTATGTTATACAGCTTTAAATGATTAAGTAATCCACTTTGAATATAAATCTGTAAACTCGAAGAAGGATGTTTAGAAAGATCGATGAGAACATCAATCACTCTCTAATTTTAATTGAAATGACACTCGATATACTTGAGGATAAAGTATAGGTTTCTGAAGTTGGAATTTAATTGCATACTTTTCAAGCACATATTAGATTTTTACAATGTGAAGCGTCTAGACAAAGTTTTTCATGTTGTAAAAAAGCGTTCTTTGCTATATTATTTGATAATTATTTCTGGAGATTGGATAAAATACATTAAAATTTCAGTCAACCCTTATATTAATTATAAATAAAATTTAATTATATATTGAAGGTTTTCAAAAAAAAAAAAAAAAAAAAAAAAAAAAAAAAAAGATAAATACCCTTTGAAAAGAAATTTTATTTCACGAAAACTTCTTTAGAAATGAAAATATATAAGTATTTTTAGATTGTTGGTCTAAAATATTTTTTCATAAGGATAATATTTGTTTTAGAATGATCTTATCATTATAATTGGTGAAGCGCTCATCTGAAAAATAAAGGTAATTTTTTAAGTAAAAAAAGTTTACAATTTTTTGCTTTAATTTTAAGTTAAGTACATATGGAGTTTTAAACAAATCAGTAAGAAATCAGTTTTAAACAAATACCTTTTCACGTAAATTTGAAAATTTCAAGCATTTAAAAATAAAATGGCGGATCAAGTTGACAAACGAATTTCAGAAATAAATCTAATCTACAAATTTAATTCGAAACAATTCAGTATTTCAAAAGTTATCGTGTTGACAAATTTTTAAGTGGCCATCTCTTGGAAACAATATAGTTTAGCAAAATGCCAAGCGAACTTACACAAGATATTTGAAGCATAATTTCACTGTTCAGCTTTCGTTCGAATTAGTTCAGTATTTCAATATTATGATGACAAATTTTCAAGTGGTTGATGATTTTAAGTGGCTGCAACATTGAAACAAAATGACGGCGCAACTTGACCAGTGAAATCATGCAAGATGACTTCATTGATATGATAACTTCATTTTCCAACTTTGGTTTGAATTAATTCAGTGTTTCAAAAGTTATCGTGATAAGAAATTTTCAAGTCGCACAGTAATTTCAAGTTGCCACCACTTGGAAACAAAAAGACGGAATCATATTCCCAGCAAAAATATCTAAGCTATTTAAATAATAAGTCAGCTTCCAAATTTAATCGAATTAATTCAGTATTTAAAAAGTTACCGTGATAATGAATTTTCAAATGCTAGCCTGATTTCAAGCTGCCCCGTTTAATTAAAGATCGGATAAAGTTCGTTAATAAACTTAGTCGAGACCTTTATATGATATATGTTAGGTAAAATTCAAGCAATTTCGGTGCTAAATGCGATTTTTACAATGTGAATTTGAAATTTTTAAGTGGCAGCCGCTTGAAAACAAAATGGCCGAACTTGTCCAAAATATTTGTAAGATATGTTCGCTGTCCAAAATTGGTTCGATTTGGAGTATTATTTCACAATTATCGTGATGGCAAAATTTCCGTTATATATATGTTCACACACACACACACATATATACACGTGAGTGTGCAGAGGTAGATACATAAATAGATAAATGGTAGAGTTAGATATATAGATAAACGAACTGATTGCAAAAGGTCAATTTTTAAAGAAATCAACCTAATACTACAAACAAATTAATATTTAAAGATAATTCAAAAATAAATAGTATTTTTCACCAAAAATAAATATAATAAAGAAAACCCCAAAAAAATCCAAAGCTAAGAATACTTTAGCGATCTAAAGAACGTTATTTGGTTTTGAATAATTTTATTATCATTACAAAACTCAAGAAAGTAAAAATCCATAAATCAATTTTATTGAAAAGCATGTAATTTATAAAGTTAATTTTATATTAAATTTATATGTTAAAAAGAAAATGAAGAAATTATAATCTTAAAACAAGAAGAAATATTTTTAAAAACAATAACAATATAAAATTATTCTCTATAAACTAAAAGTATACTTTTAATACTTATAAGTAAAGTGGTTAAAGTGCACTGTTTTATATCTTCCAATATTCAAATTTAATTTAACTTCGTATATCAATCAAATTCATATCATTATTACTTAATACTATGGACTTATAAAGTAAATCCCAAGTTATATTGAATATCAATGATTCAGTTTATCCAATTTAATAAGTCTTCTTTAAAAGATTTAGTATGTTCTGGTATTGAAATCTACAAAGATTTGATTAGATTTTCCTGGAGTGGCGGAGCAATTGAGCAGAAATAAATGACTATAATATAAAAGGAAAACTTTTAAAGCAAACAATTGAAATTTTGACATAATGTACAGGCAGTATTCTTTTTTAATTTATTTATGTATTTATTTATTTAATTTTAGAAATAATATTCTCAAGGAGAAGTTCAATTTAAGTATTAGGTCATGAAATAAATCTTATTTTTGTATTTTTGAAAAATGGCAATTGTTGCTTTAATGAAAAAAAGAAAAAAAAAAGAAAAAGAAAGAAAGAAAGAAAAAGAAAAGAAAAGTAAGAAACGTAATTCAACGTTGAGGAATACAATTTTTTTTGAATTCTCATTTATAAATAATTAAAAGAGCCACAGATTTTACGTATTAGGAAATTCATTTGTAATGTTTTGACACTTAGCTTGTAGGTTATTGCTTGTAGGTCGCGTAAAAATGCGTTTTTTATAGGTTGGGGAGGGGGGACATTTGCTACTTAAGTAACCACAGGTAGCTGTAAATGAATACAATGTATATGTATTTCGAGTATGAGCACTACGCGGTAGATATGTAATACCTTATAAATTAAGCAATTTTAATGCTTTGCCGATATTTTTTATTTTCAAACTCCTGGAACAGAAAGGCTCTATTTTTTAAAAGCAGGAAAGTTTCAATTTCTATTTATCGAAATGAAATCCAATTTCAAGACCGCAATATAGTTCTCATTTAAATACGTTTATATTAACACATTGAATCAAAGCTCCTCCCATTTAATTTAATTTAATTTTGTTTTTGTTTTTTTAATTTTTTTTTATTTAATTTTATTTTGTAATTTTTTTTTTTTACCTACGCGCAGATTAAACTCGAGATATACATCTTATTGGCATTTATTGATAACATATACATCAGATTTTTATGCTTGACTCTCAAAACCCTCTTGTAAATCTTCGTCAGATAAAAACAGATAGCAAATGACAGAATTACAATACGAAGAATTGGAAAAACATCCAGGGCCAGCATCGGAATCGAACCCGCTCTCCTACGCTCGAAGACGATTAGCAGTGTAATCACATAACCACTCAGTCTCGGAGGGCCCAACTCAAGATATAAATGAATACATAATTAGTATTATGACAAAAATAAAAAAATGCATTTATAATATAGCTCTTATGAAGAATATATAAATTTATCTACAAAAATATCACCTTAAGTGAATTACTATGCAGTCGGCAGCAAAATGTTTCGAGCGCTAGCAATAATTCCTATATAAAAGTGTACACTTAATACTATTTTGTTAAATAAATCCTTGTTGAATCATGTTCTTAGTCATGAATTATATAGGAATTATTGCTTGCGCTCGAATCATTTTGCTGTCGACTGTAGTAGGATAGAAAGAATGCACATACATAAAAACCCCTTAAGATACATATTAGCTAAGAAATTTTTAGGTATTTATGTGGCTATCGTACAGACATTATTCTTTTTCTTCGTATAAAAATCACAACAATTAAACTATTACATAAAATAATGCGTTTTTTCACCTTTAAAAAAATCAAAATAATAATTATAATAATAATAACTCTTAAATATTTTTGGTAGTCATGTTTTAACACATTTAGGGCGCATTCGAAAGTATTTCCCGGTCTCTTCCCGAGTTGGGAAATGACGTCACGCGGGAAGTTCGGGAAATTAGAACTACCATATAGGAGCCTTACGAAAAATGACCGACATATAACTACTTCCGTACACATCTCATCTTCCCGGGAAACAAATATATAAACAAACATGGCTCCTATATGGTAGTTCTAATTTCCCGAACTTCCCGCGTGACGTCATTTCCCAACTCGGGAAGTGACCGGGAAATACTTTCGAATGCGCCCTTACCGATACTGCAACACGAGCTTTTGTGAGTGTTTAATCACACGTGGGAAATTTATATTTAAAGCGCTTTGGAGCTTAAGAGCCAGGAAAGAGTTAAAGAAAAATAACCCTCGCCTTTAGGTGTTCTCCTAAATCGGTACTTTATTGTAGAAAACATGTTTTTCCAATATTTGTGTTAAACATTTTATGTACTTCGAGCACGTATGTATTCCATTGATATCTACTACACAGGTAGCTCAGGATGAAATTTAATTGATCTAGTCGTACATAAAATCCTTTAGTAAAGCAATGTAACGTTTTAGAGAAGCGCGATCAGGCGGGGTTTACTGTCCCAAATGAGAAGATGCGCCCACAATAATCCGTTATTAACTGTAAGAATTACAGTATACACTAGGATTTTTTCTCAGTTGCAAATTTTTACACATTTTTTAATTTAAGGAACTTTACACTCACAATGGTTTAAATACTAAGAAAATAAAAATTTTAAATGAATAAAATGGTTTTATTTCCAAATAGAACAATAACAATAGTTGAATTTATTGTTTTTTTTTTTTTTTTTTTTTTTTTATAAATTACTTAAAATGCATTTTATATCATAATTAAATTAAAAACAGGAAATTCATATATTAGAAAAAAATATTACTTTATTCAAATTTTTTTCATTATGAATTGTATAAATAAAGGAAAATAATTTTGGAAAATCTTGCAGAAATTTTTATTCTTTCAAACTTTTGAGTTCGTTTCTCTTAATTCTTTTTATGCACAAATTAAAATTAAAAAATATATATTCAATTATTATTTTTATTTTAATATACCATGTTTTGCAGCTTAATTAGCTTAATTTAATTTATATTTTTTCTTTATAAGAAAAAAATTATTTGTTTTTATGTAGAAATAAAAATTTGGTTCCTTTGAATGCCTGAAAATGTAAGTTTTTAAACTACATAGTTTTAATTTACTTCAGCCATTTAAAATAATAAAACACATTTATACGTAAAGATAATAATATTTTTGCTATATATTTTCAATGTGTTTCTAATGAAAGAATAACTCGCATTTTGTTATTATGAATTTTACGTAAAACTTTAAACATAAATTTAAATAAAATTAGGTTAATGGACTAACTTACCGGGCGGTACAGTCGGTAAGTACACTTAATACAGTTTTGTTAAATAAATCCTTGTCGAATACTGTTCTTAGTCAGTCTAAAAATAGGATTCAACAAGGATTTATTAAACAAAACTGTATTAAGAGTACTTTTTTTATGTAGGAATTTTTGCTAGTACTCGGAGACTTTTGTTACCGACTGTACTTTACAAAATATAATTAGAAGAGTAAGCTTTGTTTCCTTCGATTGCGATTTTGAAATTAACGAGAGAGAAGTTTCTGAAGTAAGCAGTTTTGTAAGGCGTAGAGACAATTGTGTAGGTCTGTAATTTTCTTATGAAAGGAAAAAAAAAATCTGAAATATTTAATGCATAATTAATGAAAAATATATTTCCTGTGGAGTACGCATATCTTCAGCGTAAATCGGTGTTCTTTGTCTGAAAATTTCACTTTTTCAACAGCACATTTCGCGAGTGGGCCGCGGTACACCAGTTGCCAAAGATTCAAGCTCGTATTCAGAGATTTCAGGGTCCGATACTGGAGACAGCATAAGACAGCCTTCAAAATTAATGGTCATTCGAACACGTAATATATATATATATATATATATATATATATAGATGCATATCTTTAATTTGCGTTCGAAAGAATATTCGGAGATTTTGAAGCTTCTCTTCGCACTTTGAACAAATTTGTGACCAAAATTTCTGCTGATGAGAGAATAAAAGAAAAATTAATTCATTTCTTGAACAAAAGGTAGGGAATTAAATTTAAAACTCTTATATTAACCTCTTAAAAATGATGTATTGAGAAGATAAGGATGTCTTTAAAATATATGAAAGACGACAGAAACGATTATGTAATTATCGAAACCAGTATACACACCCTTCTTCGTCTTCTTCTTTCCCCCCCCCCCCGGATCACAACCATGAAGGATCAAAATTATAATTGCATATTTCAGGACGATCCGTATGTTGAATCCCAGACCATCACCAAGTGCTTCCTCCGTAGCTCCACTGTGACGTTAAACTAACTCGAATTAAACCTTCCTTTTCTCATTCTCTATAGTTTGTTCGTCGACGGTTTGTATCACACAATGACTAATAAGTAATGAGATCATTTCGAATTGGGTCAAAAAGTTTTGTGTATGATCAAATGCTCAAATGTTATTTTCGCTTAATTAATGGTAGCCCCATTGCAAGTCTTCTAAAAATTCTGTTTACTCCACATTATATATTTAAATATAGTACTTTAATAATGAAACACAACACTACCCGATATGCACTTCCACCAATTTTCATGTATAGTCCCACAATATTCTAGTTATTTTCTGTAGCCCTATAAACCAATGGTGGATGATTTTTATAGCGTATTCTACACGAAACATGCTTTTGTATGTACATAATATGTAGGTTCATTTTATTTTGTTTAGTGTAGACGAAAAATGTTACACTGTACTCACCTTCAATTTACCTATAGACGTAATGTATGTGAAGTCTTTTGAATGTTCCTGTACACGAACCATTTGCTTGATCTCAACAAAAAATTTAGTTTAGCATCCCTATATTACACACATTTAGAATACCGAGTTTGGTTTTCTTGCTATTGTCATTTGTTGTTGAGATATGTTGTTAAAAGCCATTTTACGTATTCAGGAGACCTCAAAGCGTGTAAATATAACAAAACCTCAATTTTGAAAATTTGATCCAAAAACAATACTTACTCTACCATGTATATGGGTAAGGAAATTAAAACTACAGGGTATACTATCAGTATACATTATATAATATATTTTTTTTTATTTTAGAATATAATGATTTTCTTTTGTAGGGTACTATTTCATGAAAAATCTAAAAAGTATTTTAACTTATAAATTTAAAGTTTATTTTTTTCATTTTTTTTCTGGATAATAATGATAAATCTAACATTCACTGCAAGCGATAATGCATTCATTTTGATTAATGATACATAGCGTCGTTTAATCATTAGTTAGACTTTTTCCAGACATATCAAGATTGATTTATTCAATGCTTTTTTTTTTTTTTTTTTTTTTTTTTTTTTTTTTTTTTTTTAAATTCCCGCAGTCATTTTTGTGCCTAATACAATGACCAAGAAAAGTTTTAACCACATGTTCTAAGTGTAAAGTTGTGTTTATAAATTGAAACAGCTTTTCCAATAAATTATATAAATGCGTTTTTAATATATAAGATTAAAAGATATTTGACTACAATTAAGAATTAACAACATAAAAGTTTGGACCTATTGCGGTTGTTTCGATTTAATATGTACTTTATTTAATACCTTTGAAAAAATATTATATTAAGTTTATAAAAACAATACATTTTTATAAATAAAATATTATAAACAAAAGCAAAAACATCCATTGTATATATGCCTCTAATACTTAATTTTCTTCAAACTGAAAGATGAATCTTATAAATGTTTGTAATTTTTACTGTAAGACTTTATAATTTGTATTATTTCAGAATTTCAGTAATATATATATATTCTCTACGCGTTTGTTTTAAAATTAGATTATATCTTAACATAAAATAACTAAGATAAGTACATTTATTACTTAGACTATTTTTATTTACATTTCATTGTTCTCAAACTGGAAATTCCTTAAATAAAAATAAATGCAAAAATAAAGAGAACTAAAGAAATAGTTGAATTATAAACATATAGAGAACATGTCATGACATTTAAGACTTGTTTTAGCTTTTGTTAAACTGTAAAATTAATATTATTATATTATGGTAATAGAAAAGTGCAGAAAATCTGTAATGTGGCAAAATTTTTCAGTATTACTTTACAATACGTAAGAAAGAAATTAACTGGGAATTTAAATATTGGCATACAACATGCATATTAATATTATCCAAAAACTGAATACATTTACCGACTGAATTAAATATGTAGCAATTAATTTATTAATAATCTTAAACCCTTGAAATAAAACACAGGCCTACAAAAATGAAGTTGACAAAATTTGATTTGATAATTTCAGTTGATATTTACGTTTTTTGATTTGCTGAAACCGAAAATGCTGCCCATATTTTTCTATCACGCATAGATTTGTCAATACAGGGTGTTTACCGACACGATTTCTTACATATACCATTATAACAATCGGTTGGTTGGTTGGTTGATATGGTTTTAAGTAGCACTAGTGCTTTACAGTTACAACAGTAGGCATGTATGATTAATTAATCATTGAAACCTATTATAAAACTTACTATATAATTGTATTGGTGGAAGAATAATGGAAGATATTGCACAGAGAGGCACCCTGTATTGACAAAAATCTGTACGTGATAGAGAAAAACTGGCTTCATTTTCAGTTTCAGCACACCAAAAAACATAAAGATCAGCCAAAATTATAAAATCAAAATTTTACATGTCGACCTGTGAAATCTATTTTAATTTTTGTCGTCTTACGGATTGAGAAAAAACACTGAAAAAATTATTATATATATATATTTTTTTTTATACATCGAGAGTATTTGGTTAATAATTTTTAAAGCACTGAAACAAAGTTATTTTAACTTTAAAAATCCTACAATTTTTTGTATAATATTATTAAGAACTAAAAATGTGTGATCAATAAAAACAGGCTCACACTTTGCACTAAACGTGTTACGACATCCATTAACAGATACTAGCAGGCTTTGCCCGCTTCGCTGGTCACTAAATTTAAAGGAAACTCTTTTCTATATAGCTTTATAAAAATAAAATAAAATAAATTACTGAAATTGTTCAAAAGCTCGCTTCAGGTCCCTACTGCCTTCGGCAGCGATTTGGTCATCCACTGGAACTCGGGCGCTTGTCCCTATTATCTGCGACAATGGTTTACCAATGAGCTTCCATTTAGGTGCTTATTATATAACAGTTTCGAAATAGATAGTATCGAAAAAATTGGAGTTTCATTTTTATATTTGAATCCCAGTTACATGTGAACAACACTATACGTGGTGCACATAATATTTGCTTTTATGTTATTTCCTATGTTTATTTTGTTTATCCAATCAACCATAAAATGACAGCAATTTCACGCCAAATATTACAATATGCTGTGACCGGCTACGTCTGTCGCATGAGGCAATTAATTTTTTGTGTTTATATATAATTCATGGTTTGTAAACCTGATAGTACAGCCTTAATATGGTTCTCTTTGGTGACTTTTGAAATTTTGTCACCATTTTAGACTTTTAATCCATTGTAACAATAAGACTTAATCCCTTGTAACAATATGCTATCAGCGCTATTTCTGCCGTATTTTAGACAACTGATCTTTTTATTTTTATATTTGTTTCCCATTAAACATATTTTTATTTTTATTTATTTAAATATTAATTTGAATTATTCAAATATTTCTGTTCGACAGCGTGCAAGTGCAGTAACACACAGAGGCTCATTTGTTTGTATGATAAATTAGCATAGTGATTATTATATAAAAATAAATAAATAAATAGGTAAACATTATCGTGCTACATAACTTTATTATATCGCTCCATTGGCGGCTTTTGAATTTTTGTCGCCATATTAGCGAAGGTTTTTTTTTATGAAAAGGGGAAGACTGTTTTGCTAATAATTTTATCAGACTCTTTTTTGTTTATACATAAGAATCCTTCATATTCTGCTTATATTTTTAATGGTTTTTAGGTTTAAAATAGTGCTTGTTGAAATAAATTTCCTATATTTAAAACTGCATTTTTCTGTAAATTTTGTGTAAAAATAAATCATTTATGTTTTTATATATTTGATGCGCTACTTAGATTAAGATGGCTGTTGCTATATTAAACTTCTTGTCGAAAAACGTTCGGTGTACTTCAACCCCAAAATTTAAAATATCGCCCAGCAGGATCTATTAATGAAACTGATAAAATAAAAATATGGTTCATAGAGTTTAAATAATCTATTAAAAAAAACTTTTAAAACCCAAATTATTAATGTATCGTATCACATACATAGATATAGTAATAACAGAGCCTCCTTAAGTAGATGCCTTCCACGCGCAGCGAATCCCAATGTTAAATTAGGCAACATTTAAAAAACAAAACTAACGCTAGGTGACAGCACCTACGCAGAGCAACAATTTTCTTCTCTTTCATAGATAAGTTATATTTTTCATATAAAAATCTAGCTATTAATTTCAATTTAAAGTCCAAAATTGTATTTTTTTTTTCTTTTAATTTGAAAAAATGATGTGAAAGTGCTTTATCGTAAATATTTTCAAAAAAATATTCAAATATTTATATTTAAAAAAGTATAGGGTTTAATTTTCTTCGGAAGTGGACAAGACCTATTTTAGCTTTTCAACTAATTGAATCTAATAAATAACACCTTTTTTTAAAATATATTACTAATTAAAAAACGAAATTTAAAATTAAATAAGCAAAAACATGGCATGTCTATCACGCGATTAAATTATTTTTTATATATTTATTCAATAAAAATTTCAATTTTTTTTTTTAATTTAGATATCAGATGAAAGTTTTGTTTATATAAATTAAAATCTCTGAACTTTAAATGAGTTTCAGTTTAGAATGAATAATTTAGAATGATAAATTATTAAAATAATGTCTTTTTTTTTCTTTTTCTTGGTCATGTCCTTTACGTTACATTTTTACCTTATTAGGTGTGAATTATTTTTCTTAAATCGAGAATTTTATATTATTTATAAGAAAAATAGACCAGCACATTAATGAGATAAGTTAACATTCAGTAATAAAAATTGGAGAAGAAAACAATCTGTTGTCTAGTCCGTCACAAAAAATAAATAAATAACCATTAAGATTTAAATTTTTAAAATTAAGGATTTCTTGAGTATAAGTTTTCTCTCGCACGAAGTTTTTTTTTTTTTTTTTTTTTTTTTTTTTTTTTTCAAGATTTTATTATCTTTACCAGTTCCGAGAGTGTATGCTTTCGAAACTGATAGACAGTTTCGAAATAAAGTTGTGTTATGTTTACATGTTTTGAGGTCTCCTGAAACGAAAAATAATGTTTTTAGCGGTTGGTCTGTGCGCGTCGGTTTGTCTATCTCGGATATACTTGGAAAATGCTGAAAGTGTATTTCATTTTGTGTTAGGTGTTTTTCATATAAGATTAAATTTAAATGCACAATCTGATGTGCACATAGTTTATTGAAAACATACAGGGCTATTCAAAATTAAGCTAAACGTTCTTTTCTGTAGAATGTAATTGACGAAAGTGCTTTGCTACACTTTTTTTTATGTCGACGAATACTGTTGAAGAAGGAAAATTAATTTTTCGAACCTATAATGTAAACAAAGTATTTTTTTGAAGTTCTATTTTCAACTCAGGTTTTTGAATAAAGTCACGTTTTGGGGTTCTCTGAATACAAAAAGCATTTTTTTTTCTGTTTTTAGTGATTGATTTATATGCATATTTATTATCAGAATAACTTAAAAACAAACAAATGCAGAAAATTCACAATTGTATTTTAAAACTCGTATTAGGTTTCAATTTGAAAAAATTGATAAAGATTGGCAAATTTAAGGATAAATTAATAACATCCTTGAAATATTTTTACTTCCATTACCCTACTACCGTAGGTAATGAAAGTATTGTGTTCGGTCCAAAAATTCGATATCGAGTTTTCCCCTGATTTATATTTTTAAGGTCTCATGAGTCCAAAAAAAGTAGTTTTTGGCAATTAGCCAGTATATGTGTGTGTGTGTGTGTATGTGAGTGTATGGATGTGGAGAATTTCTATTTCAAAAAATCAAGTCATCTTTCTGTTATACCTGATAATTTTTCAAATCAGTAATCATGATATTTAATTTTTACATGAATTTTTAATTCCATATTCCATTTGTGTGGTAAAAGGTTAATAAAAGTAATGTTATGAATCTCAAAACTTAATATTTTTAAAAAGAACAAAAGTAGAAATAAAAATGTTCTATTTTTTCTTTTCAATATTCCCAACACTTTTGTATCGATTTAACTGAAATAATCAAATTTTTATACGCATTTACACAAGTCTTTAAAATACAGTGGTATTAAAAAAATATAAATCAATCTTGTTCCTATATTGGAGTATTTTATAGTTTTATTCATAAGTTACTAATGTAATTTATGAATAAAACTATAAAATACTACAATATAGAGTTACTTCAAAGTAACTAAGAACAAGTTATTTTTCTGTATTCCTACATCAATAAATAAAAATTTCATTTCATTTTGTAATAAGCATAACTATTTTATTTGTTAAATCTAACTTACTAACAGAGGTGTCAACCCTTCGAATTTTTATATCATAATTTCTTTTAAATTTATCTTCGTCTTAATCACAGAATTTACGATAATAAATAAAAATAATGTTTTTTGTGAAAAATATTATTGATATTAAAAAATCCGGAGGGTTGGTAATTTTGCATTAATTACTTATGCAGTTTACATACCTTGTCTTGAAATATGAAACCGTGAAAACTTATATTTTCACGGCGACTCCGATTTACAAAATGGAACGACGCAATACACCATATTATATTAAAAAAAAAAAAAAAAAAAAAAAAAACTCCCATATTTGTTAAATTAATAAAACGTACACCATGAAGAACTCAATTGAAACTCAATTGAATCGCGGGAAATAAACAGAACTTTACGACTCGGTATCAAGCGCCATCTACTGGCTATGTTCTTCTTGTGAGAAAAAATGAATTCCTTTTCACTCGGGAAAAGACGACGATTTTACCAAAATATGGCAGTCTTTCCCCGAGTGAATACACACGGGAGTACACATGAATATTTTAGCAAATAAAATTCATGAATAATTTATTTACTAAAGGTGAATGAAAAACTCCAGATATAGTTTCAAATTCATTTTTCTTCTTTTCCTTTTTCTTTTCAATACCACTTAATGGCTGATTCCAAAGCTTCTTTTTCGGCATCAAAAATCTTTGCACGATAATAGGGGGATGATAGATCTATATATATTATTATATCTATGATCACATAAATCTTTTCGAAGTTAGAATAAAACTTAATTTGAAAAAAAAAAAAAATAAAAGATGTACCTTTTTTGTTTATTAACTAAAAAAGATGACGAAATTTGAAATGTAAGTTGGTCTTGTGGGGTACAGGCTGTATGTTATATCTTTGTGTTCGTGAGAGAAAGTGTAAAAGAATTTGCAAACTGCAATTTTTAATCCTACTTCAAAAACATGTGACTTAATGTGAAGCAGATTTTTTATTTTTTTTTTCTCGTAACGGTTTCCATACAATCTTCTGCTGCTGCCACCTAAAATTCATACTTTAGTTAATTTTAAAAAATCTAATTGTAAGATTGATAAGCTGTTCAGTGCATCGGATTCACAAAAATTTTTCATTTGGTATCTTATTTGTAACGATACGTCTGATATTTCTAATTTATTTTCTAATCTTTCTGATTTATTTTCCTCATTTTAAATAAATGTATGTTTTATTATTATTATTATTATTCTGTCGAAAAAAAATTGGCAACAATTAAATTATGGATAAAATTTAAATTGCTTATTTATCAGAAATTAGAAGGTTATTATTTTCACATTTTAATTAATTAAGAAAAAACTATTAAAAAATTCGAAAATCTGACTTCGATGTGCACAATGACCCTTCAGGGGGCACCTTTGTATTAAGTCTCGTGATTGTCCGAGCTACCGTTTTCGAGAACAGTGAAATATATATACAAATATTGCTCACTTAATAGTATAAGATACATGACTTACAAAGACTAAAGAAAAAAAAAAAAAGGAATACTTTTTCTATTAATATAATAAATGTAATTGGTAGTCATAGAATTGGTAAAAAGTGTACAGTGCCCTATAAAAAATTTCGAAAACGCTATTTAATCGTTTTGGAACAATTTTTGCACAAGTACTTATGAGTTACAAAGAATTTACAAAAGTTACTCTGAGGGACAAGGAATTATGTCTATACACATATAGAGAGATAGATATAGACAGACAAGAACAACGGAGAGTTGAGTGGGACGGTAGCCCCTCTCAATATGTAGTAAGTTAATAATATGTAGTGAATTAATAATAATAATAATACATGTACATGGAATAAATAATACATGGAATAAATAAAAACGATATGCTGAATAACTATTTATGCAAATAGGACTTTGAGGCTCCTGATCTGCAGATCCACTTGTATTATATTTCCTGAAAATATTTAATTCTTGAAACACAGAGCTGGCTTATCCATTTTTTACTTTCTCTTACCCATAAGGTAGAGAAAGTATTTTTTTTTTTGGCTCAAATTTTCGAACGCGAGATTTTGTTATATTTACACGTTTTGAGGTCCCCTGAATACGAAAATCATGTTTTTAGCAAATGGTCTGTGTGTGTGTGTGTGTGTGTGTGTGTGTGTGTGTGTCTGTCTGTCTGTCTGTTATCAGCATATCTCAAAAACAAATTATGGCAGAAAGTTCAAACTTGGTATTCTAAATGTGTATCATATAGGGATGCTACAGTAAGCTTTTCGTTAAGATCAAGCAAATGGTTCGTGTACAGGGACAATCAAGAGAAATCTAATACATTACGTCTATGGGGGAAATTGCAGGAAAATAGAGTTTAACGTCTATAGACTGCACTAAACCAAATGAAACAAGTATAGATTTTTTGTAATAGAGACAGTTAACTGGGAAAATTTTTTTGTGTATGTAGGAGCCTTGCCTCCCCCCCTGTGGGGGAAGTCCCCCCCTCGAGGGGAGTAAATTTTCATGATGGGTATCTTTCAAAAGAGCTCGAAAATACCTTTAAAACCAACGGTTGAACCATCGATCTGCGATAATTTAAAACAAAGTTATCGATTTTTTTTACTTTTAACGAAAAAAAAAAACAGAAAAAAAAAAACGTACTTTTTTTTTTTTTTTTATATTGAGAATAAAATGGACTTTTTTTGGATATTTGGTGTTAAACTACTTCTCTAATATGGAAATCGTCTACCTTATCATAAAAGATAATTTTTTTAAATAATAATTTTAATAAATTATTTTTTAAAAAGAGAAATAATTTTTAATAATCGAATTAAATTCTATATAAATGTAGGTGCATTAATGAAACGGGGGGTAGCCCCCCTCACACAGAACTAATTATCATATAAAACTCTTCAGAAGCCTAATATGAGTTGTTTAACATAGGTTTACATAACAGTACTCGTTATCTTACCTCTTAATCTCCAACCTGTATTTATAGTATTAAATTTCAGGGTAAGAGAAAGTCGTGTGAGTGACACACCAGATTATTTTTTAAATGTCTCTGTTCCCTTAAATCAAAGTTTCGTTTAGCACTTTTTCGCTTGTGCAAGGATTGACGGCACTCTATATGCAACATTAAAAAATAGACAGACAGACACACAGACAGACACACACACACACACACAGACAATTTGCTAAAAACATGATTTTCGTATTCAGGGGACCTCAAAACGTGTAAATATAACAAAATCTCGCGTTCGAAAATTTGAGCCAAAAACAATACTTTCTCTACCATATGGGTAAGAGAAAGTAAAAAAAAAAAAAAAAAAAAATCTAAATATCGTATCGAAAACCTGCTTGCACCACCCTGGATTCTGAAAAATCAATCCTATCATTTGGTACCGAGTTTATAACGATAGGACTGATATTTCTAGTTTATTTTTCCCTTTTCCCGTTTTTAACCCGGATTTGGCAGAATGTTTATAACAGAGAATGTAAAGCCAAAAAAATGTCTTTAATAAAAATGCAGTCAATTTGTTTCACTATGTATCTATGTATTTACTTAATATATATTTTGTCATTAAGAAAATCTCCGTAATACTAAATCAATCTGAATACATTAAAATAGTCTATTATTTACACATTATTACTTTCTCTTACCCATAAGGTAGAGAAAGTATTGTTTTAGGCTCAAATTTTCGAACGCGAGATTTTTTTATATTTACACGTTTTGAGGTCCCCTGAATACGAAAATCATGTTTTTAGTAAATGGTCTGTGTGTGTGTGTCTGTGTGTCTGTCTGTTATCAGCATATCTCAAAAACAAATTATGGCAGAAAGTTCAAACTTGGTATTCTAAATGTGTATCATATAGGGATGCTACAGTAAGCTTTTCGTTAAGATCAAGCAAATGGTTCGTGTACAGGGACAATCAAGAGAATTCTAATACATTACATCTATGGGGGAAATTCCAGGAAAATAGAGTTTAACGTCTATAGACTGCACTAAACCGAATGAAACAAACATATATTTTTTGTAATAGAGACAGTTAACTGGGAAATTTTTTTTGTGTATGTAGGAGCCTCGCCTCCCCCCCTGGGGGGGAAGTCCCCCTTCGAGGAGTAAATTTTCATGATGGGTATCTTTCAAAAGAGCTCGCCAATACCTTTAAAACGAATGGTTGAACCATCGATCTGCGATAATTTAAAACAAAGTTATCGATTTTTTTTTACTTTTAACGAAAAAAAAAGTAAGGTTTTTTTTTTTTTTTTTTTTTTTTTTTTTTTTTAATATAAAGAATGAAATGGACTTTTTTTTAATATTTGGTGTTATACTACTTCTCTAATATGGAAATGGTCTGCCTTATCATAAAAGGTAATTTTTTTAAATAATAATTTTAATAAATTATTTTTAAAAAAGAGAAAATTTGTTTCATAACCGAATTAAATTCTATATAAATGTAGGTGCATTAATGAAGCCCCCCTCACACACAACTAATTATCATATAAAACTCTTCAGAAGCCTAATATGAATTGTTTAATATAGGTTTGCATAACAGTACACGTTATCTTACCTATTAATCTGCAACCTGTATTTATAGTAATAAATTTCAGGGTAAGAGAAAGTCGTGTGAGTGACACACCAGATTATTGTATTTAGTAGAATGCAAAAAATACTTTAAATGCTTTTGTTAATGACTAAAATTTAATAACGACTAATTGTTATTTTCTTCGTTGAAACAATATATTTTTTTACGAATATCAAGTATATACACAACAGGAATGAACTCAAATTGAAATATATGATTTAAATCTAGAAAAAGTTTAGCGTTAAATTGGGGTATTTGTTTTATCGACATTATATATATATATATATGATTAAAAATGAAAAAAAAAAAAAAAAAGGGAGAAAAAAAGAAGAGAAAAGAAAAAGAAAACCATTTTTCTATCGCTTACTGTATTAGTATCGCTTAATTTTTGGTAAAAATATTTCTTGCTCTTTTACTTTCTCTTACCCATAAGGTAGAGAAAGTATTGTTTTTGGGTCAAATTTTCGAACGCGAGATTTTGTTATATTTACACGTTCTGAGGTCCCCTGATTATGAAAATCTTGTTTTTAGCAAATGGTCTGTGTGTGTGTCTGTGTGTCTGTCTGTTATCAGCATATCTTAAAAACAAATTATGGCAGAAAGTTCAAACTTGGTATTCTAAATGTGTATCATATAGGGATGCTACAGTAAGCTTTTCGTTAAGATCAAGCAAATGGTTCGTGTACAGGGACAATCAAGAGAATTCTAATACATTACGTCTATGGTGGAAATTGCAGGTAAGTACAGTTTAACATCTATAGACTGTACTAAAACAAATGAAACGAATATATATTTTTTGTAATAGAGATAGTTAACTGGGAAAAAAAAAATTGTGTATATAGGAGCCTCGCCTCCCCGCCTGGGGGGGGGAAGTCCCCCCCGGGGGGAGTAAATTTTCATGATGGGTATCTTTCAAAAGAGCTCGCCAATACCTTTAAAACGAATGGTTCAACCATCGATCTGCGATAATTTAAAACAAAGTTATCGATTTTTTTTTTTACTTTTAACAAAAAAAAAAAAAAAAAAAAAAAAAAAAACCTTAAAAAAAAATCGTATTTTTTTTTTTTTTTTTTTTTTTTTTTTTTTTTTTTTTAATATTGAGAATAAAATGGACTTTTTTTGGGATATTTGGTGTTATACTACTACTCTGATACGGAAATCGTCTGCATTATCATAAAAGATAATTTTTTTAAATAATAATTTTAATAAATTATTTTTTAAAAACAGAATTATTTTTTAATAACCGAATTAAATTCTATATAAATGTAGGTGCATTAATGAAACGGGGGGTTGAGGGGGGCGGTCGCCCCCCTCACACAGAACTAATTATCATATAACTAATCATAGAACTAATCATAGAACTAATTATTATATAAAACTCTTCAGAAGCCTAATATGAATTGTTTAACACAGGTTTACATAACAGAACTCGTTATCTTACCTTTTAATGTGCAATCTGTATTAATAGTATTAAATTTCAGGGTAAGAGAAAGTCGTGTTAGTGACACACCAGATTATTTTATGTATTTTTTTTCAATAGAAGATGTTCACACTTATATTTAAGTTAATATATATATATATATATATATATATATATTATTATTATTATTATTATTATTATTATTATGAATAAACTTAACATATAAATATAACTTTTTTCGAAAATGATATACTAATTTCAAATTTTAAATGGTCTGAAATTGTGATGAAACTATTCTATCCCACCATAAATTGCTATCGAAATTCTATTACAGTTGAAATTCTAAAATAAGAAATCCGTATTTAAACAATTACAGTGTACTTTGAATAACAGCTCAAAATTGTTTTAAAACCAATTTTATTCAGAGTATATGTTTTTGTGAAAGCACAACCACTCCTCTCAAACTTTCGTTTTAATATTGTAACTACATTCATAAAATACTCAAGAACTTTATGAAGTTCAAAAATTAATTTCAAGTAACTCAACTAATATTCGTCTACACCACTGTTTTAAATTCATTCGAATAATTTAAAGTAGCACTGGTAATTTATCTGTATATCACATTTGTAAAAATCAATGTATTTAAATTTAGTACAGGAAAATGTATATTTATATATATATATTTCTTTTGTGCGTGTGTATGTCACTGAACTCCTCCTAAACGGCTGGACCGAGTTTAATGAAATTTTTTCTGTGTCTTCAGGTGGATTCGAGAATGGTTTAGATTTACAATTCAGTCCAATTTAAATTGTTTATTTATCACTTATAAATTGTTGTTGATTTTGGAATGTTTCACATTGGATCCGGCAGACTGCGCTACGATCGTAGTATCGAATATTCAATAATACGCAAGCGAAGTGATGACGTCACTGGCCGTCCGTGGATGCAAGAAAAATATTTCCTATGTTAATCGCCCATTGGATTTTTTGTAAAAAATTACTCAAAATCGAGGAAAATTATTTCCCGATTTTAATCCCCATATTTGGGTATAGATATGTATTCGTTATCATGTGCATGCGTTAGATTGAGTTGTTTTTGCTGTAAAATTGATAACATTTGAATTTTTAATCTCATAACTCTGTCATCCTTGGCGGAAAAAAAAAAATATCGCCATATCATCTGGCGAACATATTTAATTTCTTTCAAAAATAATGGTTATTTCAACAACTTATGTTAAGAGAGTAATGAATAATATGAAACAATTTCGTACAATACATATTACGATAATATACATCGGGCATGTATATTTTCGTATTACGTTTTTGATCGCCAAATACAAAAAACGTCAAGGAAGACAGAGTTTTGAAATTTAAAATTAAAATTTTGTCAATTTGAGAGCAAAATAACTCAATCTAACACATGCATACGATAACTAATACATATCTATACCCAAATACGGGGATTAAAGTCGAGTAATAAATTTCCTCGATTTTTAATAAATTTTTATAAAATATCCAATGGGAGATTAACATAGGAAATCTTTTTCTTGCATCCACTGACGGTCAGTGACGTCACACTTCGCTTGCGTATATTCTATTGTAATTCCAGTTTGTCCCGACAGTTGGTGCTGCGATCAAATTCAGGAAAATATTTTGTAATTTCGTGTTATTATTGTTATACAAAAAATTGTGTCCTAATTGAAATATTACATCAAGATGTAATTAGTGTTTGAAGAGTTTTGAAGTGTGCATAAAAAACTATACATTTTGCAAATTTAGTGCGGAATTGGAGTGAGTATTTTATATAATTTTCTATCAAATTTACACGCGCGTTGATTAACAACCACCCTAACCTACAAATTTATTTGTGTAGCTAATTTATTATATTTTATTTAATTATTTTTTGAATGGAACACATTTAGTATCGGATCCCTTTGGCAAAATTTGAAATTTGGCACTGAAGTAGCTCGGACGCTTCTCGCCAAGATCTTTAGTTCCACAATTGAGATAGCCATTTCAATTCATCGCAAAAATGGCTTAAAATATTTAAAGTCACTAAAGGGGTCCCATACTTTTGTGCGAGTGTATGTCACTGATATTTTATTTATTTATTTTTTGTATGGAAAATTTGTCACCGACATAGCTCGGACGCTTCTCGCCAAGATCTTTAGTTCCACAATTGAGATAGCCATTTCAATTCATCGCAAAAAATGGCTTAAAATATTAAAGTCACCAATGGGGTCCCATACTTTTGTGCGTGTGTATGTCACTGATATTTTATTTATTTATTTTTTGTATGGAACACCTTTAGTATCGGATCCCTTTGGCAAAATTTGAAATTTGGCACCGAAGTAGCTCGGACGCTTCTCGCCAAGATTTTAGTTCCACAATTGAGATAGCCATTTCAATTCATCGCAAAAATGGCTTAAAATAATTAAAGTCACCAAAGGGGTCCCATTTTGTGGCTTAGATTTAGAAAATCCGTGCTTTTCTCACGGCCAATTATATGTTGCGTGTTCCAGGGTTGGAAAACCTTCGAATTTGTTTGTGTATACTCCTCAAGGATTAACCAAAAATATTGTACAAAAAATATACCTGTTATAAAATAAATTGAGTTTCATCTTTTTCACCTTTAATTAAAACGAGTTTAAGTTTTTATTTAATACGAACTCTACATTTCACTTCGCTCATACTATACACATACTCACATGCATCGATTGATTGAATTGTGATAAATGTACGTGTAATGATGTTAGATATTGTAATAACTTTTTGATAAAAATTTTCATCAAATCGGTCCAGATTGTTACAGCTTATTCAAAAAAGACGGAATTTTCATCTGAATTTCGTTGCTATCAGAGATCCTCACATAAATTGAAATATTTGCCGTATGAAATAAAATTTTGTGCTGTTCGACATTCAGCGGAGGTTTTAAATAACAAGTAGCAAGTAGCAAGTAGCGAAAACTTCGGTAATTATGTCTTTTACGTTATAATCGAAATTCACAGTCACCGTTTACAGCGCTCCATACCAGTTTCACTTATATACCACATACTTACACACTTACAATAAGTTAGTTATTCTTTTCTAGCAAAATATTCTCTAGAAATAACTTATATGACAAAACAACGTTTTTCGGGTCAGCTAGTAAATATATAAATAAATAAATAGTCATAACCCAACATTAAATGTATTTTAGTCATTTCTAAACATATCACTAATATATAAAAAATATTATGTATGGCCATGTATACATTGAATACTTTAAAAACTTAATAAAAAAAAATAATAAGATAATTAATTTAATACTTCTATTAAAGTGTCTTTTTAATATTATTCAATATGCGTGAATTTACATTATTTTATGCATTTAAAAATATGTGCCAATTTCTAAAAGTTTAGAACAGTCTAAATATGTTAAATTGTACCTACCTGCATATTTAAATACTTCTGTATTCTCCTAACCACGAACCATTGCCCATCTCAATTAAATCTTTCAAATAGTGTCCCCATATGATACAAGTATAGAAAACGGAGTATTGACTTTTTGCTAACATTTGTTGCTGGTTTGGTAATGCTGAAAACAGACACGCATACTGAAACAGAGAAACACATACACTTACCAACCATTCAAAATTTGATTTTTCCATCGAGGGGAAATTGGATCGTGAATTGGATACAAAATTGAGAATTTAGAAATTCGACTTAAAGATAATATTTTCTCTGTCATACATGCATAAGCGAATTTAAACACTTATTTTCTTATTTTAAATCTAATAATATTATTTCCTTTAAAAAGTAATTTTAAATTTATGATTTCACTCATTAATTACATTAATTAATTCCTTAATTACAATATCTTACATTAATTTTTTACTGAAATTTAATTTTATATTTACATAAATTTACAAAATTGCATGTGGGAATAGTTAAAAAAATTCTCTAAACCTCTGTTTTTATAGAATTTTTTCAAATTTCCTTAGCTGGTACAATCTGAAGAATGTCTCGCAAATAATTTTAAACATTTTGAAGAAATGATGTATGTACCTAAGTTATACATTTTAAGGTGATTAATTAACAGATTTTGAATGGTAAAATTGGAAATTTGAAGGAGGTTGTATATAAAGGTACTTACATCAATTACTCACAAGTTTAATTGCAATGGCACTTATTCTACATTCAAATAAATCATAGGTTTTTGAAGTGTAAATAATTTAATCGCTTATTTTTAAATTTGTATTAGTTTTAACTAGTTAAAGTATCTGGTAATTTCTCCTCATATATTATGAGTGAATTCTTCGACTGTCGTGTCTGAAATATTTTTCCAAGACTTACAAATAATAACAGTTTAAAAGTTGAGAATTTTCTTAAACAGAAAATTTAAAGATTTCTTAGGTGGTGTGATTTATAACGCCTCTGTCAAAAACATTTAAGATTTTGGAAGAAAGCCTGCATATAATTATGTTATACATCTTTAAATGATGAAGTAATCCACTTTGAACAGAAACCTGGAAACTCGAAGAAGGATGTTTAGAAAGATCGATGAGAGCATCAATCACTCTCTAATTTTAATTGAAATGACACTCGATATACTTGAGATTAAAGTATAGGTTTCTGAAGTTGGAATTTAATTGCAAACTTTTCAAGCACATATTAGATTTTTACGATGTGAATTGTTTTGCCAAAAAAAAAGTTTTTCATGCTGTAAAAAAGCATTCTTCGCTATATTATGTGATAATTCTTTCTAGAGATTGGATAAAATACATTAAAAATTTCAGTCAACCCTTAAATTAATTATAAGTAAAATTTAATTATATATTGAAGATTAAAAAAAAAGAAAAAAGAAAGAATGAAAAGAATTTTTATTTCACGGAAACTTCTTTAAAAATAAAAATATATAATTACGTTTTGATTATTGGCTTAAAATATATGGATAGTATTTGTTTTAGAATGATCTTAACATTATAATTAGTGAAGCGGTCATTTTGATTGCAAGGACACTTTAAAAATCGATATTCTCTTAAACGGATTACACTGATCAGCATGAAAATTGCCTCTGACACCATTTCAGCATATTCTTATGTAAAACGACCCCCTGAAGCCGAATATGACCACCATTTTGCCCAATCACCCACAGGTTGCTGGATACACCCCTTCCCTCATATTTGTCATTGTTTGGTAATTTTATACCCATCAGTCTGATTTGGAGAGGAACAATGGTTATTTTAACTGTTAAATGTCTTCTGACCTGAGGAGCTACAGAGGTATAAAGTTCTAAAACACGAACGAGGGGATTTGCGACCAGAAAACAAAAGAAAATCAATAGAAACAATCAGTTTCAGTTTCTGTTTCTTTCTATTTTTTTTTTTTTTTTTTTTTTTTTTTTTTGAATATTTTTAATTTAAAATTTCCACTGTTTTCTTGAAAATGACGGATAAAGTTCGTTAATAAACTTGGTCGGGAACTTTATATAATATATGTAAATATAAAATTCAAGCATGTGTGGTGTTAAATGCGATTTTTACAATGTGGATTTGAAATTTCTAAGTGGCAGACGCTTCAAAACAAAATGCCCGAACTTGTCCAAGATATTTGTAAGATGTGTTCGCTGTTCAAGATAAGCTCGATTTGAAGTATTATTTCAAAATTATCGTGATGGCAAAATTTCCATTATATATATGTATACACACACACACACACACGCACATATATAAACACGTGTGTTTGTAGAGGTAGATAGATACATAAGTAGATAGATGGTAGAGGTAGATAGATAGATAAACGAACTGATTGAAAAGGTCAATATTTAAAGAAATCTATCTAATACATTAAACAAATTAATACTTGAAGATAATTTAAAAATAAATAGTTTTTTACAAAAAAAAAAAAAAAAAAAAAAAAAAAAATCAACACAATACTTTAGAGAACTAAAGAACGTTATTTAGTTTTGAATAATTTTATTATCATTACGAAAGTTCAAGAATGTAAACATCCATAACTCAATTTTATTGAAAAGAATGTAATTTATAAAGTTAATTTTATATTAAATTTATATGTTTAAAAGAAAATGAAGAAGTTATAATCTTAAAACAAGAAGAAATATTTTTAAAAACAATATCAGTATAAAATTATTCTCTATAAACTAAAAGTATACTTTTAATACTTATAAGTAAAGTGGATAAAGTGCACTGTTTTATATCTTCCAATATTTAAATTTAATTTAACTTCGTATATCAATCAAATTCATATCATTATTACTTAATACTATGGACTTATAAAGTAAATCCCCTGTTATATTGAATATCAATGATTCAGTTTATCCAATTTAATAAGTCTTCTTTAAAAGATTTAGTATGTTCTGTATTGGAATCTACAAACACTTGATTAAATTTTCCTGGAGTGGCGGAGCAATTGAGCAGAAATAAATGATTATAATATAAAAGGAAAACTTTTAAAGCAAACAATTGAAATTTGACATAATGTATAGGTAGTATTTTTATTTATTTATTTTATTTTATTTTTAGTTCCCCATCATACTATAGGTATGGGGAGGTAATCGTGAAAATTTTCGACCTCGGTTTTTTGACTTTTCTACACGTTTTCAGGTGTGAGGAATACGAAAATGACAAAATTTCTATGGTGTCTGTCTGTAGGGTGTCTGTTAGTGTGTCAGTGTGTCAGTGTGTCAGTCCGTTAGTGTGTTAGTCCGTTAGTTTGTTAGTCTGTTGACACGATATCTCACGAACAAATGATTGCAGAGAGGTCAGATCAGTTTTAAAATATTACTTTCGACACTGGCAAGAACCCTATTCATTTGCAACATTCGAATTTAAAAACTTCGTAAGTTATTAGAAATTTACGATTTTCTTAACATGGGAGAATAGGACAAAAATTCACTTAAACGTGCATTTAATGGAAACTTTTTACTGTAAAAATTTCAGACCAGTTTTAAAATATCAGTTTTGATGCCGGAATGAACATCAGTAACTATAAATATGCTACTTTGGAAATTTCGCAAGTTATTGGAAATTTACGAATTTTTTAACATGGCAGTATAGAGCAAAATTTCACATAAACGTCAATTTTTAGAGATATTTTCATCGTAAAGATGTCAGGCTACTTTTGAAATATTATTTAGGACACTGGCATGATTATTAATGACTATGAATTTTCCAATATAAAGATTTCGTAATTTATTGGAAATTTACGAATTTCTTAACATGGCTGAATAGAGCAAAATTTCACATAAACGTCAATCTTGAGGGATATTTTCATCGTAAAGATGTCAAACCACTTTCGAAATATTATTTAGGATACTGGCATGAATATCATAGACTACGATTTCTTCAATTTAAAAATTTCGTAAGTTATTTGGAATTTACGATTTACTTAACATGTCAGAATAAGGCAAAATTGAGCATAAATTTCCATTTTGAGGATCGTAAATACATTAGACAACTTCAAAATTACATTTATGATATTTGTTTGAACATGATTGAATACAAATATTCTAATAGGAAAATTTCGTAAATTATTCGTAATTTACGATTTTATCAACATAGCGAAATTCTAAATTTTTCATATAAATATGAATTTTGAGGATTATTGCATTGGAAATAGTAGGATGAAAACTAAACAACGGAATTGACCCTGATAAAATAAATTAATAGATTAGAATAAGATAAATATATCGAAGTGAACGATGGATATCCTATTAGGCGGGGATTTCATTCTGTCATAATATCAAGCTTTGGTCAAATTCATTTCTTTTAACATGATTATAATATGTCTCGCACTAGAAATTTATGAGAACATAAATATGATGGGGAACTGAGCAGAGTCCACCTATGCCAACTAGTTTTAATTTTAGAAATAATATTCTCAAACAGAAGTTCAATTTAAGCATTAGGTCATGAAATAAATTTTATTTTTGTATTTTTGAAAAATGAGAATTGTTGCTTTAATGAAAAAAAAAAAAAAAAAAAAAAAAAGGAAAAAAAGAAAATGAGAGAAAGAAAGAAAAGAAAAGTAAGAAACGTAATTCAACGTTGAGGAATACAATTTTCTTGAATTCTCATTTATAAATAATTAAAAGAGCCACAGACTTTACGTATTAGGAAATTCATTTGTAATCATTTGACACTTAACTTGTAGGTTATTGCTTGTAGGTCGCGTAAAAATGCGTTTTTTATAGGTTGGGAGGGAGGGGGGGGGGACAGTTGCTACTTAAGTAACAACAGGTAGCTGTAAATGAATACAATATATATATATATATCTTCTAGTATGAGGATTACGCGGTAGATATGCAATACCTTATAAATTAAGCGATTTTAATGTTTTGCCGATATTTTTTATTTTCAAACTCCTGGAACAGAAAGAATTTTTTAAAAGCAGGAGAGTTTCACTTTCTATTTATCGAAATGAAATCCAATTTCAACACCGCAATAAAGTTCTCATTTAAATACGTATATATTAACACATTGAATCAAAGCTCCTCCGATTTAATTTTGTTTATTTATTTATTATTTTTTTTTCCCTACGCGCAGATTAAACTCGAGATATACATCTTATTGGCATTTATTGATAACATATACATCAGATTTTTATGCTTGACGCTCAAAACCCTCTTTTAAATCTTCGTCAGATAAACAGATAGCAAATGACAGAATTTCAATACGAAGAATTGGAAAAACATCCAGGGCCAGCATCGGAATCGAACCCGCTCTCCTACGCTCGAAAACGATTAGCAGTGTGATCACATAACCACTCAGTCACGGAGGGCCCAACTCGAGATGTAAATGAATACATAATTAGTATTATGATAAAAATAAAAAATGCATTTATAATCTATCTCTTATGAAGAATATATAAATTTATCTACAAAAATATCACCTTAAGTGAATTACTATGCAGTCGGCAGCAAAATGGTTCGAGCGCTAGCAATAATTCCTATATAAAAGTGTACACTTAATACTATTTTATTAAATAAATCCTTGTTGAATCATGTTCTTAGTCATGAATAGGAATTATTGCTTGCGCTCGAATCATTTTGCTGTCGACTGTAGTAGGATATAAAGAAAGCACATACATAAAAACTCCTTAAAATAAATATTAGCTATAGAAATGTTTAGGTATTTATGTTGCTATCGTGCAGACACTATTTTTTTCTTCGTATAAAAACCAGAACAATTAAACTATTACAAATAAAACAATTTTTTTTCAATTTAAAAAAAAAAAAATAAATAAAATAAAATAATAATAATAATAACTCTTAAAAATTTCGGGTAGTCATTTTTAGTACATTTACCGATAGTGAAACACGAGCGTTTGAAACGTTTAATCACACGTGGGAAATTTATATTTAAAGCGCTTTGGAGCTTTAGAGCCAGGAAAGAATTAAAGAAAAATAAACCTCGCCTTTAGGCGTTCTCCTAAATCGGTACTTTATTGTAGAAAACATGTTTTTCCAATATTTGTGTTAAACATTTTATGTACTTCGAGCATATATGTGTGCTATTGATATCTACTGCATAGGATAAAATTTAATTGATCTAGTCATACATAAAATCCTTTAGTAAAGCAATGTAACGTTTTAGAGAAGCGCGAGAAGACGGGGTTTACTGTCCAAAATGAGAAGATATGCCCACAATAATGTGTTAATACCTGCAAGAATTACAATATACACTCGGATTTTTTCTCAGTTTCAAATTTTTATATATTTATTAAATTTTAAGGAACTTTACATTCGCAATGGTTTAAATTCTAAGAAAATATAAATTTTAAATTGAATAAAATGGCTTTATTTCCGAATAGAACGATAACAATAGTTGAATTTAATGGGGTTTTTATGAAAAATTACTAAAAATGCATTTTATATCATAATTAAATTAAAAACAGGGAATTCATATATTAGAAAAAAAAAAAAATGTTTTATTCAAATATTTTTCATTATGAATTGTATAAATAAAAGGAAATAATTTGGGAAAATCCTGCAGAAATTTTTATTCTTTCAAACTTTTGAATTCATTTCTCTTAATTCTTTTTATGCACAAATTAAAATAAAAAAATATATATTTAATTATTATTTTTATTTTAATATACCATGTTTTTCAACTTAATTAGCTTAATTTAATTTATAGTTTGTCTTTATAAAAAAAAAAATGATTTGTTTTTATGTAGAAATAAAATTATGTTCCTTTGAATGCTAGAAAAAATAAATTTGTAAACAACATAGTTTTAATTTATTTCAGTCATTTAAAATAATAAAATATATTTATATATAAAGATAATAATATTTTTGCTATGTCTTTTCAATGTCTTTCTAATGAAAGAATAACTAGCATTTTGTTAATATGAATTTTTACGTAAAACTCTAAACATAAATTTAAATAAAATTAGGTTAATGGACTAACTTACCGGGCGGTACAGTCGGTAAGTACACTTAATACAGTTTTGTTAAATAAATCCTTGTCGAATACTGTTCTTAGTCAGTCTAAAAATAGGATTCAACAAGGATTTATTAAACAAAACTGTATTAAGAGTACTTTTTTTATGTAGGAATTTTTGCTAGTACTCGGAGACTTTTGTTACCGACTGTACTTTACAAAATATAATTAGAAGAGTAAGCTTTGTTTCCTTCGATTGCGATTTTGAAATCGACGACAAGAAAATTTCTGAAGTAAGCAATTTTGTAAAGATACAGGCGCGGAGATACAATTGTGAAGGTCGTTGATTCTCTTATGAAAGAAAAAAAAAACTGAATTATTTAATGCATAATTAATGAAAAAAAATTTCCTTTTAAGTACTCTTATCTCGGGGTTACGCCTAAATCGAGGTTATTTGTCTGAAAATTTTACTTTTCTAGCAGCACATTTCGCGAGTGGGCCGCGTTAGACCATTTGCCAGAGATTAAAGCTTCAGGGACTTCAAGGTCCAATATTCAAGGCAGCATAAGATAGTTTTCTAAATTAATAGTAACTGGAACACATAAAATCCATAATAGCTGTAATAAAATCGTTATTACCTAAAAATAATAGCTCTGAGAGTATCCGAAGTGTGGCAGTCAGTGAGACATACCCTTACATAGGGCATCAGGAACGCGAAGTCATGCCTTTGGTCCGACCCTAGTGGTGAATCCAAAACTGTCGGCAGTTATTAACATTGTAGTTCTAGTATGACGTACAACGTATTCAACTTTAACCTCAACAATTCCCATATAGTAAGAAGTTGTTGTTGTTGAATGGGTTTTATGTCGCACTATAGTGCTAAACTATTGGCAATTAGCAACACAAAATAGGAAAAAAGACCTGATTACTGTCGGCAGCAAAATTATTGAAGCACACGCCCATATTTTTTTTTTTTTTTTAGTTTGTTTGATCGCTAATTTTTATCATCACCTTACTTTTTTATGAACAACATAAGTCAAAGATCACGACTCAATAAATATTTACTTAACAAAACAGTATTAGTTGCACAAGTTTTAAATACAAATTATTGTAGCGCTTCAATAATTTTGCTGCCGATTGTATGTCTACACATCTTTAATTTAAGAATATTCGGAGATTTTGTAGATTCTCTTCGCACTTTGCACAAACTTGTGACAAAAATTGCAGCTGATACGAAAATAAAAGTAAAAAATAATTCACTTCTTGCACAAAAGGTGGTGAATTAAATTTAAATACATTTGTCAACCTCTTAAAAATGATGTATTGAGAAGATAAGAGTATCTTTAAATCGTATGAAAGATGACGTAAACGATTATGTAATTATTGAAACAGTATACACACCTTTCTTCTCCTCATTTTTTTTTTTTTTTTGAGCATATCCAGGAAGGATCAAAATTATCATTGCATATTTCAGGACCATGCGTACGTTGAATCCTAGACCGTCGCCAAGTACTTCCTCCGTAGTTCTACTGTGACGTTAAACGCACTCGACTTAAACTTTCTTTTTCTCGTCATCTATGGAGTTGTTTCTTCGCCGACGTTTCGTATCACATATACTGACTAATAAGTAATGAGATCGTTACGAATAGCCTCAAAAAGTTTCGTGTATGATCAAATGTTATTTTCGCTTAACCCGTTAGTAGTCGCTAGTTGACCGATTTGCCGCCCATCCTTCAGTGTTGGCAGATTTTTTTTACTCAATAGCCACTAAAAATTTTTAGAAGTGGCATTTGATATACATAAAACGCGAATAAAATCGAAGAAACATCGATCACATCACTTCTGAAAATTATTGGTGAAAGTTAAATAAAAAGTGCGCAATTTGTAATAGGTGCGCTGTCTATAGCGACTACTAACGGGCTAATTAATGCTAGCCCCATTGTAAGTCTTCTAAAAATTCTGTTTACTCCACATTATGTATTTAAATATAGTACTTTAATAATGAAACACAACACGACCCGATATGCACTTCCACCAATTTTCATGTATAGTCCCACAGTATTCTAGTTCTTTTCGGTAGCCCTAAACAAATGCTGGATGATTTTTATAGCGTATTCTACACGAAACATGCTTTTGTATGTACATAATATGTAGGTTCATTTTATTTTGTTTAGTGCAGACGAAAAATGTTACATTGTAATCACCTTCAATTTACCTACAGACGTAATGTATGTGAATTCTTTTGAACGCCCCTGTACACGAACCATTTGCTTGATCTCAACAAAAAATTTAGTTTAGAATCCCTATATTATACACATTTAGAATACCGAGTTTGGTTTTCTTGCTACTGTTATTTGTTTTTGAGACATGCTGTTAAAAGCCATTTTTCGTATTCAGGAGACCTCAAAGCATGTAAATATAACAAAACCTCAATTTTGAAAATTTCATCCAAAAACAATACTTACTCTACTATGTATATGGGTAAGGAAATTAAAACTACAGGGTATACTATCAGTATACATTATATAATATTTTTTTTATTTTATTTTAGAATATATTGATTTTCTTTTGTAGGGTACTATTTGATGAAAAATCTAAAAAGTATTTTAAGTTGTGAATTTAAAGTTTTTTTTTTTTTTTTTTTTTCTGGATAATAATGATAAATCTAACATTCGATACAAGCGGTAATGCATTCATTTTGATTAATGATATATAGCATCGTTTAATCATTAGTTAGACTTTTACCAGACATATCAAGATTGATTTATTCAATGCTTTTTTTTTTAATTCCTCAGTCATTTTGTGCCTAATACAATGACCAAGAAAAGTTTTAACGATAAGTGTAAAGTTGTGTTTATAAATTTAAACATATTTTCCAATAAAAAATATAAATGCGTTTTTAATATGTAAGATTAAAAGGTATTTGACTACAATTAAGAATTAACAACATAAAATTTTGGACCAATTGCGGTTGTTTCGATTTAATACCTACTTTATTTGAAAACTTTGAAAAAATATTATATTAAATTTAGATAAACAATATATTTTTATAAATAAAGTATTATAAATAAAAGAAAAAACATCCATTGTATATATGCCTCTAATAATTAATTTTCTTCAAACTGAAAGATGAATCTTATAAATGTTTGTAATTTTTACTGTAAGATTTTTTTAATTTGTATTATTTCAGAATTTCGGTAATATATATACATATTTTCTCTAAGCGTTTGTTTTAAAATTATATTATATCTGAAAATAAAATAACTAAAATAAGTATATTTATTACTTAGACTATTTTTGTTTACATTTCATTGTTCTCAAACGGGAAATTCCTAAAATAAAAATAAATGCAAAAATAAAGAGAACTAAAGAAATAGATGAATTAAAAGCAATATAGAGAACATTGGCGTTCATGGAGTATTATACCTTTTAATACGTTTTCATACATAAATAAAATATAGCAGTTTCAATAGGTCACAAGTTTATTTATTTTTTAATTCTATTTGAATCTATGGAAAAACTGTCATGACACTTAAGACTTGTTTTAGCTTTTGTTAAACTATAAAATTAATATTATTATATTATGGTAATAGAAAAGTGCAGAAAATCTGTAATGTGGCAAAATTTTTCAGTATTACTTTACAATATGTAAGAAAGAAATTAACTGGAAATTTAAATATTGGCATACAGCATGCATATTAATATTATCCAAAAACTGAATAGATTTATCGACTGAATTAAATATGTAGCAATTAATTTATTAATAATCTTAAACCCTTGAAATAAAACACAGGCCTACAAAAAGGAAAATTTTATTTGATGATTTCAGTTGATCTTTACGTTTTCATATATACTGAAACCGAAATGCAGCCCATTTTTTTTAAATCACGCATAGGCTTTTGTCAATACAGGGTGTTTACCGACACGATTTCTTACATATACCATCATAACAATCGGTTGGTTGGTTGGTTGATATGGTTTTAAGTAGCACTAGTGATTCACAGTTACAACAGTAGGCATCTATGATTAATTAATCATGGAAACCTATTATACAACTTACTATATAACTGTACTGGTGGAAGAATAATGGATGAAATTGCACAGAGAGGTACCCTATATTGACAAAAATCTATATGTGATAGAGAAAAACTGGCTTCATTTTCGGTTTCAGCACACCAAAAAACATAAAGATCAGCCAAAATTATAAAATAAAAAATTTTACATGTCGACCTGTGAAATCTATTTTAATTTTAGTCGTCTTACGGATTGAGAAAATTACGGATTGAGATATTTTCGTAAAAAGCTTGCTTTCGAAATAGTGCATGTAAATGTCTGCGAGAATTGGGGAGAGAGGGGAACCCATGGCTAAATCTTTAGACTGACGATAGAATTTATTTTGGAAAGAAAAAGTGGTTTGTGTTCCCCTCTCTCCCCAATTCTCGCAGACATTTACATGCACTATTTCGAAAGCAAGCTTTTTACGAAAATATCTTTTCCTTTTTGGACCCGTTACGTTGACGACACCTTCACGCTTATCGACATATCTCATCACAATATTGACCATGTCTTAGAAACCTTAAATTCAATTGACAGTAATATCCAGTTTACATATGAAATAGAAAATAATGGCTCCCTTCCATTTCTTGATACCCTCGTCTCTCGCGCTGTAAATGGATTTTCAACCACTGTCTATCGTAAAAAAATTGCAGTCTCCCTTCCTCCGCATGCGCGTTCATGTCACCCACCTAACCAAAAAATGGCTGCTTTCTATACTTTTGTATACCGTGCCCTTAATATTTATTCAAATCCTGTTTTATTGAAATCTGAAATTAAATACCTGAAAGCCATCGCCATTGACAGAGGTTATGACCCTTCCATTATAGACAAAGCTATCCAAAAATTACAACTCCCTCGTATTTCGTCTACTAAATCAGTCACATCTAATATCAGTATTGTTTTACCCTATTTTTCTAAAACCAGTCAAACCATAGCTAAAATTCTCAAACAATATAATTTTAAAATAATATTTTCGCCTTCCAATAATCTCACCATTTCTCAGTTAAAAGATCCTATTGATATGCATAATTCTTGGGGCATTTATAGTATTTCCTGTCAGTGTGGTTTATCATATATTGGCCAAACTAAACGCAGTCTTAAATTTCGTCTAAAAGAACATATGAATTACGTCCGCAAACAAGAAACCAATAAATCGGCTATTTCTAAATATTGCTGGGAGGAAAATCATAATTTTAAATTTAATTTAGCTAAAATAATTCGCAGACCTAAATCCATTCATGAACTCGATTTCTTTGAAGCTTTTCATATTTATAAAAATTTTATAAACCTTGTAAATTGTGATTTCGCTGTTCCCTATTTGTCTGATTGTTGGAAATTTTACATTCAGTCCACATTTTCTTAAATTTTCTACTGTTTACACAGCTACACATTCCTTAATTCCTATTGGCCACACTCCCCACCTCTTCCGTAATCCTATTGGTTGAACTAAATCCGATCCCTCTCCTACATATACGAGCACTTCTCCAGATTCACTGAAGACGGTACGCTTTAGGCTACCGAAACAGCTGTATGCACCTCAATAATTTTTCTTTGGCGTTTCTGACGCAGTAGTTTATTCCTGTTTTATTATTCCAACGCCAAGTCTCCTGCTATTAAACTTTGTGTATGTTAAGAAATAAGTAGGGATGTTTGAAGAATGATATAGAAGAAAATTTCGTGATGTAACGACAAAATTATACACTTTTTGTTGTTGTTGTTGTTGTAAAATTATAATTTTTTTTTTTAATTAATACGCATTATCTCACAAAATTTAACATTAACTTTTATTATTTAGTAATATATATATAAATTCAAGATTTGTTTTTTAACCAATTATTTATTATTGGATAGAAACAAATTGAAACTAGTTTTTAACGTATATTTAAAAATAAGTATACAATT
The DNA here is from genome assembly GCA_963930645.1 of Salticus scenicus. NCBI lineage: Eukaryota > Metazoa > Arthropoda > Arachnida > Araneae > Salticidae > Salticus > Salticus scenicus. The sequence goes on along the minus strand of OZ005653.1, from coordinate 286,232,370 downwards.
TTAAATGTTACATTCGAAAAATCACAACATGAAAACATAGTAGAATAACACAGAATTAAAGACACAGTACTTCACAAAATTATAAAAAGGATTATGATTTAATAATAGCACTCCCATATGAAAAAACACATTTTTAAAGTAAATATTTCATACTTAAATGTCCATAAAATATCTCTGTATTTATACAACAAAAGTCTATTATGCAAAACTTATATATATATATATATATATATTTTTTTTTTTTTTTTTTTTTTTTTTTTTTGAGATGAATAAGAAAGAAAATTTGTTTTGAATAAAGTCAGAATGATGTACAAATCCAGTGGAAGATATTTTCTGTCATTTTATTATATTGGTTAAGGTTATTTTTTGCTTGGAATTCCATTAAATAAAATCACAACAAAGGAAAAATATATTGCATGTAAATCACAAATAAACCTATTTTTAGATATTTTATACTGTATGATTTTAGTTTCTACAAAATCTCTATTGCAAAAAAATTCATGGTAATTCCTTTGAGACAAAATAACCTCAATCTCAGACAATGTGAATAAATTTTACTGAATCATGATATTTTTCTTTTTTAGTTAACGCAACACGAACACTTTTATTAAAACAGAAAGATTCATTTTTCGAATTCTATGCTTTTATTTGTACTGTTATATATCATAATACATATATTTATTTCACAGTTATATTATTAATGTTGTTGAAATGTATGAGATTTATATAACTTCTAATTGCTTGATTTATTGAAAGCTTTATTGAAAGACATATAGCGACTTTTTGCCGAAAGGAAGTCTCTTTCAGTGGAAGTCTCCCTTTTGAGACTGAAAAAGATTTTGGGTTCCGTCTGTGTGTTTATCTGTCTGTCTGTATGTCGCGCGATAGCAGCCGCAAAAATCACGCTATTGAATTGAAATTTGGTACACATGTTCATGATTCCCACAGAACCAGATGTATAGTTTTGGGTGTGCATTCAATTTTCAGTTCGTCCACGAGGACAGGCCAAAGTTTTTCTTATCATTACGGCTTATGGGAAGAATTTGTATGTACCGCGATAACAGCCTCAAAAATCACGCTTTTGAATTGAAATTTGGTACACATATTCATGATCCCCACAGAAACAGATGTATAGTTTTGGGTTTGCATTCTATTTGTAGTTCATGTGCAAGGACACGCCAAAGTTTTTCTTATCATTGCGGCCTATGGGACGAATTTGTATGTACCGCGATAGCGAACACAAAAATCATGCTATTGACTTGCAGTTTGGTACACATGTTTATGAGCCACATAGAATTTTACCTGTATAGTTTTGGGTGTGTATTTAATTTGAAGTTCGTGTAGACGGACACACCAAATTTTTTCTTATCTTTACTGCTTTTGGGCAGAATTTGTATGTACAGCAATAGCGACCGCAAAAATCCTCCAATTGCTTTGCAAATTGGCACACACGTTCAGGGTCTGCATAGAAATAGCTGTATAATATTTTATGTTTATATTTTTTAGTGATTCTGTACAGGCACACGTCAAAATTCTTATCATTACGGCATATAGGGTGAATTTCGTTTAAACGCATTTTGAATCATTACTTTGCAATCAACACCGAGATGCTTAAACTTATGTTTCTGCAAAAAATATGTGCTCTTTGGCTGCATAAATAATATACAGGACAGTGCAAAAGTATTCTAATACTCAAAAGAATGTTTACTCTAGAAAAATTATACGTATAGACTACATAATTTATTTACGGGTCCCCACAAAGAATACCGATGACCTACTGTAATCATCCAAATGATATCAAATTAGGTTGAAATATTAATGAGTCATAATTATTTAAATAGTATTCTTTTTAGTGTATATAATTACTGTGGATCCTTTTCTAGGATACATAAAAGAATTTCGTACTATTACGGTCTATAGTCGGTATTTCTTAAAAGTGTATTTTAACAGGGATACACCTCATTCAATATAATGCAATTTTATTAGAATTTTAAACGAAATTTTTTCAGTGAAAAAGTGTGGGCATAGGATTGGCAATTTATTTACAGGGTTACACAAAAAAACCGATATGTTATATAATCATTTTGCATGAAATTTGGTCAAGTATTTATGAATTACAGGGAATTAATACAAGACAATCAGTTATTAGGAATACATATATATATACATATATATTATAACGATAGTTATTGAAAGAGAGATACACCGGGGGGTTGTTATAATATTAGATTTAATTTAATGACCAAACACTTAATTTGAAGCATTAGAATACAAACTGCATATTTTTGTAAAATGAGAATAGAGAAGATTTGTTTTTCTTTAAAAAATTAATTGTGAACAAAAAAAAAATCATCGCCAAATAGTGACAAAAATTTAAGTCTTCAAGGGGTTATACACTAAAGCTGTAATTTTGCATGCCCTAGATATTTCGAAGTTCTCTCTATTCCAACAAAATAAATAAATAAAAATAAATAAGATAATATAAATAAATCTAACCATCGTTGTTCATTTTGCATGTCGAGCATATACTTTCCCCCAAAATGGTGGCAAATTGTTATTTAGATGCCGAAAATTAAGATTTCTATAATAATTTCTATAATATATATATATATATTTTTTTTTTTTTGCTTTTGTCTTGTAATAAGCTGTATTAATATCCAGATTCAGTGAAAATCAAACCTGCGAGTAGGCGGGTAGAGACTTACAGGTGTTAATAAAGGAAGGGAGTCGACGGGTTTACTCAACCCTCCATCTGGGTTTGAGGAGATGGGCTCATAGTATGTAAAAAAGAAAAAAAAAATAGGATTTTTAGATCTGGATAAAATTTTGTTTTCAAACGTTACATGTCGACATCAAATAATATTAAATTTAATAGATAAACAGCTTTGTAAGTATTCTCTACGAAATGGAAAAAAAAAAAAAAAAAAAAAAAAAAGGCAACAGTTTTTTAATGACAAAATAATACCACGGCCCTTCGTCAGGGGAAAAACTCGACACGAATGCACAATAAAAGCAGTAATGTGTAATCATGACTACGAGGAATTTTGAGTGACTTTTGAATTCAGCTTTCTCAAAAACAGAAGAATGTTAGTTAATGAATATTTTAAAAATCATATTTGTAGTTCTTTTTCAATAATGACCTTTACAAAATGTATAAATAAATATATATAATTTATGTATGAACAGCCGAAGAGGGTTTGCTCTATTTGCTAGCTTTACCATTCTTTTTCATTCCTCTTGTTTCATAAATTTATCTTAATCTTTGTACTTATATATATTTATATTGATGTATTAATCACATTGCTTTATATTAATGCTTTCTATTAATTTATTTTAATTTTGAATTTGATTGATGTATAATTTTGCGCTTTCATCTTTAAGAAATTAGGGGTCTAGATATGAATTCTATGGTTTAATCCATGTAGGCCTTTAGAAACTTCTCACTTTTCTATTCCCTGCATAGGAAGGGGGGGGGGTACACCCCTGACGAAGACCTCCATGTATTTTGGAATTACCTTTCATTTATTTATTAATTTATAATTTCATATTAAATTTTATATTTCCTTTGGCTGCGTTTTGTTGATTGCTAAATAAATAGTTTTAGCTTTTTTGAATCAGGTTTTTCGTAATAGATTTTCAGATTTTAATTATACATATATATATATTAACAAATTTATATATTTTAATAATTAATATGCTTAATTTTAACAAACTTTAACGCTAACATTTATTATTTAATAAAAGCATGTATAATTTCAAGATATGATTTTAATCGTATTATATTTAACATATTTATATATATTTAAAAACAATTATACTATTTTAAAAACTACATTCAGAAAACACAAAATGAAAACGTACAAGTATAAATAAAATGAAGGACACAATGCCTCCCAAAATTTACAAATAGAATTCTGACTTCATAATTGCACTTCTATATGAAAATAAATAAATAAGTAAATAAATAAATACACATTTTTAGGTAAATATTTCATAAATAAATGTCCACAAAATATCTCTGCCTTTATATAATAATGAAAAAAAAAATCTATTGTGTAAAACTTTACTTTGAGATGAATTAGAAAGAAAATTTGTTTTGGATAATGTCAGATTGCTATAAAAATTCAGTGAATGATATTTTCTATCTTTTCAATTTGCTGGTTTCTGACATGATTTGCTTCGAATTCCATTAAATAAAATCGCAACATCGGAAAGATATACTTCATACAAATTACAAATAAATCTGTTTTTAGATATTTTATATTCCATGATTTTAGTTTCTTCAAAATAACTATAGCGATATTCCTTGGAACCAAATAACTCCAATGTCAGACAATGTGAATAAATTTTACTAAATCACGATATTATTTTTTCTACATCGTTACATAACAAGAAATTTTTTATAAAAACAGACGCATTCTTTCTTGTATTCTCATTCTTTAGTTGTACTGTGATATATTATAACGAACATTTTTATTTTATCATTACATTATTATTTTTGTTGAAATGTATGATGTTTCTAAAATTTCTGATTGTTTGGCGTTTCGAGTTCCTTATTGAATAAGAGTTTGTGAATGTTTCTGCATTTTTTATACTTTTGTCACTATTTATGTTTTGAAATCGATGACACTGTAGAATAGTTATGAAATGGATGTATTTGGTTCATTTGCAATTCTTTCATGTTTAGTATTAACATTTTATTGATATTCTAATGTTGTATTTTTCAGTTTTTTTTAATAAGATGTCTCATATTTTTACTACCAATTATATATATACGTTGATCAGTTTAAAAGAGTACCCGTGTTTTTTTCTTATAACCCTTAAACCCTTAAATCTGACACATGTGGCAACTATTCTAACATTGATGTATGATTGTTTGAACTTGTTTAAGTTTGTGACGCAATTTCTAACACTGTGGGACTGTTGCAACTTTATTCGTGAGGTGAAACAGAAATGGAGATGCACATTTTTTTCAATTCTGTAATAATTTTATTTTTGAAAAACACAATTTAATTCAATTTTTTTACATTTATCATTCCTCACAGAAAATATTGAAAATGTTCTCCAACGTTTTGAATGCAAACATGAACACGTCGAGCCACGTTTTTGACACACTTCGCAGCATTGTTGGTGTTATTGATAAGATTTCTTCAGATATGATCTGTTTCAAATCATCGATGTTTGCAGGACCTCTCTAGAAAAGCCCATGAAATGATAATGTAAAAATGACAATGGCAGTGTATATGTAATGTAGGAATGCTAATGAAAATTTTTTAATTATATTTTGTTTCTCATAAATAAAATTATTACAGGATTATATATATATATATATATATATATATATATATATATATATGCGTCTCTATTTCTGTTTTACCTCGCAAATAAAGTTGTAACAGTCCAACAGTGTTGGATATTGTCTCCCACACACAAGATTCAAACAATTATAGTTCAGCGTTAGAATAGTTGCCACATCCGTCATATTTAAGGGTAATAAGATAAACCAACGGGTACCCTTTTAAATTTATCACTCACTAGGGTGTTCCAAAAGTCCCCCCCTCCCTCATAACTCGAAAATGAGTCTGAATTGTGAAAAATGGCGAAACATGTGTTCAATGAATTCGAGAGGGACCTCTTTTGGTGAAAAAATTTAGGCTCGGGGGAGAGGGGCTAGGGGGCCACTAGGGAGGGCAACTTTAAAATTTCAAATAGAAAAGTATGTCTCGGGATACATCCCTCGAAACGTCTCTTAAAAATAAGGAATTTGATATAAAGAGTTTTGCCTTACGATGATTATTAATGAAGATACATGAGTTTTTAAACTTTTGAAATGTGAATTTTATGCTTATGTATCCCCTTTAATAATCCTTGTAGGACAAAACTGTTTATATCAAATTCATTTTCTTGAATAGATGTTTCCAGGGGCGTATCACAAGACATACGTTGCTCAAAAATGTTTGGACCGGGTAAGGGGTATTAGTAGGGCCGCTAGGGAGTCCAAATTTAAAATTTCAAACAGGAATGTATTATATATATATTCATGAATATGAAAACTCACTGTATATATGTATATATATATATGTGTTGCTGTAAATGTCCGAAATCGGAGAATGTCGACATTCACCGGTGAATGTCAACATTCATATAGTCGTTTTGTGTATGTCCGAAATACTCAATTATCTTCTTATATATTCGGAATATCACGGTGTATGTCGAGAATCACAGACGTACTCTGGTGGAGGTCGAAACAAGAAGCCGATGTTGACGAAAAATTTACAGTCTCACGCCAAATCATTTTTTTTAGCGCGATTGAGGTTCTGTGTCTCGGGAGGGCGTAACTAGGTTACGGAGGCACGTAACTTGGTTCCTTAACAATGACTATCCCGCATGTTAAAACCAAAAAAATATCACAGGACACCTCCACCTCGCTGTGCATGAATCTAAAAACGCACGTAACTTGATTCCGTGGCAATCACTATCACGCATGTTAAAAAAAGAAAAAAAAAAAAAACATCACTGGGCACCCCTATCTTGCTGTGCATGAATCTGTAAACTCACGTAAATCGGTTCCGAGACAATCATTATCACACATGTTAAGAACAAAAAACATCACTGGGCACGTCTGCCACGCTATGCATGAATCTGAGAAAGCTCGCAACTCTATTACAATAACTTTCTGCTATTTTGACATATGTTATAATATGTTTTAATAAAAAAGTGTGATTTAAAAACATTATTTTCTGTACTCAGTTAGAATGTACTGTCGCCTTTCCGCCGACATCGGCTTCTCTTTTCGACCTCCACCAGAGTATGTCTGAGATTTTCGACATACACCGGTGATAGTCCGAATATATAAGAAGATAATTAAATATTTCGGACATACACAAAGCGACTATGTGAATGTTGACATTCTCCAGACTTCGGTCTTTCACGGTAACATATATATATATATATATATTTCTCTTTCGATAATACGGAATCTTTATTATGTTTATTATACATAATGTAAAAACAGCTTATTTTTAAAAAATAAAGAGAATATATATATATATATATATATATATGTAAAGATAAAAAATGTAAATCGAGTAAAAGCATTTGTTTTGAAAAATGTCATTATTAATATTGCTATTGTTATTATTATTATTATTATTATTATTATAAATAATAATGTTTCATTCAATGATAATGCATTTTACATCCATTTTGTATTAAAATCAAGATTTAATGTGCCATTAAATTGTTACAAAATTTCTTGCGTGATTAATTTAAAGAAATTTCCAACACTGTGATGTTTAGGAAAATTCTCAAATATCTTCTACTAGTACATTTTATAACGTCTCTTCAAAATACTTTCAGTGATTTTAAAAGAAATCACGCATATATTTTAAAGTGATTAAGGAATCCTCTTTGTACGATGAAATTGGAAATTCGAAAGAGAGTGTTTGGAAAGATCAGTACTTTCATCAATCACTCAATAATTTTAATTGAAATGTCGCTCTGTCTACTTGAGAATAAGGTATGGGTTTCTCATGGGCGAATTTGATAGCTTGGTTTTCAAACACATATTGGGTTTTAACCAACGAAATATATAAATTAGAGTGCTGATTCAATGGATGAAGGATTAACTTTCCGTGGTTCAAGATGAATCACGTGACATGCTCGAATAGGTTGCTGTGTTTGGCCCTTTATCGCTATTTTGGCATTTAAAATATCAGTTCGACAAATTATCATTATTATTAGGTAACATGACAGTCCTATGACTTAAATAAATTGTTTTTAAAATAATTTTACACATATTTCACATTTTAATAAATAATAAAATACCTTTTTTTCATCGTTTCCCAACAAAGTTTAAAAGTGTTTATAAAAGAAAATTTAAACTTTTAAAGAGCTAAATTTAACAACAAATAATAATTGTTCAACTATTTTTAAACATTTTGTCGGCTAATGTTCAACTACACGAAATAAAAGAGAAGTAAAATCAAAATCAAAATGATTTAGAACAAAAGAATATTAAAGTACGCAAGTAAACAAAAACATTGGCGTTTATGACTTATGCGAAGAACAATCTCCAAACCGTTGCCATAGAAATTTACTGAAAATAAGCTGTTACCAAGGGAACCATCGAATACGCAGGTGCAAGGAGAGCATGTCACATGACTCATCTTGGACTTTCTCAAGGGTTACCATATATATCTCGTTGGTTTTAACTATATAAGTTGTCTGGTCAATCAAAATTTTGCGTGTGGTAAAAAAGAGACTATCGGTGTAGTATCTGACATATATTTCTAGAGATTTATTTAAGATATATCAATAGATGCTGCTTAACCGTTAAATTAATTGTGCGAAAAAATATATTAATACTAAAACTTTATTACATTCCAAAGAAATTGGGTAAGTACACAAATTACTTTGAAAAGAATTTCACTTTTATGGAAATATGCTAAAATCTAAAATATCTAAATCATATTAATCTTACTAACACGTCAGATTTTTATATGGATTTCCATTTTTTTTTTTTTTTTAATTTTGAAATTTTGTACATTAATTCTTTTATGGTGTTTCGCGTTAATTTTTGATACGGCGCTAATATTTTAGCATCGGGAGTGTTTACAATTATTAAAAGTTTCTTTTGAAAAATACTAATATATTACAAAAGTTAGAAATTATGCATAAATAAATAAATAAATAAATCTCGAAGTATCGGTTGAATTCATTGTTCATAAACTTTATCAAAGAAAAGGAGTAATAATAATGTAAAATGTGCGAAGTCATTTATAATCAAATTTTACTGAAGAAGCAAAAAAAAAAAAAAAAAAAAAAAAAAAAGTGTAAAAATTTTAACGAAATTGCAGCAACAACAACAACGACAAACAAAAATATACGAAGAAAAACAAAAATGTACAAACAAAAATGTTTTTTCCATTACTAATTAGAATATCTATATCTATTTATCTTCCTATCTATCTATCTATCTATCTATCTCTCTCTCTCTCTATGTATATATATATATATATATTCTAATTCTCATTTCCAGTTAAAAAAATATTCAAAAAAAAAATCCAGTTAAATTTCCAGTTAAAAAAAATATTGGTTTACGATTGTTAACTTTCGTTAATTTCGCTTAAATATTTTTCTTCGTTTGTCTAAGCGTTAAGGTCCAGTTTGTTCACTTTAGCGTAAGTAATTTAAAATGGTGTTATCTATTAATTGTTACTGTAAATGAATCCTAAAAAATCTGAGCTAACTTTTAAAATGAATTACAGTCATTTTTATGTTTGTGTCGTTGGTATTATCATGTATCTATTAATTGCTAAAATTTAAAACGATATTGAATTCTTAAATTTATATATATATTTATACATATATATACATATATTTGATTAATATTCTAATAAAACTTCACTATAGAATAATATTAACACATTTTCGAATGACATTCAGATCACTATTTTTTTCAGACAAAATAAAAAGGTCAAATTAAAATAGTATATATTTTGGCATCAAGATAAAATAAAAAAATTATTTCTAAGGTTAAATAAAAGACCAAAATGTGAAAACCTAAAAAAATAGATTCAAACTCATGTATTTCGCAGATTACTGTGTAGAGTGCTTACGAAGGAGTTCCAAAAGGATTGTTCCAGGTTATGGGATTAAATTCAGGTATGAATAGCCGAGTTAATGGAAACACAAAACTGTATTTATCACAGAAAGCGTAATCAGTGTGACCATATCTTTTTTCATTGAATTTGAGGACAAATATGGCTGTGTCTTCCAGTTTCGAGGACAAAAAGTAAATAAATAATTAAATCACCTTAAATTGTAAAATTCTAGAATATTTATGTATAAAGCACATGAAAGAACTTATTTCAGGTTTATTTATTATACATATAATAAATTATTATAATAAAACATTAATAACTTTATAATCGGCGTTTCCAAATGTGTTGTAATTTTTTGAGGACGAAGATAGTTTTTGAAGACTGTGTGGTGGTCTGGAGGACTGGAGGTGGTCTCAAGTGATAACGTCGAGTTAAGTTAGAAATGGTTGAGAAAGTGAAGGTCACTAACTGAATCCAGGATCAGATGGCGATATTTTGGGTGAGGTATCGGGTTGAATTTAGATGTGTCGGATAGAGGTACAATTTGGTTGGCGTAGACTATCTCTAGATATTGAAAAATTAGCTTGTGGAATTGAGAACAGGATTTACGATGATTACATAAGTAGAAAGAAATTGAATGTAAGTAATTTTAGAATGAATATTGAAGATGTGAAGTGCATAGTTTAAGGAAGAGTTTACTTTAAATAGACTTCTAAGCTAAGGAAGAGTGTTCTTAGTGAAGTTCTTATTGGAGTACTTATTGGAGTGCTTATTGACGGGTTTATAATGATTTTTTATGATAGAACCTTTATGATGTTTTAACATTTAGTGCATATTTGAGCGTTCTACGACAAGAGCTACAGTTTCATGACCTCGAAATTTCTCAAGTGATGAGATGCATTTTCGATATAGTTAAAATTGATGAGTTATGTAACTATTCCGTTAAGTTAATTATAGAGGCTCTTCTGCAGCTTAATACCCCCTTATTTTTTTAAGACTGAAATAAAAGTGTGATTTTTTTAAAGTAGCGTTCTAACTTCAACTTTCACCCACATTTTAACATGATAGGTAATAACTTTCTAGTTGAAGCTTCAATACAGTCGTCACAAAATATTACAATTCTATGGTAAATAATGTTGTCTAGCAATTTGTATCATAATCTAAAACTCACATCGTTACTTATTTTAACAATAAATAAATAAATAAATAATAATAATTATTATAATAATAATAATAAAAGAAAAACATACTTCGAATGGTTTTATTTTATTCTATTTTTGTTTTTATTGTAATGTATATTCAATTCATATAGAAATGAAAAATCAAAAATGCTAATCTAAAAGAAGATAGCAAGAGAAACATTGTTATCATTTTGCTATAGATTACATTGAATAAAGTAGCATCTACTCCAATATCTAGCTCAACAAACTGACCTCTACTGCAATGTGTTCAGGATATAATAATAATTTACGAATTGTTAGAGGGAAGAAATATTAATTTACTTCAGTTTCTTGAACACAGTTTCCAGTATTTTATAGACAATATCATAAGTATTAAATAGCATTATACAACTGTTTTAATTTTTATTTTATAGTTTTTAAAAATCACACTTGATATCTTGTGCTAGAAATCTAAAGAAATCTTAATTCAACAAAAAATATAAGATCGTATTGGTTTTAATATTCTCTCATATACTACCAGTCTATCTCCGATAAAAGTTCATATTTCTTTAAATTACTGCATTATTTTTTTTTCCATATAATGTACAGAGATATACACACACATTTAATTGATTGTATAGCAAAGTAACAGATGATATATTATATGCTTGATTCGAGGTTGTCTGCTGTAAATTACCACAGCGCTATTTTAAAACAATAGTCTTATTGTACTAAGAAGTAATTATTTTTCTAATTCCATAAATTGATTATTTTAATTAGGGTTTTTATTAATACTTTCGTTTCCTGCGTTCATTCATTCTAACGTAAGGGAATTATTTCATCAACATCTAAAGTACTGCTGTCGTACGAAACATGCTTTAAATAAGTAATTTTAAATAAATCTAAATTACATACGAGGAAAAAAGTATAATTAATTATTTTTCTAATTCTTGAGTATTACATAAAAAAAAGAAACAAAGAAATCAATTAACTGCAACATTCCCTAGAAGAATGTTTTATTATTATTAATATTATAATTATTATAATTATTTCCAAATGCTTTCAGTATAAATCTATATTTAACAATATATATATATATAATATGAAAACAAAATTTAAATAAATTGAAGTGCATTGATCATTTTATAATTATATTTATTATTTTATAAATGAACAAGAAGTAATAATATGATTCTCCCCCCCCCCCTCCCCGCCACCCCAAAAAATGTGCCAAAAAAACTCAAGCAAGAATATCAAAATCGGGAAACATTTTAGAAGTTAAAAGAGTGTTAAATGACATTGAATAACGATATTCTTATTACAGATGTTCAAGAAAGTTAAAAAAAAATATCCCTCATTGGTTCATCATTAGAGTAAATAAAAGAAACTTATATATTTTATAAAAATCAATTTTCATTAAAATGCATATGTATAGAAGAACATGTTCCATTTACATTCTCAAAACAACAAAAATAATATAAAATTTACAAAACGATATTATTTTCAAGTCACTTTTAATCTACTGAACTAAAAGTTGCGTTTAAATATTTATAAGTCAATTCTGCTTTATGTTTTCAAAAATCAGTTTTTTTTATTTATGGTAATGTATCGAGAAAATTCCTATCATATTTACAGAATACTTTGGGGGTATAAAGTAAATTTCCCATTATATTGAATTTCAATGATTCATATTATAAAATTTCTTCTTTTAAAGATTTATCATAATCAGAATTGAAAACTTCAATGAATTGATTATCTTTCACAATCTGAACATGAGATTCAGTAGAAATAAACGGTGTAAAATAAAATAATAAATGAATTATATTTTAAAGTAAATTGTTTGAAAATTGAGATAATGTATATGCAATATTCTTCTTACTTTCTTATAATATTATTAATATGATATTCAATACAAGCAATAGATTATAAAATATTTCATTTGTTTTTGGTAGATTTGAAAAAGGACAGTTGTTGCTTCAAAGAAATAACGAAATTAAATGGAATTCAATGGGAGCAGGAAGGAAAATCTTTTCTTTAAATCCTTGTCTATACAGTCGTCAAGAATATTACTGAACTATACATCCATATTTTCCATATATGTATATATATGTATATATATATATATATATAGAGAGAGAGAGAAAACTATTGACATGAATTTATAAATATATAAGTTTTACAGATTAGAAAAACAAAATATTTTAAAAAATATTATGTTCGCACAGCTTAAAAGAATTCGTACTATTTGCAATAATGAAAAAGATTTAAAATATGCTCTTGAAGACATAAAATGTACCTTTCAAATTAACTGTTACCCGTCCCAATTTTTAACTGCGAGTTTCCAGAGTTTTCCCATCTCGGTTTGCTCTACTTACTCATTCAAGGGCGATATTTAAGTACCGACGAGTAGCCCCGTCGGCCGAAGTTAGATTGTTTTCCAGATGAAGGGTTGTATTTTTATTTCATTTTATACTTTCTTGTTTACCTTCAGTAATTCTTTATTGTATTGTATATTTTTAAATGAATTGATGTAATTTTATAACTGTTTTAGTATTTTTATACATTATATATATGTTTGATTTCTCTTCATTTGTTGGTGGTTTTCTATTTGGTGAGAAGTTGTGGGCTAAGGATAGTTATTAGCTTATAGCTACTGTCCTTTCAGAAACTTCTCGTTCACCCCTACACTGAGGGGCCTCCCTGACGAAGATCTCAGTGTTTTTTGGGGTTTAATTTCATTCATTTGTTTATATATTTCTACAAATATATATTCCTATACATATATATATTAAAATTCTGTCGCTAATTTTTAATTTTAACATCAGCTCACTTTTTTATAAACAGCATAACACTCAATCATGACTCAATAAATATTTATTTAACAAAACAATATCAGGTGCACATCATTTACATGCGAATTATTACTAACGCTTCAAAAATTTTACTGCCGACTGCATATTCATTAAGAAAGTTAACCCACGCTAACTTTCAGTATCTGAAAAAATTCTTAATTTTAAATATACACTCCGAAATTCTCTTACTTGTGAAGTTTTACATATTTGTACAATAAAAAACATGTTTAAATAAATAATAATAAAAAAAAAATCTCACATTTACAACGGTTTTGATACTAAGAAAATCATATTTATAAATTGAATACACAGTTTTTACTTCGGAGTGAAATAGAAAAAATAATTGAAATGTCTTAAATTTCTGCGATATTTTAAATTAAAATTCGTGAAACATTATATAAAATTAAAAGACGGCATTCGTGTATCATAAAAACATTTTATTTTTATCCAATTATATTACAGAATCTGTAAGAAACTTAAGAGAAAGCTAAATTTTCAGAAAGATTTAGTTTTATTTTCAATTTTATTTTTTCTTACGTTTATTTATTTTTTGCTTTAATAAAAAAAAAAAAAAAAAAAAAAAAACTTGAAATATTTTTTCTGTTTTCAAAGTATGTTTCTCAAGCTAATCAACGTAATTTATATTTCATTTATAAAAGAGAAAAATTTGGTTCTGATAGAAACAAAAAAAATTTTCTAAATGTCAAATACTTATCATACAAAAATATTAAGTACAAATACTCACCGTTGAATCAGAAACCTTCGAGTGTTTCTACAAAAGCTTGCTAGGGGTGTAAGTATGCAAAAACCAGTTTTTGACGACGATGACACGTGATCAAAATGCGGGTACAAGTAACATGTATGGGTGCATTTCACGAAAAACACAGTAGAATATGGAAAAATGACATCTTTCACTATTTGAAAAATGACATATTGCTGCTTCCTGTTTAGAAGGATCGACGATTCTGAAGGCAACTTATCTTACTGGGTTCTCAAAAGCATTCATTTCGAATGTTTTCAAAAGTTCAAAGCAGAACTCAATCAACCAAGACAGTGATAAGCATCAATCCGACGGATTGTAGTACTTCAAGAGGCTCTATCATTATCCAACCGACATAAACCTTCAACCAACATTCGTACCAACTCCTTTCGGTGCAAACCATCCGCAAAAAATTCCAGAGTATGGGAATGCGTATTCCGATGCCTATGAGGAAACCTCTGATTTCTGCGCGAAATGTCAGAAATCGTTTTTGTTTACAGTTGTGTCAGGAAAGAGGAAACTTGACACTTGAGGAGTAGAAACAAATTATATGATCAGATGAACCACATTATAATTTGTTTTTCACTGATGGAAGCTGTAGAATTTTCCGAGAACATCATGAAGCCATCTTTGTTCGCATTCTGCAAAGTCCAGGGGCCGTACAACGAACCTGCCGAGATTGTCTCATTCTTCACCAAGCAAATCTTACCAAGTGTACAGCTAGTGGAAACGAGTTTCGGGTACCGAGACACCCGCAACATGTCCGCCATTTTTACAAAATTAAAACTGATGAATTAAAAATTAAAAAAATGTACATATGTTATATTTTTTAGAAAGAACTTTGCAAACTATTAATTTTTTGTGTGAACACTATGTACATTTAATCATTAGTTTTTAAGATATTTAATTAAAAAGTTCTCGAGTGACGAGAGATGTATAGCTTTTGTCAAGTGCAATATTAACAGAAAGTCTAAAATTGAAGACTAATGAGTAACTTTCTAAATTTAATCAGTTTTGAAGTCCTCAGAGCTATAGATTCTAAGCTAAATTATGTAAATTCATCATTCATAATGAAATAGGAAGCTAATTTGATGACAGTATAATATAATAACTTAGATACTTATCCTAGCACCGTTTGTAGCTCGGTAGCAGAGTATTTGATTTCTGACCAAGAGTACCAGGGTTCGATACCACGGAAGGTTCAGTGTTTTTTTTTCTTTAATAGGCAAACAATTATTTTAAATATTTTTTTTTTCTTTTTTTCTTTCTTTCTTTCTTTCTTTCTTTTTCATTTTCTTTCTTTCTTTTTTTTTTTTTTAAGAAGAGTATATTTGAATTTTTCTAATATATATGTATTACTTGCAAGGAAAGTATGAATATTTAATTTATTAATTATAAAATAGATAAATATGTATATATATATTTTTTCAATTGTAAAACAATAATTTATGAATAAAGTGCTTGACCATTTTATTTTACTTCTGACTGTAATCATTGCTAATCAGAAATAAACAACTTACTTTAATTAAAAAATTATTTTTCATTTTTATTCTTTGTTGATGAGTTCATACTTCTTAATTGTTTTAATAACTGTTTTCTCGTAAATAAAGTTCCTTTTCAGTTCAAATAAAATAGTGAAAGCTCGCAAAGGCATAGTTTTTTTTTTCTTTAAACATAATATGCCCTAAAAATCTATCCTTTAAATATATATATATATAACAATTCCTGATTTTCTTTCCTTCTTCTTCTTCTTCTTCTTCTTTTTTTTTAAAAGTATTACTTACAAGGATAATATGAATAATTAATTTAATAATTAGAAAATATTTTTTTTTTTTTTTTTAATTGCAATAAAATATTTATAAAGGAAATACTTTCACTTCGATAATATTTCTACTTTTATAGTCATTATTAAGCAAAAAAAAATAAATTGTAACTTTTAACTTTAAAAATACAATTTCTTAAATTTCTTTGTAATATTTTGCTAAAATATTATTTAAAAAAAAATATTATGAATACATACATATATGCACACACACACACATGTGTATATATCTATATATATATATATATATATATTGAGTTGATGCTAATTTATTTTCTGGTAAATTATTAATTAAATTTAACCACCCTGCCCTAGAAAAAAATGAAAATTTCAGTCAAGATAAATTATTTTATAAATGCTTTATTATTCTTCTGCTTTTAAATAAAAATCATTATTTATCAAAGATTAAACTTTTAACCTTAAAGATTTTTCTTTTATGTAAATAAATTATTTATTACTTAATTATTTATTTTTTTATTCCTTGCCACTGAATACCTGTGTAATTCTTGATTTAATTTAGTAATTATTTTCTATTTCATAATTAATTAAATTTGACTTAACTTTTTTTTCAGCTAATTAAAAGGTATTTAAAAAATTAATGTTCTAAAAATAAAAAAATTAAATTTTGATGACAGATTATTTATTTTAAACAAATATTCTACGTTTTTTATTTAAAAAAAAAAAAAAAAAAAAAAAGACTAATTGGGGATTGAACAAGTGAACTCAGATAGCAGAAAGTTACTCTACCACTGCGCTACTGGCTACCGGTAGATAATTCCCCGGTAAACAAATTTTAAGTTACTGTATTTTACAGTCCTTAAATAGAATATTCACAATTCTTTCATTATAAACTATGAATTTACATGGTTTAGATTATTAGAATTTATAGCTCTGAATACATCAAAATTAATTATTTTTTAGAAAATTATTCCTTATCCTTTAATTTTAGACTTTTTCTTTCGCTTAATAACGCAGTTGACAAAGTGATATACCTCTTGTCACTCGTGAACTTTCTAATCGAACACCTTTAATACTAATGATTAAAAATGTATATAGTTCTCACACAAAAAAGGTAATAGTTTTGAAAGTTCTTTCCAAAAAGTATAACTTTGGTACATATGTTTTTTTTTTTTTTTTTTTTTTTTTTTTTTCATCAGTAGGGGAGACCGGGGCAAGATGACTATGCTAACAATTTTTGTTGTTTATTAATTTATTTTAAAGGATAGTAAAATTAATTTTACATGAACTGTTAGAGTAGTCCTTTGTAGTATTAAATATATTTCCATTTAATTTTTCAAATAAAAAAAACAAAGGATAATTTTATATTTTCATAACCTTAATAAATCGTCATCTTGCCCCAGTACTGGGGCAAGATGACTTTGGCCTTGGGGCAAGATGACAATACCGAAAAAGGTTGAACATATTTTATCTTTTGAATATGTTACACGGTTTAACAAATGATAACTGTGTTTTTACATCTTACAAAGTATCGAACTAAGCGTAATGCATTGTAACGTAATGCTGAAGTGTTTAGTTGTGTAGCTAACAATAGTCACAAATGAAAATGCCATTTTCATAATTGGAATATTCCTTATGCCACCGTTCTTGGCATTTACAGCACTGGATCCATTCTTCTGTTGGAGGGTCACAATATTCCTCTTCACAAGCAGGACATCCTTTGAAGTTGATGCAACTGGACTGTTTGGCCTGGATTTTATAGACTTAGGCCTACAGGAACTTAGTTTGAGTTTTTTTACTCCCTTTTTAGCTTCACGAGCTTCTTTTCTCTGTTTTTTAAACCTTCCTGTTCTTCCTTCTACTTTTCCATTTGTTCTAACATTTCTTTGATGAGTGTGCTTGTAAGAATGCTTGAGCTTAGTTTTTTTTGCTTTTTCTTTTTTTTTTTTTTTTTTCTCACACTGTGTTGCTTTAGGCAATGGTTTGAAATCAAAAACGTTAACAGGCTTCTGTGGTGCATCGGAATCAGCATTTGTCATAAGTTCTGGTTCTTCTGAAGGGTTTATATGTTGGTTTTCTTCTACCAAGGTCTGAGAATTAGCACTATTATTCACTCATCATCTTGCCCCGGACTGCCTGTTTAAAAATATTCGTTTTCATTGCCATGGAGGAAGGCGATTAAATGACATTTATTCATGGTAATAGGTAGTATTTAAACTAAGTTACTCATAAATATTAAAGAGAAACTATATATCTTACCAGTTGCTGTATCAGAGCTTATTTACATATGCATAAAAGTTATAACGTGGCAGCGGTAAACAATCAAAGCTTCACAACTAACACAAAAATGGCGATTTCAGCGTTTCTATACTATTGTTTAACGAACGGCCGATAGAAGAGCCAGTAGTGCCCGATTGAAGCTGCCACCCAGTGGAAAACGGAAAAAATAAGACATTAGTCATCTTGCCCCGCTCTTCATCTTGCCCCGGTCTCCCCTACTTATTTAAAAATGGCTGACAACTTTATGTATATTCACTTTTGACAACTTACTCACTATGATTGGTCAGTTAGTATCCGAGTCCGACATTTGGCTCAGTCTCGAACTTTATCTTCTGATATGAGCTTCCGTTACGTTCGTCTTAGGGCAAAGTATGAGTCTCGAAAACGTGAGTGCCGAAATCTTCGAAATTCGGTATCGGGAAGTTTTTTCCACGGAAACATCTCGGAATGTTCGTTGTAGGTCCCCTGGTCGGAATATTGTGGTATGCAGGATGTTCTGATGATATCAGTTCTTTTAACACCATATGCATGTTTGCACTAGTAATTTTAATTTTTACCTTGTGTTATAATTATTTCGCATTGATTAAAACATTTACATAAACTTATGTTTTTTTTTTCTTCTTTAGGAAATTAATTGAAAATAATTAGCTTTTCTAATGATTGTAAGGAAATTTAGATTACAATTATTTTACACAGATAGTTTTTCAAATTATTCAATATAACTGTTTTTCTTTATGAAGCTTTTAAAATATTTCTGAGTGCATTATTTTATTTATTTATATATTCTTTTTTAAGCATAAGCTTAGTTTCTTTCTTGTATTGAAAATAAAACACATTCTCATAAAGTAGAATTTATGTAATCCCATTCAAAGTATTCTCCTTTTAATATGCTGCCTTCGACAAAATGAAGTCGTAAAAGAAAAGAAAAAGACTTTGAATCTCTTCACCCAATGGCATGAAATCTATTTTTAGATTATTTGTTTCCCATGTCTTTCAGTTTACTTGCAAAAGGTTTTTAAATTTTTTTTTTTTTTTTCTGAATTTTGTTTGGTATCTAAACTACATTAAGTTTGTGGAAAATAGATTATTCTGAATGTATAAAGATAGAAAATTTCCTTAATATCTATATAATATTTTATATAATAATAGCGAAGTTCTTGACATTTTATGTATCTTACCAAAAAATAATTTCATTTCAAAAAATTACCTCGCCACTGTTTCCTCAACACATTATTGTAAAAAATTGCTATTAAAATAAATGCTATCGTTATAATATTTCCGATCACCATTTCAACAAAAAATTTTTTTAGTTATTCTCAAACATGGAAATTCTCAAAAAATGACATTTTTGAGAAAAAAGGGAACAACAGAAAAGAAAAAATGTTTTTTAAAATTTTCCAACAAAGTTTAATATATATATTATTCAAGTTTACTATCGAATTTTCTCTATTTAAAATGAAAAAAAAAAAAAAAAAAAATATTGCCATGGTTTGTGTACAGGGGGACCCGAAAGTATTCCAAAGCATTGTGTTCTAGGAGAGGTATTTCTATAAACAATAATTCAATACCTTTACTTTTATTCATATTTTAATGAAATTTAAAATTTTATTCAAGTTCGCTATCGGATGTTCCGTATTGAAAAAGGAGAAAAAAATCATCACTGGTTTGTGTATAGGAACTCGTTTAAACATTCCCAAGTATTGTATTCTAAAAAAAGGTATTTCTATAAGCCATATTATAATAACTTTACTTTTCACAAATCTTAATGAAATCGAAATATGCACAAAAGAATGCTTTCTATAGAATATAGTAAGGTAATCATCAAGATTTACAGGATCACATAAAAATATTCGGTTACATTAAGGGCTTTTATTAGAAATTTACTGTAATTATATTTTCGTTTAGGTTAAGTGTTTTTAACATTGTGTAATAATTTTTGAGTGTGAATATTATTTTAATTAAAGTAAATGACTGTATAATTATCAGTCTGTCTGTCTATGCCTCAGCCCGCATCCAGCATCAGTCAATTTGTTCTAGAATTTTAAAAATTGTGATATATGTTAATTAAGTTCATTATAGAATATCCCCTATTTAAAATGGCTTTAATAGGCCCTGAATAAATGATTTGTGTACACAGACATCCAAAAATATGTGTTTTAGGACAGACATTTTATAAATCAATTTTAAATTATTTTATATTTCAAAAAATATAATGGGTTTGGCATTTACAGTTAATGTGCTAAAATATCATTTTGTATAGAATATGACACGCTTAGCTTTCTGAATAACATGACTACACCAAAATATTCAAATACATTTAGGGCTTCAATTGCAAATTATTGAAATTGCATTTCCGTTTGTGTTAATTATTTTTAACACTTTTCAACAATGCTTAAGAGTAATTATGAATTGAGTTGTTCTACCTGTCTGCCAAAATGTCTTTCTGTATGTCCGTTATCTGGCAAAGAACATAGAAGCTTAAACGAATACAACGAGTACGTACAGTTGGAAAATATTAATAATCCAAGCCTACTACATAATTTTTCCTTTCTTTTTTTTTTTTTTCTTTTTTTTTTTTTTTTTTTTTTTTATTTCGTTTACAAATTGGTGGGTCCACTTTTTCTGGCATGTTTTTTTCTGCTTTTACATTTTCTATTGCTTATCAACATTTTCTTATTCACAAAACCACACACATAATTTAAAGTAAATATTTAATTAAGTACAATTTTTTTTCCTCCACTCATAACTTTAGAACTCTCAAAACACGTTTATAGACATCAAAATCTTCTCACTTTTAATTTTTTTGCTTCTGAGTAAGCTTTTCTTTCAAATATATGTATAACCTCGATTTAAGTGATTAACAACACCCGTATAGTACATTATCTAGTTCATTTTATCCGGTATGTGACGTTCATTTAATTATTTTTCTAATACTTTTTACTTTCTCTTATCCATAACGTAGAGAAAGTATTGTTTTTGGGTCAAATTTTCGAACGCGAGATTTTGTTATATTTACACGTTTTGAGGTCCCCCGAATACGAAAATCATGTCTTTAGCAAATGGTCTGTGTGTATGTCTGTGTATCTGTCTGTATGTCTGTGTGTCTGTCTGTGTGTCTGTCTGTGTGTCTGTCTGTTATCAGCATATCTCAAAAACAAATTATAGCACAAAGTTCAAACTTGGTATTCTAAATGTGTATCATATAGGGATGTTACAATAAGCTTTTCGTTAAGATCAAACTAATGGTTTGTGTACAGGGACAATCAAGAGAATTCTAATACATTACGTCTATGGGGGAAATTGCAGTAAAGTAGAGTTTAACGTCTATAGACTGCACAAAACCAAATGAAACGAATATATATATATATTGTAATAGTGATAGTTAACTGGGAAAAAATTTTTGTGTATGTAGGAGGCTCGCCTCCCCCCTGGGGGGGGGAGTTCCCCCTCGAGGGGAGTAAATTTTCATGATGGGTATCTTTCAAAAGAGCTCGCCAATACCTTTAAAACGAATGGTTGAACCATCGATCTGCGATAATTTAAAACAAAGTTATCGATTTTTTTTACTTTTAACATTAATGAAACGGGGGGTTGATGGGGGCGGTAGCCCCCCTCACACAGAACTAATTATCATATAAAACTCTTCAGAAGCCTAATATGAATTGTTTAACATAGGTTTACATAACAGTACTCGTTATCTTACCTATTAATCTGCAACCTGTATTTATTGTATTAAATTTCAGGGTAAGAGAAAGTCGTGTGAGTGACACACCATATTATTTACTTTCCGAACATTAGCGTGAGGAAAGTATTGTAATCATCTCAAAAATCCGAATTTGAGATTTTGATGTTTCTATACGTTTCAAGGTCCCCTGAGTCCGTTTTAACTATTTTTACGATGATGTATGTATGTGTGTGTGTATGTATGCGTGTATGTGTGTGTGTGTGTATGTGTGTGTGTGTGTGTGTGTGTATGCGTGGGAGTGAACACGCTCACGTCTAAACGCTTTGCTCGTATCAGCTGTAAGTTGGTACACATGTTCCAAGTCACCGTAGCACGAACCTTATTGATTTTGATGAATCTAGCACTTATAGTTTTTTTACAGGGACACAAAGAAAAATTCTTTATCATTATGGCCTATGGAGCAAAATTTTTAAAAGTGTGATAGCGTCTAAACGCCTTATTAATCTGAGCAAAAAATTTGTACACAAGTTAGAGGTCACAGTTACACCAACAGTATAGGTTTTGGTGAATTTAGTACTTACAGTTTTTTTTACAGGGACACAAAGAAAAATTCTTTATCGTTGTGGCCTATGGGACCAAATTTTTAAAATTGCGATAGCATCTAAACGCCTTATTCAATTGAGCTGAAAACTTATATGAATATTATAAATCACTGTTGCACTAACTATAAGCATTTTGGTGAATCTAGCATTTATACGTTTTTGCAGGTACACAACAAAAAATTCTTTATCATTATGATCTATTTGCTCAAAGTTCAGTAGCGTTAAATAAAACATCGTGTAATATATGGAGAAAAATACCAAAACACTCTATTATGGTTTTCTCTCTTTTGTTTGTTTAACAACTCTTCTTTCTTTACTTTATCTACAAAACTGTTAATTACTCAATGTTCGGAAAGTCAAGTGGAGTCACTCAAGATTTTTTTTTTTTTTTTTTTTTTTTTTTTTTTTTGTAATTTAATGCTTTTCTTTTACTAACTTGTTTGATTTTCTTTTCTTGTTGGTTACGTCTAGTTGTTTTCTGTTGTCATATTAATTGCGATATAATATCACTTATTTGCGATTATTATTATTTTTTTTTATCTCATGTATTCTTTCATTGCAGTCATTTACGTTGCTTTGCAGTGGTTACTATACTGTTTATTTTCCATTTTTTCATAGTACGTCTATGCAAAGTAACCATTTCCATTTTTACTTTGCGAACACTATAGTGAGGAATGTATTGTAATCATGTCAAAAATCTGAATTTGAGATTTAGATGTTTCTATACGTTTCGAGCTCCCCTGAGTCCGTTTTCTCTATTTCTACGATGATGTATGTATGTGTGTGTGTGTATGTATGCGTGTATGTATGTGTGTCTGTATGTGTTTGTGTGAGTTAAATCGCTCGCTTCTAAACTCTTTGGTCGAATCAGCTGTAAGTTGGTACGCATGTTGCAAGTCACCGTAGCACGAACCCTATTGATTTTGATGAATCTAGCACTTATAGATTTTTTACAGGGACACAAAGAAAAATTCTTTATCATTAGGGCCTATGGGGGCAAATTTTTAAAAGTGTAATAGCATCTAAACGCTTTATTAATATGAACAAAAAATTTGTACACATGTTATAGGTCACAGTTGCACGAACTGTATAGATTTTGGTGAAGTTAGCACTTACAGTTTTTTTTACAGGTGCACAAAGAAAAATTCTTTACTATTATGGCTTATGGAGCAAAATGTTTAAAAGTGTGATAGCGTCTAAACATCTTATTATTCTGAGCAAAAAATTCTTTCACATGTTAAAGGTCACAGTTGCACCAACTGTATAGATTTTGATGAATTTAGCAATTGCAGTTTTTTTACAGGGACACAAAGAAATGTTTTTTTTTTTTTATCATTATGGCCTATAAGACCAATTTTTTAAGAGTGCGATAGCATCTAAACGCCTTATTCAATTGAGCTGATAACTAATATGAATATTATAAATCACTGTTGCACTAACTTTAAGCATTTTGGTGAATCTAGAATTTATAGGTTTTTACAGGGATACAACGGAAAATTCTTTATCATTGTGATCTATGGGCTCAAAGTTCAGTAGCTTTAAGTAAAACATCGTGTAATATATGGAGAAAAATACTCAAACACTCTATTAAGGTTTTCTCTCTTTTGTTTGTTTAACAACTCCTCTTTCTTTACTTTATCTACAAAACTGTTAATTACTCAATGTTCGGAAAGTCGAGTGGAGTCACTCCAGATTTTTTTTTTTTTTTAATGGGTATGTTTTAATTAAGAAATGTTTTCGCAGTTAGTTATATCCTTTTCCTGGAGAGGGAGAAGCCATATTTTAAATAAAGAAAGAAAGAAAGAAAAATAAATAAAATTTACTTTTCAAGAAATATAACTACTTATGTTTCAATGCTTGTCATTTCTGAACAATTGTTAGCATCGAATGAGAAAAATTCCTTTAAAAGTGTTTTCTTTTTCTTTTATCTTGATCAAGTGGAAATACAGTAAAAATTATTATACTTATTAAGTTTGATTAAAATTATAATTTTTAAAAGATAATTTATAATAATATAATTATAAATTTATTTAAAATATAATTTTATTATGACAATGTGATGTATGAAAAATCTAGATTTGGGTCCCACTATCAAGCCTCGTTAATAATTTGTGCATAAACTATAATATTATATATATATATATATATATATATATATATATATATAACTATCTTTAATCTCAGTTCTTGGATAATAGCAGTGTCTTCTGTTGTCCAATAAAAACCGAAATTAAATTGCAGGTGTAAGGGACCCGGTTCTGCCATAGTTGCCGGGAAGAAACGGAATTGTAAGTCCTTTTAATTATTTTTTTTTTTTTTTTTTTTTACTGAGTACATAACAGGTTTATATTCGAATGCAACGTTATGTTAAATTTTCAAAGCAATCAGTGAAGACCATTTGGATGTTAATGATATTTAATAAACAACCATTTTCATTTTTATTTATATACATAATATTTAACACAGCATTATATTTTATACAATATTTTATTTTATTGAGTAAAATAGCAATAAAAGAAGAAATATATACAAATAACAAAAACAATCTTTTACATATTTCATATATTAATTTACTACTGCAAATGCTTTCTACGGGAAATCAATAACTAATATTACGCATAATAATTGTCCCCATGATGATTTCCGAGATTCTAAGATATTAAATGAATTCAAACTGAAACAGGACACAGTGGGAAGTATCTTATAATATCTTAAATGAATCCGTTGACCAACTTAAACCGCCATATTGTTGCAAAATGTCGGACAGGTTAAAATTTCAAAGTCATTTAAAAAACGTATCTTTGTTACGATTCTCGTGAAACTCGGTGTGTACAGTCGGTAACGACTAAGAACCTGACTCGATAAGGATTTATTTAACAAAACTGTATTAACTCTCCTTTTTTTTACATAGAAATTTTTGCTAGTGTTCGGATACTCTTGTTACCGACAGTACATTATTATGAAAGTGTCAAACTAGGTTAATCGACTAAATCCGTCCTGTTCTTCAGAGTGGTGTCAATAGGAAATGATTAAAGAAATTAGCCTACATTTTTGTCTGAACTGATGGGATTTGTTCCATTTTAATAATCTTCTAAATTTTTAGTGTTAATTTAAAAAATATACGAGTACACCGGGTGCCCCATAAGTTTATAGACATTTTTAAATTTCATAAAATTTGAAAGAATTGGCAGAAATCAACGCGATTTGCGAAAAAACATATTTTTGTGAAGTGGAATTTATTTATTTTATTTTATTTTATTTTATTTTTCTAAAAAAAAGTAATAAGTTAACATTTTTGTCGATAGAGGTCGCTTCACGGATGTGTAACGAGAAATATGAAAATCAGAGTTTTATAAATTGCCCGATATTACAATTAACACATCTTGTTCGTTATTTCTCCCCCTACTTGCGCATACATGAAGTTTAATTACGAAGCTTACTTGGTTGATAAAGCATTACTCGTGAAGTTTTTTCCAATCAGATTAGAACCGCCGACTGTCGCTGTAGTTAGCAGGTTTTTAACTCGTTTGCAAATTGTGATTTGTGATTATGACGGACATTTAGGATAGGATGTCTATGTCTATAAAATCTTTCACATGCAAACAAATATAGTTTTTCATGGAAATGTGTGGTTTGCTCATATAGAGCGCCCTCTTTCAACGAAAATTTTAACTAATACTCCCCCCCCCCCTAAAAAATCCCCTTTTACGAGAATGACTTTTTTATAAACCACGTTTAATTCTACCGATTCCTTCAGTTTTTATGAGTTTTTTAAATGTCTACCAACTTATGGGGCACCTGGTATATATCTGTACTGATAAGTATAAAGGATTTAAATCCATATTCTTGATTTTTCAGGAGACGAAAAATAAAATTAAACTAACTAAAAACTAATCTGAAGAATCGATTAGGAAAAAGGGATTATGTTGGTTTGTACGCTTTATACCATTCAGTGATTGTCAATCTTCGTTTAATAAAGGGAAAAAATTGAATGAAATATTTATACAAAAGATTAATGCTAAATTTTTGACTTAAAACTTTTTTTACCAATGAATTTTCTCAAAGACTAAATGGCATGGATTTAAATCCTTTATACCAATCGATAGAGAATTTGTTTCTGAGTCTGACTACGTGCTTAACTCAAAATCGACATTTTTGGACTTAAATCCTTTATATTTATCAGTACAGATATATTCGTTAAGATTTATTCTTAATTTATTAATAAAATGTTTTGTTGTATGTAGGTATGTTACGAAAATTACCTTTTTATGTTGAGACAAAATTTTATACTTTATTACTTAATAATATTCACTTGTGTCATTTTTAGATTATCTTTCTATTTCATAAAATATGAAAGAAATAAATGGCGACTGTAAGTATAAATAGGATAAGTATTTTGTATG
This sequence comes from Salticus scenicus, assembly GCA_963930645.1. NCBI lineage: Eukaryota > Metazoa > Arthropoda > Arachnida > Araneae > Salticidae > Salticus > Salticus scenicus. The sequence goes on along the minus strand of OZ005653.1, from coordinate 286,205,243 downwards.
TTGTTTCATACATTCTTCATAGAGTGTAAATATATTCGACAGGAAATCTAGAGCTCACATTAGGAGGAATACTAGAAAAGCAGCATCAATCTTTCAAAATGACTGGGTAAAATTTCTTTTCGTAAAAAATGCCGATTATTTTTCTCTCCCTAATGTGGTGATGATGGTTTTTTGTTAGACGACAAAATATATATATTATTCAAAATCTGCCTTAAGATGCGTTATGAAACATTTATAGTTCTTATGACATTAAGTTATCATTAGCAAATAAGCTTTTTAAACTTTATATGAATTAAACGTTTATGTTCAATAGGAATTTTTATTTTTTCTATGCTTTTGTAATTTTAGTTATTAGTATACTTGTATCTATTTTAGTTTCTAAAATATCCGTTGCTTAACCCATTACCCGCTGGTGTTCTGTTCACGCAACACCAGAAATAATTGCGTTTAACAGTAAACTATAGAAGATATTTTATAGTAAGTATTGTTTTTTAAGTAAGAAAATAGTAGATGTTTATTTTATTATAAAAAAAATTATCTGAAAAATAATTTTATGTTTGAAAATGAATTTCAAACTTGACACTTTTCAAACCAAAACTTTTGAAAATTTTCATATTTGAAAGAGTTTACAAAACTTGTAAAAAAAAGTTTTCATAACAAAATAATTATTTTTGAAACCATCTGTAGTTTTTGTTGTTTAATGGTCCGTCAAGGAAATTTCCGTAAACATTTGTTTGTATTCATTTTTTACAATTATTCAGATGAAGTTGTGCAAATACAACACCCTATTTTTTGTAAAGTAAGACCAATTTTTATAATTTTATTTTAAATTATTGTTATATATGATAAAATAATGAGTGTTATTGTTTGTATTTAGAAAAGAATCATTATTTCTAGTTTTGGCGGTTAATGGGTTAAATCAGAATTATACAATGGAATATTTTCGATTCCAATTTATAAGTTGCTACCTTTGTAAAAAAATTAGCCATTCTATTTACATAAAGAATTTTTAAAATAAATATGTACTTTTTGTTTTCATTAATTTCAACTAAAGTTATCTACTTAGTTTTTTTTTTTTTTTTAATTTAGTTTGCACAGTATAGACCTGCACGATTATATATAAACATATATAACTGTATGAATTAACTGTATAATTTAAATGTATGAAATTAATATAACTGGGGCCCTACGTGGCCGAGTGGTTATTTCACACAATGCTAATCGCCTTCGAGCGTAAGAGAGTGGGTTCGATTCCCGCGCTGATCCTGGGTGTTTTTTTCATTTCTTCGTATATGTAATTCTGTCATGTGCTATCTGTAATTATCTGACGAAGATTTACAAGCGGACTACGAGTCAAGCATAAAAATCTGATGTATATGTTATCAATAAATAATATAACTGTATGAATTTTGTACAACCAAAAATAAATAATTCTTTTTAACACAATAACTTTTGACAAATATTTATCATCAAAATATTCATTAAATACACTTATGAGAGTCATAAATTATAAAGTTTCAAATATATGCTTCTTTTATATAACCCACGGAAAAAATTCGCTTTTCGTATGTTGGTATTTACAAATTGAGTAGTAAAATAGAAGGAAAAGACTTTAAATTTCGTCCACAAACTAAATGAATACCTACATTTAAATTTCTTTCTTTTGTGCCATTCAGTTTATTTTCGAAGTATTTCTCCAGAATTTATTCCAAACTCTAAAGAGCTCAAAAGAAGTTTACACAGAATCTCCAGAATTGGAAGGATTAAATGCACTGTCCTCAACGGATACCTTGAAAAAAAAAAGCCTTAAGAAAAAACACTCTCAAGATTAGATATTTGTTTAGCTTTAAATTTAAATAAGTGGCTCAATGCTGGATGGATAATGTAGATATTTTTTTTTTTAATATTAAACTTTTTTAACAGAAACAGTTAAACTTATATTACTTAACTGTGGTCTTTTTTTTTTTTTTTTTTTTTTATTAACCTTCATTGTTTTATTCGTAAGACTTTTAAATTATGTAAGCAATAATGATACAACTTAGTCTTACAACCTACTCACCATTTTTACTTTTCTGGATGTTTCATAAAACGTGACTCTTTAACGTTACGAAATTGGACTTTTTTTTTTTTTTTTTCAAATAAGCATAAAATAGTTCGACATTTTAAAAATAGGATAAATACTTTGCATTTCGGCGATCAGGCTTAAGATAAAGTTAAGATAGATTAGGCGCTAGGAGAGATTGCACACATAACAGATCGGCGGAAAGGAGTAGAGTCTAAGTGCTGAGACGTTAGGTGGTTTTACATCTTAAATAGTGGAGTGCCGACTTGAATGTGCATGCTGATTGCTTAAACGTCTAAGATAAATTGTAGTTACTTTGTCTCGTTTTCAAAATTGATTGCTTGAGCTTTCATAACTTTTCCTAGGAATATCTAATTAATGATAGTAGTACAAAATATTATTTAATTAAACAATATCTCATTGACTAATTTATGTATGTTACTTGTGACAGGTATTTGTACGAAAGCTACACCATTTACAGTAACAAGTGAAATGTTTATGGACATCGACAGAATAAACTGAAAAGGAACTGTGTGAGGAAAGCGTTAATGCAGACCCTATCTTAACTTAATTACTTAAGTATTAAGTATAATAAGCACAAGACTCAAATATTAAAATAAAACTAAGAGTTTATTCGGCTAGAATAAAGGAGGGTTGAATGGGCGTGATAAACTCAATCAATGTAAAATAAATACTTTAGAAAGCAGACATAATAAATACTTTAGATAATTTTAAATACCTCACCACAGAAGACAGCAGAAGATTAGAGACGGATGCACTCTTTTCACTCGTTGACGTAACCTTCAAACTCCCTGTGGCTTCCCAGCCGGATGATTTTCTATTCAATATATCTAACAACAGCAAGAAATTAAAACTTCTTCACACACCATAAATTTTAAATCAGCACAACCGGTTTCGAAAGGACGTAGCCTTTCTTCATCAGGTGCAAACACGTGCAACTGCCTTGGAGGCAAAAGCAAGACTGAAAGCAGGACAAAATTCAGAGGGGGAGGAGCAACACAAACAACCAATAGGAAGAAACATGCAGGGCAGGACCAATCAGAGTGGAACACACGTACACACACACCACAAAAAGAGGAGGAAGGAAAGGAGTAAACAATTAATTCTTTTTTTTTAATTACAATAATATATAACTAATATGATGTTATAAACATAATGAAGGAAATTATTTAATTGAATTAAACAAATTTTTCCAGGCTGTGGACAGCAAAGTGGAATCAGATTTTTCATTGACAATTTTATCACGATTAAGGTAAATAGCTAAATTTTCCAAAAAATCCAGTTCGGAAACGCGTTTGGCATGAAAGATAATTTTGGCACTCTTAAAATTAAAATTATGATCAAATTCCCAACTGTGCTTCGCAATAGAAGATTTAGAAATTTCTTGATTAACAACATACCGAGAATGTTCACGTAAACGACATTCAAGATTTCTTTTAGTTCGACCAATATAAGATAAATCACAGTTATTACAAGGGACATTATAGATACCCCATTTTTGAAGCTCAGGAACAGGGGATTTGGTTGAAGGGAATTAGAATTTATTGACAGGTTTAAAAATAACGTGAAAATTGAAACGCTTCAAAACTTTGGCTAATTTAAAACATAAGGGGGGATAAAAAGGCAAGACAACAAGATTATCAGGTTTAATTTTATCATCAATGGAAAGAGTAGAATTATAAGTTGGCCTACTGAACTTTTTGAGAGCTTTATCAATTATAGAGGGTCTAAAACCTCTTTTAATAGCAACAGACTTTAAATAATTTAGTTCTTCTTTAAGAGAAGAAGTATCAGAACAAATTTTAAGGGAACGATACACGTAAGTGTAAAAGGTGCCAATTTTTTGTTTAGCCGGATGATTAGAGAGAGCATGGGGAGGGTTAGAAACAGAGAAAGGTTTCCTGTACACAGAGGTTTTGAAAGAGGAATCGTACCTAGTAACTAAAACATCAAGAAAGGGAAGTTGATTATAATTTTCTAACTCGAAGGTAAACTGAATATGGGGATCAATAGCATTAGCAATATTAAGAATGGCAGAAACATCAAACGGATTTTCAACAAGAATGAAAGTGTCATCTACGTAGCGTAACCAGCATTTTAAATTTAACATCTTTAATAATTTTTCCTCAAAATAATGCATATAGATATCGGCAAGAATAGGAGATAAAGGATTACCCATACTTAAACCATCACACTGTTTATAAAATTTGTTATTAAATTCAAAAGTAGTTTGGGAAACACAGAGTTTAGTTAGATTGACAAAATCTTTGATTTCAATGTCAGAATAATGAAATTCGCGTAACCTTTTTTCTAAACAATTAAGCGCACCTTCAGTGGGGACGTTAGTAAATAAAGACTTAACATCAAGCGATAACATTGAACAATTTACAGGATTCAAATTATTTAACTTCATAACAAAATCATAGGAATATTTTATAGTATGACTATTAGTGCTGCATAAAGGAGAAAAATAGAAGCTAAAAATTTAGAGAGGGGATAAGTAGCAGTACCAATATTCGAAACAATAGGTCTGAGGGGAACATCTAACAACACCGCACTTCTACACACATCAAAATAATTAGCTCCAACAGCACTAGAGATTAGCTATCGGAAAATAACTTAATTCGGGAGCTATGCCCTAAAATATAGCACATCTAGCCGTCAGAATTATCTTCACTAGATCAGAACACACCATCACCAACATCACCTTATGAAAATAAATTCCTACTTATACTTCCTTCAATTAGCCTCCCGCCTCTGCATTTCAACCAAACATTAATGCTTCTTCATATTCTCCTATACATCTTTCACTGCAGCGCTGTGTCGGCCCAAAACTATTCTAACCTAAAACTTCGCCGAGACTGACGTCGAAGCATTTTAGTCTCCCCAACTTATTACGAGGGCTGGATCCAGCAATATTTTAAAACGGTGGTTACCTACCACAGCCTCAACCTTACAACTGTACTAATTTTTATTTAAACGTGTTATCTAGTAACAAAATTTTAGTTTTCATTATCTTGTCTTGTGTTTTCTGATTTTTTTTTTTCTTATTTAAGTAAAATTTTTTAATTCTTTTACTATTTTCTTTTATATATATTTAATACCATTATTAAATGGAAACAACGACTTCTAATTTAAAAAAAAATGTTTCTTTACGAAAACTTTACAGCAATGTCATTTAAGTGCAATTATTATTGTTGTCAATGTAATTGTACTTATAAATAAATGCAAATTCTCCTGCCCATGTGTGCAGTGTCTTCTATCCTTTAAAGAGAAACACCTTTCTTGCTAGCTATTGCTTTTCACCTAGCTATTGCTTTAATTTATAGCATAACAACAAATAGTAACGGCAGAGCCTAGAATACAAATGAATTCAAAATAACTCAGCAATAGTTTAAGAAAAAAATTAATATTTGAAGTTTTTATATAATTCTTTTGAATAGTGCGCAAACTCTCCTATATTTACCTCATGTAAAACACAATGTATTTCGGTAATAATCTTAGAAATCTGTGTTCTAGAGAAATGCGAGTGCCAAAACTAGTCCTTTGACTAAAACGGATGATGTGGAAATGAATTTATCATTAAAACCAGTGAAAATAAAAAGAACCATGTAGAATAAATCGGTAAAATTTAAATAGAGCCTTATCAAAGATGTGAAAATTTAAAACGGATTTTTTTTTTTTTTTTTTTTTTTTTTTTTTTCTAATCAGACTATTTTAAAGATTCATTAAACTCACTGATTTTATGAGGATAATAGTATTTATCGAAAGTATTTTTTAAAAATAGAAGTAACTAGAAACCCCCGCTTTGTTTGAATAAAAATATATCAGAAACTGCTTGCACATTTGAAAACTTTTAGTTAAATGCTTTTAATGTATGACAAATCTATCTGAATAATTTTCAACTTCGGGAGTTCTATTCATTGCATCCAAAACCCCCATTTAATTCAATTCTTTCTGTTAATTATTTAAATTTAATGAACATTAACCTCTGATCGTTCCCTTAGCTGTTGTTTTTTTTACACAATATACTTACAATTTAATGATACTTAATTATTTTTTTTCCTGCTCATATTAAAGTGGAATTGTTCTATATAACGGGCATATGAGATTTACCTTTGTTTATACATTTATGTTTTCAATTACAAGATGATATAACATTCGTTTTATTACGTCATAAAACTATGCAGTGAAAACAGCATTTAAATTTTACCCGTTTTCAGGATGTTCAAGAGATCAAATTACAACTTTAAAGACATACATGTTAAATTCAAACAAAGAATTGAAATATTTAATTATAAAATAGGATTATTTCAATCACAAAAATTAATATATGTATATATATATTTAATTTTATTTTGATACTAAATCAAAAACATTTTAAAAACTACTATAAATTGTAATAAAGTATCGTTCCAAATTACAAACTGTAATTTTTGTGTGGTAAAACATTTTTCAAAGAGATAGCAAATATTTATATTTCTATTATTAGTACCCGCTGGGAAGAATTTGTTTAGTTGAAATCAAATGCCTTTTTTGTTTATCTTCTATGAAAAATATAAACTCTTTCACTGCGATATAGATAACACTTACTTTTGAGATTTTAAAATTATTATTGATATTTTTCAAAAATTTCAAAGCAAATATTTATGCTTTTCTTCTATTTAAATCCGAATACATTGAAGGAAAAAAAAAAAAAAAACTTTCCATGGAATAAAGTTTTTTTTTCTCTCTTTCAAACAGCATGCATCATTTAGATATTTATTTATTTGTAATTTATATACGTCGGGATATTTTCAAATAAAGTATTAAATATAGGATTATTTTTTTCTTTTTGATAAAAGGTTTTTGAAGATAATACTGTTAATAATAGCACCTTAAACCTAACTAATAAAAATTAAGTTTTAGGATGAAAATAATTAATAAAAAAATAAATAAATGAAATAAATAAATAAATTCTTGTAATTACTTTCAATCGTATCGGCTTATAAATCAGCCCTCCACCCCCACCCCACCCCCAAACAAAAATTAATAATAAAAATAAAATAAAATAAAATAAATGCTATTCTTCACATTATTTATTTCCTCTGTTAATAAAAATTAATAAGTACAGTCGGTAATAAAAGTATCCGAACACTAGCAAAAATTACCATATAAAAAAGTAGAGTTAATACTGTTTTGTTAAATAAATCCTTGCCTTATCATGTTCTTAGACTGACTAAGAACACGATTCGACAAGGATTTATTTAACAAAACAGTATTAACTCTACTTTTTTTAAATAGGAATTTTTGCTAGTGTTCGGATAATTTTGTTACCGACTGTATCTGAAAAATCCAAATTCAAATTCATACAATGAGAACATTAGAGTAAAATTAACAACGCTTAGACAAACACTGTTAATTAGACTTTTTTTTTTCTTTTCGGTTCTTTACATGCATTTTTAATGAAACAAAATATCTTATATAAATAAAGAATTTTATACTTTTAAATAATATAATAATGTATTCTGTACAATTTCTTGTATGTGTTATAACTAATTACTCGTTTAAAAGAACTTGATGTTGAGTTTTACTTCTTACCAGGAAACCAACCTTTACTCTAATAATAATAATAATAATAATAATAATAATAATCCGAAAAATCATAAATCGAATGGCCATGTATAAACAAGCTTTTGACGCATAAAACAATTTCTGTCGTCAGCTTGTTTTCGAGTTATAAATTTTGAAAGTAAGTAACCCGTGAAACCACGCCTGAATCGATAAAACCACGCCTTACTGAAATAATGAATTAAATCCAAAATAAGCTGAAATTGAAAGAGCATAGACAAACCTATAGTTTGGTACATAAATCAGTTGCCCATTTCAGCTTTGAGATACATTTTGTCAAAGTATAATGTCCGAAAATGTAGAATCTAAAAGTCATTGTTCTGACCAATTTTATCTCCTTTCCTGTCAATATATATTTACTCAAATTTAAATGCGGATTTCTCGAGAACGGACTCACGAGGGCAAACAGTATACGCGCCGAATATCACGTTAGATTATTTCCTCTCGAATGAACATATTTTAATTGATTTCTGTTATTACACTATTGGGATGGTTTCCTGATTAGTTTGTAAAACTAAAGAAGTTTAAGAATTTATTTGTTAGAAGAATTTTCCTGGAAGAAAGACAAAATTTTCAGTTATGATAACTCTGCATAACAGTACCTACAGTACAACATACCAGTACCATAATTATGTAATAGATTAATAAATAAGCCTTTTTTTTTACTTCATCTCTTTTTAGTTTATGGGGTTTTAAAATATCATTTTTGCCTTTTTCTGACATTTTAGGAGGCTAAAACTGTAAAGGGCTAAAAAACACACAATTACAAATAATTTTTTTTATTAGTATGATCCCAGAGATTAATTTGTGTCATATTTTATTTTGTGGTTTTGCTACTAGAAGAGTTATTTACTATAGAAATTAGTAAAAATATTACGTTTGAACTTGAATTTTGACCTATCGTGATTATTTTAGTTATTAACTTACAACAGTATAACTAAGTATGTGATAACTTTACCTATAATGCAAACATTTAGAATTGACACTAGTAAACGTAATTCGAAAAGATTTGTGCCAAAATATAAAGGTCTCATTATCCAATTTTTAACCACGAGAACGACTTTTGATGAATTGTATAAAATTCAAGGTCACCAGCAGAGAAAAAATAATAGTTGTTTTAAACATCTCTCATATGTATCTATAAGTGCCAAAAGAAATACAAATAGTCGAGCAACACACTTCCCTGAAATTATATTGACTGGCCCGATAAGTAAAATTGTATAAATGTTGCGTAGCATAATTATAACACTGCAAATTTACATGTCTTAAATTAAGAACACAAAATTCATTGTATTTAAGACAACAGTCGAAGTGACTTTGACTTAACAGAACGCAATTTGTAATCGCCTATTCTTCATATATAAGTTTAAAACTAACAAATAAATAAAAGGTTGCGCGTGATTTTGTTTTACGGTTAAAATTGGATGTAGAATTTTCCAGGGAATATATAAAATATTTAACCGAAAATTTCTCACGTTACGATCGACTCCGGGAAACTGAATGTGAATCGAAGAACTATACTTTCGCATGCAGGTGTCTAAAAGAATTGAGCTATAACGGCTATCAGGAGCTTATTCTTAGAAAACTATTTTTCGTTTTTGTTTTCGTTTTCGATTTCATTTTCTTTCATTTTTTTTTCTTTAATTGATTAAAAAAAACATATGTACAGGAGATAAATAAATGAACAAACAAAAATATTACATATAAATATATAAATATATAAATATACATAAAAATATACATAAAAATATATAAAAATAAAAATATATAATAAAAATGTAAAAAAATATTATATATATTTTTTTATCATTTCTAAAAAAAAAAAAAAAAAAAAAATTGTACATGCAATCTAAGATCGATAACAGTACTTGTTTTAAGAAAATCAATTTTTATTATTTTATAAACTGAAAATTTTGTTCAATAAAAACATGCATTTTAAATTTATTTAATGTGAAAGTTTTATTTTAAAACTACGTTGTGTATTTTTACAATATTCCATATGGGAATATTTTAAAAAGCATTTTCTTAAACATTTTTTTCAGAGAAATTAAAAAAAAAAAAAAAAAAAAAAAAACAGCTGGAGAATTTTTTTAATTTCTCTAGTTGGTGCGATTTATAAAAATACTTTCAATTAATTTATGTCAACTCATGTACACATGTATGTTATATATGTATGATTGTAAAATAACTCATCAATGTAATTTGTAAAGAACAGTATCAGTGTACATTACTTAATCCCTTCTTTAACATATTAAGTAATTTATTTTCTAGGAAATTCGAAGGAAAGTGTTTAGAATGATCGATATGAACATCAATCACTCACTAACATTTAATTGAAATACCACACGTCCTACTTCGGAATAAAGTTTCTGAAGTGCAAATTTAATTGCTCTGTTTTCCAACTCACTTTAGGTTATCATTATTATTATTCCTTTTTACTTTCTGAACATACGTATGTAAAGAAAATATTGTAATCATGTCAAAAATCCGACTTTGAGGATTTGCTGTTTCTATACGTTTTGAGGTGTCCTAAGCTCCTTTTGATTATTTTTATGATGGTGTATCTCTGTGTATGTGTGTATGTATGTATGTGAGTGAACACGATAGCGCATATCCACTGTAAAAAATATCTGTTAAAAATGCAGGAAAAATCTGGCAGCTGCGGTGCCAGAATTTCTCCGTCAAATATACAGAAGAAAACTGTACTTTTAACAAAAAACCTGCTTGATTTACAGGATTTCTGCGTAAAATATATGTCAATGATACAATTCTGCAGTTTTAAACTGTACATTTGACGGAGAAATACTGGCACCCTAGCTGCCAGATTTTTCCTGTACTTTTACAGGTTTATTTTTTGCAGTGTACGTTTTGTTAAAATAAGTCGAAATTTGGTACTTAAGTTGTATGTCAGAATAGCACGAACCCTATTAATTCTGGTGAATGTAGCACTTAAAGTTTTTATACAGGGACACAAAGACTAATTATTAATCATTATGGCCTATTTGACCAAATTTTTCAAAGTGCGATAGCGTCTAAACACTTTATTTGTCTGAACTAAAAACTTATGCACATGTTATGAATTACCGTCGCACGAAGTCTATTGAGTTTGATTAATCTAGTTCTTATAGTTTTTTTTTACAGGGAAACAAAGAAATAATCTTTATCATTATTGTCTATAATCCCAAATATTTTAGAATGCGATAGCATTCAAACATCTTATTCGATTGAGCTGTAAATTTATACGGATGTTAAAGATTATCGTCGCACAAATTGTATACATTTTGGTGAATCTAGCCTTTACAGATTTTTACAGAAACGCAACGAGAAATTCTATATCATTTTGATTTATGGGCTCAAATTTTTTTAAGTGCAACAGCGCAAAATTAAAGAATGGGAAAAAATACCCAAACACCCTATTATATATATTTTTTTACTTTTAATTATTTAACTACTTGTCTTACATTAATTTATTTACGCAATCGCTCATTACTTAATGTTCGAAAATTCGAATGGAGTTGAGAATTTTTCAGTGCTGTGACTCATATATATTTTTAGATATTAAGTAAGACAAATTTCCGACGTTAGATAAGACAATTGTTACTGAACTGTTAAATTAACTATGAGGCAAAATTTGATGTATTATGAACAATAGATAAATTTTCTTTAAATAGAATTTCACTTTTAAAGAATTTTGTGTAAAAATAAAAATATCTAATTTCTCATTTTTTAGTTTATAAAGGGTACAACAGAGTTTTGTGTAGACGGAACTTACTACATAGTATATTTTCATAACTCAAGAATTTACAAACAACTTATTTATAAATTTATAAACAACATATTTATAAAATATAAATATTTATAAATATTTAAATAACTTGATTATTTTTAGTAGACATTCCTTTTAATAACAATTATGTAAAAGTAAATATATTAATTACAAAATTTTTGAGAATTAATACATTTATAACTTTATACATAATATCCAAAAGGAAACATATATATGTGTATATATATATATCATGTTCTTTAAACTATTTAATAAGGATTAGTGTCTACTAATATCCCATGCTTGCTTAACTCTTTCTTTGCAATAAATCAAAATTATTCCATTCAATATATATGAAATTGTATTTTCATATTGTATTATATATGAAAAAATGTGTATTATTTAAATGTGAGATATACTTTAAAAAAAATAGAAAACAATAATAAAGGTAAAAATATAACAGTGATGTAAGCTTTTATAAATGCAAACATTTTCCTAAAAGAAAATATTTTTTTTCGATTTTTGAGTATTTAAGTAGTTTTTTTTTTAACCTCCTTTTGTGTTTATTAATAAAAAAAAATCATAAGTTTTTACATTAAAAAAAGGATTTAAAAAAATATAATGCATTGGCTATATAAGTATAAAAAGTTAAAATAATTATATGTATACAAGGTAATAGAAAGTGAATTAATATTTAAAATTTCAATAAGAATATTAATGTTAAAAAATATTTTAGATATAAAAAGAGTATTAAGTGATTTTCATTAATGATAATCTCATTACACAAGGTTAAAAAAGTAAAATCCACATATTGATTTATTTTCAGTGTAAATAAATAAATAAATAATTTATTCTTTAAAAGTTCAGTCATTGGTTGCATAAATCTATAAAGTATTACATAATTGTTGTAATGTTACAATATTAAAACAAGGTCAAATTATTAATATTACGGAAAGGTGATAAGAAGTAAATTGATAACAATAATGGCAACAAGAATATTAAAGTAGAAATCAAAAGTGTATTAAGGGAATTGGAATACGATAAACTCTTTACAGAAATTCAAGAAAGCAAAAAAGCCACTTCTTAATTTATTTTCAGTTTAAATAGAAGAAGTTATTGTTAGTAGTTTAGGTTATTGTTTAAAATTTCAGTTATTGGTTATATAAGTTAAAAAAAAAAAAAAAAATACTACCTTGTGCCAATAAATAATTTACTGACAGTAGTGTTGTAATAAAAATATCAAAGGCGAAAAAAATTGTAACGATCAAGAGGATATTAAGTGATTTTTAATAATTGTAATCTCATTGCAGAAGTTAAGAAGGAAAAAACCGCTTATTGATTTATTTTCAGTATAAGTAAAAAATAGTTATTCTTTAAAAATTCAATTTTTGGTTACATAATTCTATAATGTAAGAAAACTATTACAGCATTTGCTAAAGAATAATTTACTAAAAACAGTTTCAGTAAGAATATCAAAGCGTAAAATAATTCAAAGATCAAATGAGTATTAAGTGATTTTGAGTAATGATAATCTTATTACAGAAGTTCAAGAAACAAAAATTCCGCTACTGATTTCTTTTAATTGAAAAAAAAAGTGTCAATGTTTAAAAATTCAATAATTAATTATATTAATCTATGAAGTAAAAGAAAAAATATTACAACAAGGTTAATATATATATATATATATATATATATATATACATATAGTTGCAATAAGAATATCAAAGACGAAAAACATTTTAAAGATCAAAGCAGCATTAGGTGATTTTCTAAGTATGGTAATCTTATTACATATGTTTAAGAAAGTAAAAAGACAGTCGGAAAAAAAAAAGAATTATATACATATATGTGTGTTTAAATAAACATCGACTGTATAATTAAAATAAAAGTAAACTAGAAATTTTATTTTATTTTATTTTTATTTCATATTTATTATTATAGATTTTGAATTCAGTGTTTATATCATTATTTTTCTAAATTAATAACAGAATTAATTTTGCAGTTTTATTACTGCGTTTTTTAAGCTAATAAAGGTAATTCAAATTATATTTTATTTGTAAATAGAAAAAAAAATGCTTTTGGTAGAAAAAAAAAAAAAAAAAAAATTAATAGCAATGTGTAGTTTCTAATCTACGAAAGTTCTACTATGAAACTCTAAATGTCAGACAAAACGTCTTATGATGTAGATATTATCTCGATTTCCCGTGTAAATATATTATAATGGCTATTTAAATATAAAATATCATCGGTAAAGGACGATGCAAATCCCGTATTCTGCTATTAGAAAAGCCGAAATTTTGATTAGAATTAGGTAACAAAAACGTTAGACTCATCTTGAAAACAATATAAAAATTTATTATAAAACTACGCATTACGAAAGAAACTATAATTCTCCATAAGTATCATAGGAAAGCGTTTCATGTCACAGCAGAGAAGATGACAGGTTGGTAGGAAAATTGAGAAGTAAGAAAATGGATAACGCAAACACAGTCAATAGGTGGAAAAGAAAGACAACCATTGGTGAGAAAGCAATATTACAATTGGGAAGGTGCAAATTTATACCATACACTCTTAAAACTGTGCTTCTTATTTCAGAGGTACATTTTTCCCTTTTGTGCCTTTGAAAGGTAAGAGGCGCAAATGGTGCCTTTGAAATTAAGAGGCATATTTTTGATTTTTGTGCCTCTGAAAATTAACAGGGATATATGATTTTTGTGCCCTTGAAAATTAAAAGGCACATGTGGTGCCTTTGGAATTAAGAGATACATTTTTACTCTTTTGTGCCTCTGAAAAGCGCATATGAGAGGATGGTGCACATTGAGAATCGATCTTTGAAATTATTGTCTCAGATGTATGAAAATTTACATACACGTGCATTGAAATGGCTCAATGTTAAATATATTAAAAATTCTCAAAAATTATTAAAATTTTAAACCATTTTTTTAAAGTATTAAAATGCTCCATTAGACTCAGTTTCTAAATTTTCCTTTTCGATTTCACAATATTATAATTTACCAATATAATCTAAACATATTTGTGTATTAATTTATATATTCATCAGTTAATTTCTTTTAAATATTTTTGTGTTTGTTAAAAATTTACATGTAATTTCAGCATTCAAACATATATTTTTTTTTTCATTTAATTTAACAATCAGTGGTTAAATTCATGCAGAAATATGGTTAAAATATATTGATAAATTATAATAATGTAAAATAGAAGTGGAAATTTAAAAAGGCATTCTCATGAAATATTTTAAAAATTTTAAAAATAAAATAAAATTTTAATACTTTGAGAAATTTTAATATATTTAATAGTGGTGCATTTCAATGCGCATGTAAGCAAAATTTTCATAACTCTAAGACAGTATTTTCAAAGAATGATTTTCAATGTGTACCATCCTTTCTAGGCACAATGGGCTTTTGAATAGAAGTTTCTTATTTTAAATTCCTTTTTGTGCCTTTTATTAAAGGCATGTTTCAGTGATTTCATGAAAATTGCACTTGTGCCTTTTTTTTCCCCGTCTACTAAAAGTTTTATGCTTATTTGGACATTAAAAAAAAATTGTATATTTCCTTAATTTATGGGGTTAAGCTTATATAAATGTTAGTTTGCATAGATCAAATACAAAAAAAAAAAAAAAAAAAAAGATATTCTTAAGAAGTGACCAAAATATATAGTTATAGGAATGCACATGAATATAACTCATTAACTACGCTTCTGAATTAAGCGCAATCATTCGTCTGGAGGAAAAGAAAAAAACAAGATGCAGCATGAAAGCCACAACATTTGTTGCAGCTGTCATGCTGTTTTCGATGCAAAATTTCTGTATTTTCAAAACAATTAGCCAACATTTCTTTTTCCTGATGGTGCATGAAACTTAATAATTTTCACCCAAAATAACTGTTATTTGATTTTTCCCATTTATGGCATTTGTTAAACTTTTTTTTTTTTTTTTTTTTTAAATCTTTAAAGTGTTGTTGTTGTGTGTGCGTGTGCATGCACTTTACAATTATCTTGTATTCAGTTCAAACAATATTAACATATTAAATTTAAAATATATACAAATAAATAAAATTTAAGTCTAAAATCTCATAATTTCCAATTTGTTTCTTAACTTCACATATTAACATTACCTTTATGAAATTGATAATCATAAAATTAAAAATGTTTGCCAATTACTGTTAAATAAGCAATACACTTTAAAAATCCTTTACATTCCATACCCCCCCCCAAACACACCTGCAAACCCCTTTCTTCCTTACTTTCTTTTTGAGAAAGTAGCTTAACCTAAATTGCAGAATAATTTGTTAAATACAAAAGTACTTAAATTTTAGAAAAATAAATAAAATAAATAATAAAGATTATTTGATTGAAAAATGCTGATGAAAATAAAACTCTTTTGAACTAATTATTTTGCTGTTTGTCAATCCATCGTTTCTGCTAGTTAGAATATTTACAGGGATCACAGTGTTGCTCTATTTTTATGTGTTATTTTACTCTTTTGTCACTATTATTTCAGAACAATAATTTAAAAAAATATTATAACATTGAAACCTCAAGAATTATTTTTTTTCTTTTTAATAGTGGTAACAACATATTAAAATGCATATAAAAATATAGAAACATTGAGACTCCTGCATTCAATATCTTAAATTTCAGAACTGCTAATCCCTCAAAGGAGATAAACATGAAATGTTAACATTTACTTTAGATTTCCTTACTATAATCATTATAACATTAATTTCAATTATGTTTAATTATCACTGATTACCTAATAAATAAATGAATAAAATTAAAATTTGTAAATTATTGCTGCTGAGTAGTTAGAATATGTAGTAAATATAAAATACAAGCGAGTTAAATAAATATATTTAATAAACTTTCACATCAACATTTTTAATATTTTAATAAAATGATTTGATAGAAATGGTTTTGAAAACTTCTTAAACAATTACATTTTGAACAAATCTAAAAAACTGACTATTGTAAAACTGCTACTTGTTCTCTGTAGAGCTTTCTTTCTTTTTCTTTTTTTTTACGCTATAAAAAAATACTGGGCACTGGCCTCTTCTTCCCTCTTCTTCTGAGAACATTCACCTATAAAGATTTAAAAAAAAATATATGCTCACGATTTTATATTTATTTATGATAAATTTAAATATCTGATTAAAATATTTTAGTTAATTTTTTAAATAATACACATATGAAACAACTTAAAATGCAAAAAACTGTTATGCGTCCAGAAGCAGAATTTCCTGTATCTACCTGCAGCAAAACAAAATTTATCAGGAATTCCGGAATACCAGATTAAGTTTAGCATCAAGGAGAGTAAGCAATTCATAAAGTATGTAAAACGCACACCTACAAAGAAAATAAATTAAAGAAAATAAGTGCTCCATCAGTAGTCAAGCGGTTGTGCTCAAAACTGGTAGACATGAAGTGCTGGGTGTGATCACGGGTTGCCCTTGTCAACCTATCCATTTAAAGCTTTCTATAGTTTTCTCTGAAACTTGCATAAATACGCAGGATAGGCCCTTTATAAAGGCCCCCAACGGAGAGCAACCCCTTAGGTTCAGGCCACTAATGTAGACAACTGGCCTTAAGCCGAACACCAGATGATAAAAGCACACTGGAGAAATAAATTACTTTAACATATAAAAAACGGCAATGTTTTCACTAGTATTAACATGTAAAATCTCATTTAATAAGATAATGTAATAAAAATACACATTAAAAAAAACACATCATTACAGGGAGAATAAAAATAAATTATTATAAACCTAATAAACTTTATCTTTTAATTTAAAATTAAAATATTTTTTACCATACTTAAAGAAAAAAAAAAAAAAACATATATACTTGTGGCATACAACGTACGAGCTACATTTAAATTTTAACATAAAATTCAAACAAATGAAACTATTATTTAGCAAAAGGTACTTACTTACTTTATCCTTAAGTAATTTACTATCATGGCTACTCTACTTCCATTCCAAGAAATTGTTTCGTACCTATTTTCGTTCAAACTTCAATTCACATTTATTTCACATTTTCAATTTGACATTATTTCAAAGCTTTGATACTTATAGTTACAATGACTTTTCACTCGACTGATCCATATTTTTACAGAAATTCACAGAAACAGGTGCACACACAATATCTTGTAGCAATCTTCTTCGAACGTAAACATCCGTCATCAAAAACACTGATGCATGCTGGGTTCGGTTGTTACGCATGCTCAGTTCCGTTATATGCAGCGCTTAGAAATCTGAACAGCGTTTTTCAAGGCACAAATTTGAGTTTGTGACTCTCACCGAGATCGAAGTTCAGTCGGTGCTTTTCATTTTGTTGTGCCTTCTATATTTCTTCCAGTATCAGAGGCACTTTGACAGTGAGCCTCTTGATAGAAGGCATAATTTACTTGTGCCTTATATTTAAAAGCTACAGTTTTAAGAGTGTACTATAAAATGCATTATAACAGATAATAAATATAAAACAAAAATCAGAAAATTTATCCATTGAACAATACAAATTTTATGTTTTCAAGATGCAAATCTGTCAAGAAAAATTCAAATTGGTCTTCTATAGTGCTTTTTGTTTACATTGACAGCTGTATCTAGACGTTTTCCAGTAAGGAACTTCTCAGTAAGATAGTATATCTTATAAGTGGTGAGTTACATTTGTTTATCTTCTCTTTTTATCTTAACAAGATCAAAATATTCCAAAATTCAATGATTAGTGTCTGAAGGTCAAAGAGGGGCTGCCTCTAATTAAAAAAAAAAATGACAGAATACTAGAAAAATAAGTAATTAATTATAAAGAATTTTAGTGATCAATATTTTTTATCATACAAAATGCTTCACAATTTGTTGAGGATATTTAATTTTGTTTCACAGTTAATTTCTTTCTTTTTTTTTTTTTTTTTTTCTTTTTTTGGCTGGATGTCGCTATCTTAGTCCAGTTAATTATCGCATTAAAAACCTTTTTTTTTTTTTTTTTCTAATACCAGAATGAACATGAACTCAGAACGAACTATTTGTTTCTTTTAAGTCTAAAACATTTTCAGATTAATATTTGCAGTTTTTAATCTTGTATTTGAATTCCTTTGCGATGACGCATCCTTTTTCATATTTTAAACAATCAAACAAAACAAATTTCTTTTACTTTTCTAATAGCAATGATATTTAAAAAAAAAAAAAATTTCAAATGTTTTACTAATATATATATATATATTGTCAAATGAGTCTGCAAATCTGTTTTCATTTCGTAAGATTCTAAAGTAATTCGGCCTGCATCCATCTAAAGATTAGTTTCTTTCATGTCTTGAAAATAATATGCATTCCCTTAAGCTAGAATTTATGTAACTCCATACAAAAGATTCTCCTTTTAATATTCTGCATTCCATGAAATGGAGTCGTAAAATAAAGGAAAAGGACTTAGAAGCTCTTCAGCAAATGGCATGAAACCTATTTTTAGATTCTTTGTTTTATATGGCTTTCACTTTTCTTGCAAATGTCTTTATTATTTTTTTTTTCTAAGGTTACTTCGGCATCTAAACAACATTAAGGCTGTCGAAAAGAGATTTATTCTGAATGTACAAAGTTAGAAAAGTTGAGGTATTTTCATGTTTTTTTAACATAAGAACAACCACAATTTTGACTTTTTATAAATGTGATACTGAAGATGAAGAAACTTTCATCACCACTTTAACAAATCAATTTTGGTAAAAGCTTGTCATCCGTTTATTCCCTATTATGACCATACTTCCGAGCATTACTGGAACAAAGTTATTCTCTTTTTTCTTATAATGAAAATCTGAAAAGTGGCTTTTTTACTGAAAATGAAAAAAGGATAGGATAAAATTTATTTTGTAACTCTAAATAGTTTCCGCTCGTTTTACTGTATTGCAATGTATTACTATCAACGTAAGGTTATTATTATTATTATTTTTTAAACATATGATTTTTTTATTTTTTTTTATTTTTTATAATATTGATTATTTGATCTTCTTGACAACGATATTTTCAGTATGGTTCAATACTTAAGCCATATTGAATCATATATTAGACTGTTATACGTGAATTTATGATTGCTGCGTAAGAAAATAGCTTTTTTCTTGAAATGAAAAGCGCATTGTACATCGAAAAACTCTTGATTTTTGTTTTGTATTTTAATTTTTAGTTTATTTAAGTTTATATGTGTGTGTAGTTTTTCTTTGTGTAGGTATGTTTGTATAAATTAATAAATGATTACATATGCAAATGAAGTATTATACAACAAAACATATTGAAAAACTTTAGAAATGTAGAAAAATGAGTTCAAATTTTCCAGATTATTGTTATATCTTTAAAAAGATAAATTACGCTAGAAAAGTAGTAAAAATCAATTTTTTCTAAGGTTGTCGACGAATAGTTTAGTGTAGCATCAGTATATTATACATATATAGAATACTGAGTTTGGATTTACTGTTACAATTTCTTTATGAGATAATCTGATAACAGACATAAAGACACCCACACAGACTCAGAGAGACCCAAGTCAGACAGGCACACACACACACACACACACACAGACCAACAGCAAAAACGTGAATTTTTAACTCAGGGGACATCAAAACGTGTAAATAGAACAAAAAATTAGTTTCTATAATTTGACCCAAAAACGATACTTTTTCTGCCGTATACACTGCTTTTTGTAAAAATTGCAACATCATGAAAAAATGCGAATATCAGAATGATATTTAATGGGCACATACATTATAGTAGGAAGAACAATTAATTAAAATTTCAGGAAATTTGGAGTAATATCTACTGAGAAAACAGTATATAAAGCAGCGACCTCTGTGAGCAATAGCAGCACTTATCTGCCTAGGCATTGAATCAAACAGCGATTAAATGACATGTACGGGTAGAGCGCTTCCTGAAGCTTCAACACGATGCCACAATTCATTGATCGTAGTTACTAGTGAGTGGTGGTAGGGGGGGGGGGCAGTTGCTTATCAACGATTAAACAGTCATTTTCATTGGTGCGAGATCAAGAAAACGCGCTGGCCGGATCAATAGTCGAACATATTCTGCATCAAGGAATGTCCGGACAATGCGGACAACATGCGGTTGCCCATCGTCCTGCTTAAATATTGCGCTTCGGAAGCCATGAATACAGGGCCGAGCGACGGGCCTTAACTCGTCAGAAATGTAACGGTTGGTATTCAGAGTGACGGGAATGAAAACAAGAGGTGATCGAGACGTGTATCCGATGGTACCGCATACCATCACTCCAGGTGGTGACACAGTATGCGGCAACGAAAATTTTGATTACCCTCAAAACTGCATCACTTATATGGGCGCCTTTAATGTGTGATCAACGACGAACCAGGACGCAGGAATGGCATGAAATCACCTTTCAGACAAATCACAATCCTCTTTACAGTTCCAAGATTACCTTATCCGTATATAACGGCATCGTGAATAATGCACATTGCCAGCTAGGATTTGACATCGTCACGCTGTTCCTCAGCTGCTGTGATGGTATGGGGTGCCATTGGATACACGTCTCGATTACTTCTTGTTCGCATTCCCGGCAATCTGAACAGCAACCATTAAATTTCTAGCTAGTTAAAGCCCGCCCCTCTGCCCTATATTCAAGGTCTGCGTAGCGCAACATTTAAGCAGGATAATGCACGACCGCAAGTTGTCTGTATTGTCCGGACCTTCCTTTATACAGAATGTGTTTAACCGTTGCTCCGGCCAGGGCCTTCTCTTGATCTCGCACCAATGGAAATGACTGTTTAATCTTTGGAAAGCGAGTGACCCTCTACCACTCACCAGTAACTACGATCGATGAATTGTCGCATCGTGTTGAAGCTTCATGAAGTGCTCTACCCGTACATGTCACCTAATCGCTGTTTTATTCAATGCCTAGGCAGATAAGTGCTGCTATTGCTCACAGATGTCGCTGCTTTATGTACTGTTTTCTCAGTACATATTACTCCAAATGTCTTGAAATTTTAATCAATTGTTCTTCCAACTATAATGTATGTGCCCAATAAATATCATTCTGATATTCGCATTCTTTCATGGTGTTCAAATTTTTACAAACAGCAGTTCATATGGGTAATCATATAAAGTAAAAATCTATTCGTTTGGATTTATTTTTATTCTATTTATTACTTTCATTTTAAAACGTTTATTCATAAACCGTTTTGGAAATCTTAGGTGTGTTACGTAATTTATATATAACTATCTTAATACAAAAGTTTACACTTTATTTTCATAATATCAATGAATACCATTTTATTTGTAGATTATGGTTTATTTCAAAAAGTGTGATAGAAATAAATTAAGACAATAAGAATTTGTTTAAAATTCATTTCATGTATTCTTTAGACATTACAAGTGTCTTCTACAAGAAATCTAAACTCACATTTGGAGGAATACTGCAAAAGTAACATCAATATTTTGAAAATGACTGTGTGAAATTTCTTTTCTAAAAATATGAAGATAATATTTCTTTCCTTAATGTTTGAATACTATTTTTTATCATAAGCCCGAGTTCTTACATTATGCTAAATCTGACTTCAGATATACTATGATACATTCCTTGTTTGCATGATATTATGATATCATCAGAAAAATCTATTTTTGATTTTTCCAGGGATTAAAAATTCATAGAAACTTCTATTTTTGATGTATTTTTGTGTCATATAAGTATGTTAGTTTTCTTTTTTGTTTCTTTGTTTCTTTTTAATTTTCTAAAAGATATATTGCTTAACTCATCATAGAATATAGAAGGATATTTTCAGTTTCATTACATAAATTGCAACTGATTTTTACTATATAAATTACAACTTATTTCGTTATATGTTTAATATATATATATATATATATATATATATATCTTATTATTCTGCCTAATGTAGTATGTCAAATTTACTACGGCTTTGCTCTGGAATTAAAACCC
Source organism: Salticus scenicus (assembly GCA_963930645.1). NCBI lineage: Eukaryota > Metazoa > Arthropoda > Arachnida > Araneae > Salticidae > Salticus > Salticus scenicus. Next base: position 286,182,822 of record OZ005653.1, on the reverse strand, counting down.
TGAGTTAAAATTTAAAAAGTGACAATTTTTTGTACATTTTTTAAAGCGCTCTATCTCCATAAAAATATGCGGCCTTATACGAATTTATATAGACTAGTGGTCGCCCAGTGGTCGAAATTCGACCATAATTAATTAAAATTATAAGTTTAAACATTATTAAGGTTCTATTGTCAAAGACTATACTTCTATAATCACAGATTTTGCCAAGGCTACACTGTTAATTTACCTAGTTTTTTCAAAAAATTATATGAAATTTAAATAAAAAAAATCCAAAAAATGATTAAAATAAAGAATGCCTTTTTTTATTTTTTTTTTTATTGAAACAAAAAGACATGCGATTAAAAAAAAAATGCTGTCCATTGAACTTGACATACATATTTCGATAATTTAATTAATGTTACAAAACTTCTCTGTAAACGATGTTTTTTGTAAAAACTCTTTCGTCGTTTGCTAAATGTCCTTGACCATTATATTCGGAAATATAAAATCTCAAACCGTCGAATGATCGAACTCTACTTGCTGCGACATACAATTGCCCATGTGTAAAAACTGGTCGATTCAATAAAATTCCAATTTTTTCGAATGTTTGTCCTTGAGACTTGTTTATTGTCATCGCAAATGCAGGTATTATAGGAAATTGAGTTCTTTGAAGGTTAAATGGTAAAGTAGTTCCGGAGTATGTTAAATTTATACGTGGAATCAAAATTCTCTTACTGCGTGCGGTCCCAGTTAAAACTTCGCAGTCAATTGCATGTCGATGCATAAATTTGATGCGCATTCTTGTTCCATTGACTAATGCTTCCTTTGTATTTAAGTTTCTGATCAGCAAAACGATGCAATTAACTTTCAATACTAACTAATGTGGTGGTAAACCACTAATAGTCAAAGAATTTAAAAACTCTACCGGATAGTTATTGATGGCATTGTCATTATCACAAATTATTTTATCATAGCTATGATATGTTCGCTGTTCACCAGGAATTTGATTAAGTATATCAGTATTAATCAAAGTACAATCATCATTTGTAGGCGCTAAAATAACGGAGTTCAATATATTTTCTGAGAATATGTTTTCGGAAATATTTCCATACACCTCATCAATAATATTATTTTTATCTCCTATTAATTGTTGAGGTATTTCGATAACATTTTCACCAAACTGAGGGAATTGTGGGGCTTCATCATTACCAATTTTTTTCAAGAATTCTACAAATTCTATTTCATTTGGTAAGGCTCTCATATTTCGAGTAAATGTAACTTTATGAAAATAAAGAAATTCATGCCAACTTTTGACACAATTTTCAATTAAAGTTCCACGTGATCCATTTGGGATAACTGGTAAGATTTGCCGAAAATCACCGCACAGAAGTATCGTTTTTCCTGCAAATGGTTTGTGTTTATCATTTTCATCGGATAGATCCCGCAGTAATCTGTCTATGATTTTCAACACTTGCAAAGGGCACATAGAAACTTCATCAATAATTATCAATGATGATGAATTTATGTAACGACCATAGCTACTATTTGCAGTAATATTTGCTACAGAATTTTCTAAAATGGGTATAGGCAATTTAAACACATTGTGTAAAGTCCTACCTCCAAGTAATAAAGTTGAAGCTATGCCACTGAACGCAGTTGCAATACAACGAAGATTAAGCGAATTTAATTTGTGAATAATTGCTGTTTGAGTGAATGTTTTGCCACAACCTGCATGAGCGGTTAAACAAAAAACATTGGATCCAGTATCATGATACAAAATTTCACGAATCACTTGATCAATGAGATTACGCTGTTCAATATTTGCAGCTTCATAATACTCACAAAACAGCATCTCTTGCTCTATTATATCAATAGTATTTGCTTCTTGTATTCTCTGCGAGTATGTGGGAACTGGTAAACCAAGTATCTGACCTGATAAATTATGAACATTCAAAATATCATCAATTTCTAATAGAGCTCTATTAAAAGATGCTTCTTCGTTATAAAGTCTCAGAAAATCTTCACTAAGATATACTTTAAATTCATTCCATAACGCTGATGCATTGGCTGGCACATTTATTGCACAAATGTAACCAAATAAATTCCGCATTTGTTTTGGTGTATGTAATTCTTTTGCTTCATTTAAACATTCGCGCCATTCATTATCATTTGAAGCAATTCCGCGAGCATGGCACGCTTCAACAAAAGAAGTGTATATAATTCCATTGTATGTTCTAACATCCTCAAATGATTTTGGACCACAAACATGTAATAAAAGCAATCGTAAGTGGAAAAGTTCGATGTCTTTTGGTGACACTACATACATCCGTGTAATAATTTTATCACCTCCACGGCTTCTCTTCTTCCATTTTTTTCGGGAATCTTCCCACACATAATGCAAAGGAATTTCAATATACTTATATTCTCGTGCTGATGGATCTGATCGATTCAATTCAAAAAATGCTAATAATTTTGTGTGTCTTACATTGTCAATTGCTTGACGTTCTTGCCCTTCTCGAAAGTAAACATTCTGTCGTCGCGGTAAATGAATATCAAGTCTGATGATAACATGTGACTGAAAATGCATTGGTAATTCATAGATGCGCCATATAGCTTCAGTTGATCCAACATAACGACCAATTAAAAAATTTTTAACTTCATTAATTTCTATATTTTGACCTTGTTCATTTTCCCCAGAATCTAATTCAACGGATGCACTGTCATAGCCTTTATACACGTATTTATAAATGTATTTGACGCTTTTGACTGTAGTACATACTTCAACATTTATATGGCAATTAAATTTGGCAAGTAAATATGGATTGTATGGTACAACGTACCGATTGTCAAGGCAACTACCACGAACTTCTGCATGCGTACCATTATCACGCCTTCGGTATAATGGATATCCATTTAACGATTCACATGTAAATTCATTAAATCGTTTTGGATAATCTTTTATGCATTTTCCATCTCTCATACATACAGAATTAGGATTAAGGACACCGCATGGACCATGCATCATGTGTTTTACAACATATTCATGTAATGTCGGATGTGTTTGAATGTTAGGAATCTCCGCAGATACAACTTTATCAATATCGATAGCATTAACAATTTTATCTTGCTCATTTAAAGTGAGTAAAATGTGAGCATGAGGCAATCCTCTTTTTTGAAATTCAATTGTATAAATGAGTGCTTCAACTTTACCAAAGATATTTTTTTGTATAAGGCCCTCAATTAATGCTTTCAATTTTGACTTGAATACACGCACAATAATTTCAGGTCTAAAATTAGCAGTTTCACCTACACCAATATTGTTAACTATTTCCGGCCAACTTGGATTGCAAGTCATTGTAATAAATAAAGAAGGTTTTCCAAAATGTTGTACAATTGACATTGCATCTAAATAATTCTGATACATATTTACTCTACGGCCAACATTACTGGCATTGATGTTCGATTCTAAGTAGTCTGTTAAATTGTTGTAAACTTCAGACCTAAGAATTATTTGATTTTGTCGAATGAAATGTAATCGTGAGCCCTCTATTCTCACATACATATCAACTATCCATTGCAGAAATAGCTTTTGTGAATGGTGTAATATGCTGAAGTCTTCTCTAATTGCAAGTCGATAGGCTGCATACTGAAGCATTGTTAATTTATTTCTGGGCGCTCTTGAATTAGATATAGTTGGTGCATTATGAGTCATATTCATATGCCACCCAGTATCACCATTTGGAAAAAGTAGTGGATACGCTAAAGGATCTAATGATGAATCCAAAACTGAGATATTTTTAATGATACCATTAACTTTTGAAAATGAAATCATATTTCGTTCAAAAGGTGGCTCACCATCAACTGTACTAAATATTACTGCTACATCAGTTTGAACTGCATCATTGAAACGGCGTAGATCTAAATCATGATTTACTTTAATGAGCATACAAATTTCTTTATTTTGATTTTCAACTCTTTGACAATGATGTTTCATTTGCAATGAATGACCGAACAAAAGGATTACTGCGTTCCAATTCGAGAGAAATTTCGCGCATTATGTTGTTGTTACATGTTTGATTAAAACGTTCTTGTAATCTATAATTGATAGCAGTGTCAACATCATAAAAATATAATTGCGCATAACATGGTGAACGACCATGTGCAGCAGTCATTGGACCCGATCTGTGATAAAAAACATCATGTATTTTGAAATGATACACTCCACTTGTAACTGCCTCGGATACTTGAGCTTCTGAGCTAACCATAGCAAATGATGAATTGTATTTGCGAATATTTTCAAAATAATTTTTTGACTTACTTTTTATTGAAGGTTCATTTGAAATAAGTCCATCATACAATGATTTAAAATATTCATTTTGACTTAAGGGCGGTAATATTGCTTTACCCTTATGACAACATGAAGTGAATGCAGTTCTGTCACCTAAAGTGACTTCAGATTCAAAATGTTTCGCATTGCAAAACCTGCATTCCAAATCCATTAATCCACAATCATAACTATAAAAAACTTTTGGAATGACATTTCGTGCACATTTAAATTTATCTGTCAAATTCACTTCTTCATTCTGTATAATATTAACACTATTTGTATTTTCATTACTATTATTATTATGTGTCCGCAAATATAGATTCCTTCTTCTTTGTCTCTCAATCCGACCCGTTAATGTTCTATGTCGAGGCATAATAAAAGTAGAAAAAAACTTTCATCGTCATTAGAAAAAATAGTTATTTTTTTTTATTTTAGGTTGATTTCTTTAGAAACTGATCTATACAAATTGAATGAGTTGAGTTGAGTTGAGTTGATTAATTAGTATATATATAATGCAAAACTTGTGTGTTTTTAAAAAATATTAGCATTCTGCGATAACTCTTTCAGATGAAACTGGCTATTTAAAAAATAACTCATTGTTATTAACTTTTATTATTGTTATTAACATATTAACTTTTTATTATTAATTGAAATTTCAAAATTTTGGCAACAGTATAAAAAAATGAAAATGCTAATTTTAATCTGGAAATAAAACCCGATAATATAGTCTTTGAATTGCACCTTTGTCGTTTCACAAATGTTCTAATTTCTCGTCTTTGTCGTTGTATTTTTAAAAAATATTAGCATTCTGCACTTCTTCTCTATATAAACTATAAGTGTGCGAAATTTCATAATCCTCCGTCCGCGCAATTTTCGTAAAAAGGGGTACAAAGTTTTTGCTTCACGTATTAATATATAGATTTTATTATTAATTGAAATTTCAAAATTTTGGCAACAGTATAAAAAAATGAAAATGCTAATTTTAATCTGGAAATAAAACCCCATAATATAGGCTTTGAATTGCACCTTTGTCGTTTCACAAATGTTCCAATTTCTCGTCTTTGTCGTTGTATTTTTAAAAAATATTAGCATTCTGCACTTCTTCTCTATATAAACTATAAGTGTGCGAAATTTCATAATCCTCCGTCCGCGCAATTTTCGTAAAAAGGGGTACAAAGTTTTTGCTTCCCGTATTAATATATAGATAATAAGAAAAGCTGTTTAGTTATATTCTGCAGTCAGAACGCATTTCAAGCATTAGTTTTTACAGGGTGATCACCGATATATTTATTTTTCTTTAATTTTTTACTGATCCTCCTTTTACTTTCGGTGCAAAACTTTCACTGAAATATATGAAGCATAACATGTTGAGTATACTTCTTAAATTTCAATAACATTTGTCAATACTGTTTGAGATACTTGACAAAATGTCTAAAAGTGTCAGGTGATGTTAATATTTTGGCAATTCAGTGTATATATATACCACTTTCTTTTAAAATGCTGATAGTAAAATGAAAGTATTGTTTTTTAATGGAGCCTCGTTTCTGATATTTTTAAATCATCAAGGGGCTCTACCCTTTGCTTGCTCCGCTCACCAAACCCAGAGGAAGGCTTCGCCTCCCCCCTCCCCCCGTTTGGTTCACTTGTTAATCCCTGTGAGGCTCTGCCGGCATATTCGCTTTTTTGTCTTTCCCTGTATATGAATATTAATAGTGAATAACGAAAGATAACAGCAGAAAATATTATAAAAATCCCCAAATTCAATGTGAAATTGAAATATATAACATTTAATACTACATTATTATTATTTTATTTTAATAAAATAATTTTTTTTTTCAGAATAGATAGAAATTTGTAATGTCTAGGCCATTTTACGTTACAGCTTTAGTATATAACTCCTTTGGCGACTTTTAAATTTTTGACACTATTTGGTGATGATATTTTTAAAATAATTACTTGTTAAAAAAAAAAAAATCTAGTACATATTAGTTTTTATAATGCCTATACTTTTTACTATTCAATGTTTTTATTTAATTTAGGGCCGTATATAGTATTCATATAGAGGAAGGCTTCGCCTACCCCCGTAGTATTTTTGGTCTAATTTACCGGTGTCTTAAACGAAATATATACTTAAACTTAAAACGTTTCTTTACACACAAATTCCATGTCAAATAAACACAGCTGAAAACCTCGCCCCCTCAGACTTTTATGACACCAGTCTCATTAGAAGGTTTTTAATTGAAATTGACTTTGTCATCGTGTCTTCGCGTCACGCTAGTAAACAATGCGCCTTCATTTTAAAGTAAATATAAGCTATTCCGTTTGTCGCTGTGTGGCTCGTTTTGGTAAGAGCGTCCTGTTAATAACGCGGTGGTTGTGAGTTCGGTCCCTGGAAGGTCCAGCGTGTTAGTTTTTGCAGATAATTAGTAGAAAAGGTGTTAATTGAAACAAGAAAACTTTTCGTTGCTTGCACTAAGAATTTTTTGAGCAGTTTTTTTAAGAAGCATTTTTGTTATTTAGATAGTGGAAAACACAAAACATTTTAGATATTAAAAAAGCACAAAATAAAATGTTTTAAGTAAAAAATACATTAAAAAATATTTTTAGAAGCTTTATATATATGTATATATAAACATTATATATTACTATTATATGAAATTGGATTTGCCATCGGCTTTTTGTCACGTTAAAAAAACAAGACGCTTCCATTATATATATTAAAAAAAAAAAAAAAAAATGTAAGTTACTCATTGTATTTCTTAATGAATCAGCTGGTTACAGCGTCATGTTGATAATGCGAGAGTCGTGTGTTCGATCCTCGCCAGGCCGAGGTGTTTTTTGCAAATAATTAATAGAAAAAGTGTCAATTAATAAAAGAAAATATTTCGTTGTGTACACAGTATCCTAATAATTTTTCAAAAGTTTTTAAACGGCTTTTTATCTAGTTACAAAAAGCACAAAATTAAAATGTAAGTAAAAATAAATAAATAAATACAATTTTTTAGAAGCTTTTTATTAGTTAGAAGCTTTTTATATGAAATTGACTTGGTCATCGTGTCTTCCTATCACGCTAGTAAACAATTAAAGTAAATATAAGCCGTTCCGTTTGTGGCTACGTGGCTCAGTTGGTCAGAGCGTCAGTTTAATAACACCGTGTGGTCGCGAGTTCGGTCCCCGGGAGGTACGGAGTGTTAATTTTTGAGGATAATTACTAGAAAAGGTGTCAATTGATAAAAGAAAATTTTTCGTTGACTACACAATATCTTAAGAATTTTGCGAAAACAATTTTTAAGAAGTTTTTTTTTTTTTTTTTTTTTTTTTTTTTTTTTTATATTAGAAAACACAAAACATTCTTAGATGTTAAAAAAGCTCAAAATTAAAAGTTTCGAGTACAAAATACATAAATAAATTTTTTAGAAGCTTTATGTATATATATATATATATTATATATTATTATATGAAGTTGAATTTGTCATCGCGTTTTCTGTCACGATAAAAAACAAGACGAAAAAAAAAAAAAATGTAAGCAATTCATTGTATTTCTTAATGGCTCAGTTGGTTAGAGCGTCATGTTAATTTTTGCAAATAATTAATAGAAACGGTGTTAGTTGATAAAAGGAAATATATCGTTGTGTACACAGTATCCTAATAATTTTTAAGAGTTTTTTTTAAATAGCTTTTTATCTAGTTACTAAAAAGCACAAAATAAAAATTTAAATAAAAATAAATAAATAAATAAAGTTTTTATAAGCTTTTTATTGAAACTGCATTTCGTTATCGCGTCTTCATGTCACGCTAATAAATATGGCACCGCAACTTTAAAGTAAATGTCAGCAGTTCTTACAGTCGCTCGTTGGCTCAGTTGGTCAGAGCGTCGTTAATGCGATGGTGGTGAGTTCCATCCCCGAAGGATCGATGTGTTAAATTTTGTAGATAATTAATAGAAAATGTGTCAAATGATAAAAGGAAATTTTTCATTGTCTACGCAGTATTCTAAGAATTTTTGAAGAGTTTTTTTAAGAAGCTTTTTTTAGATATTAAAAAGCACAAAATAAAAAGTTTTATATATATGTACATATTCTTTTAGAAGCATTTTATTGAAACTGGATTTTTATCATCTTGCCTTTGTGTCATTCTGAAGAAGAAGGCGCCTCCACTTTAATATAAATTTAAACAACCTTTTTCGTCTTCGTTAGCGCATTTGGTTAGAGCGTCATGGTGATAACGCGATGCTCGTGGGTTCGACCCTTGCAAGCCGATGTGTTGCTTTTTTGCAGATCATTAATAGAAACTATGTCAACTGATAAAAGAAAATCTTTCATTGTCTACACATTATCATAAGGAATATTTAAAGAAGCTATTTTTTGAGTTACTATAAAACGCACAAAATAAAAATTTTAGTAAAAATATAAATAAAAATGACACTGAAAGTTTTTTTTTATTATTATTGTGTAGCCCTAAAAAGCCCAAAATAAAAATTTATTCTTGCAGAGACATGCTATAAAATCATAAAAGTGTCAACAACAAGAAAATTTTAAAGAAAAATATAGATATTTCACTTTTGCAAAAGGTGAAAAATTTTAAATATTCTAAATATTTTAAAAAGCATTCGAGAACAATATTCCTTTTGTATAAGTATTTGTGAGATTTTTCTAGAATGTTCTATGGTTTTTCTTGACAGTTAGACTTTTGGTTAGAACGTCATGCTGATAATGCAATGATCGTTGGATTCGGTCCTCGAAAGACGATATAGTACTTTTTTTCCAGATAAATAATCGAAAAAAAAATGTCAATTGATAAAAGACAATCTTCCGTTGTCTACAAAATATCCTAAGAAATTTTAATTAGTTTTTTTAAGAAGGTTTTTTCTTTTTGTAACTAAAAAGCACAAAATAAAATATAAGTAAAAAATCATTTTTTAAAATTAGAAGCTTTTTATTGTGAAGCCCTAAAAAGCATAAAATAAAATTTATTCTGGCAAAGACATGCTACAAAGAAATGAAAGTTTCAACACTAAGAAAATTTTAGAGAAAAGTATAAGTACTTTCCTTTTCAAGAGATGAAAATTTTTTAATGTTCAAAATATTTTAAAAAGCTTTCGAGACATTTGAAATTTCTGGCCAAACGAACGATTATATAAAAACTAATAACTAAGAATATTGGTCTCGAAAGATTTTTAAAATATTTTGAACTTTCAAAAATTTTCATCTCTTGAAAAGGAAAGTACTTATACTTTTCTCTAAAATTTTCTTAGTGTTGAAACTTTCATTTCTTTGTAGCATGTCTTTGCCAGAATAAATTTTATTTTATGCTTTTTAGGGCTTCACAATAAAAAGCTTCTAATTTTAAAAAATGATTTTTTACTTATATTTTATTTATTTGTTGAATAGAGAAATAAATGTATACGAATTAATAAGTCCCTACCTCTTTTAGTCTTTTATATACAGGGCTGCAAAAATGGGTAAAAAATGCAAATTTTCAAAATTCGTCTACTACAAATGTACCCATATTTTGTGTTTTAATTATCTTAGAGGTATAAGATTGATAGCATTAGAAAGCTTATAATACAGGTTTTCAAATGATGAAGACAGGTAACACACCGTGTTCCCAATGATATATGTCTGGCTCCACCCACTTTATAGAATTCGCCCACTGTTTATAATTTATCAAAGTTATTTTGTGAAAATCTTCAGCACAGAAATATTCTAACCACAAAACTAAATTTTACTTAGTTTGAAATCTTCTCGTTTCAACTTTAAAAACCTTTACGTTAATTTAATATATTTTATTTTTTTAAATTTAGACGATTACATTTTTAAAAAGAAATTTAAGAAGATTGATATTTTTTGTTTACATTCAGTTTTATCACTTCTGTTTAAGCAGCCGACAGCTGCACAAAACTTGAGCAACATACTTGAAAAAAAATGCAAAACTTAACAGATGTACAACAACATTAAATAACTTACGATAAATTTCGTAGGCCAACATTGGTACTCAAGAGTTAAATACTAACCGAAGTGTCAATCGTCCATGCCTAAATGATGTCCAATTTCCTATTTTGGGAACGATATCGAAAAAGATGCGCCGACTCAAATGGGTTAAACTAGCCCAATAACTCCTCGAAGTTCTCTTCTGGCACAGCTCCAGATATTCAACAAACTCATCCTCATTGTATTGTAATTACCAATACGCTGTGTAATCTCTCCAAATATAGATTTTAATGGGATTAATGCCCAATTTCTCCTAAGTAGCAAAAGCGCGAACTCTCCCATTTTGGTATGAGAGATTGCGCAGCCTATTATTCAATAATTATTTGATCTTATTGAGAACTTTTCATGTTCGTATTTTTAATCTAAGCTAATAATTATGAGAAAACTTTTAATTGAAATATGTTTTATACTACTGCCATTCTATAAAAAATCCTATGAAGTGGAATTAAAAGTCAAGCATTTATTTTTTAAAACAAGAGAGAGAGAAAAAAAAAACACGTTTTATTAGACCTATGAAATAATCAATATGAACTTTTAGGTCAGCATTCCACTGTTGTTGTCGTACAAGTACCGTGAGTAGCAACGCTCGCAACCTGTTCCTTCCCTCCGATCCTGTATGTGCACAATCTCTCCTACCGCGCAGTCTCTCGTAGCTTTAACTTATATGTCATAATCTCATAATAAGATAGTGATTATTCCTTTTTTTTTATTCAAAAAAAGTAAAGAAATATTAAATGTAATTCATTTTTAAAGATGTAGTCCAGAAAGCACAGAATTTATTTTCTTTCGACATTTAGGGTTATAATTTTCTAAAATGAAAATTATCTGCTCTCACCATTGTAGTAAAATTGAAGCTAAATTTTGTTAATTTGTATAGAAAATTACGGAAGAAATTTTGATGTAGACGTAATTTATTACCTTTGTCTAATTTTCTTTATCTACCCATATAATTAGTGATGAAAAATTTCCCTGCATGTTCCACCTTCCCTTTTTATTTCCAAAAAAAATCTGAAATAAATCTTCTTTCCAATATATTATGAATGAAAAATTGTCAGAATTGGAAAATTAATGAATGGTATTTTTAATTTAAAGTATAGCTTAAGCTTATATATTTCACTCTGGACACACAATTATGATTTTATAGATCACATTATACGAAAGTGTAATTTAGATTAAAAAAAAATATTCTTATTAGATTTTAGTATCTATAACAATGATTTCACAAAATGTATATTTTCTTATATGTATATACATTTAATACACATTTTAACATATAATTAACGTGTTTTTAAGGGAAAAAAAATAATATATCATATAACAATAAGTGTTTTTTTTCTTGTGTGTGTGTGTGTATCTCAAAAATGGCCCAAACGATTTTCTTAACAGTTGCTACATAAACACTCTATTAGATGTCCTTTCGAATGATATAGTTAGTCAGTCCAGGAAAATTGACAGGCATCCTGTATAAATAGCTCAATTTCAGGTCTCGCAAGCGCGTTCCTTTAAAGTGGATTGTATTGATGACTTTTCAAATTCGCCGTATAAACTTCCTTTAAAATATCATTTTGTATGTAATTGTTGTTTTCCGGTCAATAATTGAGAATTCTAAGTTTGGGTAATAGTTGGTACCTGAAAAACGGCTCTAACGATTTTCTTGAAAATTGTTACATAAGTCCATTTTAGATATCCTTTCTCATGTATTAGGTGGTTATTAGAGGAAAATTAACAGTCATCCTGAATAGGTAGGTTAGTTTTAGATCTCAGAAACTGGTGTTTCAAAAAATAACTCTATCTTTTTCATTTATTTATTTTTTATTCTTTCACTTGCTATGTAAGCTTTGTTTAATTTGTCTTTACATGTGTATCAAGTTTTTCTTACCGAAAAAAATTATGTTTCTACTTCGTTAGGTATATTTTATGTCTTCTGATCACATTATCTCCAAAAAATGCATGTAATACGTGTAATAGTGGGTAAAGGAAGTCGTGTGGTTGTTTTACACCAGATTTTTTATTTATTTTTATGTAATTTCATTCAAAAAAGAATACTCAGGTTATAAAATGTTAATTTGCTTCATTTATAGCTTGTTGTCCCGGTAAAATAGTTCATTTCCCTTTCACCCGTTAGCTTCACCAAGGCAGGTATTGGACATGGAGCCAAATTTAGTGACTTTTTCACTCTTTGGCCACTTTTTTTAGTGACCTTGGCGAGAAAATCCTTATTAATTTGAGCTCTGTCTCTAATAGAACCGAAGTTACCAGAAAATTCTTGGTCTACAAAGATGATATAAAGGAGTGCCAGTCAGTGAGGTCGAACTGGCTTAGTGTATGTAGCTCCTAACTGAACCTCTTTCATTACAGCCGATCGTTGTGTGTTAATGATTTGCTGCAGCTTACGCTCTGAGTTTAGTAATGTCACCTATTATTTAAGCTGTGTTTTCTGGTCAAACTGAATTTGATAATTGATTTAATGATATTCAGAATACTCCAGATATTCAACAAACTCATCCTCATTGTATTGTAATTACCAATGCGCTGTGTAATCTCTCCATATATAGATTTTAATGGGATTAATGCCCAATCTCTCCTAAGTAGCAAAAGCGCGAACTCTCCCATTTTGGTATGAGAGATTGCGCAGCCTATTATTCAATAATTATTTGATCTTATTGAGAACTTTTCATGTTCGTATTTTTAATCTAAGCTAATAATTATGAGAAAACTTTTAATTGAAATATGTTTTATACTACTGCCATTCTATAAAAAATCCTATGAAGTGGAATTAAAAGTCAAGCATTTATTTTTTAAAACAAGAGAGAGAGAAAAAAAAAACACGTTTTATTAGACCAATGAAATAATCAATATGAACTTTTAGGTCAGCATTCCACTGTTGTTGTCGTACAAGTACCGTGAGTAGCAACGCTCGCAACCTGTTCCTTCCCTCCGATCCTGTATGTGCACAATCTCTCCTACCGCGCAGTCTCTCGTAGCTTTAACTTATATGTCATAATCTCATAATAAGATAGTGATTATTCCTTTTTTTTTATTCAAAAAAAGTAAAGAAATATTAAATGTAATTCATTTTTAAAGATGTAGTCCAGAAAGCACAGAATTTATTTTCTTTCGACATTTAGGGTTATAATTTTCTAAAATGAAAATTATCTGCTCTCACCATTGTAGTAAAATTGAAGCTAAATTTTGTTAATTTGTATAGAAAATTACGGAAGAAATTTTGATGTAGACGTAATTTATTACCTTTGTCTAATTTTCTTTATCTACCCATATAATTAGTGATGAAAAATTTCCCTGCATGTTCCACCTTCCCTTTTTATTTCCAAAAAAAATCTGAAATAAATCTTCTTTCCAATATATTATGAATGAAAAATTGTCAGAATTGGAAAATTAATGAATGGTATTTTTAATTTAAAGTATAGCTTAAGCTTATATATTTCACTCTGGACACACAATTATGATTTTATAGATCACATTATACGAAAGTGTAATTTAGATTTAAAAAAAATATTCTTATTAGATTTTAGTATCTATAACAATGATTTCACAAAATGTATATTTTCTTATATGTATATACATTTAATACACATTTTAACATATAATTAACGTGTTTTTAAGGGAAAAAAAATAATATATCATATAACAATAAGTGTTTTTTTTCTTGTGTGTGTGTGTGTATCTCAAAAATGGCCCAAACGATTTTCTTAACAGTTGCTACATAAACACTCTATTAGATGTCCTTTCGAATGATATAGTTAGTCAGTCCAGGAAAATTGACAGGCATCCTGTATAAATAGCTCAATTTCAGGTCTCGCAAGCGCGTTCCTTTAAAGTGGATTGTATTGATGTCTTTTCAAATTCGCCGTATAAACTTCCTTTAAAATATCATTTTGTATGTAATTGTTGTTTTCCGGTCAATAATTGAGAATTCTAAGTTTGGGTAATAGTTGGTACCTGAAAAACGGCTCTAACGATTTTCTTGAAAATTGTTACATAAGTCCATTTTAGATATCCTTTCTCATGTATTAGGTGGTTATTAGAGGAAAATTAACAGTCATCCTGAATAGGTAGGTTAGTTTTAGATCTCAGAAACTGGTGTTTCAAAAAATAACTCTATCTTTTTCATTTATTTATTTTTTATTCTTTCACTTGCTATGTAAGCTTTGTTTAATTTGTCTTTACATGTGTATCAAGTTTTTCTTACCGAAAAAAATTATGTTTCTACTTCGTTAGGTATATTTTATGTCTTCTGATCACATTATCTCCAAAAAATGCATGTAATACGTGTAATAGTGGGTAAAGGAAGTCGTGTGGTTGTTTTACACCAGATTTTTTATTTATTTTTATGTAATTTCATTCAAAAAAGAATACTCAGGTTATAAAATGTTAATTTGCTTCATTTATAGCTTGTTGTCCCGGTAAAATAGTTCATTTCCCTTTCACCCGTTAGCTTCACCAAGGCAGGTATTGGACATGGAGCCAAATTTAGTGACTTTTTCACTCTTTGGCCACTTTTTTTAGTGACCTTGGCGAGAAAATCCTTATTAATTTGAGCTCTGTCTCTAATAGAACCGAAGTTACCAGAAAATTCTTGGTCTACAAAGATGATATAAAGGAGTGCCAGTCAGTGAGGTCGAACTGGCTTAGTGTATGTAGCTCCTAACTGAACCTCTTTCATTACAGCCGATCGTTGTGTGTTAATGATTTGCTGCAGCTTACGCTCTGAGTTTAGTAATGTCACCTATTATTTAAGCTGTGTTTTCTGGTCAAACTGAATTTGATAATTGATTTACAAACCTGTAATTTTCTGGAGTTTTCTGTGAATAAACTTTTAATTGTATACAAGTTTCGCCTTTCATTCATAGACAATTCACGAATCCCCGAGTAACCAACAATATTATTTTCCAACATAACAAACACGTCTATCAGTATTTTTTTTTACTTTCCGAACACTATAGAAAGGAAAGTATTGTAATCATGTCAAAAATCCGAATTTGAGATTTTGATGTTTCTATACGTTTCGAGGTCCCCTTAGTATGTTTTCACTATTTTTACAATGATGTATATATGTGTGTGTGTATGTATATGTGTATGTACGTGTGTGTATGTGTCTTAGTGAACACGCTAGCGTCTATACGCTTTGCTCGAATGAGCTGAAATTTGGTACGTATGTTGTAAGCCATAGTAGCACGAGCTGTATAGATTTTGGTGAATTTAGTACTTACAGATTTTACAGGGACACAAAGAAAAATTCTTTATCATTACGGCCTATGGGACCAAATTTTCAAAAGTGCGATAGCATCTAAACTCCTTATTTAATATAGCTGAAAATTTATATGAATATTATAAGTCACTGTTGCTCTAACTATAAGCTTTTTAATGAATGTAGCGTTTATAGGTTTTTAATGGGACACAACGAAAAATTCTTTGTCATTATAATCTATGGGCTCAATAACAAGTTCAATAACGTTAAACTAAAAATCGTGTTCTATATGGAGAAAAATATTCAAACATCTTATTATAATTTTCTCCCTTTTGTTTATTTAACAACTCCTCTCACTTTACTTTATCTACAAAACCGTTAATTACTCAGTGTTCAGAAAGTCGAGTGGAGTCACTCCTGAATTTTTTTTCTTTGAAACGTTCTATGTTTTGTATGATTTAGAAATATTGTACTTTTACCACAGAAAAACATCAGATTGAAGATATATACATATTGTCTAATAACTTAGTCATGCTAAAACTGTACGAGAAAGAGATGGTAAACATATTTACATGTTCTTCGTTAAATATTAATTTTCCTTTGTAATATATAAAATAAATAAGAATAAATTAATATTAAAAGAATACTTGCTTCAAATTACTATGCATAAGTGTCTATAAGCTTGCATTTCTATATAATTAGTTTAGAAATGAACAACTGAGATTGCCAAATATACTTCAAAAAAATAAAATAGGTGCTGTTTAATACAAATTATATTAGAACTAAACTTATTAAACACAACCATATTTTTTAGTAATGCATTTTGTTATGAGAAGAAAAAAAAAAAGGAATACGGTGCCATTTAATTATCATACTTGCTTGGAAAATAATATCTTTCAATGGTATCTTTTCGTAATATTTTCTAGACTAAATTCATTAAAACTGTCTTTGGGAAAAATATTTTCTCAGAGAATAATAGTAAAAGAGTCTTTATGATAGTAAAAAAAAAAAAAAAATTTTAATGCATTATGCAAAAATATATAAATAAAACAAAATAAAAATTCTGTAATTTTTTTTTTTTTTTTTTTTTTTTTTTTAGGAAAACTAAATAAAAAAATTTTGTATATACATATATATTTTTATTTAGTTTTTTTTATAAAAATATGACGTCAAATATATTTTTAAAGAATATTTTTACAGATTATTCTGTTGTTATATTTTGAGAGTTCTGTTGTGTTCAAAATTAATGAACCTGTATATAGCAAACACTATAAATCCTGAAGACTCATTATAATGGAAAATGTTGATGGTTATGTTGTTTTCTAGTAAGATATTTTACTCATTTTCTAACAACAGCAGCTTTGTTTCAATACATTTTACTAGCAGCAGTAGTTCCTAGGCTTGTTTAATACAGAAATTAGCAGCTTACAGTTTTATTACTTTACAAAAGATTGCATAAAAAAATTAGCAAAATATAGTTTTCTTTTTTACTTCCTTATACAAAGTATAAGGAAGTATAGTAATCCCGATTTGTGAAATGGATTTTGCATTTCACATTGCTCGAAACCGAATGATCGCTGAATGTTGCCAATTTATACGTGTGACTGTCATGATGTCTAGTTGTACACCTGCAAGTGTCGTCTTAACACGAGCTCTCGTTTTAGAGATATAAGGGACTTTACACGATTTTTCGGGACGTCTGTATGTATGTGTGTGTGTGTGTGTATGTCGCATAACTCAAAAACGGCTGGACGTCGAAAGTTGCGAATTGGTACATATGTTTGTTATAACATCTAGTTGTGCACCTCCATTTTTGGACTTTGTATGATTTTCCGTTTTGGAGATATTTAGGAAAATTAGGTTCATAATGGCCAAAATGTATCAAAAAACGGTAATAACTCAAAAACGGTTTGGACAAATCTTGCAATTTAACTAACTTCTCAACTAGCTAGAGATTTAAAACTTTCAGAAGAGTTCAGAATGCAATAACAATGTCTTATTTAATACTTTTAGTCAACTGTTTCTAATACAACAGAAAATTTATTTAACTAACTTCTCGACTAGCTAGACATTTGGAACTTTCAGACTAGATCAGAACACGGTGAAAATGCATTTTTTAAATACTTTTAGCAACTGTTTAGGGTCCCTGCTGTCTTCGGCAGCGTTACCAGTACAAATCTTGCAATCGATTTTTAACTAACTTCCCGACTAGCTACACATTTAAAACTTCCGGGAAAACTCAGAACACCCCCAGTAGCACATAACGTTGTTTCAGCGTTGTTATAACTAGTTTTTCACTGTTCAGACTTACTTTCAACGCTATAACAACGTTATGTGCTACCTGGGACGGTGCCAATGCATTTTTAAAGTATTTTTAGCCAAATGTTTTAGGTCACTGCTGCCTTCGACAGCGTTTATATGGTCCAACAGAAAATTTATTTAACAAACTTCCCGACTAGCTAGACATTTGAAACTTTCAGAATTGTTCAGAATACGGTGAAACTGCATTTTTAAAAATATGTTTAGCCATTTTTTTTTGGGTCCTTGCTACCTTCATCAGCGTTACCAGTACAAATCTTGCATCGGTTTTTAACTAACTTTCAGAAAAGCTCAGAACACGGTGATAATTCATTTTTTTTAAAATATTTTTAGCCAACTGTTTCGGGTCCAATGTCAATGTTTTTTAACATTATGTATATTTCTAAAAGTGTATAAGGAAGTCATGTGGTGCCCACATCAGATTTTTTTTGTTCTGTGACGTCAGAAGATGCCCTATTACAAATTTCAAAAGAAAATTACTTGTAATCATTTACCTTAAGTATTATGTAAAATTACAGACAAAAATACACAGAGATGTTAAAAAATCAGCTTAATGGTAGAAGTTTAATAACTAATTTTAATTTAATTCATTATTGGCAAGAATATATTTGTTACTCAGAATGCTTTTTTTAAATTAAATAATTTTTAATAATCATTTTAAATTTTCGTTGATAAATAAATAATAAAAATAAATAAAGCTATTAAAAAGAAGAATCACAAAAATAAATTAAATAATAATAATAATAAATGCAGAATAATGATTGAGGAACTAGATTATTTATTTTTAACTATGAATTGTTGTAAATTACAAATTTAGAGAGACTCTGGATAAACATATCAGTATATTTCCAGAAATTTGTACAGTGTAGTTAAAGAAAAAATATGCTCAGATGTTCATCTGTCAAAAGGAAATATTAAAAAAAAGTTTAGTTATTCATCTCTAATGTGGTGTAGTTAAAGAAAAAGTATGCTCAGATGTTCATCTATCAAAAGGAAATATTAAAAAAAAGTTTAGTTATTCATCACTAATGTGGTACTATTGCTTTGTGGTACTACTTCTTTTTTTCTTTCGGTGTATATATATATATATATAAAGAGAGAGAGAGAGTATGTATCAATAACACGCATTTCGTATACTATAAATGCAATATGTCTTAGAAATTTTGAAATACAGATTCAATTCATAAATTATATCGAGCACAAAAATATATATCTATAATATATACAATAAATTATAAAAAAAATATTGAACAAATCAATAAATTAACTTTTAGCAGCACTAACATTTTGTATCACAGTTAAAAAAATTTTATGATTCTTTCTTTATTTTTTCCCCTTTATATATATATATATATATATATATATATATATATATATATATCACTATAAAAAGCTTGGTGGAATTAAATTTTATTGTTAATGAGATGAAACTATGATGAAATTTGTGTAAAGATGAGAAAAGCAATATTTGTACAGAGATACTTCTATATGTACAGAGATAGAAGAATCTAAAAAAAAAAAAAGAAGAAGGAGAATAAGAAATGTTGTCAGTACTATTTAATATTATCGTTCAATTAATACGAAATTAAAAAAAAATAATAACATGTTATGAGTTAGAATGACTACAATATTTACCATGAAAATAACTGCTATTAAAAAAAAGATTAATAAATTGAAATTTATTAATTTATTTCTATAAAATTAATCTATTTTATAATTAATATATTTCTATAAAACTAATTTTTATTAAATAAAAATTAAATCTATCATTTTATAGTAATACGTTTCAAAGAAATACACTAATAAATTTATATAAATATGATTATGCATTTTATAAATCTTATATATAAAAAATATATTTTTATATATAAACCCTCAGGAAAGAGCCTCTTTATTATATTGGTATTCACGGATAGATTCGTAAAGAACGAAAAAGCGTTTGATTCTAGTCCATAAATGAAATGATTACCTACTTTTAGTTTTATTCTTGTAAAGGTTACGGCTTACTTTCAAATCATTTTTTAAGCATTCTAATAGAATGTATTAATTTTATTATGATAAATGGGAAAGATTGCTGATAAAACACACATAAACTAAATGCCATTTCTGGAGCGCAATATACCGAAAATATTTGTGTGCACGATTGATAACTATTATATACACCAAAACCTATACATCTAATTCTATGTAACACATAAATATTTATCTACCAATTTTCTAGTCAACCGCATATAGTTTTGGAATTATTTTGTGTACTTTGTAACTTGATTGCTAATTCTGTGCCTACCATTTCGTACAGAAACCATGCATTTAAGAATTCTAATAACATTTGTTATTTTTTTTATTTTAAAATGTGTGTAACCATATTGAAATGCATTTCTTTTTAATATGTAGTCCATAGGTCGTAATAGCAGGAAATTTATTTGCATGTTCTTATGCGCGATCTGTTAATAATTTATGCATACACAAAAGGTGATTCTATGTAACTCATCAATTATTTGTACAAAATTTGGTGTCAAATTTATAGTTAAATAATGGGTCGGATATAATGTCTATCCTTTTTAACTAATTTCTAATTCTTTGCCTACCACTTTCCACAAAACATTTGATTTTAATGATTCTAATAACACATTTTTAACTTTACACATAAATCTTGAATATTTGTATCGAATTTGACGCCACTTGGATGATTACATATAATGTTTCTGATTTTTTTTTTTTTTTTTTTTTTTTTTTGTCTGTAAATTAATTATTAATCCCCTGCACACATATTTCTATATTAAATATCACTGTAAGTATCTTAATAATGTATATTAAATTCATTATGGTTAATGAAGTTTAATGGCGCAATTAGACAAGACCATATTTACCTCAATTCTCATTTGAGTCAATTTTTCCTCCAGTTTCTGACGGCTGAAATCCAAAAGAAGGTTACAGATATTTTATAAAGGTCACCTGAATAACAGTACTCAGTTTTTTTACGATGTCCATCAAATTCATTATGTTAAATGAAGTTTAATGCCGCAATTAAACAAGACCAAATTTCCCACAATTCTAATTTGAGTCTATTTTTCCTCCAGTTTCTGAAGGCTGAAATCCAAAAGAAGGTTAAAAATATTTTATAAAGGTCACCTGAATAACAGTACTCAGTTTTTTGACAATGTTCATCAAATTCATCATGTTTAATGAAGTTTAATGGCGCAATTAGACAAAACCATATTTCCCACAATTCCCATTTGAGCCAATATTTCCTCCAGTTTCTGAAGGCTAAAATCTAAAAGAAGGTTAAAAATATTTTATTAAGGTCACCTGAATAACAGTACTCAGTTTTTTGACAATGTTCATTAAATTCATTATGTTTAATGAAGTTTAATTGCGCAATTAGACAAGACCATATTTCCCACAATTCTCATTTGAGCCAATTTTTCCTCCAGTTTCCGAAGGCTGAAATCAAAAAGAAGGTTACAAATACTTTATAAAGGTCACCTGAATAACAGTACTCAGTTTTTTGACAATGTTCATTATATTTAAAGCGCATCTAGTAATTGTCTTTTTCTCGGCGCATATAAGGATCATTCTTCTGACTGTTTAATCAGAGAAGAAAATAATCTTAGAAACAACTTTTTCATGTGTAGCCAAAAAAGTTGTCCGTCCCACTGTTACACTTGGCGTTAAGGCGATTCGAACCAAGATAACTGGGTCCAATGAACAATCGCTTTAGTAGTCGCTGGAAAAAATATTGTGCCATAAAGATGTTAAAGTACGCTTAAAAGAAATTACATCGATAGCCCGTAATTATATTTCATTTT
Source organism: Salticus scenicus (assembly GCA_963930645.1). NCBI lineage: Eukaryota > Metazoa > Arthropoda > Arachnida > Araneae > Salticidae > Salticus > Salticus scenicus. Next base: position 286,161,189 of record OZ005653.1, on the reverse strand, counting down.
TTGATGTATACCTATACACGAAAGACAAACTTGATATCTACCAAAAAATATATTTATTTTCGTATATTAATATATTTAAGCTCATAAATATATGTACCAATTTACAAACCAATCGGTTGCTTTTATCTAGCGCTATTATGGTACACAATACACGCTCAAAAAACTAAAAAAAAAATACTTTGGGTCTTCATGTAGAGACTCCCACAGATGTTTCGACAATTAAGGTTCTCAAAAATTTATTGATTTCTAATTCTACCTATTTCAATATTAAATTCTTAAATTAAAAACAAATGTTTATTTTACAAAAACTGTAAATAACACTTTTGATTTAATATTGTGTTGCGTCAGATTTCACAAAATCTCTCCAAGCTATTTATCTTTCCCTGACTTACAAAAGATGAGTTTGAGCCAAAAGTTTCTCTCTAGAGTGAATTCGTTTAAAGTAAAGTCAGAAATTTTTATATATTCTGAAAGAGATGAATACATGGCATTATATAATAATGTACTAATATTTCGTAATGTTAATTTCATGTAAATGTACAAAAAAGTCTTTATTTCTTCTTTACTTTTTGAAATGTGTAGTTTTATTATGGTATACGTTTGGAAATAGGTATATATTATGCAAACACTGTAGTTTATTTAAATGTTCTTTCTACTTATTTCATTCAAATGACTTTCATGGATAGAAGAAAAAAGAAATATGGAAAGTATATTATATATATATATATATATATGTGTGTGTGTGTGTGTGTGTATGTATGTATGTCTGTATGTACAGTCGGTAACAAAAGTGTCCGAACACTAGCAAAAATTCCTTTGTAAAAAAAATGCACCTCATATGGTTTTGTTAAATAAATTCTTGTCAAATCCTGTTCTTAGTCAGTCTAAGAACATGATTCGATAAGGATTTATTTAACAAAGCAGCACGAAGTGTACTTTTTTTTTACATGGGAATTTTTGCTAGTATTCGGTCACTTTTGTTACCGACTATATATATAAATATATATATATATAATATATATACCGGGTGTTCCATAACACAGTGGACATTTCAAAAGTTCATAAAATCTTGAGTAATTGATAGAATTGACTGCGGTGTGGGAAAAAGTTACTCTCGTAAAGTGAGATTTTATTTTAATTAATTAATTTACTATTATTATTTATTTTTTTGTTTATCATTATTATATTAAGGAAAAAATAATAGTTAAATTTTTTTTCGATAGAGGACGCTGTACGTGAGTAATATCCACATTTTCGTGCAAAACTATATTTATTTGCTATCAAATGTTTAGAGACATATAAATACTGTTCTAATCGTCCGCAATCACCACAAATTACAGTTTGCAGAGGAGTTACAACAACGCTAACTGCAGCTTGAGGCAGCTGTTCTTACCTAAGGGAAAACATCTTCACGATTAACGCTTAATCCACCAAGTCAGCATCGCAAATAAAACCTCGTACATGCGCAAGTAGGAGACACAATAAGAATTAAGCTGTGTTAATCGCAAAACACTCTAATTTATAGGACTCTGCTTTGCATATTTTTCGTTACACACCCATACAGCGCCCTTTTTCGACGAAAACTTTAACTTTTTTTTTTTTTTTTTTTTTTTTTTTTTTTTTTTTGTATCGAAAAATTCTCCCTTCACGAGAACAACTTTTCCGCAAACAGCGTTCAATTGTAACAATTCCTTCAATTTTTAAGAACTTATAAAATGACTACAGACTTATGGGACACCCGGTGTATATATGTGGAAAGTAATTCCTTGCGCAGTCAACAGACGGCGCTGTCTCGGATGTATCCAGAGAACGAGCTGGCAAGTGGAAGAGTTAGTTGGGATCCGGCTACTACGGAGACCTGTTGAGACCGTCAGCGCGATAGCTGATGTGGTCATTTTCTTCTAATTAGAGCTTGAAACGTTCTGAGTAGTTTGAGAGTTCTGAGTAGTAGAGCCATGGAAGGCTCAATACTTCCATCTCACTATTTGATATAGCACGCGTAGGTGGTATTGTGCATTATAGTACAAGTAGGTGCTTATATGTTGCTTTGTGATAGTCATTTAATGAAGTAAACTTCTTAATTTGAGTTTTAAGCCTCGGAACCAGTAGTTATTATTAATGAAGAACTGCTGTTATAATAATATTTATGTGTAATTTGTGTTTTGTGTATCTTTAAATAAATGTGACGTTGTTTAATCTGCATCTCCTCGTTGACCCCACCTCTAGACGCCCAGCCAAGATTTTTACATATATATATTAAAATTTAAATAATTTTTTAGTATACATGAATTTTCTTTAAATGAAATTGAAATTATGGAACTTTTGGAACTTTGTATTAATATTCTTCATTGGTATTGAATTTTTATTGTCTTTTCAAACTATTTTTAGAATTTCTAAAAAGGAAATATTTTTTATTTGTTTAATCAAAATGTTGCACAAAGTTACATTTCTTTGAATAATGAATTTTTTTTTTTTTTTTTTTTTTTTTTTTTTTATTTCTCATTTCATATGCATGTATGTATGTATAAAAAATTAAACAATTATTTACCATGCATAGATTTAACTTAAGGAATTGATATAATTGAATGTGGTTTGCGAAAACGTTATTCTCGTAAAGGTTTTTTTTTTTTTTTTTTTTTTTTTTTTAAGAAAAAATAATAGTTAAAATTTTTATCGATAGAGGACGCGGTATTTGAGTAAATTCCACATTTTCGTGTAAAACTATGTTTATTTGCATGCTTAGCGGCATATAAATCCTATTCTAAATGTTCGGAATCACCACAAATTACAGTTTGCAAACGAGGTACAACACCGTTAACTGCAGCTTTAGTCAGCTTCTTACCTATCTTCTCGATTAACGCGTAATCCACCAAGATAGCATCACAATTAAAACTTCATATATGCGCAAGTAGGAGACAAAATACGAAATAAGCTGCGTTAATCGCAAAACACTGTAATTAATAGGACTCTGCTTTCGTCACACATCCATGCAGGGCTCTTTTTCGACAAAAACGTTAACTATTTTTTTTTTTCTTTATCAAAAAATCCCCCCTTCACGAGAATAACTTTTCCGCAAACAGCGTTCAATTCTACCAATTCCTTCAATTTTTAAGAATTTTAGTTCCCCATCATACTATAGGTATGGGGAACTTAGGTAATCGTGAAAATTTTCGATCTCGGTTTCTTGACTTTTTTACACTTTTTCAGGTGTGAGGAATCCGAAAATGACAAAATTTGTATGGTGTCCATCTGTAGGGCGTCTGTTAGTTTGTTAGTCCGTTAGTTAGTGTGTTAGTCCGTTAGCTAGTCCGTTATTTAGTTTGTTAGTCTGTGTACACGATATCTCAAGAACAAATAATTGCAGATCAGTTTTAAAATATTACTTTCGACACTGGAATGAACTCAATTCACTTGTAACATTCGAATTAAAGAAATTTCGTAAGTTATTATAAATTTGCGATTTTTTTGACATTTCACTTAAATGTCCATTAAGTAGAAAATGTTTACTGTAAAGATGTCAGGACAGTTTTAAAATATCACTTTTGAATTCGGAATGAACATCATTAACTATAAACATGCTACTTTAAAATTTTTGCAAGTAATTTGGAATTTACGAATTTCATAACATGGCAAAACAGGGCAAAATTTAACATAAACGATATTTTCATCGTAAAGATGTCAGACCACTTTTGAAATATTATTTAGGACACTAGCATGAATATTATTGACTATGGATTTTCCAATATAAAAATTTCGTAAGTTATTGGAAATTTACGAATTACTTAACATGGCAGAATAAGACAAAATTTCACATAAACGTCAGACTTGAAAATATTTTCATCGTAAAGATGTCAGACCACTTTTGTAATATTATTTAGGATACTGGCATGAATATCATAGACTATGAATTTTCCTGTTTAAAAAATTCGTAAGTTATTTGGAATTTACGATTTACTTTACATGGCAGAATAGGGCAAAAATTAGTATAAACGTCCATTTTGAGTATTATAAATATGTCAGACAACTTCAAAATAACATTTATGATACTTGTTTGAACATGATTGATTACAAATATTCTAATAGGAAAATTTCGCAAGTTATTCGTAATTTAAGATTTTATCAGCGAAATTGAAAAATTTTCATACAATTAGGAATTTTGTGGACTATTGTATTGGAAATAGTAGCTTGAAAACTGAACAACGGAATTTACTCTGATAAAATAAATTATTTGATTAGCATAACATAAATATATCGAAAGGAACGGTGGATAGCCTATTAGGCGGGCATTTTATTCTGTCACTGTGTCAAGCTTTGGTCAAATTCATTTCTCTTATCATGATTATAATATGTCTTGCACTAGAAGTTTATGAGAACATAAATATGATGGGGAACTGAATAGAGTCCACCTATGCCAAGTAGTTTAAAATTTCTACCGACTTATAGAAAAACCGGTATATATATATATATATATATATATATATATATATACATATATATAAATTTAAACAATTTTTTAGGATACATGAATTCTATTTAAATGAAATTGAACTTTTGGATCTTTATATATTAATATTTTTTTTTTTTTTATTGAATTTTTATTTTCTTTTAAAACTATTTTTAAATTTTCTAAAAGAAACTATTTTTATGTTTAATTGAAAATATTATACAGCGTTGCAAAACTTTGAATAAAAAGTTTATATATATATATATATTAAAATTTAAAAAAAATTTTACTATAGATGGATTTCTTTAGACAAAATATGTTTTTTTTATTTTCCCTCTTGGCATTATTATCCTTCATTGGTATTGTATTTTTTATAAAAAAATATTTTTTAGTTGTTTAATCAAAATGTTATGAAAAAATGAACTTCTTTGATTAATAAAAAAAAAGAGAAAAATAAAACAGATAACTTTTCTTTTTTGAATATTCCTTATTTTGTTTTATTAGCTTTCATAGTCATTGAGACTTCATTTTCTTTTAAAACCATTTCAACGAAGCTTAAATATTGAAAAGTATTAGTTTAAACAAATCGTCATAAAAATTTATATTTCTATACACAACGCATTTCTTTGAACACAGTATAGATTTTTTTTTTTTTTTTTTTTTTTTTTAGAATACCCTTTATCTAGTAAACCAAAAAGCTGCGAATACTGAAAAAGAGAATCTTTATTTTTTATCAGTTTAAACGAAACATCATAAAAAGTTACATATTAATTTTTGCTTAATTATTTATTTATTTTTTGATATTTTATTGGAATTCGTTTTTATGAACTTAAATCATGAACATTTAATTGCTTAGAATATCTTAAATACTACGCATTTAAAATAATGAACATGTGATTAAAAAATTACCACACATTTTTTTCTCAAATTTAGGCACATTTTTCAACAAATTCAGAAAATTTCCATAATCCTTCCGATATTTGGTGTTTACCAATATGAACCACAACAATATCTTTTTCTAACTGCTATATTTTTAAAAATGAAATTATAAGGTTCTTTTTTTTTTTTTTTTTTTTTTTTTTAATCGTTTTTTAAAGAAACATAAATAATTTAAAATATAATAAACATTTTAATTTTTAACATAAAGATAAAAGTATATTCTAATTCAGACGTTATTTATTTTATCATTGCTATATATCAAATAAATGCATTTTGCGTTTTACGAGAAAATCAAATTCTACATATATTGTAATAATTATTTGTAATGAATCTCTTTTTCAATCATTTTATAGCACGAGTGTTGCGCAAATTAATAAGATACTAATTATTTTATTGCATATTGTTCAAATAAGTAGCTAGTAAAAGTAATAAATTCACAAGAGTTGCCAAAATTATATTATATATATGTCGAAATTTAACTAATGATAAAAATGAAAGTAATGAGTTAGAGAGCCTATAACAAGAAATTAACAACCTATAACATATTTTAATAACGAACAAGATTAATAGACAATCTTAACCATAAAAATGTTTGAATTAACAAGCAAATGCCAAGCCATGTTACAAATTCATACACGTTTTCTACATCAGTAGGTGAAGTTAATACTATGAATAGATCGTAATATGTTTAAGTGTATGTAAATAAATAAATAAATAAATAAATAAAACAAGAATATATTCCTTTGCAGGGTTCGAAATTCGTATATAACAAGTATATCACAAAGTATGCAAAAATAAATATAAGACATACATCACAATTACAGCAAATAAATATAATAATTAACATTTGTTATATAAAAGTAATTACAAACAGAAAATAGTAGGGCCTAAAAAATGCAAAACTTATAGAGACTAACATCGCATTATAACTCAGAATTAAAATAAAATATTTCAAAACAAAGTCTTAGCATTGCAGTTACAAAAACAGATTAAATTAAATTCTTTCTTCATAACAAAACGAAAACAAGCTGTTACAAGTAATTTAAAGTGTTATTTCAAGTTACAAAGTGCAATATTTATGTTCTGAAACTTATTTTCAAGTTCTTTTAAAAATATAGTAAATATTTCACTTTCGATAAATAGTACCCGCTGGGAATGTTCTTTGAAATCGAATACCTTTTTCGTTTGTCTTCTGCAACATGAAAACTCTACAAGAGTAATTCACAAACATATAGATTATTCTTACTTTTAAGTTGTATTTTATTTGTTGTTCATACTTTTCCAAAAGTTCAAAGTAAACATTTGTGTTTTTCTTATTAGTAAGATTTTAAATTTGTTGATTCAGAAATATTTCTTTGAAACTGTTTTTTTCTCAATTACATACATGCTTTATTAGTAAATATTTATAGATTTATTTCATGCGTGCGCACGTAAATTCTCAAAAATATTTTTATTTAATTATAAAATGTATAACAGCTTTTGAAGCTTAAACTAAGTCCCTACATACATTTATCCTTGAGAGTGAATCTATTTATTTGTTTACGTTTATGAAGATAAAAAAAGAGTTATTACAATACCATTTCTTGACATTTATCCATCCAACAAAACTCACCAATGACTGTTTTACTTTGACATAGGAAAAATCTGTTTATATATATCTGACTAATTAATAAAATCGAAATAAAAAAATTCTAATATTAAACATGAAAATTTATTTCCAAGTAAAATTCACGCTGTTTACTTGCATATTTTTAAACATATTTTTCATTTAATTAGTGATTTATATTAATATTTAATTAGTGATATTTATTTAGTGATTCATTTAATTAGTGTTCCAAGGCCATCTGTGAGTAACATGTTGAGTACTATGTACGATTTACGGGCGAAGAAGAATAAAAGGGAAATGAAAAAGGGATCATGAACGTCGGTTTATAGCTGCTGCTGTATTATAGGTTGCCGGATTATCAATGCTTCACTTTATATAATTTAAAAAATACAAGTATATTTTGGTAAAAAATAACAACTCAGTGACCAAATATGACTGTCAGTGACTGTCAGAAACTAGACTTTTTTAGCACAAAAAGACTATTTCTTTCAATCTGCGATTTTGCGCTTTAGCATTTGTAGTGTTCAGCCTTAAATTATCTTAAAATATTATGTAAAATATATAATCACCAAATATAAATAAATATAAATATATTAAATATATTTCTTTTTACGTCCAAAAATATGAACTTGCATTTTTTTTTTAATCATTAAAGTAAAATTGAGAAAAACCGTACTAAAGAATTGGAACTGCTTCATATTACAACCCCTTGGCAAAATTTGAAATTTGGTTCCGAAGTTAACCGGACGCTTCTCGTCAAGATCTTTACTTACGCGATTGCAATACCTATTTTAACGCATCACCAAAATGACAACAAAAAATATAAAAACAACCAAGGGCCTACTATGCTAAAACTATACCAAAGTAATTTTATGAATTAGATATAGTAACTGATACTAAGGAATGAAATGTGGTTAGTGCATGCCTTTATGTAAAATAATAAAATAAAATGAGTCCTGTCGTACTAAATTAAATTTTATTTACAAAGAATGTTTGCAGAAGTTTTTTTTCTTTTCTTATTTTTTCGTTCTTTCTGAATTTCAAGATAAACTTTTAGAATTACACGCGTCATGGAAAAATGGATCGGAGTAGTGTCTAATTTCAATACCACTATTTACACAAAATAATCATCAATCATCAATCAAAGAGAAAATGCAACGTACCTTTAAAAAGGCGGTATACATGTATAATTCTCCAATTTACTGTATCATGTCATAGAAGATGTTGTTTGTAAGTAAGAAACCTTGAGACAACAAGGATATATAACGGAAAAGAATAAAAAGGAAAACTGACATAACGGAAGTAAAAATATTCAGCAGATTAAAATGAATGTCTAAAGATTCGTAATTTTAAATTAATTTAATCACATTACGGAAGAAAAAAATTTACCTGGAAATTGTCATTCAAATATTCCTAGAGACATTTTGTCTGTAAAGATTATCATACTTTGCCTGACAGGCTTTAAGTATTAAAAAAATTGTTTCTAATAGTACCATTACAAATATGGGATTTGAGACTGAATTGTAATGTACTGTGCTCAAATTCCGACATTTTGAGCACTCCCAATCAAATTTTTTTGAGGAATGAGAGGGTTTTTCCAGTGTGATCTGCTTAAACTGCGAAACATCCTACGCAGTATAAGTTGTTTTAGCATTTAACAACAAAAACTGTTTCTGATGTTGTATTATCTGTATGTCTTTTCACACTCCAACTTACGTAAATAATTATGGAATTTCTTGAAATGAATATATGAATGTAGTTGATGGATCCAATTACCTGCATTTGATCATGGCGACGGATGTTAATTGATAATTAAAATTAAATTCTCATACCTGAATAACAGAAAAGAACTTTTTGTAGTCGTTCGTCAGCTATGATTTTTGTATGATGTCGTGTTTTGAGATGCAGGGGGAAAGCAGATCTTCTAGCTATTAGCTTGTACATATGTGTATTACCATCATATATTAAAAATAAAACAGCAGGGAAGTAAATTGGTATTTTAAAGTATATGAGATTGCCACTTGAACAATTGATGGAAATTGCTAACTATGATGGAGTATTGTGAGGAAAATTTGACTCAATAATTTCGAATATACTTTGAATGTGAATAACAGTAATGAATTGTTCATCAATTCAGGTACTGCATTTAAATATGGGGACAGATCTATGTATTAAATGAAACTATTCCTAAAAAATTAAATTATTTTAAAACTAGGTTCATATACAAAAATTGTTATCTTATTCTCTAATCTGAAAATTTTCATTATATTATTGAAATCAGAGAAAAAGAAAGCCGCGTGAGTTACACACCAGATTATTTTCTTAGTTTAGATACTTCTGAGTCCATTAATTTATATTTTATGCTAAAAAAGAAGTATAAGAGAAACAAATATTAACTCAATAATGGCTAATTCCTTTCAATGAGGTATTATATATTTATGATATTAAAATTTAAAATTTATAATCTTCTTTAATAAAAATATTTCTTAGCTATTTTTTAAAATAATTTTATACAAGCTTCAAGCACTCAAACTATTTTTTTTGCTTTTCTATCTGCTTCATTAGCAGCTATTCAAAAGAAATCTTAAAAGAAGGGACAGATTTTCAAAAGTTTTATACAAAGGCTTTTTTTTTCTTTAGCAAATTTCTATTTTTATCCTTAATTTCATTTTCATTTAATGAGTTCTTTATTAAAGTTAAAATATGAAATTGACAGTTTCCCTTTTCTTTTCTATCCACTTAGCTTAAGGATATAAAGATTAAATCATCTTCTTTTAAGATGAATAATAATAAAAAAAAGCTTTATTCTATAGATAGTTTGTAAAAGAAAATTCATAAATAGTGCGTCCGAAATATGAACCAAAAAATTTTCTATCGCTTAGAATATAAATATGAAAAAGGACAAAAAAGGAATCTCTATAAAATAAAAGATTATTTAAAGTGTCTATGAATAAGTTTTTAAAAAGGTGTGAAATAAAAATGTATTATAAATTATTCTCATAATTAGCTGAATATAATAATCTTTATATATTTTTTAATTAACAGTTAAGTGTGTCGTAAAACTACGGCATTGTAAAATGTTGTCACCTTTAAAAAAAAAACCACATAAAATATAAATGCATTATTTTAAGTAAATAAATCTAATACATAGTTGTTTAATAGAAATTATAAGGTTCTAATATATAAATTAAAGATTTTGAGAACTTTTTTCTATTTCATAAAATGTATTTGTATGCCTATCAATCCATTATCAAAAAATAATGCAGACATATATTATTTACAAATTCTGTACCGATGTTGTAAATAATAATCATTAACAACATCAAGTAATATACTGACACACGTACACGCATATATATATATATATATATATATATATATATACTTCTTATATATTTGTAATAAACCGTAGAATACCTTTAATTAATTTATCATACACTAATAAAAATTTCAACAAAAACTATTGTTTATCATTTATCTTAAATCTCATGTAAAATTAAAGCGAAAAATGAACGGAGATGATAAAAAATACTTTATATATACATTGTAATGTCTAATATTAATGTAATTAATTATTGGCTATAAAAATACAGAACGATGATTAAGAATACTGATAATTTCCTTTTAACTAAGAACTATTATAAATTTACAGAGTCTCTTGATAAACATGCCAGAAAATTTGCAATAATGTCTTCCAATTCAAAGATAAATGCACATATTATTATATATATATATGTATATATACTGAATGATAAAGTCGCATAAAAAATAAAAAATATATTATTAAAAAAACAGGTGATCATAGTACTGTGTGGTTTTTACTGAAATGCACAGCAAAGCATAAGATTTTAAAAGATTTATTATTAGTTTAAATTTTCTACATCAGGTGACGCTTGAATTGTAAAAATGTTTTTTTAACGTGGCTCAGTACATTCAATATTGTAACTAGGACTATAAATGTTCAGTGGGACAGCCGTCATTCCTTAGAGTGATCGTCATACGTAGCGCATTGACAATTCTCCAAAAAATAGCTTCAGTATTTCCAATATGCGTCATTTGATCAGGCGGATCTGTCTAAAATGTTAGAGGATATGAGAATACAGCGCGATATGTTGGTAAAAAATTTAACTGATGTTTTTTCTAACACACACACATATATATATATATATATTTAAAAAAAAATCACATTATTCCTGCACATTTCAGTGAAAAACACACAGAGCTACAGCCAGTACTTTTTGAATAGTATGTATATATAAATTTTTTATGGGACTTTTGGATTAACCAGTATTATCTATCTCTCTCTATATATATATCATGTGATATATGCAGGGTGATCAGTTTAAAAGAGTACCCGTTGGTTTTTCTTATTATCCTTATATCCGACGGATGTGTCAAGTATTCTAACACTGAAGTTTAATATATGAACCTTGTTTAAGTGTGGGAGACAATTTCTAACACTGTTGGACTGTTACAACATTATTCGTGAGGTAAAACAGAAATGGAGACGCACAGTGTTACTTAATCCTGTGATAATTTTAATTTTGAAAAACATAATTTGATTCAAATTTCTTACATTATTATTACTTACCGAAAATGTTCGCCACCATTTTGAATGCGAACATAAGCACGTCGAGCCGTGTTTTTTGGCACATTTCACAGCATTTTTGGTGTTATTGACAAGATTTCTTCTGTTATGATCTGTTTTAATTCATAGATGTTTGCAGGGCTTCTCTAGAAAATCATCTGAAATGATAATGTAAAATGATAATGATAATGTAAATGCAATGTAGGAATGATAATGTAAATGCAATGTAGGAATGATAATGTAAATGCAATGTAGGAATGATAATGTAAAAAAATTGAATTAAATTTTGTTTTTCATAAATAAAATTATCACAGGATTAAATAGCATTGTGCGTCTCCATTTCTGTTTTACGTCACAAATGAAGTTGTAACTGTGCAACAGTGTTAGAAATTGTCTCCTACACTTAAACAAGGTTCAGACATATTTACTTCAGTGTTAGAATAGTTTTCAAATCTGTCATATTTAAGGGTAATAAGAAAAACCAACGAGTACTCTTTTAAACTGATCACATGTATATATATATATATATATATATATAAATATATAGGCCGTAATGATAAGGCCGTAATGATAGGCCGTAACAATAGGCCGTAATGATAAGAAAAAATTGGTGTGACCCTGTACACGAACTACGAAAGGAATACACATCCAGAACTATACAGCTAATTCCGTGTGGCTCATAAATATGTGTACAAAACTGCATGTCAACAGCGTGATTTTTGCGGCCGCTATCGCGGTACATAAAAATTCTTCCCATAGGCCGTAATGATAGGAAAAACTTTGGCGTGTCCCTGCACACAGTCCATAAATTATATAGACATAAAAATTCACACACCTATTTTTATACAGAGACTGAACGTGTGTGCTAATTTGCAAGCAAATCGGAAGATTTTTGCGGCCACTATTGTGGTACATACAAATACTGTCCATAGGCTGTAATGATAAGAAAAACTTTGGCGAACTACAAATGGGTACACGAACTACAAATGGAATTTACACGAACTACAAATGGAATACACACCCAAAACTATACCGCTAATTCTATAAGGTTCATAAACATGTGTACCAAATGTCATGTCAATAGCCTGATTTTTGCGGCCGCTATCGCGAGACAAACAGACAAAACCCAAAATTTGTTGAGTCTCCACATGGGGCCTCCACATACGTTTCGGCAAATATATGCTAGGCATCAGACTGTAATGTAGGTGCTCTTTAGGGTTGTTCGAAAAAATCGATTTTTTTATTTCGGAATCGCGTTACCTCTCAAAAGTTGTAGTTTGTTATCCTAAATTGGGGAAAAATAAAAAAAAAATTCCAAGTTGACATCTTCAGTTCGCGCATGAGGCTGAAAGTTTGAAAAAATAAGTTAAAAATTGAAATTTTCAAAAAATAATAAAATTAGTTTTTTTGTAATTTTTTATAATGCAACAGCCATAAATTGTTAGTATATAGCGTAGTAGCATTCTTATATTCCACTGCCGACTTGTCGAGACACACTGAGGAAAAATTCTGTAACTGACATCTAGAATCTAAATTGTGGCTCTGGAAAAAATAGTTCCATGTCAGCCTTATAAATTCTAGTCAACTTGAAAAGCGAGTTCAAGGAGCCCGTATTAGAATTCTGGAGCATTTGCCTATATTCTCGAGGGCAAAGTTATTTAAAAATCTCTGCAAATAAATGAGACTACAAGAGGCGGGTTTCAGCAACTATAATCTTGGTGTATGACTCAATTCTAAGAAATCAAGTGCGAATTTCTCGCAATACAAAATATTCAGAATATTCGGAGTATTCAGAATATTGTTTCACCATCTAGAAATGTGTAAACAAGAAATTCTTGACCATTTCGTCTATTCAGTTTATTGGCGTACCTTATGCGCATAGTTTCTCAGGACAAATTTGCAAGAAGTTGACTGACTGTAAAAAACTCCCTGTTACTAATTTTGAAACGATTAATAGTGAGGGGATAAATGTGACCAAAACTGACTTAAACAAGGACCAACTGTATTTACTTAATATTTATCGAGCAGTCAAGACAGGAGAGTGTGCACCAGATCTCGCTGTGAAAGATCCTGGTCCTCTTAGGAGCTCTAGGTGGTTAACTTGTGCAAATACGATCTTAAGACTATATATTTTTGAAGTAAAACCTTCTGACGAAATTAAACTGCTGGTCAGCTATAATATTAAGATATACGTTCCAGTATGATTTGGAATTAAAATGCATCCCTCTGTAAAGTTTGGAGCAGTTCACGTGTTTAAATTAGTACAGAAGACAAGACAACTGACCGACAGAGTACATAAAATAATTGATCCTGTCATTCAGAGGAATGCGTATTTTTGTCATCCCGAAAATCTTTTTCAATGGTACTAGATGAGAGAGAGTATGTAAGACAGCTGCTTTTTCTAAGATTGCTAAAAGCAAGAAAACAAGAACCAAAAGGGAAATCGGTGAGAACTTTTCAACCCCCGACCATCAATTTTGCAGCTTCAAATCATTGAACTTATTGATTGGTCCAAGTGCAAACTTACACCTCCTCCAAAAATGAACAATGTGTCAACGCAAAGCCTAGAAGAACTTATTAATACTAATGTTCTCCCAGAGTTCGAGCTAATTAAATTTCCTTGCCACATGCAAAGTGTCGAAAGAATTGTAAAGTTCGTAACAGAATCTTGTACTAAAGTATGTGGAGAAGAGAACAGTGATTGTTTCATAAGGACAACTTTGCTCTCAAGGTCAACTATGCCATCATTTGACTATAAATCTCAATTTAAAACAATCTCAACACATCTGAGGAATCTTAAAGACACAAAAAATAGGTAAAATCTATATATCATTCTGTAATTAGCTAGGACATGCAATGTTATTATATGCATATAAATGTGTGTGTAACTATACTTGTACGTATAATACTGTAATAAAAGGTTATATTCAACAAATTTAGAATTTTTAAAATACTTTTGAAACATAAATATGCCATGTATGTATTGTTGTATATTAAACACGTAAATTTCGAATTTTAGAAGATTTTATCACAATTTAAGGCGTATGCGCGAACTAAAGATATTATGTAAAAGCTATAAAATATTTTTTTAGGTTCAAACTACGCTATATACTGACAATTTATGGCTGTTGCATTATAAAAAATTACAAAACACTAATTTTATTATTTTTTGAAAATTTCAATTTTTAACAAATTTTTTCAAACTTTCAGCCTCATACGCGAACTGAAGATGTCAACTTAATTTTTTTTTTACCCAACTGGGGATACCAAACTACAACTTTTGAGAGGTAATGCGATTCCGAAATAAAAAAATCGATTTTTTCGAACCACCCTAGTTTCTTGTACTGTAAAAATTTGTGTAGCTAAAATATTTAAATAAAAAACAATATAATAAATCAATCGTTTTTAAATGATGGTAAATATAAAATATGGACTAGAAATTATTTTTATTTGTCTAATGGAAAAATGGTATAATTACCTGCTATGAACAGTTTAATTTCGTCAACAATATGTTATAAATTTCATTTTCTTGAATGTTTAATAGTCACATTGGTATTATAAAAATTGATATAGCCGTTATAATTTTACAAGTAATACATTCATATGTACTTTAAGCACATTTTTGTGTAACATAAGGCAATAAAAAAACTTTATCTTGTTATCTCTCGTAATACGTTATCTTGTAACAGATAATATTTTTGTAGTGTTGAAATCTTTGATATATTAAAAGTATGTGACTGCTACGGGAGATTTTTTTTTTTAATATTTTATATAATAGCAACCGAACAAGTTACAAAGTATTTTAAGACAGTATATAATACATTTGAGTAAAACACAATCTGTTGGCATTTGTAAAAAGAAATTGACAAAGATACTAAAATCATTTCCAGTTATTAATTAACCGACTTCAAAAAAGAAGGAAGGTTCTCAATTCAAACCGTATGTTTTTTTTATGTTTGTTAGCTCATAACTTCTGAACGGATGCTCCGATTTTGAAACTTTTTGTTTTGTTGAAAAAGTCTTGGTCTGCAATAGGTCCCATTGTAATATCTTTACAATCTAAAGAAAATACAGGGTGCCCAAAAAAATCAGTCCCAACTCTTTTAACTGCTAAACGGCTGCAGCTATAGTGTTAAAAATAGTATGCAAGTATAGCAAAGTGGCCATGCAGTACAAGGTTAAACCGCTGGAAGCGCCACCTGGTGGAAAATCGCTGAGTTAGTGTTACTATCTCGAAAACGGTTCTAGAGAAAAAAGGGAATTACAAAGTTGAAAAGTATCATCGATTTAGTACAAAAAGATAGTTTAGACATTCATGCTAGCGTTCCTATCTCGGAAACGGTTCAAGACAGGGGGAAAAAGGGAAGTATAAAATTGCAGAGCATCATCGATTCAGTACGAAAAGATAGTTTAGACATTGATGCTAAAAATACAATGCTAAAAACGTGCATTTCTTTGTTCGCAATTTCTTACACTATGCACACTTGAGCTACATTGCACACGTTGTAGCGTAGCTGGTGAGACATACGTTATATAGTTCAAAATACGGTTACTTGATATTTTTTGTTTAGTTGTAAAGATCTTGGTCTGAAATAGGTCCCATTGTAATATCTTTACAATCTAAAGAAAATAAAACACCATCTGGGGAAAAACAGCGGAATCAGCGCTCCTATCTCAAGAAATGTTCAAGATGGGAGAAAAGCTGATTACGAAGTTGTAGAGCATTATCGATTTACTACGAAAAGACAGTTTTTAGACATTATTGCTAAAAATAGAACGCTTAAAACGTGCAGTTGTTTCTTCGCAATTTCCTACACTGTGCACGCTTCAACTATGTTCACACTTTACAGCGTAGCGGATGACACGTATACTCTGTCGTTCAAAGTACTGTTACTGTAAGCGGTCACATCGATTAGCGCAAAGTCGTTTTCAACCAACTTCAGAAAAGAGGGTGTTCTTAATTCAAGCTATGTGTTGTTGTTGGTGTTTGTAAGCTTATAACTTCGTAAGAGATGCTCTAATTAACCGACATAAAAAAAGAGCAGGTTCTGAATTCAATCCGAATGTTTTTATGTTTTTATTTTTGTTTGTTAGCTTATAACTTCTGAACAGATAATCCGATTTTGGTACTTTTTGTTTTATTGTAAAGGTCTTAGTCTGGAATAGGTCCCATTGCAATATCTTTACGATCAAAAGAAAGTACAGGGTGCCCAAAAAAAGTCAGTCCCGATTCTTTTAGCTGCAGCTACAGTCATAAAAGTGGTATGTAGGTATAGTAAAGTGGATATGTGCTACGCGATTCAACCGCCTACAGTGCCACCTGGTGGGAAACAGTGGAGTTAGCGCTCCTATCTCGGAAACAGTTCAAGACAGAAAAAAGTGAATTATAAAATTGCAGAGCATCGTCGATTTATTACGAAAAGTTAGTTTAGACGTTAATGCTAAAAACAGAACGTTTAAAACGTGCATTTGTTTGTTCACAATCTCCTGTTTTGTGCACACTTGAACGACTGTAGCGTACCGGGTGACATTTATGCTATGTAAAATTTAAAGTATGGTTATTCTAAGCGGTCACATCGATTAACGCATAGACATTTTAAACCGACTTCATAAAGGAAGAGGTTCTCAATACAAACCATGTTTCTCGTTGTTGATGTTGTTGAAATTTGTTAGCTTATAACTTCGTAAGAGATGATTTAATTTTAATACTTCTTTTGTTGTCGTAATGATCTTGGCCTGAAATAGGCTTCATTATGATTTCATTAAGATATAAACAAATTACAGGATACTCACAAAAGTCTGTTCTCACTCTAACTGCTGAACGCATGCAGCTTCACTGGTAAAATCAGTATGTAAGTATCGATGTTGAAACTTCTGTCCGTCGGTGGCAATGCATATTTTGCTCTTTGTTTGAACTTTACGCTGTGCAATTTTCAGCGCAGCGAGTGACACGTATTCACTGAAAAATTCAATATATATGCCTAACAGAATTTTTGGTTACGAATACAGCGTATCCGTTCTTTACATTTCTAAAGACTTTTTAACTTAACGTATGTTCATTCAGTAGGAAGTTTTTTGCTCATATCCGATAAAGGCATGAAAAGTGACACAACTTAAAAATGCAGCATTTGAGAAAAATCAATTTAAAAATAAATTGACTAGAATAAAACTGGCACAACTCTCTCTCGAGTGGATGGAGATGTAACTTTTCTGTTCATATAGGGTGCATTTCTTGTATTTTTCAGTGACATAAACCCTTTTTTGAGTTATGCCACTTTTCTTGGAAGTTGTGATTTGTGAAACTGCCATTGAACGTCTTTTGATGTTCTGCTGTATGAATAAGTTTTCACTGAAAAGAGAAAAATAAAATCTTTTTGTAAAAAAAAAAATAGAACCGACTCCAAAAAGCAACTACTATTCAAAAAAAAAAAAAAAAAAAAAAAAAAAAAATGTATTAAATGAAACTAAATTGCGCCTAAAAGTATAAAATAATTTCCTTCGCCAAACAACCTATAACACTACAATTAATCATAACTTTTGAAGTCGGCGCAAAATTAAATAAAAATTGATACCTTTATTCAATACAAAAATTAAATCCTATTCAAAATACACATCTCACATTGTCACCTGCAAAACGCAGCCGAAAACTACTTTGATTCAAGAAAACAAATAAGATTTCGTAAGCAGCAAATGTTGGCGAAGATGCTGGTATCTGACGTCCTTGGTGAAAGAAAAATCGCAAAACTATCGGGCAAACATATTTAATTTCTTTGGGATATCATGATTAATTTGATAAGGTATATTAAGAGAGTAATCAATAATATGAAACAATACTTCGTACAAAATATATTATGAAAATATACATCTTGCGTGTATATTTTTCCAATACATTTTGAAAGACAAATCCAAAAGCCACCAAGGATGATAGTTATCAAAGTTATACCAAATTTGCAAAGAAAACTCCAACTTCGTAGAAACATAAATACCGCATTGTGAAGAATGTTCACTGTTCTGTGTAGATGCTACTAATGGACCAATTGTATGCAGTGATAAAATAATAAAGGAAACATGAAAATGGATCATTCGAGACGACAACATTTGTTGCTACCGATCTAAATAAGAGTACAAACCTATAAAAACTAATTAAATTTTATTTAATTTTGCGCCGACTTCAAAAGTTATGATTAATTGTAGTGTTATAGGTTGTTTGGCGAAGGAAATTATTTTATACTTTTAGGCGCAATTTAGTTTCATTTAATACATTTTTTTTTTTTTTTGAATAGTAGTTGCTTTTTGGAGTCGGTTCTATTTTTTTTTACAAAAAGATTTTATTTTTTACATAAATGTTCGTGTTTTAATTGAACATTTATATTAGTTCCATATCCTTATGAATATTATTTTCCATACTACATTTTTAAAATAAGATTTCTTTGTTTTAAATTATTAAAAATAACTACAAAGACTTTCCAAACAACTGAGAAACTATTTTCAATATTTTTAATTTAATATCTTAATATTTTTCTTTTGCTATATTAATACTTCATTTTATATTTTTATTTTAATATCTTTATATTGGTATCGAAATTAAACATTTCGAATTTTCTACAGCCTATAATGGAAATGCGAATGCATTAAAATGCTTTTCTTTTATTTTACATATATTTATTTATTCAAAGGAATTCAAAGAAGTATTAGAGTTTCATTAACGTACATAAAAGGTTTTTTTTATATGCTTCTATCCAATAATAGAGTCGTAAAATAAAAGAGTAAGCATTGAATCTCTTCTCAACTCTCCTTAACAATTGAAATGAAAATCTATTTTTAGATACCTTTCTTTTATAGCGTGCAATTTACTCGCTAACGTCTTAAAAAAAAAAAAAAAAAAAAAAAAATCGGAATTCAGTTCGAAATCTAAGCAGATTTAAGCAGAATTAAGGAATTTTAAGTGAAAAGCCTTCACTTAAAAAAAAAAAATAATAATAACTAGTAGTATTAAAATAAATTTCAACTTTCATAAAAACTAAAAAAAAAAAAAAAAAAAAAAAAAAAAAGATATATTAATGAAAATATATTTAAATATTTTTGAAATAGATTGTTAAACAATAATAATGTAAAATGGAAGGTAAATGTAAAAAAAGAAACTGAAGGAGCAAACACATTCAAAAAATTCTAAATTTGAATTTTTTATATATATATATATATATAATTTTAAAAAGTATATTCTTCTTCTATCACCTTTATATATATATTCTCATTATTATTATTTTTTAATTTTTTCATATTTTAATGAATATAAGCGCAAATTTCTGTATCTCTAAGACACTAAAAAGAAAAAAAAAAAAAAAAAAAAAAAAAAGGTAGAAAGAGTAGGAAAATATTATAATATCCACAATCCTTTTAAGCTTATAAAAGGTTTTTTGTACTTTTTTATTAATAATTTATAAATAAATTATAACCAGAAGCTACCGAACGATGTAGACCACTTTGTAGTTACAAGAACTTTACCCAGGGTGTACGAGCGGGGAGGTAAGTCTACGTTGCACTTGCAGTCCACGACGGCAAGGTGCGGCCCAGTTCCGTCTCTTGACGGGACATCATTGGACATCATTGTTGTTGGGAGGAAACAAGCAAAATCAAACTACCCTTACTTCCGTGGCTCTAAGGTGACGTCTTACTGGTAGTACATTTTGAATATCAATTTGATATTCGGGCATGCGCAGTGAAATGCCCTAAAATTAACCTAATTAAGAATGTAAACATTAATCTGAAAAGGAATATGATTATTAATAAGTAAAATTACTCTTATCAAATAATTCTAGACTCATATAATTTTAATTAATTTTTTTATTAAATTTCCAATTTTTGAATATTAGTTAAAACGATGATTTTCATAATTTTAAAATACATAACATATATGGGATCACAATGATCACCTTTTTAATCACTATTATATTGATTGCATCGAAATAGGATAAGGATGAGTACCTAAAATGCTTGACATGCGTTTTGCGAAATTTAAAAATTACTGACCAATGAATAAAATGTTTTCTCATCAGATCACCAGATGCTAGGGCGCAGCCAGGTCACAAAATGGATCATCACATGGAACAGTTCTTTAAGCATCTGTACAATTAATCCACAATTTTTTACTTAATAAATATACTACGTATTTGTATATAATCTCATCTTGGCCAAAGGCGAGCAACTTCTTAACGTAGATGACATAGTCATAACGATGAGGCAGTAAACAGCTCTCACATGGTGTCAGCATGAAGACAATCGTCAGAATCCTATTTTGAAAATTTCTTATCATTTTCCTTCAGGTCACTCATTATAATATTTTGAGGAGGTTTTGTTCTTGTACAATTTTTATTGGGTGTTTGAGTTTCACTTGTAACTTCTTTATTGGGTCTTTCTCTGATTGGACCCGGTTTGAACCAATCTGCTTGCTTCTAGATTTCTTTAGTGCATTTCTTAAGACTTAGCAGGGGATTTCTTGGCTGTTTTTATTATTTCGTTTTTAACAAACGGCTGCTTTTAGACCAGCAATTGTTTGGCAGAACATCTCCATTGCATTGGAATCTTTTCAAACCCTGGTTGTCCCCTCTCCAATTCAGCAGAACCAATTAACAGACCGTCGATGTGCTTCACTTCGGGGAAACTCTGAAATTGCGCTTTACTGGCATGCCAGAAAACTTTTAAGGCAATGACTTCGGTCACTTCTACATTTTGTCTTTGTGTGTGTGTGTGTGTGTATTCCTATTTGATTTTTTTTTTTTTTTTTTGTAATCATTTTGCTTCTAAGTTTGCCTTGCTATTGGAAATAAATGTACTTTTTTATTAAAAAAAAATCATGCGTTTTCGCATGCAAAATACAAGAAAATAAGCAATATCAGGTTTTAACAGTTGATTTGTGTGTCCGTCACGGGCCTGTTATCATCACACATCAAGAACAAATATTTTCAGTTAGTTCATACTCAGTGATTTAAACTCTATCTCAACAGAATAATATTAAAAATATCCAAATATTAATTTTTCACAAACTATTACTGAATAATTTTGAATTCATTTGTTTTCTATGCATTTCCATTACTATTTTGTTGTTATGCTATAATTTGAAGCAGTGGCTGTAATAAAACAAATAATGTTATTTTTCGCAATCTGTCCTTACAGGGTTATAAAGTGGTTTGAGATCAAAGTAATGAAAATCCATTATTTATTTCCTTGACTATTAATATAAAGACAACATTGTACGTATACTTTTTTTTTCAATGGCAAGTTACAGGACATCATATATCAAAAAGAAAGAAAAAATGTAAAATATGAACATGACATCAGTTAATCTATCAACTTATGTCTGGCGATCCAGTATCACTCCTATAAGGATACGGGAGGCAGAGCAGTGCAAGAAATAAGATGAAGCATTTCCAGTTCATTTCCTCCTGGTCATCACATAAGAGTAGGCTGATCATATGTCCTCGAATCTCGAGGACAGTCCCCGAATCTCGAGGACAAAACTTTTCGTCCCCAAAAAATTACAAAACATTTGAGGACGCCGGTTATAAAGTTATTAATGTTTTATTATAGTAATTTATTGTATGTATAATAAATAAGCTGAAATAAGTTCTTATAGGTGCTTCATACATAAAAATTACTAAAATTTTACAATTTAAGGTGATTTAATAGTTTTTTTATTTTTTTGTCCTCGAAATTCGAGGACGCCGCCATCTTTATCCCCAAATTCAATGAAAAAAATATGGTCACTCTACATAAGAGGCAAAAAGGATAGGGAGCCAAGTTGATTCTATGGAGGTGTTTTCGGGGACAATCCTGGCCAGAAAGAAGCCGTAGCATTGCGACAGATTTATCCCTGGGCCATTCGGGAATATCATGGATATCGATGTACCAGGGCTTGTGATCGTTTCTTGCGGCAACATCCTGTAAGAAGGAGTATCTGAGGGACTCTTTGACAATTGTCTTCATTTTATGGTACAGTC
The DNA here is from genome assembly GCA_963930645.1 of Salticus scenicus. NCBI lineage: Eukaryota > Metazoa > Arthropoda > Arachnida > Araneae > Salticidae > Salticus > Salticus scenicus. Next base: position 286,138,615 of record OZ005653.1, on the reverse strand, counting down.
GGTAACAAAAGTCTCCGAACACTAGCAAAAATTCCTATATAAAAAAAAGTACACTAAATACAGGTTTGTTAAATAAATCCTTGCCGAATCTTGTTTTTAGACTGACTAAGAACAGGATTCGACAAGGATTTATTTAACAAAACTGTATAAAGTGTACATTTTCTATATCGGAATTTTTGCTAGTGTTCGTAAACTTTTGTTACCGACTGTAGGCCAAATTCTGGTTGCTAATCTGTAAAACAGAAGCCCCCTTCTTCGCCAGGAAGTCAGCGACCTCGTTCCCCTCTATTCCACAGTGGGCCGGGATTCACTGCAAGACAACTGTTTTATTATAGACCGACAGCCGTTCCAGAAGGTCATCAACATCTTTGGATAGAGAAGTGAATGGGGAGTTAATAACCTGGAGAGTTGCTCTCGAATCTGAGAAAATCACTCCAATCAGCTATGAAGCTGCAAAAGATCCTAACGGATTGTACGTATACTGTAAATATTTTAAAAATATTGCCCATGTAGAAATTGTTGAAAACTTTAAAATCAAACCACTCAACTTCCAGATACTACAGACAAGAAATTCTTTATATAAACAATCAGATATTATTCAGTACTTTAGGCAGTGAATTTTGTTAATATCAAGGCTGGAGAAGGATATCTTATTAAGTGTAATTGACGAGTACAAAGCAGAAGTGTTGTTAAACTCCAACTTGGAGCACATATTAAAAAGCATCTTCATACTATAAAGTTACTATAATAAATATTTAATTTAATTAATAGATTACTAGGCATAAATTTGAATTTTCAGAAATAAATACACCAAACAGTTCTCCTTCAGTTAACATGCGGAACGCACATGTTAACGATAAGTCGTAATGCTAGATTTAGACTTTGCATGAGCGTATAGCGTAAGGGTTGTGTAATACCAAATCGTAATATTGTACTGAGAGTTTATATTACTAAATTAGGAAAATTGTTAGAATTTTCTTAAAAGCAAAATACATTCATTTTTAAGTAATTGTGAAAATAATGAAACTTTATAAAAATATCAGCATATATAGCTACGCTCATCACTGACTGATTCTGTCACGCTTAAAAAGGCTAAGAGGTTTTCTTGGACTCTGTCTATGTGTAAACGCAAGTTGCTACCCAATTTTCATCCTTTAGTTAATTAAAAAAAAAATCTAATGGTCCGATTGGTAAGCTGTTTAATCAGACGGATTCAAAATAATTGCCCCTATCATTTGGTACCTTATTTGTAACGAATTTTGGATTATATTATTTTTTTAATTAATTAAAATATGAAAATAACAGCTTTAAAGTAAACATTTAAATTTTTTATTGTTTCCAATTTTTTTCAGCATAAAATGAAATATGCTTCCGCGTGAAAAAAAAAAATAATAATAATAAAAGTATAATAATAATAATAATAATAATGATAATATATATATATATATGTATAGTATTAAATTTGCTCATGCATATGAAAAAATGACATATATAAAATAATAATAATAATTTTAAATTTTAAAGGTATCGAAGAGATAAATAAAGTGCGAAAACTTCGCCTGGCTTGCTAGCAAATGAAATATTTGAATCTATTAGAATCAATTCACAATCTCTCCTAAGCAATAAAAACGCAATATCCCCCGTTTACGTCGGAGATATTGCGCAGTCATTTACTCAGTAATTATATGCTTTTATAGATAACTGTTGATGTTCGTAATAATTTATTGTGTTTTCTAGGTATTATCAATTCAAAAGCAAAATATTTCATTACATATATTTAAACTAAACGTTTATTATGAAAAGTACTGCGTTTATCGATAAAGTTAATTCATATCTAGTTGCTAAATTACTACATTAATCCATGTGCTATTGTGCATATACAACTAGCATATATATTATCACAGTTTTAATAAGAATACTTCATTAGTATTTGTATTATGACAACTAGTTTAAAAATATTTTTTATATATTGTCGATTCTCCATCCAAATATGCTCCTACATGCAAGAGAGAAAATAATATTGTGAATAACTTTGGTGGAATTTACAGTAAAATGAACATCTTAGTTTTTTTTTTTTTTTTTAATTATAAAATTGTAAAATATTATTCACAAATATCATTCCATTAATGGATAATCTATACCTTAATCTTTATGGTAATAAAAATTAGGCGTAGATAGGGGTGTTTTATTGTATCCGTGTTTTAATAGCTGTTTGAAATGTAAAAAAATAAATAAATAAAATTAAAAAATATATATATTGATTCATGGATAATATGATACATGTTACATAAACATCAGATTTTTTTTTTTTTTTTCGTGAAGATAAAACCGGCTTCTTGACTACACTTTTATTGGTAGACATCACATGAAGAAGCAAATTTCAAATTTTTTGCCTCTGTGTAGTCATTTTTTGTCTTGTATTTAACCCATTTTTAACCATAGGTACGAACACAAGACGCAATAAGCCTCAACTTTTTTTAAAACTTTCGTAGTGTTATTTTAAATTAAAATCAAGCCGTCATCGAGGCAGGATCTGTCTGGATGTATCAAAAAAAAAAAAAAAAAAAAAAAAAAAAACTTTACTAGATGATTTACTAGAGCTTAATAAAGAATATATTACATTAAAGAGTTGTTTGGAGAAAATAAATAAATAAAAGTTTGGTTACAAATGGGTTAATAATACATAATGTTGTCAATTGTGTTTCTTCCGGTTAAAAGTCAGCCTATTTGATATTTAATGCATTATATATATATTGTTTTAATTCCGGATTTTTTTTAATTTAATGATGATAAACATAGCAAAAAATGCTGTTTAGTTTACTGCATAAACATTTCGAAGTATTTTTTATACCTGTACCTTCTTCTCCTTCAGCATCTTCGTCTTCATTTTCTTTTTTGATAATTTTCCTTTACACTAACATAATTAAGTATTATTAGGCATTTTAATGCAATACATCATTTGAAGTCAAATAATTTCAATGTAAATAGTTCCCTAAAATAATAGTAATAATAGTAAGATTGTAAGAGAGGTATTATAATATTCATAACTATTCCGGTTAGATGAGAACTAAGCATAATTTTTAGGTGAAACTAATGTCTTGCGTTTATAAGTTTTACGACAGTGATGACAGACGTTTAACTGCCTGTATATATATTTTTAAAGCATTGTTTTCAAACAATTAAAAAAAATCTTCTAATTGTCTATAGGTTTCTACAAATAAAACTAATATTTTTAATTTCTTATATATAAATATAGATAGATAGACACATAGCTATACATTGTCAAGATGATTGCAATATGCCAGGAAACAGATTATCAAATACCGGAATTATTCATAAAAATATATATATATATAAGTATCCACGAATAATTTTATTAAAGATATGAAAATTTTCCCGATAATCACTTAATAACGATCCACGAAATTCCTTATTTATATATATTAGAGCTGATTAAATAATAGAGTATGATAAATAAAACTTAACAATAAATACTCTAAGAAAGAAGAAAAATGATAAACTTATTAAAAAGTTCAAAAAGTTGAAGAACACTCAAAAGTTGAAGAATTTTCTCTTCAGACTCGTAAAATTCTTACGAGAGTATATATACTTTAGTAAAACTACTTTGTTACTGTATTTTGCAACAGGTGATATAATAATAAACCAGTGTCTGTAGGTTATTTTAAAATATCTAACGTGTAACAATATATACATTAAAAATTCAGATAGAATATTCTACACATATGACAAAGAAATATATTAGTTTAGTTTAAAATAATTTTATTTTTTACTACTAATTTAAAGAGTTCTGATTATGTGATAGGAAAATTTTAGTTGATTAATGTTAATTTTATATAAATGAAGAATTATAAACTCTTTATAAAAATAAACTAAATTAAATATAGCATACATGTTATAAATTTTATAAGAATAAACTAAATTAAATATAGCATACATGTTATAAATTTAACATGTTAGAAACATGTTAGAAATGTATTATTTTGCTTCATTAAATATTCATTATTTCCCTTTTTCAAAATTTACCAGTACTTTAATATGTATATATTCACAAAGAAAAATATTTAAAAATATATAAATAGCAAATATGAGAATTGAATAAGACACATTTTAATTTAATGAGTATGAGAGGTACGAGTATGTTTTATTAATAATACTTAAAACGATTTTCTTTTTTTTTTTTTTTTTCCTAATTTAATCAATGATAATACAGATATATATACATTTTTTTAATAAATATTTTTAGACATTTTTTAAGCATATAAAAATGAAGCAGGACGCTTTGGTCCCGTTTTTTGGTCCTGTCGTTTTGGTCCCAAGGTAATTTTGGTCCCTGGTCATTTTGGTCCCAAGACATTTTGGTCCCGCTATTTTGTCGCGACCTTTTAAGCATATATCATTTTATTATTTTTTTTTTCTTTTATTTGATTGCATATTTATTGATACTGGAGAAATGAAATGTTCTTAGAATATCTTTCATTAAAGAATGTCAAGTAGGTTAAAATGAAACTTCTACATTACGATTGTTGCTTAGCCATTTAAATACGAAGAATCCCGGTCTCATTGATTTTTTACTTTCCGAACACTATAGTGAGAAAGTATTGTAATCATGTCAAAAATCCGAATTGGAGATTTTGATGTTTCTATACGTTTCGAGGTCCCCTGAGTCCGTTTCCACTATTTTTGAGATGATGTATGTATGTTTGAGATGATGTATGTATGTGTGTGTGTATGTGTGTATGTGTGTATGTATGCGTGTATGTCTGTGAGTGAACACGCTAGCGTCTAAACGATTTGTTCGAATAAGCTGAAAGTTGGTACGTATATTGTAAGTCACCATAGTACGAACCCTATAGATTTTGGTGAATCTAGCACTTATAGTTTTTTTACAGGGACACAAAGAAAAATTCTTTATCATTATGGCCTATGGGACCAAAATCTTAAAAGTGCGATAGCATCTAAACGCCTTATTCAATTGAGCAAAAACTTTATACACATATTATAGGTCACAGATACTCAATCTGTATAGATTTTGGAGAATCTAGCACTTATAGTTTTTTACAGGGACACAACGAAAAATTCTTTATCATTATGGCCTACGGGGCCAAATTTTTAAAAGTGTGATAGCGTCTAAACGCCATCTTAATCTGAGCAAAAAATTTGTACACATGTTATAGGTCGCATTTGCACCAACTGTATAGATTTTGGTGAATCTAGCACTTACAATTTTTTTACAGGGACACAAAGAAAAATTCTTTATCATTATGGCCTATGAGACCAAATTTTTAAAAGTGCGATAGCATCTAAACGCCTTATTCAATTGAGCTGAAAATTTGTATGAATATTATAAATCACTGTTGCACTAACTATAAACATTTGGGTGAATCTAGCATTTATAGATTTTTACAGGGACACAACGAAAAATTCTTTATCATTATGATCTATGGGCTCAAAGTTCAGTAGCGTTAAATTACACCTCGTGTGATATATGGAGAAAAATACTCAAACACTCTATTATGGTTTTCTCTCTTTTGTTTGCTTAGCAACTCCTCTTTCTTTATTTTATCTACAAAACTGATAGTTACTCAATGTTCGGAAAGTCGAGTGGAGTCACTCCAGATTTTTACGAATATTTAAGCATATTTAAAAAAAATTAATGTAATTACAGAATTTTCAAATAAAATTTAGAATAGTCTTTATTTCTTTATTTCTTTTTTTTTTAAATTCAGATTTTTATTTGTTACATTTGTTTTCAATACTTATTAATTGATTAACTTTATCATCTCTGTTTGTATTTTGTTTTGATGCAATTATTAATACATATAATATGCCATTGTAAAATTTGTGAAATAAATAAAATCATAGAAGGATTTACATGCTAACTCTCTCCACGTAGGGAATCGGAAACTCTTTTCAAGTATTTATCTTCCCTGAAAAAATGTTTAGATGAGGATAAAATTTAGCAATCTTGAAGAAACACTTAAGAAAAAGATATTGTACAAAACATATATATTGCAATAACGCTATGAAACAGTTAAATAAAAAGTTAAATATTTTCTTTTACGCTTGAATTGTAGCAGCATAAAATTACTAAAGGTTCTGCAAATTTAAAGGAAAATATGTCAGGTATTAATTGCTGAACTTTGAATGGTATAAAGCATCCTTAATAAGGGAAGACAATTTATTCTCATTTTATCTAAGACTGTCGCAATTTTAACTGAAAATAAAATATAACACTATAAAATTGCCACCGATATAACTCCTCCTGTAATTCTTATAACAGAATTTTATAGCACAAGTCGTACTTAAGAAACAACCATTTGTATATATATCGAAACTTAATAAACCTAAATGTTAAATAAATTCACATGTCCTACAAAATTTAATCCAGAAACAATTCAAATTATTTCAAAACTTTGCATTTTTAGCATGTCATCGGATATAATAAATGACATAAAAATGAATATAAATGGCTGTATAGAATTAACAAGACAGAAATCTTTCTAATCTCCATGCTTTTCAGGTTCTTTCCTTAAACATGACTGTTAACTATTACACGACATATTTTCCTTTTAATTTGTAGAACGTTGCCTATTTTTTGCACTAAATTTCATAAGGGCCCAGTAAAATCACCGAATACATCAGCAAATTCATATGACATATTTACCCGCTCAAGTTTGGCAGTTCTGTAAATATTAAATCCCAAGATCATTATTTATATTTCTCGCATCATCTTTTATAATTAAACTCTAACATTTAAAAGCGTACTTGGATAAAGCATCGATTTCAGTCAGATTTTGTGTTTGAACACTGTAAATTTGAATGTGATTATTAAGGGCCGCATTACAATGCTTTACATTAAAAACCTTTTATTTAATTGAAATTGAAATTTAGGAGGCTTAGATAAATTAACAATGCTTATATCTTCAATTATAACTAATACCCTTTGTCATTCTAAATTCGTACCGAGATTATAAATTTTTAGTTCCATGTGTTTTTTTAGTTACATTATTTTCAACAAAGGTTGTATATATTTAACCCTCCAGTAGTAAATATTTGTCTAAGTTTTTTTTGCCAAAATTTTCCAGATGTATTTGCTGCCTCCATCGTACAAAGAGAAATATCTAAATATCTAAATTTTAAACATTGTTTCAGTCCTATTTGTTACTAGAATATTCTGTTACAAAATAATAATAACAAAAATTATAATTTTAACTTTCTCTACCCACATCTCTTCAAGTCAGATGACCAAGAATTCGAAATATCAAAGATAATGTTCCTTTTTTTTTCTGTAATACTTCGATTGTTCCTGATATCGGGATAAAAATGTTGGACCAATACGGGACCAAAATAGTGGTACCGTAACGGCAGGAAAGCTTTTAAATAAAACCATATTTTACTCATAATAAAAACTTTCTAATAATCTTTACATTTACTCAAAAAATTAGCATTAGCATTTTAAACTAAAACATAACTAAATAAATTAGAAAATAAATATTTTACATTCTATATATATATATTATTATAAATGTTTGTCTGCACCTATTGATATGAAATACGAAAATAAAATTTTAGGGGGGGAAATGCATAAACCTTTTATATTCTTTATGCAAATGCAAAAGAGATATATTGTAAATAAATATTTTAATCACAGATTACTTAAACGGATATTTTGGACCGAAATCAATTCAATTTGTTTCATTTCTTATTTATATTTTTGTTTATAGTAAATTAAAAATATCTATCTATCTATCTATCTATCTACCTACTTTTATACATACATACATTCATATATATATATATAAACACAAATTTGCATATTTCAAAGTCAGCAATACATTAGGAAATAGAGGCATTAATCAAAATATATTTATTCCTTATTCCAGATTTTTTGAGATTTTTCGAGATTTTTTGTCTTTCAAAATAAATAGCTTCACTTCTGAAACAAAATTGTTTCTTTCACTAAAACTATAAGATATTTTAGAGCATTAAAAAATATGTAATTCATTTTATATTCGTTTATTTAAAATAACTAAAATTGTGATTCACTTATCTTTTAGTATAAAACGTACGTATATCATTGTTTTTATTATTTTTTTCTCTTATATATGCCCAATTTCAATTCTCTGTTACAATATATTTACATAGGGATAAAGGATTGTTTTGTTAATGTAGGTTTTCTTCTTTTATGATTGAAAATAGTTATTAAAAATATCTTAAAATGTTTAAAATAAGTTTAATAATAGTAGGCACTAAAAATTAAACTATAAAACTAAGCTTTTTAAGCTGTGTGTTTCGCATTCTAGTTTGGCTTTATATCTCTCAACATATAAGTTTGGAAATAAGAAGAATTAAAATACAACAACATTAGACTGAGACCAATTTATATGAATTTGTGTGCAATTTCTGTATTATACGGCTGTATACACCGAGAAATAAATAAATAAATAAATATATATATATATATATATATATATACCACCTTCCTCTAGAATGATTAAGTGGCCATTCTCTAAATCCCTTAACTAGAAATATAGATTTCAAAAATCATTTCAAATTTCACATTTTCAAAAATGAATTCTGCTTAAATTGTAACTTAAAAACTACATTCTTATTTTAAACTCTATGTATTTATTCATTTACATATTTATTTTTATTTATTTATTTATTTATTTATTAAAGGTTTCAAATTCTAACTTTCGTATCACAGTCAGGCAAATGAAGATTTAATTGAGGTATCGGCAATTAAATTATACCACAGATAGCCTTAAAGAATCTATTTTAAGCGAAAATATTTCTCTAAAACTCGTCATGTCATTAATTGGTAGTTAGGAAGACACTGCATACCCAGCTGTTTTAATAAAGCATTTACGTAATTTAAACATAATAACTACTTAAATCATGCAAAATCTTCAGTGTCTTGAAAGCCAAAGAATAAAACAGAATAGTAGACAGCTGTTTTTGTACATATAACGTACCATCTTCAGTGCCAATAAATGCTACCGAATGCGTCTTCTGTGATGCATTAAAGATAGTTCGCTAAGTACTACCGAAGCAACTGTCTATTATTCAGTTTTTCTCCTTGTTGTTCAAGACATTGAAGATTTTACATGGTTTTAGTTATTCAGCGTCAAGTGTCCTTTTAATATAATTATTATACCCTGAATAAATCTGAAAATTATGGCAGGTTTCAAAATTATGATAACACAGTCTTCCTTCCAAATTTCATTCAACTATCAAATGTAAATAGCTATAAATTCAATGTTTATTCTTATAAGAAGCGAAACGTTTATATAAATTGCTTTAGTGTCAGTCTTAATGCTCTTAAATATGATAATTCTATATAAAATGCTAATATGAAACTTAAATTTGAATAACGAAATGCTTTAATGTATTAAGTATAATGTTTAGCACCAAATTTGGTATACGATGATTAAATATGTGTACAGTCGGTAACAAAAGTATCCGAACACTAGCAAAAATTCCTATATAAAAAAAGTAGAGTTAATACTGTTTTGTTAAATAAATCCTTGTCGAATCCTGTCCTTAGTCAGTCTAAGAACATGATTCGACAAGGATTTTTTTAACAAAACAGTATTAACTCTACTTTTTTTTATATAGGAATTTTTGCTAGTGTTCGAATACTTTTGTTACCGACTGTATGTAAAAAATTTATCAAAAATATTGGGAATATTAATAATGGTACTATTGAGATAATTTCTTCAAGCACTGACTTAAAGGAAATTGAGTGTAAGGTAATTTTTATTAAAACATAGCATAATTTGGAAAACAAGAATCCAACTTAAAATTTCCAAAATGATATTTTCTTCCCATAATTCTCTATATTGTATTAGTGAAAATTAAAAAACTTCAATATACAATGTTTGTGGTATAAAAGTACAATATTTCAAAGTAAAATCAAGGTACAAAAAACTAACATATATATTTTGACTTATGTTTACCAACAAACATTATACATTCTGATTATGTATAAGATTAAGTTATGTATAAAAGTATTAAAATGTAAATTTAATACTAAATTTATTTACATACTAAAATTACATGCTAATTTATTTACATTAATTTATGTAATTTATTTACATACTAAAAATTGAACTTTTTGGAGGATTACTTCATATATTTATTTAAAAAAAAAAAATTCGAATGTAAGCAATTAAGACACATACTAGGCGAGACAAATATATCCTGGACGATATATTTAACGCCCCAGCCAGCCCCATTCCCGCTGTTCCATGTCTTTTTCTAGTCAATTTTGTCCCCTTATTACTTCCGGTGCGAGCCGTTTTTTTTTTTTTTTTTTTTTTTTTTTTTTTTTTTTTAACACACTTGACATTGTGAGATTTTTTGGTTTTCTTCCCATGCTATTTCTATTGGGATTTTAGCTTTTCCCCCCTCTTTTTCTACATTCTAAAGTAGCGGTGGTTCCCGCCCACCCTCCGCCGAGACACATACTAGGCGAGACGTATTAATCCCGTACGATATATTTAACGCCACAGCCCTACCCATTCCCGCTGTTCCATGTTTTTTTCTAGTCAATTTTGTCCCCTTATAACTTCCGGTGTGAGCCGTTTTTTTTTTTTTTTTTTTTTTTTTTTTTTTTTTTTTAAACACACTTGACATTGTGAGTTTTTTGGGTTTTCTTCCCATGCTATTTCTATGGGTTTTTAGCTTTTTTCCCCTCTTTTTCTACATTCTAAAGTAGCGGTGTAACTTAACTTTTAGAAACAAGAATCCAACTAAAATTTTCAAATAATGATTTTTTCTTTACAAAACTATCTGCATTGAATCTGTCAAATTTTAAAACTTGAGCTAAAATGTTTTTGATGTAGAATGACATGAGTAGTGAGATTTTTCAAAGTTAAAACAAGGTATATTAAACGAAATATATATTTTTACTTTCTATAAAAATAAATTTAATCGCATTTCTCTATTACAGCAAACAGCTCTTAAAACAGCATTTTGAAATATAAATTGTAGAACTTGTATTTTAAAGCTACTTTTATTGAACACATTGTAGCTACTTTACTTTCAATAAATAACTAGTGTCTAAGGCATTTTTTTTTAGTGAAATTGGATACTTCTTTCTGTTTGTCTACAACAAAGCAAAAACTATTCAGGAACTTGACTAATAGACGATAATATATATTTTCCCTCTTTCTTTTCGTTTATTTTTCTTCTCAAGTTCAAACAAAATATTCGGTTGGCTTCGCATTTATCCAGTATCTTTAAGGATTTCTTTTTATTCTTAAAATAATTTCCTCTTCAATTTCCTAATCAGTATTATGTTTCGTGTAAGACTAAAATGCTTTTCAAAGATTTTTAAGTTAAGATTTTCAGTGAAATAACAGTTTATGATTTAGTATAATAAAGATGTACAATTATAAATGATCATTAAATTTAAATTATGAAAAATGTGACTTCAACTTTATTAAACTAATCTGTCGTGGCAGTCACAAAACATTATACTAGATCATAATATAGGAATATGATGGTCCCCGGTTCATATGAACAAATATTTCATTCTAACAACATAGAATATATATTTTACATACACATTTTCACGCAATCTTTACTAACAAGTGCTGAGGTATAGCCATATATAAATTTACAGATTGTTATTAATAGCAGTGTCATGTGTCTAACGATATATACTCAAATTGCGATGACATCTTACATATCAAGTTTTGTACCTTTCCCAAAGAAGCTGAGATATTTTTCACAACCAAACGAAATAAACTGAGATATAGACTTCCCATACATGGGAAAATCTACAATATTTGCCCGAAGTCCTAGATCATAGTAATTTCATATTAATTAATAAATTTTCAATAGAAATCTAGTTTAAAGGGACTAATTTTGTAATGTAACAGAACTGTCGGCTAGTAGCGACATTCTGGGGGTATGCTCTAAAGGTTATGTGGATATATGCTTCATACCATTAGCTTTTCATGGTGATGCTGGTTCACTGACCTTGCTAGAATGTCACCTATGCGTCAAACAATGTACTTGACCATACATAACAAATAATTTGGGATTATATGGCATCAGAAAACTTATAAAGAATGACATAACTCACCCAACACTTATCACAATTACTGCTGCTTCTAATTCTCTATTCTAATGATAACCGAGCTTAACTATAAATATTATTTAGGCTCATGTTGAGGTTAAATTTATCAACATCACTCTTCACGTAGTGGTGCGCTGTATATTAACAATATTTTCAAATTTAAAAATCTGCATTTTCATTCTGTAGGTACTTAAAAATAAACTATATGTTTTCGTGTTTTATGAAATCATATTCATTTTAAATTGATATAGCATTTTTCATTGAATTTCGAGTGTGAAATTCTAATTACGCCGTCTTTACCAAATGAGTAATTTTTGCATGTCTGTATAATGAAATAAATCTGTAGATGTAGTTAAATATATCTCATTTCATTGTGAAAAACATCCTGTTACATGTACATTTTTAATTAAACTGATTTCTGTTTAGTTTTAAAGCATATTTAATGCCTAAAATGATATTTAAAATACTGTATTCAACTGCTATCTAACGTCTTTGTTTCCAGAAACACAATTTTTAAATCTAGATGAAAGACCGATTTATATTTGTATTAAAAAAATAAATACAATTAAATTTCAATGTTCTTCAAAATACATCTATTCAAAAATGTATTGTTTAATAAATCTTAACCATAAATGGAACTTTTTTTTTTTTCGAATTACAATACTTTTATGGATGAATGTGAAAACAACATTTAACATAATCCTTTTGTAAGTCGAACACACAAAAGTGCATTTTTTTCCTAGAAATTAAACGTATTTAAAAAGCTTCTCATTGTGGTACATTAAAGAAATTTTGAAGAATAATTGTCAATGTACAAAAACATATATTTAAATATCAAATAAAGTCCACGTATTTGATATTAAATTATATTTTTTATATGCGTGTGTGTTTCTGTGCGGTAACAACGTAGTAGAATGTAGGAAAAAAGACAATGAAATACCATCGAAATCCGCAATAACCATAATGAATTAGTAAATATCCAAAATAAGTGATCAGTAACTTATTTAAAAATATATGGAAAAAAATGTAATTTTACTGAAACAGGATTCTTAGAAAAATATTGTTTATGATACTTTGAAATATAATATTCACCAATAACATGCGGTTATATTTATTGGCTGTTATTCAACTTAAAAGATTTTTTTCCAAATTCCTCAAACAATGTTTAGCCGTACAACTCCTTTAAACGTACCAATTTTGATCAAAACTTTTAATATTAACCTCACATGAACTTTAAAATACAATATTTAAATTGCCTGCAATTACTTGGTCTTAAATTACGCTGGTAACAAAAATATACAAATATAACTCACTAAAAATTTAACTTTAGTATTCCAGAAACTTCAAAACACACAATAATGAAAAAATAAAATAAGAATAAGAACTGAAAATTTAACATAAAAAAATATTTTTTTTTTCATTCCTAAGCAGTTTTTCTAGACATGGTAAAATGTAGTTTAAAGCACCTCCACAATTTGCATTCGAAAAAAAAAAGAATGTTTTTACTTAATGATTAGTACCCCTGTATACTTTTTAAAAATTATGTACACACAACATGGCGCACTTAAAATTATCCTATATTAATAACACACAGAACAACCTTAAATGCATTTCCGAATTGTGCAGTGCTAGTGCGATGTAAAACCCAACCAACCAACCAACCAACCAACCATTTCTTGCAACTACCAAGTATTGTATCTTTTTCGTTAGCCCTATAAGGGGGCGTCCATTTTATTGCGTGAGGCAGTTTTGACAATTTTTTGACCCCCCCCCCTTTTCCTCCCCGGTGAGATTTCGTGAGATTTGACTCGCCCCTCCCCCTTCCTCCATTCCCCTAATCTCACGTGAGGTTTTTCAAAATTCGTATTTTTACTGTAAATGCGTTGGATTTATATCAAAAAACAAAATTTGCTTTATTATTTTTATTGAAGAATAGTTAATACTAGTTTTTAAGATTGCATAGATCGTAGTCTAGAATCACAGTAATAAAATTGAACAATATAATACTTAAATAGAAACGACTAAAATTAATAAAAGAATATTTATTCTAATTCAGTCCATGGGGACTCGTGCACAGTCTCTAGAGTGACTGCTGGAACCAGCATATCCATGTGATTTTCAGTAAAATCATCTGCTCATTGAACTTCGCTCTGATTTAGCCACTCAAAACCTCTGTCGCTTGAACACAGAAGCTCAGTAGCCTAAACAATTGAAAGGCTACTGTGCTGCTTCGTGGCGTTCGGATAGCCACGATAAATATTATCGGATTAGATTTTGCCATATCTAAGTCAAGGAATATATTTTGCTTTAATTTAACTCAATTTTCTCGCAATTTTATACTGTTTTTTGCAGGAAAATAATTACGTGATATTTGCTGAGACCCCTCTCGCCCCATGTGGGATTGTGTGAGATTTGGCTCGACCCCTCCCCCCCCCTGAACACTTCACGTAATTTATGGATGCCCCCTAAGTGAATAGTGAATGATTTTCATATCATATTTTGCATGAAATATGCTTTTAAGCTTATGAAATTTATTTGTTAATTTCATTTTGTATAGTGAATACTATAGGTATTGAACTACTATAAATTACGCCCATTCACGTGATGCATTATGATTCTCTTGGATGACTCATTTTTGGATTTAGGAGATCTCAATACTTGTAAATGTAACAACAATTTTATTTCATAAATTCCATCCCATTCCCTACAAAAAAAAAATATATATATATATATATGGGTAAGTAAAAATAATTTCTCCAAAATAAGTAACATTTGTAATCACCATAATAAGCCCAAACTGTGAATATTTTGTGAAATCTAACAAATATTTTTTAATATCCCTTGGAAAGGTTTTTAATATCAATGGCAGCTATACATGCTCTTAACCCTGTGCCGGTCCTAATTAATTTCAATTTTCTGGTCTTTATTGCGAAATTAAAAAAAAAAATTCTAATTTAATATCTGCCACTAAATTTTAACTATAACGTTTGCCTAATCACTTCGAAGATTATTCGTCCATTATATATATAAAATATCATTCCTCAAAATTACTGGTAATATTTGAATAAAAGAGTTGTAAGGTAGGAGGCAGTTTCGCAAAGTACGAGTCTCGAAACTGTTTTCAGGGTTTTACTTTCCCTACTAAAGTATTCTAATAAGGAGTTAGGATTTAAAAAGAACTTGCGTATTTTACGAGATTCGCCAAGGGAGTTTTAGTACAAGCGCGGTTAAAGGGAAAGATGCATATTAGCAAAACGTATAAAAAAAATGAAGGTATCGTGCTCGGGGAGATTGAGGTGGGTTAGGTGTAAAGTAGATAGTGAAGTGGCTTCTGCCTGGAAGCATAAGTCTGGCCACGAATGCACCTAGGATATCTAGCTGTTCGAGAGATCATCGAGCTAGTAGTCAAGTGTTTTCAAGAGTGGTAATATAGTGTCGTTTATTGATTTATGTTATGATAGTTAAGTTACATTCTTGCTAGCTAATAAAAGTATTTAGTATCTATAATTTTACGAGGAAGTTTGAGCAAATAAATGTATTTCAAAAGGTCGTTTAATGGTGCATGCTCCCTTGAATTGAAATTTAATTAAATATAATATTCTGTTTTACGTTTCTCTGTTATTTACTTTCTTCTCACTACTTTAATAAGTATGACATTGGCAGACAAGACGACGCCTTTACAGAGTCTTTAAATTTCGCAACGCAGTTTAGAACGATTTAGGAAATTAGGGTCGTCAAAAAATAAATATATAAAATAAAATAAAACTGATGTATATTCTTCTGTCAATGATGCATATTCTATCATTAAAAAAATTACTTTGATAATAACTTATATTGTCAAATAAAAGATTTATCAAATAATGTTTTAAATTCTCTCAGATAGATATTATATTTTAGAAATATTTTTATGCTAATAATCGAAAATTTGTCTTACCATAGATTTTTAATCCATAATACGTAGTTTTCTACCTCTGCAACATCATAATATTCAAATAAATTAAAAAAGTTTATATACATTTATTTAAAAATAAATGTATTTTTTAGTATTTATAAGTAAATTTTTTTAATAAAATTTCTTACAAAATAGCTAAAGTAAAAGATATATTTTCACGATTTTCATCTTTTAGGACAATATTACAATTGAAATTATTATTTAAAAAAAAAAAAAAAGAAACATTAATTACTCTACATTGTTTACTTCTCCATATTCTGAAACTCGATTTATAAATTTAATTTATAAAATTACTTTTATTTTAAATATAACTGCAACCTATTTTTTTTAAGACATTCAATAAATATAAAATAAGACTCTAACATGTTTAGGATAGTCTTTGTAAAAGTTTGAAAGAATTCTTTGAGAATATTTAAATTCTGTCGAAAATGTTGAAATAGTATTTACTGTTCAAGTTCTTTCAATTTAGCATTGTAAATTTGAAAGGTGCCGTGAAAAATTCTTTTATATGTGTGAATTTTAAATTCAGGAATATTTCTTTCATGTGTTAGATAATCACATACGGAATAGTATATGTCTGTTAAGTGCTCAAGTTATAATAAATGATAGATTCATTATTATTATCATTTTGTTTTTAACTTGATATTATGTGCAGCTAATATAATATGATATATATATATATATACGAGGTGATCCAAAAGCCACTAGATTGTTTAAAACCTTATAATTATTAAACTATTTACAATAAAAGGATGTCTTTTGCATAGAAATGCTCAGAAACACGGCGGATTTTTGTTTTTAATGAAAAAGAATATATTTATATTAGTTAAATTTTTGACCAAAAGGTTGCACTGGAGTTCAATTAACAGACTTATAAAATTATAATACAGTTCATTGGTACAGTTCATCAAAGTGTTTTAATACCTACAGCTATTCAATTTGATTCCCATCACTGATAATTACAGCCGTCAGATGATTGAAGACACCCTGCATAGCGTTAAAAAGCATGCCAGAGGGTATATATGACACATGGTGGCGTACAGCTTCTTTTAAATGCGCCAAACATGTAGGCTGATCTCTATACACACGTGACTTCAAATAATCCCATAACCAGAAACCACAAAGTGTAAGATCTGGAGACATCGGGGGTCATTCGGGTGGAAAACATCGACATGGTTGTCTCCAAATGTCGACCTCAGAAGTGTCGTGACAGGAATAGCTATGTGAGAGAGGCGCTCCATCCTGAATAAATGTTATTAAATAGAGTGCTTGCCTCTCTTGCAAGTAAGGGATGACTTTATTTTTTAATGGCGCTTCATATCGTTCACTTGTGGCAGAAACTGTTTGAAATGTTATGAGATAATGCGCAATTAACTCATATGCTTATTTAACACATCATAAGATTGTATTCTACATGAAACACTAGCGACCCCTTTGAGGAAATTATAACTGATATGCAAAATATTTTTTCCATTAAAAGCAAAAATTCCCCATGTTTCTGAGCATTTCTGTGCAAAAAGCATCGATTTATTGTAAATAGGTTAATAATTATAAGGTTTAAAAAAGTCTAGTGATTTTTGGATCACACCCGGTATATGTATATATAGCCGAACCTCATTAACGTGAATCTCAAGTGGGATAAAAAATATATTCATGTTATCAGTAGTTCATACTATGAGTAATTCATACTATCAGTAACTAATCTTTATATAACTAAACTAATCTTCATTTTGACGGGGATTGTGGAAATCATTTTTAATCATGACAATGCTTAGAAATCAGGGTACAAACTATCATAAAAAGTTTTAAGAATAAAAAGTACAACCAATTCAACTGAAGATTAGTTATTTCAAAAAGTATAATTAATTTCAAAGTTGAGGAGAAAATGGAAAACCATGAAATACTAACAGAAAAAAAAAAAAGCCATAACATCATCAGGGGTACTTACGATCATAGAGTGGTAAAAATAACATTCATTCCATAATGGTTAAGGCTTATCGCACACATTCAACTAGAGTACTGAAGATTGTTAGCAAATAAACATAAAACATTTACTATATGGGAAAAGAATTATTAAAGTAAACAAAAAATTGCATAGATGAAAGTGACAAGTTTACTGTAACACAACATCACACAAGAAATAAATAAATACAATTAAATGGAAAAGGAGGTTGAAAAAAGGTACAAAATGATAATTTTTTTCATTTATTAAAAAAGTATTAAAAATTATTATAGTTATATATTCAAACCAATAAATTAGAGTATTATTAAAATACCCTTATATTACACTAATTAGTAATGAAAAAATTTATTATAACCAAACATTTATGAGTTGTTATTTTAGTTTGCACTTGAATTTAGCAAAATTATTCAAACTTAAACGTTTTTATGATATATTTAATCAATAACATAAATCAATTATTAAACACGTATTCATGATTAATTGAATATTTATCTTATTCAATTTATTACACATAAAATACGAAGCAATTTTAAAAAGACAGATTTAATATATATTAGTATACGAATAATACTGGAATAATCTGTATTAAGATTAACCAGATTTAAAGCTCATTGGATATTACATAAATTCTACATATATTTTAATTTTTAAAAATTCACTATTTTAAATAATATATACATATATATATATATATATTTACAGTTTATACTATAGTTATACATAACAAAACCGTATCATTGAATAAGGTAATTTTAAATGCAAATTTATATTAATTCCTTTATTTTTCAACATTCAGTTCTATAATTACAGACGCTGGAGTCCATCCGGCGTCAGATGGACAAAAGGCATCCGGACAGTCAAGCGGACAAAAAGAAAGACAAACAGACTAATTAAAATCGTAATGATTCTTAAGGAATATTAAAAACGTTTAGTAAAAAATAAAAAGCAATTCCATCAATTTTTAACTGTAGCCCTTTCTGTATCTAAATGTTTTAGTGCGCACGATAAATATTATTTTCAATTATATTACATAGTGTTGAACAATTTTTTATATGAATATAAATTATAAATGTGAATTTCATTATGATTTGTGAAAATAAGTATGTTAAAATAATGTTTATAGAAATTAACTCTCATGGAACGTAATGCTTTGGGACAGTGAACTTAAACAACATATGTCAGTTTCATACAATTCCATGAATATTTACGGGAATTCTACCGAGGGCAGAAGAACAGTCGGTCTTACGTACGAACTGTAGTCGTACACAAGTATCAATTGCGTTGAAAAGTTTTATAAATTACACACATATATATTTAGAAGATTTATCGTTGTTTCTCAAATACCACAAATCTAAATAAATAAATAAATAAATAAATAAATATACCATAATCATTTACAGTTTTTTTCTAAATTTTCATTTAAACTATTCTGAGGAATAGTTTAACAATATTTATATATATTTATTCTGTTTTAACAATATTTATACATTCTACCTTTTCCTGTTGTCATCTGATCTGAAAATATTTAATTACCCATGACGCAAATTCATGTTAGGATTATTAATATAGGCCTCAAGAATTTACCTGAAAAAAATTCAAAGCAATTTTTTCGTATATCCGATTTATTGAATTGTGACGATAAACTCCAGTCATTTTCAATTTCAGGAACACCAGTATCTAGATAGGTTCTCTCAGTTATATCTGATATTTTTATTTCTAACAGATAGTTTTCAGAAATTAGATTCTAGTGTTCAAGGGGAATTATAATCATAATTAGATTATTTCGTTACGGTTCAATTAGTTTGAGAAGAATGGGAGGATTTTATTTTTGTAAAATTATTGTAATTTTGTTTTTGAGAAATACAAAGATTCATGCATCAGAATAACCATTTAAAGTTCTCTTATGGAGATTTAGAAATTCAAATACAGTTCTTATGAGTTAAATAGATAACGGAATTTCATATTTTGTAATAAGAGTAATGTTTCTTAAAATAGTTTTGGGGGGATTTTATAATTACAGATTTTTATTTTATTTCATGTCATGAAAACATTTTAATATTTTTAACACTTAAATATGTTTTATTAATTACAAATAAATATGTTGCAAATAATATTAATATTAAATATTGGTAATTATTTAAAGATATATTTGTATTAAATGAATGTGTGAGAAATCCAAAAAATATTTTTTGCAATCTGTATACATCGAGAACCCATATCATATTTTTAAAATATCAACTTTTTCTTCTTGAATATTTTATTTTGCTATTAAATGCAAATTAATATAAATTAAATGTTAATTTTTAAAATAAAAATAAAGTTTTAGTTAAACTGCTTTATTTTAAATTTAATGCTTATAATTAGTACTATAAGATATACATAAATTTCTAATATTAATTTTATATTTAAATAAGTAACCCAGAATGAAAATCTTAAATGCTTAATGGATACGCATTCTGTTTAAAGGTTATTGTAAACGCTGATTAAGTATCCAATATTATTTAACGACTATATATATATTTAGTATATTAAAAATGAAGCTAATTATATAGTCACTCAATTAAAATTATTTATTCTCATTTAAAAGTTTACTTATATATTCCTCTATGATATTATTTAATCATTTAATTTAGAATAATTAGTCATTTAAATGAAACCGAATGATCTACCTTTTTTATACTAAAACACAAAATAATAATGTAAACATATACATTTAACTAACACTTTTGACTGTGATTTTTAGTACATATTAAACCATACTGATTCTGTAAAATTTTAAAGACTCAATCTATAATGTTTATGTTATTAAATAACATGCATAGTAATGAATTTCTAAATTAAATCAAAAATTATCAATCAAAAAATACATATTTTTATTTTTTACCATATAATAAATTTAACCATATTTCTGTACTATAGTAAACAGTTCTTAAAACACATTTTAAAATATGAATTAAAGTACTTGTGTTTTTAAACTTTTAGAACATTTAATAATACGTAGTAAATAATTTATTGTCAAAAAATAACTGTCGCTAAAGGCAAACGTTTCTTTCGATGAAATTGAATACTTTTTTCTGTTTGTCTAGAGCAAAGCAAAAGCCATGATGGAACAAATATACGCTAATATATTCTTTTAGTTTCTTCTGTTTGAAATTTATCCCAATTTCATTTTTTTTAATCGGTTGCCTCTACATTTACCTGGTTTATTTAATACTTTCTTGTTATTCTTAAGAGAAATTGAGAAATTTATCTTCAATTTCCTATTCAGTATTAAGTTTCGATTCGTAGAAAATACGCTTTCGGCACTTTAAATTTTTGGGTAAAATAACCGTTCATAACGTAGCAGTATGGTATATGGTTTTAATTGATTCTTGAATTTTTATCGCTTAAAATTTGATTTACAAGTTATTAAGTAATTATATTTTATTTAGAATCTGTTGCTTCAAGCGATTAGGATAATACCTTTTCATGAAAAACTCGAATTTATTCTAACAAGAGAATTTCTTCTAACAATTTATTCTAACAATTTATTCAAACTATGAACGCTGCAGGGTTCAAGTATGCATTAAGTGCGTTGCATGGTAAATTATACGATTTAACAAATCTTATCTCCATGTTTTAGAAAATTCCTCAGTTTTGAGAGCAGCGAAGTACCGGGTGATCCAGAAGTCAGGACAAAATTAAAAAATGAATAATTCGAAAACGAATTAAGATACAAAGATACGGTTTGCACCAAACGGATGAAAAAGAAACCGGGTTTTGTGTGGCAAAGGAAAAAAATTAGTTCTGTTGGCGACCAACAGATGGCGCTATAGTGTTTTATTTCACCAAAAGATGATTTACAAATGAAAAAAAATGTTGACAACTTACAAGTCAGCTTAATTACAGTTAATTAGTACTACTACAGTAACTGTTCAATGTCCATCATTCAGAAGTACAGCTGTGAGAAGATGCACCACATCGTTTACAGCATTTAGTAGCACTTCTTGCGTTATGGCAGACACATTTTGGCGCATGGCATCTTTCAGTGCTGCTAGTGATGCCGGTTGGTCGTGGTACATTTTTGACTTCCAAGAATCCCCACAGCCAAAAGTCACAGGGTGTCAGATCAGGAGATCTTGGAGGCCACGCGTGATTAAAGTAGCGACTGAGAATGCGATATATCGATGCATATAAGCTTCGACTACCAATACCTGCTGTAGTTGTTCCTTTTTATATCGTTTGTTGCTTTGCATAATCCTACATCAAAAATACGACAGCGCTATCTGTTGGTCGCCAACAGAACTATTTTTTTCTCTTTACCACACAAAAACCGGCTTCTTTTCCATCCGTTTGGTGCAAACCGTATCTTTGTATCTTGATTCGTTTTCGAATTATTCATTTTTAAAGTTTGTCCTGACTTTTGGATCACCCTGTACTTCTATAAGTGCATAAATAATTGTCGAAAATTACTAAATTAATGGGATTTTTATAACAGATACCAATGTTTCGTTTGTAGCTGAGGTTGAATGAACTAACCTCGAATTGAAGCTGAACAGTTGATATTTAGCGACGGCATGGTAAACATATTTTATATGATGGTTTGGAGACATGTCAACACAGTTTTGATTCTCCATAGAAGGGATGGTTCGCCAGATTTTTAGTGATTTGGTTTACAGATGAAACAGATTATCGTACTGTGAAGCACATTTTGAAGGGTATCAGATATCACCACACTTTCTCTCCTTCAGCTAATTAATATAGAAACTCATTTTCTCATCGAAGACTAAGAAAATGAGTGCTGGTTGAATTTCGGATTTCTAATGATAAATGAACTTAACCATTCACAAATCTTAATTACACTGTATTACTTGAATTCGAATGTCTCTACCCTCCTCAGGATATCTAATTATCAGAATGTTTCTTCTTTGTACGACTTGATTTCAGAACACCACCTAGCATTTAAATATTTCGCTGGCTTAACGTACTGGTGCGCTATATATTATCAGTATTCTCAAATTTAAAAATATTCATTACCAGTCGGTAGGTTTTGAAAAATAAACTATATGGATTCATTTTGTATGAAACTATATTCACATTCAATTGGTATGTGTTTGTCATCGAATTTCGAGAGAGAAATCACAATTTAGTCGCCTTTGCCGATGGAAACATTTTTGCATGTCTCAATAATAATAATAATAATAATAATAATAATAATGTATATGTAGTTATATGTACATATTTTCATTGTCAAAACCATGCTGTTACATGCACACTTTTAATTTAACAAATTGATTTTTTTACTTATAATGCATATTTAATGTCTATAATAATTTTTAACTCTATTCAACTTTCATCTAAAGCCGTTGTTTGCAGAAAGCCAATTTTTAAATCCAAAAAAGTAACTAATTTGTATTTGTATTTTTAAAGATTTCAACAATTTAATTGTTATTTTCTTCAAAATACATCTATTCAAAAGCGTATTGTTTAATCTCTGTTAACTACAAATGTAACTTAATTATAATTTTTTTGAAAAATAATTATTTTACATATAAATATGAAAACGAAATTTAATATAATCTTTTTGCGTATTAAAATTATTTAAAGAAGCTTTTATTTGTGGTACATTAAAGAAATTTTAAAGTATAATTTACCAAGTCATCATACATTCAAATATGAAATAAAGTCCATACATTTGATATTAAATTATTTGTATATATAAGTGTGTGTGTGTGTTTGTTTGTGTGTGGTAACAAAGTAGTGGAATATAGGAAAACAGATAATAAAATACCAACGAAATCCACAATAACCACAATGAATTAATAAATAACTAAAATAAATGACCGGTAATACATTTAAAAATATACGAAAAAATTATTTAGTAAGCGTAACTAAAATAGGATCCCTAGATAAAGGTTGAATGTGGTACTCTGAAATATGATACCCAAAAATAATTTGCGGCTATTCAGTTAGCTGTTATTAAATTAAAAAAAAAAAAAAAAAAAAATCCTAATTTCTCTGACAATTTTCAGCCGTGCGATACATTAAAACTTATCAATTTTGATTAAAATTTCGGGTAGCAACCTAATATGATTTATTTTTTTTTTTTTAATTTTCTTTGATAAAAGTTTAAATATTAATAGTAGCTATACATGCTCTTATTCCTTTGCCGGTACTATTTAATTTCACTTCTCTGATCAGTATTGCAAAACTTAGGAACTTTTTAATCCAATGTCCACCACTATACATCAACTATAACGTTCACCTAACCACTTCGAAGGTTATTTATCCTTTATCTATATGAAATATCACTCCTGAAAATTATTGGTGGTATTTAAGTAAAACTCATTAAATACAATGCATCTATAATGGTAAATGCTTATTGCATAAATAATGTTATCAAACGTATAGGTTACACTATACGGGAAAAAAAGAAATACTAAGTTTTAAAATGTTACGTAGGTGGAAATAACAAAATTATTAGACAAAATATGCATAGAGAGAGAAAAATATAATTAAAGAGAAAAGAAGGAGAAACAATACGCAAAATTAATAATGTTTTTGAATAATTAAAAAGTGTTTTGTATAATATTATAGATATATATTTAAATCAATAAATTAAAATATTATTAAAATAAACTTATATTGTACAATTTGCACGAAAAAGTTTATTATAGTGTGTTATAATATTGTATTTTAATTTACACTTTAATTTACCAAAATAATTTAAACTTAATTTTTTATGATGTATTTAATCACTAACACAAATGAACTATTACATACTTATTCCTGATTTTTTAAACCTTTATATTGGTTAATTTATTACATATAATAGTTTTAATTAGAACACAATTTTTAAATTAAAGATTTAATATACATTAGTATATAAATAATGCTATTTTAGTTTGTATTAATATTAACTTAATTTAAAGGTAATTAGATATTACACAAATTCTACATATATTTTAATTTTTAATAATTTACTAACATAAAAAATACATTTAATAACAGTTTATACTGATACAATGCATAACAAAACTGTATCATTGAATAAAGTAATTTTAAATTGAAAATAACATTAATCCCTGAATTTTTTAATATTCAATTCTTTAATTACGGGCTCTATAGGCGGACAGAGAGAAAAGTAAGCGGGGGGGGAGGAGAGAGACTGACATATAGACTATTTCAAATAATAAGGGCTGTTAAACATTGTTAAAAGTGTTTAAAATTATTAATAAAAGCTAAAAAGCAATTTAAGCCACTTTTAATTGTAGCCCTTAATATATCTAAATATTTTTATGTAGGAGACTTAATCCTAATTATACTACATATATTAAAAAAGAAAATATGTACAAAACATTTTTTAGGCACATATAAATAATAAACAGCAATTTCATTACGATTTGTGCAAAATAAACTTATTAAAAAAATGTTTATAGAAATAACTTTTCATAGAACTCAATTCTTTGGAACTTGAATAACATATACAAGTTTAAAAAAATTCCATGAATATTTACGGGAATTAGAGAGAGAAGAGACAGGCAGTCCAACAGGTAAACGAATTAAGTTTAAAAAAAAAATCAAATTTGTTGAAAAGTTAACAAACCATAAACACACATATATTGAGGTGTTTTTATCGATATTCTTTAAATGTCACACCCGAGAAAAAAATAATGACGATTCAATACATCTTACGGTTTTATTCTAATCTTTCATTTAGATTACTCTGAGAAAAATTCTTTATTAAAAATTTTTATACATATAACCTTTCCCTGTTGTCATGTGAACTGAAAATGTTTAACTAAATCATTGATGATTCAAATTCATGTTAGCATTATTAATCTATGCCTCAAGAGTTTATCTGAAAAACAGTCAAAGCAATTTCTGTTACTATAATTAATGAGTGTCTGAGAAATCCAAAACAAATTTAATACAAACTGTATGCATCGAAAAATCAAGTTAGATTCTAAAAATATCCTAACATTGTTTTTCTTGCATATTTCAGTTTATTATCAAATTTAAAATAATTTAAATTTAATACTATTTTTTAAATTTAAAAAAACTTTTAATTAACTTACTTTATTTTTAATTTAACGAATGTAAGTTTTACAAGTATTATAAGTATTTATATTCAATTTTACGAATATAAGTATATGAATTTTTAATATGAATTTTAAATTTAGTCAGTGAATTTAAATGTTAACTTTAAGTTATTATTAGACAAGCACTCGGTTTAACATCAATTACACAGGTCTACAGAAATGAAGTTGAAAAAATTTGATTTGATGATTTCAGCTGATCTTTATCGTTTTTGATGTCCTTTTTTTTTTTTTTTTTTTTTTTTCTGTCACGTATAGATTTTTGAAAATACAGGGTGTTTACTGACACATTTTTTTTTACAAATACCATCATAACAATAGGTTGAATGGTTGGTAGGTAGAGTTTTACGTCGCACTAGTGCTGCGCAATCACAACAATAAGTACTCAGGATTAATTAATCACGAAAACGTACTATAAAATTTACCATATAATTATATTGGTGTAAGAGTAATGAAAAATACTCTAAAGGCAGGCACCCTGTATTGATAAAAATCTGTATGTGATAGAGAAAAACTGGCTTCATTTTCTGTTACATCACAGCAAAAAACATAATGATCAGTTAAAATTATCAAATCAAAATTTGTGACGTAGACCAGTGTTATTGTAAACGCTGATTAAATATATATTATTATTAAACAATTTTTTTTAAATACATTACAAAGGAAGCTATTTATGTAGTCACTCAATTAAAATTATTTATTCTCAGTTAAAAATGTATTTATAGATTCCCCTATTTAATCATTTAATTTAGAATTATTAGTTATACAAATGAAATCGAATGATTTACAATATTTATACTAAAACACAAAATAATTTTAGAAACATAAACATAACTAATATTTTTGATTATGTTTTTTAATACATATAATTCTTACTTATTCTGTCAAGTATAGCTTTAATATTAACACGCATAATATTGTATAAAAAAAAAAAAAAAAATACATTTTTTTAAAATTTCGTCTTGTAATGGAATTAATCATATTTTTATACTACAATAAAAAGTTTTTAACACACATTTTGAAATATAAATTGCAGTACTTGTGTTTTTAAACTTGTTGAGAACATTTCATAATACACACTAAATACTTCACCGTCAAAAAATAACTAGCGTTAAAAGCAAGTTTTTCTTTCGATGAAATCGGATATTTTTTCTGTTTGCTATAGCAAAACAAAAAACTGAACAGGAATTTGACAAATAGACGTTAATATATCCCTTCAGTTTTTTCTGTTTGAATTTTATCTCAAACTTAAAAGAAATATTCAATTGCCTTTACATTGACCTAGTTTATTTAACACTTTCTAGCTATTCCTAAAAGAAATTTATCTTCCTTTCCTGTATTAAGTTTCGAGTAAGTAGAAAATACGTTTTTGGCAGATAAAAATAAATAAATATATAAAAATAGTAAAATAACAGTTTATAACCTAGCAGTATTGTATATAGTTTTAAATGATCGTTGAATTTTTATTGCATAAAATTTAATTTCCAAACTATTAAATAATTATATTTTATTTAGAAGTGTTACTTCAAACGACTATAACAATATTTTTCCAAGAAAAAATTAAATTTATTCTATCAAGAGCAAAATATCAACTCTACAAGATTTAAGTATGCCTTAGTGGCACAGTACTCAATTTCTTATCACTTAAAATATATTCCTGACTCAAATTGGAAAATTCCTCGGTTCTCAGAGTAATAACGTAATTCTATAGTTGCATAAATAAAATTGCCGAAAATTTCTATATTACAGTAATTTCCATGAGAATTATTTATTTATTTATATATTTTTGACTGAAATTGAGGTCGAGAGGACTAAACTTGAATTAGAACTGCACAGTTGACATTTAGCGATGGTCTGGTAGTCGTATTTCATATGACAATTTGGAAACATGTCCTAATATTTTTCATTTTCTACACTGAGGAAAGTAATATACTGCCTTCCTCTAGAATAAATAAGTGGCCATTTCCTAAATACCTTAACTAGAAATATAGATTTCCGAACTATGTGCATAAGGCACGCTAATAAACTGAATAAACGAAATGGTCAAGAATTTCTTGTTTACACATTTCTAGATGGTGAAACAATATTCTGAATATTCTGAATCTTTCGTATTGCGAGAAGTGCTCGCTTGATTTTCTAGAATTGGGTCATACACCAAGATTATAGTTGCTGAAACCCGCCTCTTGTAGTCTCATTTATTTGAAGAGATTTTTAAATAACTTTGCCCAACGAGAATATAGGCAAACGCTCTAGAATTATAATAGGGGCTTCTAGAATTCGATTTTCAAGGGGAATAGAATTTTTAAGGATGACATGGAAATATTTTTTCTAGAGCCAAAATTTAGATTCTCGATGTCAGTTACAGAATTTTTTCTCAGTGTATATAGAGAGAAAGACTTGCCAGCTTTTTTAGCGGGTTGACTTTACGTCTTTGAGGAAACTTGTTTAAAAATTTATAACTCATCCAAAACGGACAACAGTCAGTGCTGCTCGAATTTCAGATTTCTAATGATAAATGAACATTACCAGATACGAATTTTAAATAACTAATAATTGTTTTTTAATTCAAAAGTTTTCTTGACGAACTACCAGACATCGTCAGATAATTCTGATCTGAATGTTATGTCTCTGTACTTGACTTGATTGCTGAACGTTACAGAGAGTCCAACTTTCTCAAAAGCTCCACATCGTTGCATGCGCGCGCATATGACGATGTGTAGGAGATATTTGATATTGATGATAGCGAAGCGTTTGGCAAGAAAACTTTTGAAATAAAAACTACGAACTTCTTTAAAATTTATACATAATTAAAGTTGTTAAAAATCTCTTAAAGAGCTGAACAATATTATATATATTTAATTTAAGTAAATTGGAGTGTGCCCAATTTACTTAAATGAATATTCACGGTTGATGAATTTATGAATAAAAAATTTCTAAATATTATATGTATTGGTTTAAATTATAATTTTTTGATTAAAAATTCAATGGACTAAAAATTCACCAGAGTTACATATTAATCTATTAGTGATAGTTTCGGAGGATACGGAAGATTAAGGATCTGTAGTTTATTGAGAGACACTTTTTAACATTAGTATTATTTTGTATTCTATCGGAGTTCTCACATTTTTCCTTTATAATGTAGTAATCTTTCTCAAAAATATTCACCAAACTGCAGTTTTAAGAAATTATTCGATTAATTTTCATGGAATCTATATGAAATCTTTTTTTTTTTTTTACTTTTAAATGTTTAATTTCAATTATCCTCTTGTTAATTATCAAGTACCTGAATCTTTATAATAATAAATTTAAAGCTTTGAGAGGGGCCGTTTATTGCATTCCTTTCTGACAGCTTTTCAGTTGACACATGGAACATTTTCATTGCTAAACCCCAAAAGGTGAAATTTTGTGGAGACGATTTACACTTTTATAGAGGTATTTAAAAATTATTTATCGAGATCATTTGTAAAGTAAATTTTGGATGTATTTAGTCAAGATTGATAATTTTAATTAAATAATTATTTATTTAATTTGTCAATATAAAACAAATTTGTTTGATAACCTCAGAAAATATCCGCCTCTTGACGTACAAATCACACTTTATAAAAAGCCCGATTCTTTTCTTTTCTTTTCTTTTCTTTTTTTTAATTAAATATCTTTAATAAACAAATCTAATTTTAGGTCATTGAATAAACATTCACAAGAAATTTTCATGCTTCTTTATCCTAGCATTTCTATAGTTTAATATTATAAGTAGTAATTAGGTAATTAATATCAATAGATTTGAATATAAATAGTTCTCTTAAGAAATATTCATACATTTGTAGAATTTTTTAAAGACAGCTATGCAAAATTAACAGCTGAAAAAAGTAATATATTGCGTGCCAATTTGCAAATTTTAATTATATGCGTTACCTTTCTAGTTTTTTTTTTCTTTAATTAAATAAAATTGAAATGAAATGTTTAATTGTTGAAAGATAACAAAAGTTCCAATAGAATTCCATATTATTAACTATTATCTACAATTTATCTGTTTTACTTTACTATTCAACGACAAAGATTATAGCCAATATCAGAAGTTTATTTCAGATTATCTATATTAATGTACTATTAAATTGACATAAAACACATTATACTACACACATGAAAAGAAAATTGTTTAAATATAAATTTATATATATATATATATTTTTTTTTTCTTGAATTTCTATCTTCAGATTTCCACTTTAAGATGTCGAATAGTTTAATGGGCTTCATACTGCACGAAAAACATTTTTCTTGCTAAATACAGCGTTAAGATAAAATTAGGATTTACGTATAATTTTTAAATAAACTGAATAATATTATTTGGTTTCACTGATAAGTACAATAATTTATGTTACACTGCGCTAGAAATAAAATGAGCCTTGATATCATTCTTGCTTATTATTATGTAAAATGACCTCCTGAATACAAATATGACTCCCATTTTGAACAATTACCCACCGTTCTCTCGGAATGCCATCCCCTTCCCAAATTTTGATCACTGTTCGATAATTTTATGGCCATGAATTTAATTTGGATAAAAGAAAAGAAATATTTTAACACTTAATATATATATATATATATAATGTATAATAAATGATAATAATGATTGACTAATATGCATATATAATTTCAGTCCCCCACCTCCTAAAATTTCCCCTTGCTACAAATGTTCATGTTTTAAAAATTTTCAAATCAGTAGCCCAGCAGAAGACATTCAACAGTTAAAATAATCCTTTTGACCCTTACAAATCAAATTTATAGCCATAAAATTAACGAAAAGTTATAAAAATGGGGGGGGGGAGGATCCTTAAAAAAGTGGGGAATAGGGAAAAATGGGCATCCTATTCGTATTCAGGAGGTCGTTCTTTATAAGAATTTGTAAAAATTGTGTTGGGGCCAATTTTCATGCAGAGCAGTGCTATCAGGCAGCACTGATTTGCTAGATATTTATCAGAGCTTTTAATAATTAAAAATTAACAACTCTAAATTAGATATACACCGTACTCAGGTGATAAAAAAAATAGCATTATACAATAAAAAAGCAAAAATACATATTTCACCAAATTTGTTAAATGATTAGTTGCAAATAACGGTTAAGTCATATATATATATATATATATATATATATATATGTGAATATTTTTTGTATTGTTCTGTTACGTAAATTTTCTGTCAACGTACTTTTTCCAAAATATTCAGGTAATTTCTAGAAATTTGATGGCTAAAATTTTCTATAATATCCTGTTAAATTACAGAAAATTTCTTGCAGCAAGTTATGATAATCATGTTTAGATCTCAGCCACAGAATTACGTTTTAAGTTCTTAATTAGCACTTACTAATCTTCTTTGATACGAAGTTTACAGTATGCAAAATAAGAAGTATATCTACACCCACCATTAATAATATAGGAGGAGCTGGAATATGACGTATCAGCCAGCAGCGCAAATGAAGTGAACTGTTGTCTACTTAATATGGCTGCCGCAGTAGCAACCAAGGCTACCGTAGGAGCTATGTTGAGTCTAACAAAATATTGGCTAGCACTGCGTTATTTTATTTAGTTGACATTTATTAGACGGCTTTGAGACCTACAACACTTCCCTGCATAAAAATTACCCCCAACACCCTTTTGGAAAATTCTTATGTAAATTGACTTTCTGAGTACGAATAGGACGTCCATTTTGCGCTATCACCCACCGTTTTTAGGAAAGCCCCCTATTTTTATCACTTTTAGGCAATCTTATGGCTATAAATTTGATTTTTAAGGGGGGGGGGATTATTTTAGCTGTTAAATATCTTCTGAGAGGCTAGAGAGTTGGAAAATTCTAAAACATCAAGATTTTTGGCAAGGATAAAATTTAGGGGAGGGGGGATTTGCCACTGAAATTATGTATTGTATTTCTTATATATTTTTAGTCTATTATTAATGTTATTTATTAAACATTATATATATATTTTGTTTTTAAGTGTTAAATTAATTCTTTTTCATTCTCCAAATCAAATTCATGGCCATAAAATTACCGAACAGTGATACAAATTAGAGGAGGAGGATGTCCCGAGAAAACGGTAGGTGTCTGGGCAAAATGGTGTCATATTTGGATTCAGGAGGTCATTTTACATAAGAATAAGCAAAATTGTATCAGGGCTCGATTTTTTTTTTTTTTTCAGCACAGTGAATTTATTTAGTTGACATTTTTGTTCACAGCTTTAAGACCCATATTTACAAAGACTTTTGTCTCGAATGATGCATATTACATAATTTCCCAATAACAATGCTGTATTTCTTACATAACTGTATTACTTATTGACTTCTGCGATTACAATTTTTGTTTCATATTTTTAGATGCCATCTTTTATATTATTCCTACACAAGTGCTCACCAGATAAAACCTGTATCAATATTTACAGTTTTTATCTGGTTACAGAAAAAATGTGTCTTTCCACAGACTGAATAGTTATTTTATAAACAAATTTTGTCATTTTAGAAAACAGAAATTTTCTGTAGGATATTTTTGGTTTTAACAGATTTTTTTTTACAGTATTGTATTCAGTGATTGTTATTAATTATATTAAAATATAGCTGTAATCATATTCAATTTAGGTAGTTATTTAAATGAAATAGAAAATAAGTCAAATATAACGTGAAAATATGAAATGCTCCCAAATTTAAACCAGTAAATATGTATGGCATTTTTAAGTACAGACTTTGCTTAAGGCATTGTTAAGTTTTTGGCATTGTTAAGATATTTAAAAAATAACCATCTGATCACCTTTGAAATGGGCAAATTTGTAATGTTGTTTTTACTATACATTTTTTTTTTTTTTTTTTTACCAACCACAGTAACCATAGTACAATTTTTTACCAACCATATTTTTTTTTATCAACTACTATGCAATTTTTGTACCAACCATAGTAGAAAATTAACGATGTGAAAATTAACCATCAAATTTGTAATGTTGTTTTCACTATACATTTTTTTTTTTCAATCTACTGAAATAATACTTATTTCAACTTGACATTAAAAATATGATTCTGCATATGATTATAATTTTTATGACTATCATTTAAGATCTTAAAACTCGAAAAATAAACTAAGTTTCCATAATTATAAAAATTTTAATTGTAAATGTGCTGTGGGAAAAATAACATCTCATTGACTGGATATATCTGTCAGCGGCGATGAGATGCTTAAATCAAAATATATTATCCAATATGTATGCATAAATTTACTTTGTTGCAATGAAATACATTTAATCATCTTTTCCTACTACAATAAAAAGTTTTTAAAGCAACATTTTAATGTATAACTTGTAATAACACTTGCTTTAAAACTCTTTTTTAAAACTTTTATTAAAGACACGACAAATACTTTACTTTCATAAAATGTCTGGAGACTAAAGTCAGATTTTTTTTTGTTTCGATGAAAGACTTTTACCCGTCTGCAGAAAAGTAAAAAGCAAGCAGGAACTTGAGTAATAGAAATTAATATATCTCTTCAATTTCTCCTTGTTCTTTCAATTTTTATCTTCAGTTCAAAGCAAATATTTGGTTGTTTTTGTATTTATCTAGTTTACTTAAGAGTATCCTTTTGATCTTAAAAGAAATTTCTGTTCAATTTCCTATTCAGCATTAAATTTCGACTAAGTAAAAATTCTGTTTTTTGCAGTTATAAACTAAATTTACAATTGAAATAACAGTCCATAATCTACTAATATGTGTGAATAGTTTTATTACTCAAAAAAGTTTTACTACAATAAATATATTTTATCTGAAGTTGTTACTTCCAGCTATTATAAACAAGGCTTTAATGCATCAAATCAGTATATTATCAATCATTATCCTACAAAAGCAATATTTAGCCGGGACAGGATTAGAACATGCGTTCTTCGCACAACATGTCCATCCCTTTTCATTAAATAAACCTTTCCGGGACAGTTAACAAATATTAGTGATAGTTTTATATCAGCGATAATCTAGGAGAAACCAGCTAGAGGTGATCTGAAAACTTTTTCACCATATTTAAATTCCATGTTTAGAGATAAACCTGTGTTATGTTTGGATTTTCTATGCAGAGATTACTCACACTTTTTGGTAACTGGTACACGAGAAACCAAATATTTGATCGTGCGTCTTAAAATAATCTTCGATGACGTGTTCGGGTATTTCAAAACAAAAATAATTATTAACTTTGCAATCTACTATAACACTAATTTAAAAAATAATGAAGGTTCCTGCTTTTAGACAGCTAATTTTTTGTCAATTTTCAACAATGTGAGAATCTCTTTGTATTTCTTTGTTATACTAATCTAAGAAGTAAATGAATTTGAAGAATAAGG
Source organism: Salticus scenicus (assembly GCA_963930645.1). Taxonomy (NCBI): domain Eukaryota; kingdom Metazoa; phylum Arthropoda; class Arachnida; order Araneae; family Salticidae; genus Salticus; species Salticus scenicus. Next base: position 286,104,154 of record OZ005653.1, on the reverse strand, counting down.
TATGAAAAATCCCGCGCGTCCCAGTGGGTTAATGAGCATCAGACACAATAGCACCGTCATACTTTCGGTGCACACAGATGCAATAAATATGTAATAAAATTATCACATTATATTCATAAATTTATTCAATATACAATTTTAAAGCAACGTCTATAAAAAAGTGGTATCACCATAAGTACTTTTTACGATTTTACTGTTACTATTTTTTGACATCTGCACTACATGTACATTAACCACATTTAATATAAATAATGGTCTCGACGAAATTAATATTGATATATTGTTAGTTTTGTGAACTTTAACCAAGATTCTGAAGTATCTTGTTTTCAATAAGGCACGTTGGGGGAATGTTTTCAGTTCTTTCAACATTGTCATTATAAGGTAACTATACTGACCAAACGTCCCCATTTTCTGGGGACAAATGAGGACGCGCTTTTTATTTATTTATTTTTTTTTTTTTTTCTGTTTTAAACATTGAAGAAACTAAATTATTAATCAATAACACTTTATTTTTAGTCCTTATTTATTAGGAATGAAAAAATACATCCATAATTTGATTATTGTAGCAATTTTTAATAATGATTCTCTAATATAAAGGTACTTTGATCTGGTCAGCCTAAAGGTAACTGAATTAAAAGTAAAGAATGTACAAGTCGTGGACGATTTTAATTATAAAATCAAAAATTAGGATTTCTTATGTTTGTCAAAAATTAAGGTTCTGAAAGTTTTAAATTGAACTTTGACTTCTTAAACATCATCAAAATAAATCAAAATACGGAGATCTTAAATACATTAAGAATTTAAAATTCTTCTTAGAAAAAGTAAAAGAAGCTGCATCTCTTTACGGCGTAAGAATTATTTTTATTATATTATTTAGAGAAAAGCGAAATTTTCTTCTTAGACGTGTTAATTTTTTAAACTGACTTTCGTGGTTAATTAACAGGCAGAAATATAAATAAATCGTAATTTATAAGCATTCTCCATTTATTTTTATATTTTATGTATGTTCATTAATTCCATTTTAATAAGGTGAAAGTAAGAAAATCCAACAGGTAAAGATAATTTTCTGTTAAGCAAAAAAGATGGAGATAAAAAAAAAGAAGAAGAAAAAAGATGTATATTAATTAACAGAAATTCAATGCAGAATCTCAGTAATATTAATATATGAGTAAAAGAGTTGGATTTAAATTTATTTTATATACAATTTTAGCTATATTTCTTTTTACACATGTACAAAATTCATTTTTGACATTCTATGCATATTTGTTTTTTCATTTTCCCTTTTATTAATATTCTTTGCCTTTTTATTTTGTTAAATTATTAACATAGCATATTTGAAATTATTGTTTTTTTTTATTATTATTATTATTAATAATCCACTTAAAAAGTTATTAAAAAAAAGAAAAACTATATTTCCTGAAATTAATTTATGTGACTTTCTTTCAGTATTTATGATCACACATCTGAAAAAATACTATGATTTAGGAACGATAAAATGAAAAATATTCATTCTGATAATATTTTTTTCGAATCAATGGTATGAATTTTAAACTGTAATAATTTATATTTTAACAGTTGTTACTGTATCAAATTAAGAGTTTTTGTATTACGAAAAAACTTATTGCTTAAATGTGCGGGAATTCACTCCACAGAGCATCAAAACTGTGAAGTCATGTTTCCGGACCATCCCTTAGGGGATGAATTCCAGGGAGTGGGCCAGTACGTAGCTCAAGTGCGACCTTAAACTTTGATGACCATATTAGAGTACCTTTATAAGAGAATAGGCTATCTTTAAACTATCATAATTTTCCAATTAAAGAAATACACTCTCGTTTTTAATAAACGAGGATCAGATATATAATAATTGTAATAAATAATTTTACAGCTAAAATATTTAAAAGTTTATAAGAACATTCGCAAAATAGGAACAGTTCTGAAATTTTGAGAACGCATGGTCGCTGAACGATAAAACCACTGAAAAAATTATAAACTGGAAAGTGTTCTTAACAACGTCTGTTACTTAAAACTATTTTTATTATTCACATTTCTTCTTCTTTTTTTTTCACATTTGTTTTACTATCTAAATTTTTTTTTTCGTTTTCCTCTATTTATTGAAAGTAATTCTTTATTATAAAACAAACACTTTATAAATATATTTATCAAGTAAATAATGTAATATTTTGTATAAATTAAAAAAAAAAATAATAATAATATATTTGGATAATATCAGTAACATCTTTACATAATAAATAAACAAAGATAAACATTTTTAAAGACTTTTATTTATTTGGATTTAAACAACTGCGGGTTTTATAAAAAAGGGTAATATAAGAAAGTAAATATTGTTGCTTTTCTCTCAATTTTCTAAAAGATTTACTAATTATTATTATTATTTTGTAAAAGTATTTGAAATAAAATTCTAAGCACTTTGAATGGAAATGCTGCAATAGTGTTTACGGTTAAATTTCTTTCACTTAGTGTCGGCATTTTGTAAGATGCTTATGTTTTTTTTTTTTTTTTTTTTTTTTTTTTTTTGTTGGTGTAATTTTACATTTAACACTACGCATGGAACAGATTGTATCCGTTATACGCTCAAATATATTAAATGACAGCTTCATTACTATTTGCATTTAGTTCTTCTTTCTATTTTAAAGTAGATAAGGTAACATATATCAAATTAAGTACTTATCTATGTATATACATATTATAAGTCAATACTGTAAAAATTCATTAATGTAACTATTAAATACTTTCTAAAAACTCACTGAACTTTCACCATGTGGTTTCGGGGTCAATAGTATGTACTCAAAAAAAAAGGAGGGGGTCATGTTAAATATATGTAATTATTAAATTATTAAATCTCATATGTGAAGAATAAATGTATACAAATTTGAGCCCTGTAACAGGCTGAATGCAAACACCTATGGGTATGTTAAATTATTTATGGTTTTGGAGCTACATTCCTTAATATTTTAAAATGAAATAGAGGACGATGTTGCCATTCTTGGTGAAATATCATTGAATATTTTGTCAATATCATAAACTGAAAAAGCAATTTTTAGTAGTTGGTAAGTTGTTAGCTGTGAGACGTTGTAGTGGCCTGTAAGATGCTGTAGACACCTGATGTAATCCTAGAACTGTAATGTCCATTTTATTTATTTATTAACTTTTTTTTTTTTTTTTTTTTTACTTCGCGCGAAAACCCAAAAGGGGTTTATAAAAATTACATATCAAATGTGCATATAAATATCGTCTTAAAAATATAATATAATGATCCAGGAATAATTTTCTTAAAGTACAAAACTGGGGTTTATTAAAGCATAAAAATTAAACAATTGCTTAGCATACACGGAATTCTTCAGACAAAAATTAGCATTTTTGCTTTCCCGTTTTTGTATTATTATCATTCGTAGATATTGTATCATTATTTTCATTTAAAACCATATAAAGGAAAAAAATGGAATTGTTATGCAAAATATGTACAGCATAATTACTGTATATATTTTGCATAACAATTACTTTTTACTTGTGAAATCAAAATGTTGCGAAAAATTACTTTTCTTTGCATAACGAATCCCTTTCAATAAAATGAAAAATAAAAAATTTTCTTTTCTTTTAAACTCCTTATCTAATATTATTATACTTCAAAAATATTTTCTTAGAAACCATTTTAAAAATTTTAAAGTTATGAAATTACTTTACTAATTCTACCAAATATTTATGAAATATTACATTTCTTTACATGCGATATTTGTTTGAAAACAAGTCAAACAATTCCGCATTTTCTTTAAATACCCTTTATCTTGGATTGTGATCCTTCATAGATATTGTGTCTATGTTTTCGTACAAAAAAAAAAAAAAAAAAAAATCTTGAAATACTGAAAAAGAGAATCTTTGTTTTTTTAATTGTTTAAACAAAACATTGTAAAAAGTTACAGATAGCAGCATTTTTTATAAACTTTTGATCACATTTTTTTTTTTTTTTTTTTTTTTTTTTTTGTACAAAATTTATTATTTAATGGATTTTTTTTTAATTTAAATTATTAATATTTATGATTCATAATATTTAAAATACTACACTATCAATATGCACCATAAGTATGATTAAAACATTTTCATGCAATAAACATAAAATTTTCTAACTTTTTCGAAAATTTAAGCACTTTTTTTTTTTTTTTCAATGTTCCATGATGTTTTCGATTTTTGATTTTTCGCACTATGAGCCATAATAATTTCTCTTTTCAACTGATGTATTTAAGAAAAGGGAATTGCAAATGTTTCAACTGCTACTTCAAGATATTTAGATAAATTTAAAGATTTGCTAAAAATTCTAATTTTAAGCATAAAGATTAAAGTAGATTTTAATATTGACATTATAATTTCGTTATCTTTATTATATCTCAAAAGAATGCTTTTTTTTTTTTTTTTTTTTTCCCCAAGAAAAGAAAGAAAAAAAATGCGATTTATATTATTAGAATTATTTTTTATGACTTTTTCTGTCAATCGCTTTGTTGTATGGGTGCTCTAAAACTCAACAAGATTCCAATTATTATATTTCATTTTGTTCAATAATTCATGAAATTACAAAAAATAACAAATATATAAAACTAATGACAGAAATGAAAATAATGAGTGTAAGGTAAGTAATATTGAGTGAAATGAGTGTAAGAGTTTAAATCTAGAAATTAACAAATAACATATTTTAATAACAAGCGTGACTAATTATCGATGTTATAACTAAAAAAACAATTTTCAATTTAATTTACAGATTAATAAACCCATTTCGCATCAGAAGTGGGAGATAATACTGATAATAATTGATAATATGTTTCAAATTATGTAAAAAAAAAAAAAAAAAAAAATCCTGTATTTCTCACAGGATTCTAAAGGCAGGGTTAACTAGCATACTACAGAATGTAAAAAATAATCAATATAAAATATATATCACAATTACAGCAATTAAATAAACTAAAGAATCGTCGATTTAATGGAATTTTATTTTTCCGACTGAGTGAAAATAATGCCTGGACCGGAAGTCGAACCCCGGATCTTTGACTTACAAGGTCAAGGCTCTACAAGGCTCTAAAATTTCATTAAATATGATTTCCTTCCAATCAGTTGATTGTGATTTTAATACAAATTGTATTTCTTTCACCCATTGTTTAATGGTGTTTTCCTTTACCTGCGGCTTATTTCTGTCGAGCTATCTAAATGATAAACCAGATGTTTCTGCCTAAAGGTTGTCTGAGTGAGTAATGCTGACCGGTTGTCGGCCTAGATAGCTCAAATTGTAGAGCCTTGACCTTGTAAGTCAAAGATCCGGGGTTCGACTACCGGTCCAGGCATTATTTTCACTCAGTCGGAAAAATAAAATTTCATTAAATATAATTTTCTTCAATCAGTTGATTGTGATTTAAAAAAATATATATATTTCTTTCACCCATTGCTTAATGGTGTTTTCCTTTACCTGCGGCTTATTTCTGTCGAGCTATCTAAATGATAAACCAGATGTTTCTGCCTAAAGATTGTCTGAGTGAGTAATGCTGACCGGTTTTCGGCCTGGAGAGCTCAATTGGTAGAGCCTTGACCTTGTAAGTCAAAGATCCGGGGTTCGACTCCCAGTCCGGGCATTTTTTTCACTCAGTCGGAAAAATAAAATTTCATTAAATATGATTTTCTTCCAATCAGTTGATTCTGATTTTAATCCAAATTGTAAAGAATCGTCATTTCTGATATAAAAACGATTACATAAAATTATAAAATTCGAAGACTTCAAAATACAAAACCTATAATTGAAATAAGATATTTAAAAACGAAATATAAGTATTTGAGTTGCAAAAGAAAATTAAATTAAGTTCTTTTTTGATAACAAAACAAACACATTCGTATGCCAAAACAATCTGTTACAAGTAATTTAAAGTATCGTTTTAAGTTACATATTGCAATATTTTTGTTCTAAAACTTCTTTTCAAGCGCTTGTTAAAAATGTAGTAAATATTTTACTTTCGATAAATAGTACCCGCAGGGAATGTTTGTTTCTTTGAAATCAAATACCGTTTTTGTTTGTCTTCTGAAATATAAAAACTCTACAAGACATTCACTAACATATAGATTAATCTTACTTTTAAGAAGTATTTCATTTACTGTTGATATTTTTCCGAAAGTTCAAAGCAAATATTTGTGTTTTTCTTATTTGTAAGGTTTTAAATTTATTGATTAAGAAATATTTCTTTGAATCAAGTTTTTTTTTCTCAGTTACAAACAAGCTTTATTTGTAAATACTTATGTATTTATTTCATTCATGAATGCGTTAATATCACAAAAATACTTTCAATTAATTATAAAATATAGAACAGTCTTTAATGTTCATGAATTTTTTTTTAAGTCACTGCATACATTTATATTTAAGAGAGTGGATTTGTCTAATTCTTTGTTAAAACAGTTTTACATTTATGCAGACAAAAAGAGATATTTCAATAGCATTTCTTAAAATGTATTTATAAACATAATACAACAGTGACTGTTTTTCTCTGATATTGAAAAAATATCCTTATTTACTTTTCAATATATATATCTGATATTCAGAATCTGAAAGAAGAACTGAATATCTGAATATATATATATATGCAACATTCATTCTACACCCTTGAAAAAGTAATGAATTTGTATGTTTCAATTTCTGGATGGTTGATTGTCGCAATCTCTTTTTGAATTTTTCTGTTTTATCTTTTTCAAAGTTTATTGTTTTCGTCTATTCAATGTTTGAAAAGGTTTTCAATATATATATATATATATATATATATATAAGATATTATAATATATGTTTTCAGTCATGTAAAAGTTAAAAATATGTAACAAAAATACCTAAAGAAACACTTACATGAAAATTAATCAAGGTGAAATAAATCATAAATAAAATTTACTGCAAAAACATAAAGTAAATGATTTAAACTGTCAAAAAATGTCCCGTATGACTTGAGACATACGGGGCATTATTTTATGTTTTTGCACTAAGTTTTGCTTATGATTTGTTTCACATTTATTTATTTTCATGTAAGTTTTTCTTTAGTTATTTTTATTACATATTTTCAACTTTTGTATGACTGAAAACATTTATTATAATACCTTATATATAATTACTGCATTTTAGCAGCTTTGCACTGAATGCAATGTGAGAATATAAATTATTTTGACCTTTTGAACCATATTTGAACCTTATATATATATATATATATATATATACTTGATAATTTTTACCTTTTATGTGGCCATCACTGGATAGCCCTTGCTTGATTGGCGCATCGAAACGAGCAAGAAGATTTATGATCGAAGTATGGAACAAGTTTATGGGTTTGTTACCGTCCACAGGGTCAATTAATCTCAAGATTACTCTGTGGTCACAACCCACGCTTACAAGCTCTCAAGTATCACGAGAGATTGTAAACTTTAAATTTGTTCAATATCTAAATAATAGAAAAGACCTTGAATCAGATTCATAAAAAATTCTGTAACTTATCTCTCTGACAACCTTTAAAACCATATCTTGCGCTTGTTCTAAAAAACAAAATATAATTTCCCCATATTAATTTTGCTGCATTTGATTTAAATAAATAAAATCTGTTTAAATTTTACATTTATTGAAAAATTGTTTTTATATATTTGAATATACATAATTTAAGTAAAATAAAGTTATTTTATTTAGATTTTCCAAGATTATTACTTTCTTCTATATTCAATAGAAGAAAGTATTGGATTCGTAAAAATTTTCGACCTCGGGTTTTTGATGGATTTACACGTTTTGAGAGCTGTAGAACACGATTTGACAATTTTTTGAAAATGTCTGTCTGTCTGTGTGTGTGTGACAAGATTTTGTGGCAACTGTATCTCAGAAACTGCTGCACAGAATTTCATACAAATTGGTATGTAGTTGCACCTTCACATAAATTAGTGCCTATCAACTTTTGATAAAAATTGTCTTACAAGTTGCGTTGCCATCCCGCTTTTTCTAAATTTTTAACATGGTGATATAGGACAAAATTTGTATAAATGTGCATAAATAGAATTATTTATAATAGAGACAGTCAACTGGGAAATTTTTTTTGTATGTGTAGGAGCCTCGTCAACCCCCCTGGGGGGAAGTCCCCCCTCGAGGGGAGTAAATTTTCAAGATGGGTATCTTTCGAAAGGTCTCGTCAATACCTTTAAAACGAATGGTTGAACTATAAATCTGTGATAATTTAAAACAAAGTTATCGATTTTTTTTTACCTTTTACGAAAAAAAAAAAAAAAAAAAAAGAAAAATCGCATTTAAAAAAAAAAAAAAAAAAAAAAAAACGAAATTTAACCAATCTTGGTATTTATTTGACCCCTGACATGAACTGATGTTGATTAGATTTGGGGATCAATCACACAACAGCAGGCGCTGTGATCGTATATTTTCTAAATTTTTAACATGGCATTATAGGACAAAATTTCGTATAAATGTACATAATGAGACTTATTATTAACCTGTGATCCAAAAAATAATATGAATTATTGATTATAGTAGTAGTTAATTAGGAACAAAATTTCGTGTGCATGTTGGGGCATCGTTCCCCCCCCCCCCCGAGGGGGAAGGGTAAATTTTCAAGATGGGTGTTGAATACCGAACTAATAACTTTTCTTGTAACTGGAATAACTCAGAAGAAAATAGATACTTTATATCTGACTAAAAAGTTTAACTCTCATATTATTTAACTCTCAACACAAATTGACGCATTACTAAAATAACTCAAAGGGAAGAATACGCCAAAACATAACGACGCTAATAACACAGCAACTTTTATTCCAAAAACAAAACACAAAGCAATATCTAGCTGTTGCCAGATTACTAAATCATAACTAAAAGTTTATATCAGTCCTTTCCTTACATCCTCCCACCTTGAGTTGTGGGGAGGCACGACTCAAAACAAATTAAAACACTACAAGTCCAATCTCACAGGAACATTAATTGTCCGTCCACATCTTGTACTTTTAATTTCTCGTTCAGACACTACAGGGGTTGTTACACGTTGTTCAGACATCTTTGGTCTTGGCGCATGATTTTTTACTACTTGTTTCTGAATAATTTTAGCTTCAGACGCTGTTATTTCTAGCGGATATAGACGCTGAATAGGCCTTATTAACTCTCTGTCTGCTGTCTGGAGTTTCACCAATCTCACGACTCCTTCGGCTCCAGGAAGGAGTTCTGTGACTCATCCAAGAGGCCCTTCAATACGTCTTCTGATGTCACATCCAATAATAACCACATCACCTACCGCTATAGTTGACCACCTCTTAGACTTGGGTTTTTGAACAAGTGCACCTAAATATTCTGATCTGAATCTCTTACTCAGTTCTTTTTGTAGAGCCAGTCTATACTTCACCCTTTTGTTGAGGCTGTTGTGATCCGCAGCATCACAATCTGGAACACCAAATTCCTTTATGTCCTGCATAAATAATGATGGAGTCAGAAGAACAAGTTCAGAATCTTTTTCTGAGACATATGCGAGAGGTCGGGAATTTATGATGGACTCACAATCACATAATACTGTGATCAGCTCTTCATATTTTAAACATACTCGACCTAAGATTCTTTTCAATAGATCTTTCATTATTCTTATCAAACTTTCCCACCACCCACCCCACCACGAGGCAGTTGGAGGGTTGAATTTCCATTGAATACGATTAACTGCACTATATTTGCTTATGCGATTCCAGTCTAAGGACTGCAGCACGTTTGCAGCTCCAACGAAGTTGGTTCCATTGTCGCAATAAATTACAGAGCACCTTCCTCTTCTCGCTATGAATCTACGCAATGCTAACAAAAAAGCATCAGTTGTCATTTCTGAAACCAATTCTAGGTGGACGGCCCTATAAATTGCACAAGTAAAAAGACAAACCCAAACCTTCTCATGTCCTTTTAAAATTAACGGTCCAGCACAGTCAACACCGGTGATTTCAAATACTGCAGCATCTCGAACACGATTTTCTGGAAGAGGAGCTGTAATGGCATCTAGATTCCTACCAGAATACCTTTTGCACCTAACGCATTTAGAAATAACGGATCTCACCGTTCTTCTGCCGTTTAGTATCCAAAAATGTTCTCTCAAAATATTTAATAAAATCTGAGCACCTGCATGGCCATTTTTTACATGATGATGAAATATCAAAAGCCTCACTACTTCGTGTTGTGAAGGAAGAATTGCCAGGTTTCCTAAAATCGTCACAGTCTTCTCTATAAACTATCTTATTTCTAAGTCTGAGGATGCCCTCTGGATCTTTAAATACTTCTAAGGACTTTAGTTTTTCATCTTTTTCGTTTATAAATGTCTCCCTTTGTATCATCATCAATATTCTTTTTTCAGCTTCCACAAACTCTTTAGAATCAAGGCTACGACGTTTTCTTACTTCCTCTGAAATACGACAGTTTCTTACTAATCTCAATATCCATCCAATCAAACATGCAATCTTCTCGTATTGGAAAAAATAGCGATAATACCAATCAGTTTCAAGATTTTCATTATTGGCGATCAGGACAATATCCGAGGAGGAACGAATACTCTTATTCCGTTCTTTAAGAACTTCATTTTCATCAGCAACATACTCAGTAGAGGGCCACATATCAGGTTCTAAATACAGCCATTTGGGTCCCTCCCACCATTTCGACTTCAGTAGTTGTTGACTAGAACAACCTCTACTAGACAGGTCAGCAGGATTCAAAGGTCCAGGCACATGCCTCCATTTTTCTTTGGAAGTCAAAACTCTAATTTCTTGGACTCTGTTGTTTACGAAAGTGTTCCAGGGTTCTTCTCTTTTTATCCAGGTGAGCACAGTGGTGGAATCTGTCCAAAAGTAAATTTCTTCATGCGGAATCTCACTCAATATTGTAGGTGCAAGTCGAGATGAAATAGTGGCCGCAAGCAATTCTAATCTCGCAATTGTTGTTGCCCTCTTGCCACTCGGAGAAACTCTAGTTCGTGCTTGTAATAATTGTACTCTGTCAGATTCACTAGTTTCTACTCTGATAAAAACTGCAGCAGCATAAGCATATTTGCTTGCGTCGGAGAAAAAATGCAAAGAACATCTCTCATTGATGTCACCACTTCTTAAATATCGAGGAATGCGAACATTTTCTAAGGGTGAAATATTCTTTAGCCACTTCAAAAATTCATTCTTGATTAATGAGTCTACTTCTTCTTCCCAGTTTACCTTCATGCTCCAATGTTTCTGCAAAAGCAGTTTAGGGAATAATGATACTGGACAAGCCACTCCAATTGGATCAAAAATCCTATGGGCTGCAGACAATATAACTTTCTTTGTAACTTTCTCGAAACATAGCTCTTTTAAGCTAGCTAAATTAACACCCAATGTATCTGCCTCTTTATTCCATAATATCCCTAGCACATTTGTTTCAGGTCTAGCTTCATCTGTGAGGTTCGATATTCCCATCCTTTCAATTCAAACTTCCTTTGGGCCAGAACGTTTGTGGCCATTTTTATGAATAACTCCAATTCGTCTTTGTTTCGCACACTTGTAACACAGTTATCAACATAAAAACTGTTCATAAGTAATTTAATCATATTCTCAGGATATTCATCATTATTACTTTTCAAAACATTTTGAAGATGATATTGAATCACAATACCCAAAAGAAAAGGGCTGCATGACACCCCAAAAACCACACGACAGTGACGATAGTGCTTCATCTCGCCGTTTTCTCCAAACCACAAAAAACGTAAATAATTCTTGTCAGAGGGCGAGATACTGATTTGTAGAAAAGCCTTTCTTATGTCCGCTATTACACCTATTCTTTCTAGCCGAAAACGATATAACACAGTCGGTATCAGCTCAATGAGGTTTATGCCACTCTCTAAGCAATCGTTGAGACTAGGTGAGCCCTTCTGCTTTGCTGAAGCATCGAAGGCTGGTCGGACTCTGGCAGTGCTGTTTTCCTTTATCACAGGGCGATGAGGTAAATAGTGTGCAGGTAGTTCCAATTCATCTTGAGGCACTAACTCGATTATTCCTTCATCTAACCAATCTATAATTACGTTTCCATAGAGCTCATAAAGTCCTTCCTTTCTCAAATTATTCTTGACTCTGTCAAGCCTTTTCAGACACAACTCAAAATTGTCGGGAAGTGGAAGGTGGGATTCTATCCAAGGCATATGTACTACAAAACGATCATTCTCAACTTTAACTGTATTTAAAAAATGTTGCTTTGCTGCCTCTTGTAATTCAATAGCTGTTTTCTTTTCCGATGGGTCAGTTATGCCCAGTGAATCAAGAGCCCACAGTTGAGAAATGCAAGCATTAGTAGTAAGCATAGAAGTAACTGTCACAGCTATGCTATCATTGTTAGTACGGCCAATAATTGTCCAACCTAATTTTGTTTCCAGAGCAGTGACTCCAGACTTTAATTGTTTACAGTTTCCAGTAGATAGCTTACCCGCAATATCTGCTCCTATAAGTACCTAAATGGGTCCATCAATATCATCTGTAAGGCATATACCATATTTGGAAAGTTCTTGGATGTATGGTTCCCGTGTCACAGCGGAAATTGTTTCACAAATTACTGAATGACTCAAAGCATTAAAGTGACAGTTATAAGTTTCTGACGAATTGGATAAATACACTGTAAAAACATCGTGTTGGCAAACTGCTGTATTAGAACCTCCAAACAGTGAATGTTGTAGGTACTCTTTTCCATTAGACTGGTACTTCATTTCTTCAGCAGTAGACCGTAAAACATATGACCTTTGTGATCCAGTATCTATGATGGCCCTAACTTTACGTTTCATTCCTTGTCCTCTCATGACTACCGCAAATGTCTGTAAAATAACATTCGGAGTTTTAGACAAACTTGCCAAAGCTTCATCTTGTTGTATCATCTTTGTTTCCGCTTCGTTCTTTTGAGACGTTGGAGTAGATTCCCCGGAAATACTTTTACATAATAGCAAGTTGTGCTTTTTCCCACATAGTTGGCAGTTGAACTTTGACTTACAATTCTCAACAGCATGTCCTTCTTTCAAGCAAAGGAAACAACAACGTGCATTTTCTACAGCTGTCTGTTTTTCTTCCAAGGTCATTTTTTGAGCTTTTCTGCAATTCCATGATTTGTGATCAGCAGAACAAAATATGCAAGATTTCTTGTTATTCTGTGAAGAATATAAAAGCTCAGTTGCTGTGGAAATACGGGGTTGGCGTTTCTTTGGCGAGTCTCTTGGCGATCCTCAAAGTTGGTTACTTTTACCGAACGATTAAAGCTTTGTGCTGCTATCAAAATTTTCTCTTCACTCTCTACTTCATCTTGTAAAAAGGTAAGAAGACGGTCTAAATTACTTATGGCCTTTGTTGAACCATCGGATTGCCCTTCCTGTGACAACTCTTCTTTAGATCGACGGTTAGAAGATCTAAATCTCTCCCATGCCCGCAATGTTTCATTAGGGATAGCGGATTCAACAAGCGGATAAAGCATAGCAGCATACTTATCTTTTGTTACTCCCAAAGTCTCTAAAGCTCTTAATTTTGATTCAAATTGATCATACAACTTGCGTAGAACAATTTTCTCTGACTTTTGTCTGGACATGATTATTGACAGCAGATCTCGCACGTAGACTGCTATCAACAGTTCATCCCTGCCATGGCGAACCTGTAACTGCTTCAAAGCTTTCTCGTAACTTTCTCCACCAGGCGGGAAACTTTTTATTAACTCTTCAGCCGACGAGTTTTTCTCCATGGCTTGTGCTAAATATGCAAATTTATCATGATTATCCAAATTTGGATCCTTATCTATTTTTTGAAATTGTCCCCAAAAGCCTAGCCAGTTCTTTATATCACCATCAAAAGAGGGTAGTTTAATTTTCGGATAATGCAGTAAAGTATTTGGCGAATTATTAAAACTATTGGCTACTAAAACTTCCTGTTTCTCATTCAAAAGGTCATTTAATTTATTTTCTAAAATTCTCCATTTATCAATTTAACATTCTGATTCATCAATTTCTTTATCGATTTGATCATCTTTTTCCTTAGAATCTAATAAAGCCTCTCTATATTCATATTCACATGCTAGCATCAGTTTAGCTTTTGATTCTATTAATTTTAACTTTGAAATTTTCTCATCATTAGGTATTGTATTTTCACTTTCACAAAAGTCATTGCACGCAATGGTAAATAATCGTCTATTCTGCTTACGAGATGCCTTTAATTTATCCATATTACAAAATAAAGTTAAACCAGCTTACTTACAGATGTCTTTATCCTGTCGCGGACGCCATATGTTGAATACCGAACTAATAACTTTTCTTGTAACTCGAATAACTCAGAAGAAAATAGATACTTTATATCTGACTAAAAAGTTTAACTCTCATATTATTTAACTCTCAACACAAATTGACGCATTACTAAAATAACTCAAAGGGAAGAATACGCCAAAACATAACGACGCTAATAACACAGCAACTTTTATTCCAAAAACAAAACACAAAGCAATATCTAGCTGTTGCCAGATTACTAAATCATAACTAAAAGTTTATATCAGTCCTTTCCTTACAATGGGTATCTTTCGAAAGATCTCGTCAATACCTTTAAAACGAATGGTTGAACTATAAATATGTGATAAATTAAAACATAGTTATCGTTTTTTTTTACTTTTAACGAAAAAAAAACTTCGATTTTTTTTTTTTTTTTTTTTTTTTTTTTTTTATTGTTACTGATTGAATTTGTATAGGAAAATATAGAAGAAAGTCTTGTGGTGGCCACAACATACTAGTTTTCTTTAGGTTTAATCATTTTGAAATAAATTTGTATAAAAGGAAACTTATAAAAACTCTGTTATAGATTACCAATTATTTCAATTAAAATAAATTTTACATAGTTTTAAAAAAGTTGCTCAAATATTTCTTTAAAAAAAATTCTTTTTCTCTCATAATATTTCAGAAATATAGGGGAAAGTTGGACAAAACGAAATACCATTCTTGTTTCTTTCTTTTTTTTTTTTTACTACGGAAAATATGTTGAAGAAAACCACACAATTTTTTTTTTATAATTACAACATTTATTGAAGCACAAAAAAAGCATTTTTTTAACTAATTGTAATGATTGTAAAATAGTAAAAAAAAAGTATTTACCAAACTCTTACACATCCCGTTTTAGCATACCTGGTTTGGACAAAACGAGATAGGGATTACAATGTTTAATTTTTTGTGTAAAACTAACTGAAAAGCACAATTAACTGACAAAAAACTGTAAAACAAAATTTCCATTTGAAAGAACAATGTCATCAGTAATCAGAGACTTCAAATAACAGTTTTTTTATGTTTTTATTTACAAAATGGGAAAGAAGACCTTTCATTTAGGCCTATAGCAGAACAAAAGTCGCATGAAAAGGCATTAGAACACGCTTCGTGAGCCCATTCTTGGCATCCAGAACATTGCATCCAACCTTCACCAGCCTTAGAATCGACGTACAGTGTATTACATCATATACAGGTTTCTTCTCCCTCTGTTTCATCTTCAGACAATGACGACATGCATTCTCGGCTGCTTACTGAAGGTTTATTAAACTTTTCTATGTTTTGACTTTTAACATAAGGATTAGGCGTTCTTTTGGATTCTTTTATAGACCTAATTTCAGGTTTGGCTGGACCTGGTATCTCTTTTTCTTCTTCTTTCCCATTTCCTTTTCTTATAAACTATTTTTTGGAATTTTTTTAAAGGATTTCTTAGCAGCCTTTTCTTTAATATTCTTGTAGTTATATCATCATTTCTATTTCTTCCATTTCTAACTCACTGTTTTGTGGAGCTGATATTATTACAGATTTTTTTTTCTCTTATCACCCTTGTTTTCTGGGCGAGGTCCTTTTACTTGAGATACAGGTAGAACAAACTTTGGAGAGATGGAAAAGAGTAGCTAAAGTCGATAACAAGAGAGTTCTAATCCTTTCTTCTCTGAGGATGTTGCAGGTTGGTCTGTCCGTAGGCTGTCTCTTGACAGGTTTGTTGGCTGGTCTACTCATACGATGTCCCTTGAGGAAAAGTATATAAAAAACTGTATCCCGTTTTTTCCAACTCATAAGTGTCCCGTTTTGTCCAACTCCGTCTCTTTTCAAAATAACCATGGCTGCTGCCTAAATGTGAAAGGAAAATTAGATAGACTACACATGAGAATATTCGTTAATAAATGCTTAATCAAAATGTAATATTCACCGGAATTGTATTCCCATATATATAGACAGAATAATGTAGAAAGCAACGCACGTATATATAGAAAGTGCCAAGAAAAAATAATAAAAAACTTCTAAGAACTACAACTTTCCATCAACTAGTGGTCTCGAGACGGGACGAACTGAGAATGATGTAATGATGGCCGAGAACAAGTTTCTGTCGTCCTCCGCTCGATAGAAGTACTAGCTGGGTCCCTAGGAGACGTATCCTGTTTTGTCCGACTATCCCGTTTTATCAAACTTTCCCCTACTGTTTAATATCTATAAGCTGCACTATACAAAATGGAATGGACTCATATATTTCGTAAGCCTAAAAGCATGTTTCTTGTAAAATATAACATGAAAATCATTCGCTATTTGTTTATAGTACTAACCAAATTTACCAGAACATAGTGTGACTATATTTGGTGATTGCTGGAAATGCATTTGTGGTAGTACTGTGTGTTATTAATATAGGAGCATATTTAAGTTCACCATGTTGTGTGTACATAACTTTTATAAAGCATACAGGGCTACTAATAAATATGCGAAAACACGCTCATTTATCAAATGTAAAATGCAGAGGTACTTTAAACTATATTTTAACACGTCTATGAAAATTTCTCAGGAGAGAAAATTAGTTCCTCGTAAACATATGGTAAAAAAAAAAAAAAAAAAAAAAAAAAGTACTTTTAGTTTAAATTTTAAGCTCTTATTTTTATTTTTTTTTTCATTATTGCCTCTTTTAAGTTCCCAGTATACTAAAGTAAATTTTTACTGTTTTATCTTTGTGTATTTTTCTTATCTATATAGCTTAAAATTAAGTAATTGTAGGAAATTTAAATATTGTATTTTTACTCGAAATTTTAATGAAAATTGATACGTTCTAAGGAGTCGCACGGCTTAAAGTTGCCTGAGTAATTTGAAAAAAAAATCAATAAGAGCTAATTTAATAACCTCAAGTTATTTTTGGATATCACATTTCAAGGTATCATATTCAAACGTTTTCTAGGGATACTGTTTCAGTACATTTATTGGCTAATTATTTCATATCATTTTAAATAGGTTAACGGTCACTTATATTAATTATTTATTAATTAGTTGCGGTTATTATGGATTTCGATGGTATTTCATTATCTGACATTTTCCTTCTTCTACTACTTTGTTACCACACACAAATAGAGAGAGAGAGAGAGAGAGAGAGAGAGAGAGAGAATTTAATATCAAATACATGAACTTCATTTGATATTTGAATATATGAAGGCATTCTTACTTTAAAATTTCTTTAATGTAAAATTATAAACTTTTTAAACAGTTTAATTTCTAGGAAAAGAACGTAGTTTTGTGAGTTGCACTTACAAGAAGATTATGTTGAATATCGTTTTTATATTCGTGTAAAAGTATTATTATTCGAAATAAAATAATTAAGTTGCATTTATGGTTAAGAGAGCTAAAACAACCCGTTTTGAACAGATGTATTTTGAAGATAATAAAAATTACATTGTAAAAATCTTTAAAAATACTAATATAAGTTATTTTTTTTTAGATAAAAAAATTGTGCTTCTGCAAACAACAACGTTAGATATGAGTCAAATAGAGTTCTTTTTAATTCCATTTTAGACATTAAATCTGTACTGATAAGTATAAAGGATTTAAGTCCGTATTCTTGATTTTACAGAAGACGAAAAATAAATGCTAAATTTCTGACTTGAATCTTTTTTTACCAATGGATTTTCTCAAAGACTAAATGACATGGATTTAAATCCTTTATACCAATCGATAGAGAATTTTTTTCTGAGTCTGACTATGTACTTAACTCAAAATCGACATTTTTGGACTTAAATCCTTTATACTTATCAGTACAGAAATATTCATTCAAAAAAAAAAAAAATCAATTTATTAAATTAAAAGTTTACATGTAACAGCATGTTTTTGACAATGAAAATAAATACATTTTACTACATGTACAAATTTATCTTAGTATTTTTGCGACACACGAAAATATTTCCATCAGTAAAGACGATGTAATTATAATTTCCCTCTCGAAAATTGATGAAAAATACATATTAGTTTAAAATCAATATAATTGCATAGAACATGAACCACCGCCACTTTAGAATGTAGAAAAAGAGGGGAAAAAAAGCTAAAAACCCCATAGGAATAGCATGGGAAGAGAAAAAAAAAACTCACAATGTCAAGTGTGTTAAAAAAAAAAAAAAAAAAAACGGATCACACCGGAAGTAATAAGGGGACAAAATTGACTAGAAAAATACATTGAACAGCGGGAACCGGGCGGGCTGGGGCATGGGTCCTATCGTCCAGGATTAATACGACTCGCCTAGTATAACTCTTGGCGGTGGTGGGATTGATTAAGCTTTGATTGAGCAGGGGTCAGTTTTTGGCTTGCGAAAGTTATAGGTTTCAGTTTATTCTGCTCATCTCTCTGCATTAGACAGGCTCCAATTCCGGTCACTGAAGCATCAGTATCGATTTCAAAAGGTTTCGACATATCAGGTGTATACAGAGATGTTATAGAGCACAAACAATTCTTTAACGAATTAAATGCGCTTTCGGCTTCTTCTGACCATGGAAGGTCGTTTGGCACAGTTTTTCGAGTTAAGTCCGTTAAAGGTTTTGCTATATTGGCATACCGATGCACATAGTCTCTGTAATAGTTAAATAATTCTAGGAGTGACTTCAATGTTTTCTTAGTTTTAGGGGCTTTCAAATCTTTAATAACTGATATCTTGTCCGGATCTGGGCCGTGCTCTCCTGAGCCTACGACATGTCCTAAATATTTTACTTTCGACATCGCAAACGAGCATTTCTTTAAATTTGCCGAAAAATTCAATTTTTTCAGAGTTTCTAAAATGGATTTAATATGATTAAGATGATCTTCCCAGTTTGAAGAAAATATGATAATATCATCAAGAAAACTTTCGGCGTAGTCACTATGAGGTCGTAATACTTGATTCATTATTCTTTGGAATGTTGCTGGTGCTCCAGATAACCCAAATGACATCACCTTCCACTGATACTGACCCTTTGGAGATACAAAACTGGTTAATTCTCGGCTTTGCTCTATTTCCCAATCCCTTAAAGGTATTTCCCAATATCCCTTAAGGATATCTAAAGTTGTCAAGTAACGAGCTCCACCAGCTTTAAATCTAAGATTTTCTGAATTCTGCATAGGAAAAGTTGGAATTTTACTAACTGAGTTCAGCTCTCTGTAGTCCACTCAAAGTCGGACAGTTCCATCTTTCTTGGCTACACATACCAATGGATATGCTATTTCTGCTGAAGAGGGTTCTATCAGGTCTTTTTCCAATAATTCCGCTATCTGTTTTTCTACATTAGATCTTAATGTTTCTGGAACTTTATAAAGATGAGGTTGTTTCCTCTCTACTCCAGACTTTAACTGGATAACATGTGGAGGAACTTTGCCTTTCTTTAATTCCCCATCAAATATTGTTAGATATTCTTTAGTCAGATTCAACAGCTGTTTATGTTGCTTTGCTGATATCGAATTTGATTTTATATCAGCTTTTAGTTCTTCATCTGTTACTTGCCGTGATTCTACGGGCGCATGTTGTATATCTCCAAACTCTTCATCTGTTTCGTAAATAATTCCTACAGCTCTGACAGGTTAAATATATTTACGCAATTTATTTTGATGAAGATGTCGAACACTTCCATCAGGTAGTTTGACATAAAAATAATGTGGAGACTTCTTTTCTACTATTTCTCCTGGTCCTTTCCATTTTGAACAAAGACGATTTGTTGAATCAGGGATTAACACTACAACTTCATCCCCAACAGAAAATTCGGTATCTTTTGACCGTAAATTATGATAATGTACATATTTCTGCTGCTGTTCTGGAGCTATGCTATTCGCATACTGTGCCGCGTCTTCTAAACGTTTCCGGAGTTTCAATAGGTAGTCAGCTACAGATTCTCCAATCCCTTGAGGAAGTACGACTTCATCTTCCCAACTTGATTTGAGGATGGCTAGAGGTCCTACAGGTGGTCGCCCATGAACTAGTAGGAATGGAGCAACACCCGTTGTAGCGTTAGGCACTTCTCTGTATGTCCATAACAAGAATGGCAACTGTTTATCCCAGCCTCGACCTTGTGAATTAATTGCATGATGTAGCATGCATTTCATAGTTCCTATCCATCTTTCAACCAAACCATTCGATTGTGGATAACCTGGAGTGGAAAATTTAGGAACACATCCTAATCGTTTTAAAAACTCTTTTGTCAGTTGTGCGGCAAAATTTCTTCCGTTATCCATTGCAATTACTCGAGGAATTCCAGTTCGTACAAATATTTCTATAAATGCATCACAGGCTGCCTTTGCTGTTAAAGACTTCAGAGGTATTGCTTCCGGCCAACGACTATGCTGGTCCATAACGCACAGTACATACTGATGGCCACGTGATGACTTTGGCTCTATTGGGCCTAAAATATCGGCATTAACCACTTGAAATGGGAGTTCTGGCCCTCCAACAGCTTCGATAGGTGTTCTATCGTTTACTTTTCCTTTCCTGCGCATTTGACCATCATGACACGAAGCACATAATTGTTTGACTTCTTTTGGCATTCCTTCCCACAAGAAAGACATTGCAATTCTGTCTCTGGTCTTCTTAGCTGCCAGATGTCCACTAGTAGGAGTTTCATGAGCTAATTTCAAAATGTCCTTTCTTCTGCTTGCCGGTACGACCAATTGAATATATTTCTGTCCGCCTACTTTACCCATATGATATAATAAACCTCTTTCAATCCAGTAACCATTTTTATGTTGCCTAGCTTCTTCGAAGCACCTTTTCAATGTAGGACAGGCTAACTGCTCATCCCTAAACACTTGTGCTTGTGGAACAGGGATATTTTCATTTCTTTCATCCTTACTATCGGTTTCGGTCAATGTCTGTTTAACTACTGAGTTATTAAAGACTTTGGTTTCTAGATGATGCGACTCGCTGTTGTTTAGCTTTGCCTTTCGAATAGTCTCGTGACTTTCTCCCTCCATACAGAACATACACTTTTCATTATCTTCTGTGAGTGGGGTACTAATTGCCTCATCCCCAAGATAATTGTCGTTTGAATTATTCTCAGGTACACTGAACAAGGATTGTTCACCGACTTCATTTATTGTGATTACTTCAACCTCTTCTTCTGAAGAATAGTTTCCGGGAGACCTTCCCTCCACTTTGAACAAGGACGGTTCATTGTTTTCTTCCACTGGGGTGATATTAACCTCAACCCCTGAATTTCCAGGATTTCTTCCTTTCACATGGAACAAGGATTGTTCATCGACTTCTTTCTTCGGGATATTCACTTTATCCCCTAAAGAAATGTTTTCGGGAGACCTTCCCTCCACACTGAACAAGGATTGTTCATTAGCTTCTTTTACTGAAGTGATTCCTGTATCATCTCCCAAATAAGAACGCTTTTGTTCCTTCAACCATTCATATACCCTGGGAGTGATTAAAGCTTCCTCATGCAGCCCTTCTACTACTGCAGCATGCACTTGTACATATGGAATGACTTCTTCATCTGTATGAAGACTTAGCGGAACTGACATAAGTTGTGCTTCCACTGGATTACCTATAGCAGGTCTCAAAAGAATTTTCCCACTTGACTGTAAGCGTTCCTCAGGTACAACTGATTTTCGTAGTACGGTGATTTCTGCACCACTGTCCACGATGCCTTGAAATTTTTGGCCTCCGATTCCTAAATCCACTTTCAGAAGCTCGCCATCTTTCTCGTTGACTGGAAATTCCCACTCGAAACAAGCGCTATTTAGATTAACACTGACCTTATTAAGGCCCTTACTTTCTTGACTCTTTTTGTTTGTTTTCACGTTAGATGTACTTGCTGAATTCAATTTGGGGCAGGATTTTTTCATATGGCCTTCCTTTCCACACAAATAGCCTGAGAATTTCGGACGAATGTCTCTTTTTTCTTGCTGTGGCTTAGTAAAACCCCTTTTCTCATCTCTATTGTTATTTCCGAAATTCGCCCCTTTGGATGGAAGATTCCAATTTTCTTTATGATAAATTTCTTTCGTTTTTTTATTGAAAGTCATTTTGACATTTTCATAATCATCTAATTTACTGGAAATAATATCAGATGATTTAAACAATGATCATTCATCGATGAAATGTTCTTTAATTTCTGGAGGTACTTTCCTTTTAATTTGATCTGTAATAATCAAATCATATAATTCTTCAAATGTGTTAACTTCTAATCCCCGAATCCATTCAGTAAAATAGTTTTTCAACTCGTAAGCAAAATCTCTCCATGTGATATCAGCTTTTTTAGTATGCTTAATGAAAAGTTGTCGAAATCTTTCAGGAGTAAGTTTATATCTCTTTAACAGTAACTCTTTTACTTTTCCGTAATCATTCGTGATTTCTTCGTCTTCCCGAGCTATAACTTCCGCGATTTCGTATGGCAGTAGCCCAATGAGATGAGAAACCCAATCATCTCTTTTAATTTCGGCACGTTTTGCCTGCCGCTCAAAAAGAACTAAATACAGACTAATTTCGCATGTTTTAGGATCAAATTTTTGTAAGATGTTATGTAATTTTACACGCGTTTTCTCAGAAGTTTCATTTGTAATTCCTTTCTTCTCAAGTTCTATTCTTGCATTTTCCAAACGCATTTTTTCCAATTCTATTTCTTCTCTTCTTATGCGTTCCTCCATCTCTTCTTTTCTCTTACGTTCCTCTATTTCTTCCCTTCTTATGCGTTCCTCCATCTCTTCTTTCCTCTTACGTTCCTCTATTTCTTCCCTTCTTATGCGTTCCTCCATCTCTTCTTTCCTCTTACGTTCCTCTATTTCTTCCCTTCTTATGCGTTTCTCCATCTCTTCTTTCCTCTTCCGTGCTTCAAGTACGTTCGCTAATGTTTCTTTAACAAATTCTTCATCGTAATTCTTTGAAGCCAAAATAGCATCTCTTAACTCATATATGTTTAAATGTTGAGCTCCTTCCACTCCAAGTTCAGTAGCAACTTCTTGCAAATCTTTTTCATTCCCTTTACCCAAAAATGCCATCTTCGGATGGATGAAATCAAATCAAGTTCAAATTTTCCGTGAATAAAATAAATTTTCTTATATTTATAATCAAAAACCCTATTGTTTTCCCCCTAAGAACGCCAGATTTGACATCTTAGTTTTTATCTTAAACAACATTTTCCCCCAAATTAAATAAAATAATCATTAAGTCGGAATGCATACATAAAAGGAGAAAAAAAATAATATGTATCGAAATAACAAATTAAAAAAAAATGGTTACACAATCAACTCTTTCATTAAATAAATCAGAATATACTTTATTACATAACCAGCTTTCAATAAATTAGAAATAATGTTGCTATAGCAACCTTTAATCAAACTTACTTTTAAACAGAAAAAAAAAATTTCGATTCATTCCTCAAAGTAAAAAAAAATAAACAAAACCGGACGTTCACAAGAATAATTCACTAGTTTTTTACTGAGATATTTCATTAATATTCCCATTATAATAAAGATAAATAAATATAAATCATTATCAACGTTTAACAAATAAACAATCATTCAATAAAACAGAACAAATAAATCAAAACAGAACTTGTTTTTTTTTTTCACAATCTGCTTTAATAAAATCTTATTTATTCTAAATCACGTGATGAATAAAAAGAACACACAGAAATTAATAACAATGATCTTGAATAGCATAAAAATATATTCTTTTCACCATTCTTTTTAATATTTTCCGGCTTTATAAATACAAATAAACAAATATATTTCTATTTTTCATTTTTCAAACACTAGAATTATTATTATTTCAACACTACGAAATATTCAATTTCCATTTACCTATTCTTTACCTTGTTGGAATACAAAATCGGAACAAAATATCTAAATGCTTAATCCTAATTATTTAACATAAAACTTATACAAAATATGACTCTTGATGGAACATTAAAAAAAAAAAAAATACCCTTTTTTTTTCATCACTATCATGAAATAATCCATACATGCACTTGCTATTTCACAAATCCTTGGCGACTGCGCCAATTGTGGCGACTTCTTTTCCGCACCTGGTTCTTTTCTTCCTGTAAAATCATCTTGAGACACATTAGGACACTGATCACGCTTTGTTTACTTTTAAAGGTTTTACTTTTACTTACGGCACAAACATAAGATACATAACGAACACATAAATTAACATCAAATAAAGTATTTTTTAAAAAAACATATAGAATGGAACGTTAGTTCATCTTGATTCACATACGCACACGTGTTGCCACATTTTTGTACCAAACTTTTCAGTTCTTGTTTTGGAATACTCTTGAAATCAGAGGTGCGGCGTTCACACTAGTGTACATAGTTTATTTATTAAAACCAACAGAAAGGTGACGAAGATTTTGAAATTTGAGAATACTGACAATATGCAAATCATCACCACGTGAAGAGCGACGTGGAAAAATTTAACCTCAACATCATCCTAAAAATATTTATACTTAAGCTCGATTATCCTTAGAATAGAGAAATAGAAGCAGCAGTAATTGTGATAAGTACTGCGAATACTTATGTCATTCTTCCTAAGTATTCGCAAGGACTGAAAAACGTGATGTCATATAATCCCAAATTATTTGTGCTACATGGTCAAATATTTGGTTATAAGTAATCCGTCTAGCAAGGTTGTTGAACCACCTTTTCCATGAAAAGCCAATGCCATGATTCATACCTTCACATAACCTTTCGAGAATACTCTCAGACTGTCACTAATGGCAAACAGTACAGTTATATTAAAAAGTTGGTCCATATAAACTTAATTTTAGTCGAAAAATTAGTCATTAATATAAAGTCACTGTGATCTAGCAATCTCCGGCAAATATTTTAGCTTTCCAGTGTATAGCAATGCTATATATCAAATGGTTTAGCTAGTTTGGGAAAAAAATATATCAGCCTGTTTGTAACATGTACAAAACTTGATAGGTAAGATGCCATCAGAAAAGATGCCATCATAATTTGAATGTATATCGTCCGACACATGACACTGCTATTAGTAATATTCTGCAAATTTTCATATGGATATACCTTAGCATTTGTTAGTAAAAACTTCGCGAAAATGCATATGTAAAATCTTTATTTTATATAGGTAGGATTAAATATTTGTTCATGTTAACCAGGAGGTGTTGATTATCTAAAAAATGACCTAGAATATTATTTAATGATTGCCATGACACTAGTTTAATAACTTTAAAGTCAAATTTTTAGTAATAAAAATTTAACAGTCATTCATAATTATACATCTTTGCTATACTAGATCATAAACTTATTAGGGGCTCAGGAGCCTCTCGGGAAGGCTCCTGAGCATCCGCATGTCAATTTGTGTACTTCTGCGTTCAATAGGGGCTGAACGTATAGAAGAACAGACGGACAGACAGACAAACCTTTTCTTTTATTATTATGGAACATTGTAAGGTATTTTTAATAAATATTTTCAGTCATAAAATAAGAAAACTTATACATTAACAAAACAATCTTTTATTGCTGTGTAAATATTTTATAACAGAGAAAGGAAATTGGACATATTTAAGAGAAAAAATTAAAAACAACGATATACATACGTTTTATACTAAAAGATAAATGGAACACAATTTTAGTTATTTGAAATAAACGAATTTAAAATGAGTAACATATTTGTCAATATCCTGAAATATCTTATAGTTTTACTGAACGAAACAATTTTGTTAAAGAAATGAAGTTATTTATTATGAAAGAGATGCCAGTTTCAAGAAATCTGGAATAAGGAATAAAAATATTTGAGAAAATGTCTGTATTTCCTAATGCATTCCCGGCATTGAAATATGCAAATTATATATAATATATATAGATGTATGTATATAGATAGATAGATACATAGATATTTTAAATTTACTATAAACAAAAATATAAAGGAAAAAGGAAAAAATGGAATTTCTTTCGGTCCAAAATATCCGTTTAAGTAATCTGTGAGTAAAATATTTATTTTCAATATATCTCTTTTGCATTTTCATAAACAATATAAAAGGTTTATGCATTTTTCTCTTAAAATTGTATTTTCATATTTCATATCAATAAGTGCAGACATACATTAATAATAATATATAGAAAGGATGTAATATATTTATTTTTTATTAAGTTATGTTTTAGTTAAAAATGCTGATACTTGTTTTTTCAGTAAATGTATAGATTATTAGAATACTACCATGAACAAAGCTCCAGTAATTTGAAAGAAAAAACATATGGTCGCCAGAAAAATAATAATAATGCTAATAATTGCAGCCAGTAAAAAAATAATCAACCGCCCTTTTCTTTTTTTTTTTTTTTTTTCAAGTTCCTGGTTCAAATCAAACTTTATGAGTCGCAGAAATTTCTCTCAGAATAACAAATTTTATGTTAATACTTCATCGCATTGAATAATATATTAAATTACACAGAAATACATGTATAGCATTATATATTTTGTTGTATTCTACATATAAGAATGCATGATAATACTTTTAAATTAAATAAAAAAGTACATAAAGCATATCATAACACATCGTTCAATAAGTCACGGGACTAATCCCCAGATAGCGTCGCAAATGAAATATTTGTGTGTGGGTAAAGTAAACCTAACTTTCAAAAGATACACGTTAAAGTTTCATGATATTTCGATCATTTGTTGCCGAGATATCAAAATTTTAGTGACACTACATTTGTCGTTTCCAAAATGAGGGATAAAGCTGAATTTCGTTTGTTGTTTAAACATTATTATTTGATGGCCAAAAATACTGTTGAAACTGTTAAGCTAGTGCTAAATTTCAACAATATTTTTGCCTATCACAAAGCAATGATTAATCAACTCATGAAATTCAGCTTTGTCCCTCATTTTGAAAACATCAAAAGTAGGGTCACTAAAACTTTGATATTTAGGCAACAAACGATCGAGATATGATTAAACTTTAACGTGTACCTTTTGAAAATAAGGTTTATTTACGCATACAGAAATATTTAATTTGCGACGGAATCTGGGGATTAGTCCCGGAACTTATTGAACAATGTGTTATGCTTAAATTGATGTTGGATATTACAGATATTTTCTTTTTCTTCCTTTTTTCTTTTTCTTTCTTTCTTCTTTTTCTTTTTTTATTTGTTATCATATTAAAGTTACAGAAATGTGCATTTATATTCATTAAAATATGACAAAATTAGAAAGATAATTATATTGAGAAAATAATTATAAAGAAAACAGAAGAAGAAGAATATTTTTTTAAAGATTATAAAAAAAAAATACTTAAATTAAAAATTTCTTGAATGTGTTTGCTCCCCGATATATATATATATATTCCCTTTTCCCTCTATTTTACGTTATTATAGTTTAACAATACATTTCAGAAATATTTAGATAATATTTTCATTAGTTCGTAATTTTTAAAAAAGTTTTTATACTTGGTTGAATTCAATTTAGTTGTTCAATTTAGTTAAGTTGAAATTCAATTTAATATTATTACTTTATTTATTTTAAGTCAAGGCTTTTCACTTAAAACTCCTTAATTCTGCTAAAATCTATTTATATTTCGAACTGAATTCTAATTTTTTTTAAAGGGAATTAGCGAGTAAATTGTAAACTATAAAAGAAAAGAAAGGTATCTAAAAATAGATTTTCATTTCAATTGTTGAGGAGAGATGAGGAGAGATTCAATGCTTACTCTTTTATTTTACGACTCTATTATTGAATAGAAGCATATTAAAAAAAAATCTTTTATGTACCTTAATGGAACTCTAATACTTCTTTGAATTTCTTTGAATAAATAATGTGTGTGTGTATATATAAATTCATATTTCCATTATAGGCTGCAGAAAATTCGAAATGAATAATTTTAATATCAATATAAAGATATTAAAAGAAAAGTTTAAAGAAAAGCATTAAGATACTAAAAGAAAAATATTAAGATATTAAATTAAAAGTAGTTTTTCAACTGCTTGGAAAGTTTTGTAGTTAATTTTAGTAGTTAAAAAAAACTTATTTTTAAGATGTGGAGTACAAAATGTATTAATAAGGGATATGTAACCAATACAAATGTTGAATTATAACCTGATCGTTTTGTAATGGCTGGAACTAATTTTAGTATCTTATTTCACTTTCTTTTTACAAATGGCAACAGATTGTGTTTTACTCAAATGTATTATAATGTCTTAAAATTCTTTGTAACTTGTTTGTTTGCTATTCTATAAAATATATAAAAACAATCTCCAATAGCAGTCACAGAATTTTAATATATCAAAGATTTCAACACTATAAAAATATTATCTGTTAAAAGATCACATATTAATTGAAATAACAATATAAAGTTTCTTTATTACTGATGTTTCATAAAAATGTATTTGAACGATATATGAATATATTACTTGTAAAATTATAACAGCTATACCATTGTTTTAAAAATTCTAATATAAAGAATTAAACTTTGAAGAAAATAAAATTGATAGCGTATTATTAGTCAATTTTGACGAAATTAAACTGTTCATAGGTGGTAATTATTTTATTTTCCCATTAGAAAAGTAAAAATATTTTCCAGTATTTATTTTCTATTTCCATCATTTAAAAATAATTAATTTATTATATTTGTTTTTTAATTGAAAAATGTCTAAACATTTTATGAATTCAAATTTTCACAGAACACGAACATTTAAATAACACTCTAACGCCTAGCATATAATTCTTTTTAATTACCAAGACTTCATAAGAAATATAAGTTCATATAAGTTCATAAGAAATCCGATTGTTAATCCTGCAGTAAAAACGGATTGTATTAACATTATCTCTCGTATGTGATCCTGTATTTTTTCAATATAATTTTGGGTTGCCTCGAGAGCGATGCTGTCAGTTACAAGTGGTTAAATGAGTAGAAATAACTGGACGCTCGATAAATATCAATAACTCAAGTTATTTTAAATAAAAAGCTACCAGTTAGCTCAAAGAATTGTATCTTTAACTCATGTCGATCTAAAAAAAAATAACTTCTACTTGATAATGTGAATTAACTCATTTATTTTAAGAGAGAATATTTATTACAAAAATATTTTATGACTATCCATATTTTAGGGTTATTTAATGGAAGAGTACACAACTCAAGTAGCATGCTTCAAATTTTCAGGACAAATGATTTAGCAAATGGAATAGCCTACTGAGTGTGCCAAATGAATATAAAAGGAATGTATATTATGAAGATAAATATATATATATGTATATATATATACAGAACAAAGTCTATATAATACAAAAATTCGAACATGAAACAGTTGTAAATATAAATATCTTAACTAAAGAAAAGAATTAGGGTATATAGCGCATCTCTATAATAACAATGAACACTATATAGACTTTGTAAACTATACATTTGTCGAATTCATTTAAATTAATCGCGCAAACTCATTTTAACAATACAGAAGCTACTCACGACTTTTTTTTTTTTTTAATAGTGCATCGTCATCTTATTGAGGTGTGTCGTTGCCATGTGTAAAGAGAAGTCGAGGTATTGCCAATAATCAGCCAGATTATAGACGATTTATTTAAAAACAGTTTGCGTGACCATAATCTGAAGATTTCAAACAGTGCTTTATTGGCTAATAAGTTCCCAAATTTGGATTTCATTTTTCTTTCAAATGCTTTTATTAGTAAAAATATCTTTTAAAAAAATATTTGCTAAATTAATCGAGTAAATGTGTAAGACTATGATTTTAAAAATTCTTTTTAAACAAAGGAAGGGAGTGTGGTTTATATATGTATATACCACACACATATATATACATATATACCTATAGAACCAAAAGATCTAGAAAAAACAATATATATATATATATATATATTATTCAAAAAGTACTGGCTGTAACTCCGTGCGGTTTTCACTGAAATATGGAGAAAAAAAAATATTTAACATATACATTCAATACATTTAATACAAAAGAATAAATATTAGTTAAATTTTTCACCAACCTGTCACACAGTATTCTCACATCCTCTAACATTTTAAACAGATCCACCTGACCAAATGACACATAATGCAAATACTGAACCTTTTTTTTCCCTTTTCGTCAAAATTATAAGGACAAGGGGAAAATCGCCAAATCTTGGCTACCGTTCGCTGGATAATTATGCGAATTTTATGGCAGGGAACCAATGATGAATTAAACCATTTGCATTAGCTTTTATGGAAATATATGGAAAATTAGTGTATATAAAATTTATTTTGGATTTAGACAGCCCTGCGACCTGGAAACAAATATAAGGAGACAACTGAATTTTTGTGTTCTAAAATTCACACTTTTCATGATTTTTGTTCTCCACTCGGCACTCTCAGACGACATAAATACTTAGAAAGCAATTGGGAGCACTGTATTCCATTTTCGGAGTCATGCCGCTGGAACTAAAGTTTGGGAGTTTGAGAAACGGAAAGTGGTTATTTTAAAATTTTCATGAGTTATTGCGCGTCAACTTTTCAGTGCTGTTCGACGTGTTTTACAAAAAGAAAGAAAGGTTCTTTAAGGAAAACACGTGTCACGACCGCCTTTTACAAAAGTTCATTTTCGACTGAGGAGGGGGTTAGCGAAAAAATGCATTACTATGGGGCAAAAGCCAAATGATGTATTTGGTGCATTCAAATAAAAGTTTTTCTCATCGGAAAAAATAACATAATAACAGTTTTTTCTTACAGTAAGGAATTTTGGCTAACTCCCCTCCTCAGTCTCTTATGAACTTTTGTAAGAGGCGGTGGAAACAAGCGTTATCCATAAAGAACCCTTATTTCTTTTTGTAAAACACGTCGAACAGTTCGAGCATTGCATTATAAGTTTTTCGTCGATAATTGTTTTTTATGAGCAACCTCGCCTTATTTTCAGTCTGTGTTTAGGCACTTAAACAAAAAAGAGCCTACTTGTACGTATTTGTCGTCCATATTTTCCAGTATTTTTAAGGAAATTATGAATGACCGTTTTCTAGCTATTTAAGTTTGTCGCAATTTGACGTGCAATAAGGCATGAAATTTTTAAAAGAACCACTTTCCATTTCTCAAACTCCGAAAGTTTAGTTCCAGCGGCATGACTCCAAAAATGGTATATAACGTTCCCAATTTCTTTCTAAGCATTTATGTCGTATGAGAGTGCCGATTGGAGAATAAAAATCATGAAAATTACGATTTTTAGAACACAAAAATACATTCGTCTTTATAATTTTGTCTAAGTCACAGGGCTGTCTAACTCAAAAATAAATTTTATGAATGCTGATTTCTCATATATTTCCTTAAAAACTAATGAAAATTGCTTCATATATCATTGGTTCCCTGCCATAAATTTACATAATTTTCCAGCGAACTGTGGCCAAGACTTGGCGATTTTCCCCTTGTCCTTATAATTTTGACTACCGCTAAATGCGCAATGTCTGACGATCAATCTAAGGAATGACAGCTGTCGCATTGAACATTTATATTCTTAGTTACGTTATTGAATGTACTGCGACACGTTAAAAAGTTGATTTTACAATTCACGCACCACCTGATGAAGACAATTTAAACTAGTTTGCTAATAAACCTTTTGTTACCTAACATCCCCCCCCCCGTGTTTTTCTGTGCATTTCAGTGAGAATTGCATGAAGCTATGATCAATAATATTTTTAATAATATATATATATATATTTGTTTTTTGTTTTTTGTTTGTAACTTTTGGATCACCTTATATATATATATATATATATATATATATATATATACAAGAAGAAATTTCTGCAAATTTACTGAACTGTTTATGAAGAGTTTCTGCAAATTTACAAAAGTTCTTAATTAAAAATGTGTAATCGGTATTCTCATTCTTATTTTTTATTTTCGTTTACTTTTGTTTATTTTTGTTTATTTTCGTTTTTTAAATTTCTGAATTAAAAGTTAAAAAATAATACTTTTATTTTAGAAAAAAACATTCTAAGTCACAAAAATATTTTCACCAATAATTAATTAAAATAATGTCACTTATTTGCTTATATAAAAATTTTTTTTTTAACATTTCTGTTTAGTTATATCTTTAATTTAAGATAAATGGTAAATAGTAGTTTTCTGTTGAAAATTTTAAGTGTGTGATAAATTCATTAAAGGTACTCTACGGTTTATTATACATATATAAGCAGCTTAAATATCTATGTACAAATTGATTTTTTTTTATGATTATCATTTACAAAATCCGTACAGAATTAATAAACATTATATATCAGATTTACTTTTTTGGTAATTAATTGCTAGGTATACAAATTCAATTTATGTAGCAGAAAAGTTTACAGAATTTTTAATTTATAAAATAAAACATTTTAATTTCTGTTAAGTGATGATCTATTAGATTTGTACTCGTATACATAAAATATTGCATTTATATTTTATGCGTTTTTTTTTTTTTTTTTTTTAAGTTAACAACATTTTACAATGCCGTAGTTCTATGAAACACTTAACTCTTAATTAAAAAATATATAAAGATTATTATATTCAGCTAATTATGGGAATAATTTATAATATATTTTTATTCCACTCTTTTTAAAAACGTCATTTATAGACACTTTAATTAATCTTTTATTTTATAGAGATTTCTTTTTTGTCATTTATCATATTTATATTGTTAGCAACAGAAATTTTTATAGTTCATATTTCGGGTGCAGTACTTATGAATTTTCTTTTACAAACTATCTATAGAATAAAGCTTTTTTTTTTCTTTTTCTTAATTCATCTTAAAAATAGATGATATAATCTTTTTAGCCTTAAGCTAAGTGGATAGACAAGAAAAGGGAAACTGTCAATTTCATATTTTAACTTTAATAAAGAACTCATTAAATGAAAATGAAATTAAGGATAAAAATAGAAATTTTCTAAAGAAAAAAAAAGGCCTTTGTATAAAACTTTTGAAAATATCTTCATTCTTTTAAGATTATTTTTGAATAGCTGCTAATGAAGCGGATAGAAAAATAAAGGTATTAGTTTGAGTGCTTAAAGTTTGCATAAAATTCTATTAAAAAATAGCTAGGAAATATTTTTATTAAAGAAGAGTATGAATTTTAAATATATATATATAAATATAAAATACCTTATTGAAAGAAAGTAGGTATTACTGAGTCGACATTTGTTGAACTTATGCATGTATTTTAGCATTAAATATAAATTAATGGATTCAGAAGTATTTTGATTATGGAAATAATCTGGTCGGTAATTCACACGACTTTTTTTCCTCGTATTTCAATATTATAAAGAAAAATTGCAGATTAAAGGATAAGATAACAATTTTTGTATATAAACCTAGTTTATAAATAATTTTAAATAATTTCAGTAACAGTTTTATTTGACATATAATTCTGTCCCCATTTTTAAATACAGTACCAGCATTTACAAACAATTCAATTATGTTACTAACTTTCAAACTATATTCAAAATTATTTAGTCAAATTTCCCTTTCATTACTTTTTAATACTAACAATTTCCATCAATTGTTCAAGCGGCAACCTCATTATGAATTTCAAAAGACCAATTTGACTTCCCTGCTGCTTTCTATTTTTAATTTATGATGGTAACACCCATACATATAAACCAGCGGCTAGAAACTTGATTTTCTTTATCACTGCACCTCAAAATGCGATATCATACAATAATCATAGCTGACGAAAGACTACAAAAAATTATATTCTTTTCTTTAGGTATAAAAAAGTATTTTTCTTCATCGAGTAGTTTCCGTCGGCAAGGTAAAATGCTGTCAAACTGAGGGGGAAAAAAAAGCCACCTTCCTCTAGAATGAATAAGTGGTCATTTTCTACATCACTTAAATAGAAATAGAAATTTCCGAGCTATGCGCATAAGTCACGCCAATAAACTGAATAGAAGAAATGATCGAGAATTTCTAGTCTATACGTTTCTAGGTGGTGAAACAATATTCTGAATATTCTTAATCTTTTAAATTGCGAGAAATTCTAGCTTGATTTTCTAGTATTGGGTAATAAACCAAGTTTACAGTAGTTGAAACCCGCCTCTTATATTCGCATTTATTTGCAGAGATTTTTAAATAACTTTGCCCTCGAGAATATAGACAAACGCTCCAGAATTCTGATACGGGTTTTTTGAACTCGCTTTCAAAGGCGACTAGAATTTATAAGGATGACATGGAACTATTTTTTTCTAGATCCACAATTTAGATTCTAGATGTCAGTTACAGAAATTTTTCTCAGTGTAAATGTCTCCGTCAACTACATTCAATAGAAAAGAATGCTGTTGCTCAATTTTGAGTATCCCTGTAAGTCATATACATATCCAATCTTGTACATATCTTTAGTTTTATATGACACATAATACAATAAACGCATAATACAAAGGTCCTAAGTTAATAACAACGAAAATTCAGTTTCAAATCTCTATGAAGAAATACTAAAACTTGTCTTATTTAATCTCAGATAAGTATTACAAAATAATGTAATAAAAAAGTTTCAGTTATGAAAGTTACGGACAATCCGTAAAAGCCTGGGACCTCTATCAATATAACTTATAATACCGTTCCACCAACTTTCAAGTCTAGCCCCATTATTACCGAATTCATTTGTTAGTCCTGTAAATGACATATAGATGAATGATTAGATCATTGATGATATAGATCAATGATTTCTATATCATATTCGGCACAAACTGTGTTTTTATGCATATAAATAATATACACTCTCGTCATTCTCTTTAGTGCAACCTGTGAATGTTAAATTCTTCCTAGAAGAAATTTTGCAATTAGAAATTATGTATTTGGATTTTCTGTGATGTCCCTATACACGAACCATTTGCTGAATCTCAAAGAAATTTTTAAGTAGTATTACTATGTGATATAGATCTAGAATAATGAGTTTTTATTTTCTATTCATATTTGTTCTTTAGATATGCTGATAACAGACACACACACACGTATATCAACAGTTAAAACCAGTTTTTCGTATTCAAGGGAACTCTAAACAATTAAATATAACATAAATTCAATTTTGAAAATTTGATACTAAAACAATACTTTCTCTTCAATATTATATAGGCAAAGGAAAGTAAAAGTATATTATAATGCGTATTTATTAAATTAACTTTACAATATATGTTGAATTGTTGCACGTCGAAGATTGTTAAGCAGCAGATAATTCATTTATTAAACGAACAAGATAATTTGTATATTTGGGGAAAGTTTGATAAAACGGGATAGTCGGACAAAACGGGATACGTCTCCTATGGACCTCCTATTCAGGGGAACTCTAAACAATTAAATATAACATACATTCAATTTTAAAAATTTGATCCTAAAACAGTACTTTCTCTACAATATTATATAGGCAAAGGAAAGTAAAAGTATATTATAATACGTATTTATTAAATTAACTTTTACAACATCTGTTGAATTGTTGCACGTCGAAGATTGTTAAGCAGCAGTATCAAGAAGATTCCGAAGAAGACTTGAGCTATAGTATAAGAATCGCAATAAAACTCCAGGAACAGTGAACTTTAGGCCGTGAGGAAATAAGAATCAATAATTTTGCAGCAATCATCTTTATTTAATCAGCATGAAAATCAAGAAAGTCTATAATAAAAAGTACTATTTCCAAATATCTATTATAAAGTTTAACAGACATACAGAGGGTTAGATGAGAGAGAGAGAGAGGGCTTCGCGATTACGTGTTGTTACGTCAAGATTTAAGAGCGAATTCTTGAAGTTGATTCTATTGCAACTCAGATCAGACTGATGAATTACGCCAAAATTATTAAAACAGTGCCAAACTTTCCAGCCAAAGCTAATCCTTTGTTTGTAGAATAATTTAATATAAATATTTTGAATTTAGTACGACCGTTAAAAACTAATGCCAATCATCAATGCCGAACTTTATCGCCAGAAGGCCGTTATTTAAGGGAGACACTCAGACCAGGATTTATTGCACATCCTGTGATAAAAAAAAATCTAAATTACCCTTTAATGATATCAGAACGGAAATGTATTGCTTAATTTAGCTTCGAATAAATAAACATTTGCAATTTAAAAGAATGAAAATGTAATTATGTATCCAACGGCTTATGACTGGAAATAATATTATTTTATATTTTATTTATTAAATGATTTAGAAGAGCTTATGAATGTCATTTAAAAGGAATATGTTTTTTTTCTCAGACGATTTATTAATAGCATAAGGGATAAAGTATTATTAGAATTAAGATATTTATTATAGACAAAAGCGAATAAATAAAAGTAATTTAGAATTTCGTTATCTATTTTTATTAGCTATTTAATTTATTGAAAATATAATAATTATTTATTGCCTTTATTTAAAGGTGTAATTAAAATTAATATATGTGAAGGAACGACTTCACATATTTCTCCCCATCGACGAGGGAAAAAAAAAATCGTCAAAATGGACGAAAAGTATAAAAATAAAACGCTCTCTCTCACCTTCACAACAGCATAATACAATTCCAAAAAAAATCTGCATCCAATTGTGAGAAATGTAAAGTAACTTTTTGCTAAACGATAAAAAAAAATTGTGGCATATAACAATAAATTTGAAAAAAATTCATCTATATGGAACAACATACAAGACACAACTAAACATTGTTATGATAAAGTTGAAGCATCCGAAACAAATTACATAATCAATAAAGTATCTAACTATGACATATAAGCTGTGTAAAATATTAAAAATAATTATTCACTACAGTGTATTTATGATTGATACAAAGGAAAAGGAAACCAGTAACAAGAAATATGAAAAACAAATAATTTTTGTATTTTGTTAATTTTCAAAAAAATTTAATATTGCATTAATATGAATAAAAAAAATCAAATATTTTCGATTAAAAAGACCATTATCGTACACGTGAAAAATTAAATTCTAACAAAGTGAGCCAGAGAGTGTATAATAGAACAATAGCTATGACAGATATGATGGTTTTGTGATGCCTAACTGAACATAGCATACTGAACAATATGTGAAAAGCAGAAGAGGCTTCATGTTGTGCAAAAATGACAACCAGCATTCTGCAAAGTGACATAATGAAATGTCCCTTGTATGTGTAAAAATGTGTAAAAAAAAAAAAAAAAATCTAGCCCTATGTCAGAATAAAAGCGCACATGTAAGAGTTCAAGAAAAATTATTTATTTTATTTTATTTTAACTCTTATTTATTTTTATGCCTTCTATTTTTTTTTTTTTTTTTTTTTTTTTTTTTTTTTATATATATATATATATATAAATTAATGAACCAACTTTATTTCAACAGCTTGTGTTGGTAAAAAAAATATTAAAATTTACTTGTATGAAATAATTTCCTTTTCCTGAACAAAATTTTTAATAAATGAATTAGCATTTGAATTTCTCACAAAAATATGATCTAAATAATAATATAATTTTTAATGCATAAACTCTGAGTAGACCTGAAATAGGTGATAAGAATATAACTTATAAGAATTGTCAAAAAAACAGCAAAAAAAAAAATCTAAATATACTATTGTTTTATAATTAGAATTGAACTATTATTTTATCGAGCCCAATTAATATTCAATATCTTTCTTAAAAAGGATACTGTATGTTATACAGATAATTCCATAATACTGCTCAGTAAGAAATAGTCTTTAAAAAAAAAAAAAAAAAAGAAGAGTGAACCAGCCACATACTTCTGCACAGACTACCTCTTACAACGCACAGATGATTTCACGGCCATATAAAATGCATCTGTGGTGCAAACCTTCCAAAAAGGAATTATTTTAATTAAGAAATTTTAAATAATTAAATATTTAATTTAAGCGGAAAGAAAACTTTCTGCAAGAGTTTTACTCTTTACAGAAGAAAAAAAAACTTTTTTTTTTTTATAAGAATAAAAATTTTAAAACGTACAGACTATGTACGGAAATTTCACTTGTGTATGTATTTGAAAAATAAACAGGCTCTAAAAACATAACAGAATTTACTGCAAGTTATCAAAAAAATTATTTAATTTTGTGTATGTGTGTATTATTATTGTAACTAGTTTTTTGTATAAAGTCTATGTAAAATTTAATAAAAGAAAATGTAATTATCTCCACATGTGAACCAATGAAATAGCAACTAAATAGGTCAGATAAAATTTTGTGAGTGTGTGTGTGTCAAACATTGGGTTGTGAGGCCAAGTTTGAGAATAATGAAGAAAAGCATGGAAAACATGCATGTGAAAGACCATGGAATACTATTGGATAAATTTGCATTATGACTGACAAACTGAGAAACTAGCCAATAATACAATAAATTTCTGACCCAAAAGAAAACATATACAGGAACACATGTAGAAACATAGGGAATTTTTTTTTTTTGTGTGTGTGTGTGAGTATTATTAATTATAAAGTGTTTGCAAACGTTAAAATAACTGATCATGTTATTCAAATGAGATAAAAAAATAGTGTGAATTTGTTAAAAAATGCATTTTGTGAAAGAGGTGATGTGTTCACGCATAGTATCAAACGAAACTTTGACAACCAATGAAAATATAATTAGGAAAAATATACAATCCAAATATTTCCAAAAGTCACAAACATCCTCATGTTATTTATTTAAAATTTAGTAAGTAATTTTATATGTATATCTTTTTATTTATTATTATTTTCATTATTTTAATTATTTATTTTTGTCACCCGAAATATTTATAGAACATGTGTTAATGAATTATAAGTGTACTTGAAAGTCAATCAAACATAACCTTCAAAAATTGTTGTGAAAGTGTGAAATCCCCTACACAATTACAAGTGTTGAAACCAATATAATGGTCAAAATCCGTAGATTATAGAAGTCATTAATATATTGACAACCAGAGCAACACAATTGTGCTTAGAGGGTAAATGTGTATATGTGAAAATTAAAAAAAATAACTAAATGGGTGATATGTTAAACTATTTAAACAACATTGTAAAAAATGAATATCAAGTGAAATAATTTGAACTATTAAAAATTTAGTATATGTCTGTAAGTGTTCCAACAAATATTAAAATTTACAAAAAAAAAAAATGCCACAAAAATAAATTTCCATAGCCGCAGATGAAAGCGCTAAAATTGCGAATTTAACGTGCACAAAAAACTATAAACAAAAAGTAAAAGCAAAAAAAAAGTCATGACTAAAATAACAGTATTATCTACTGAACTGAGCATATATGAACTGAGATGAGCTGAGCTGAGGCTTCAAAAATTAAAAAAATGCGCATAAAGTAAATATATAAATAGCTTCAAAGGCTATAAATTGCTCAGTAAAATAATAATAAAAAGACTCGAGTACAAGAAGTGTAATCTCACTTCAAAAAAAGGTGAATAAAAATTTTCACCAAATCAGCTGATAAAAAGAACAGTAAAATAAATCTGTTCACACATGTGCAAAAGATGTTTTTATCTTTTTTTTTTTTTTATCTCTTCTCTTTTAAAAAAAGTACTGCAATTATTCAGCAGTGGGCCCAATTTGATGTTAAAGTAAGCTTACTATATATCTTGTTGTCATAATTATTTGCTATCAATAGTAATAAAATATTCCTATATATATATGATAGACATACTGACATAAACACCAATAAACAAACATGAAACAGTGAATAAATGCGATAAAAATATGGCATGATATGTACAGTAAAAAAACAACAACAAAAAAAAAAAACTTCTCTGCAATCAACGTATTTGAACTGAATGAAAAAAAAAAAAAATATCACTATTATTATTTGAACGTAAACAAACTCAGGCGAAAACGGCGAGATGTTTATCTCTGTTTGAGAAAAAAAAATTAAACAGTCTTCCCTTTTTCTTTTTAATCATATTTCGATTACTCCTAAACTTTTCTTTTTTACGCAAATGAACGAAATAAAACTATTATGCACATAAAATAAATTTCGTATGAAAGGTAATCAAGGGTTAAAATTTTAGAAAATGATGATAGGTTTCATCTAACAAAATTGAATGAATGTGGGAAAAAAAAAAAATGTGTGAAATGAAAAATTACATTAGATGTCAAATTTCACGACCAGCATAAGAGTACATGGATTTAAGCGATAACATCTAACTGACAAAAATATATAATGTGTTATAAAATTTCTCAACGTTTATGAAATTAGAAAAAAAATAATAATTAAAACATTTGTGTCAAAATGTAACATTTTAGTTAAAATGGGCAAAGAAAATACTGTGTTATGTTATTGTAAAAAATGAAACTTGAAAAATATACGACAACCAAAAATAATATTAGAATAAAATTATGTTTATGTGTTTAGGTATCTAAGATATACAACCAACTCCCCTTTCTGTATAAGTGATTGTACATGATTATTTAAGAATGCCTGGTAAGTATAATAAATAAAACATTGAACCTTATGTTCAAGACTAACAAATTTGTTAGGTTTACATGAAAGTCAATGTACATAATATCCGAAAAAAATGAGAAAAGAAATATGTAAATTTGGAAAATTGTGTGTTAAATTTATTTAGGACACTTGCATGCAACAAGATACGGCCAGTATAGATTCATAAAATATATTATGTACTGGATTTACATATTGTCCTTAATACATACAGTGTTAAAAAAGAAAATTGTTGGAGATATAATCAATTAATTAATATTTTATTCAATATTTTATTTTATTTATTTATTCGGTCACTGTGGACCCTATGCTATGTCCTATGTAGTATGTACCTATGCGTTGTGGGAAAGATCTTTTTATAGAAACAATATTAGTAAACAATAAGAAAAATGTACCCTAAATAAAAACAATTCCATTCGATTTCTGTAAAAAAATGTTAAATTTTATGTAAAATTTAAATAGTAAAAAAATGTAAGTTAATTATATTCATACTCAAATTAAATAAAGTTTAATGTAAAATCATACAAACAATGACAATCAATGCAGGTCCCCTCACCAAGAAAAATTTGGCCAGTAATTCAAGATAAGGAAAAGAGCATTGAATGCCAACAACACAAGCGCAATTAGGAGCTCTACTAATGCACATTGTGGCACAAAATTACATAAACTTGAATCCTAACATATTAATTGTGCCTCCTTCAATTCAAGGACTTAAATTAGATGTATAAATCTAAATTATTTTATTTGTTTATCTATTTTTAAATGAAAGGATAAATAATGGTATTTAGAGAAAAGTGTAGTGTTGACATTTAGCTTTTGAGACACAGTGATGCATAATTAAAAAGCAATAACAAAAGTATATAAGTTTATGAACAAAAGTATGGGAATACCTGAAATTATCACTCCAATTATTTTATTTATTAATTTGTTATGCAATGGCAGTTCCAAGCAGGTTAAAATAATTGAACAAAAAAAAAATATATGTGTGTAAAAAGATGAGAAATAAGTGTCTAGATATCGACTGATATCAAAAACGAATTTTCGCCGACACGTCTCTAAAAAGGTATATATAAAAAAAAATATGTGTATTTCCAACCAACCTAGAAAATGCCAACATGCGAAATAACTCAAAATTTAATTCTTAAATTAAAAATTAATCAAATTCAATTAACAAACACAGTGATAATTATTTTGCAATAAAAATATATATAAAACATACAATTAATAATCAATAACGAATTTTATTAAGCATTTGATTAAAAGACAAGAAATTTACTTCATGGAAAATTTAACACCTTAAACACAATAAATATTGCGATGTTAATGAATTAAAAAAAAATAAAGATTCGCTAAAATTTTGTAAACATTACATCATTTTATGTAATTACTTAATTCCCTTTTTTTATTTTATTTTTACACTTGTATATTCACTGTGATAAACAAACAAATTCAACATTAAATTTAAGTTGTGAAAATAATATGTGCTTCATGTCATAAATCTCGAAATAATTTTGCACTAAATGTGAATATCCTAGTTTTCTTCTAGAATATTAATTGATCCATTTCATAATTATTATTACCAAAATTATCAATGAAAAATTATTTTTACACATTATATACAAAATTAATTTATTCCAAACCCATTTAATAAAAATTACCAGTAAAACAGCATTTCAATTCAGTAAAAAAATATGAAACCTTTTTTTTTTTTTTTTTTTTACCCTTGATTGAAAAAAACAAGAAATTTATTCAATGGAAAAAAACAATTTTTTTTTTTTTTATTTATCATCAATTACCATATATAGATTTATAAAATAGCTTCCATATAAATGAAAAATATATTATTTAGACAAAGAATGCATAATGTAACCATGAATATACTATAGAAAGTCATAAAATTATTGTTATACACGAAAAAGGTAGTAATAATATATTTATTATTATTTTTTTTTTAATAAAAATTTCAATCTTCATCAATAAAATATAAAAACATTCTACTTACGTTATTCTGCTAAACTGACAAACGAAAAACTATTTAAAAATATATATATATATATACTTTATATGCATTTTATCTTTTTCACACGTGACGTTCTGTTTGAAGTCTCATATAGTCTAGAATACATTATGTATTTTCCAGTATTCCGATTTAGCAATACTTGTAAAACTTTCCCTGTGTAGACAGCTGGCATAAAATCCGAGCACTAAAAAAAAAACACATGGCCTTACTAGATGACCAACGTTCTATCCGTGAGTTCTCTCAGATAAAGTGAAAATCCTGTCTATATATTTACTCAAACGTAATACCCTATTTCACAACGCGCAGTTTTTTTCTTTCTACTAAAGTTCGAATGTTTAGCAGTTCCGTAAACATAAATCCGTTAATAACTTGAAAAATGTCTAAAAGACGAACAATAAAAAAAATTGAAGTCATTCCGTCACTCCACATGAACACGAGTTTGCAACATTCAGAGTGTGAGCCTCCATAACACACAGTATGAGAGGACGAAGGAGAAACACCGGCCCGGCTTATAGAAAACGAGGTCCAGCGACTTTGACTTGGGATAAAATGCCGAGCGCCGGTAGTCAATGAAAAATTGCAGCGAAGAAACTTCCAATAGTTCGGGGAAACCATTGCGTCAAAATAAAACACGATGGGAAGATCATTCATTGAATACTTGCATATCCCGCTGTCGTTGAGGAAATATTTCACACATCAAATAGTACATACATAAGATAGAACTTTAAGCAGACTGTTAAATATCCACTATAAGGTGAACTACACATCTGTCTCCAAGGAGCCGATTTATTTTTTTGAAGAAAGTCAGTCCGTATAACTTTGAAACAACAGAAATAAAATAGTTTCTTTAGCTAGTAAATTTATCTAAACAAGTGCCCCTCTCTCTCTTTTTATCTCGTAACCACTCTGAAGAGGTCTGGCACCAAAGTTTATCAAGAAGATTCCGAAGAAGACTTGAGCTATAGTATAAGAATCGCAATAAAACTCCAGGAACAGTGAACTTTAGGCCGTGAGGAAATAAGAATCAATAATTTTGCAGCAATCATCTTTATTTAATCAGCATGAAAATCAAGAAAGTCTATAATAAAAAGTACTATTTCCAAATATCTATTATAAAGTTTAACAGACATACAGAGGGTTAGATGAGAGAGAGAGAGGGCTTCGCGATTACGTGTTGTTACGTCAAGATTTAAGAGCGAATTCTTGAAGTTGATTCTATTGCAACTCAGATCAGACTGATGAATTACGCCAAAATTATTAAAACAGTGCCAAACTTTCCAGCCAAAGCTAATCCTTTGTTTGTAGAATAATTTAATATAAATATTTTGAATTTAGTACGACCGTTAAAAACTAATGCCAATCATCAATGCCGAACTTTATCGCCAGAAGGCCGTTATTTAAGGGAGACACTCAGACCAGGATTTATTGCACATCCTGTGATAAAAAAAAATCTAAATTACCCTTTAATGATATCAGAACGGAAATGTATTGCTTAATTTAGCTTCGAATAAATAAACATTTGCAATTTAAAAGAATGAAAATGTAATTATGTATCCAACGGCTTATGACTGGAAATAATATTATTTTATATTTTATTTATTAAATGATTTAGAAGAGCTTATGAATGTCATTTAAAAGGAATATGTTTTTTTTCTCAGACGATTTATTAATAGCATAAGGGATAAAGTATTATTAGAATTAAGATATTTATTATAGACAAAAGCGAATAAATAAAAGTAATTTAGAATTTCGTTATCTATTTTTATTAGCTATTTAATTTATTGAAAATATAATAATTATTTATTGCCTTTATTTAAAGGTGTAATTAAAATTAATATATGTGAAGGAACGACTTCACAAGCAGATAACTCATTTATTAAACGAACAAGATAATTTGTATAGTAGGGGAAAGTTTGATAAAACGGGATATTCGTACAAAACGGGATACGTCTCCTATGGACCGGC
This sequence comes from Salticus scenicus, assembly GCA_963930645.1. NCBI lineage: Eukaryota > Metazoa > Arthropoda > Arachnida > Araneae > Salticidae > Salticus > Salticus scenicus. The sequence goes on along the minus strand of OZ005653.1, from coordinate 286,059,544 downwards.
TAGTACTGCTATCGAGCGGAAGACGACAGAAACTTGTTCTCGGCCATCATTACATCGTTCTCTGTTCGCCCGTCTCGAGACCACTAGTTGATGGAAAGTTGAAGTTCTTAGAACTTTTTTATTCTGTTTTCTTGGCACTTTCTATATTTACGTGCGTTGCTTTCTACATTATTCTGCTATATATATGGGAATACAATTCCGGTGAATATTACATTTAATTAAGCATTTATTAACGAATATTCTCATGTGTAATCTATCTAATTTTCCTTTCACATTTAGGCAGCAGCCATGTTTATTTTGAAAAGTGACGGAGTTGGACAAAACGGAACACTTATGAGTTGAATAAAACGGGATACAGTTTTTTAAATACTTTTTGGGACATCGTAGGAGTAGACCAGTCAACAAACCTGTCAAGAGACAGCCTACGGACAGACCAACCTGCAACATCCTCAGGGAAGAAAGGATTAGAACTCTCTTGTTATCGACCTAAGCTACTCTTTTCCATCTCTCCAAAGATTGTTCTACCTGTACCTCAAGTAAAAGGACCTCGCCCAGAAAACAAGGGTGATAAGAGAAAAAAAGAAACTGTAATAATATCATCTCCACATAAGAGTGAGTTAGAAGTAGAAGAAATAGAAATGATGATATAACTACAAGAAAAGTAAAGAAAAGGCTGCTAAAAAATCCTTCTAAATCTTCCAAAAACAAGTTTATAAGAAAAGGAAATGGAAAAGAGGAAGAAAAAGAGCTACCAGGTCCAGCCAAACCTGAAATTAGGTCTTTAAAAGAATCCAAAAGAAAGCCTAATCCTGATGTTAGAAATCAAAACATAGAAAAGTTTAATAAACCTTCAGTAAGCAGCTAAGAATGCATGCCGTCAATGTCTGAAGATGAAACAGGGGGAGAAGAAACCTGTATGTATTGCAATACACTGTATGTCGATTATAAGGCTGTTGAAGGTTTGATACAATGTTCTGGATGCTAAGAATGGGCTCACGAAGCGTGTTCTAATGCCTTTTTATGCGACTTTTGTTCTGCTATAGGCCTAAATGAAAGGTCTTCTTTCTAATTTTGTAAATAAAAACATAAAAAAACTCTTATTTTAAGTCTCTGATTACTGAAGACATTGTTTTTTCAAGTGGAAATTTTGCTTTACAGTTTTCTGTCAGTTAATTATGCTTTTCAGTTAGTTTTACACAAAAAATTAAACATTGTAATCCCTATCCCGTTTTGCCCAACCCAGGTATGCTAAAATGGGATGTGTAAGAGTTTGGTAAATATTTTTTTTTTACTATTTTACAATCATTACAATTAATTAAATATGTGTTATTTGTGTGCTTCAATAAATGTTGTAGTTATAAAAAAAAAATGTGTGGTTTTCTTCAACATATTTTTCGTAGTAAAAAAAAACAAGAATGGTATTCCGTTTTGTCCAACTTTCCCCTACTTACTAAAAATTGCGCCCTTTGAAGTTATGTACTAAAATTCCCTTGGATGTTTCTATACAAGAATCATTTGCTTGATCTCAATGAAAATTTTAGTGTAGCATTCCTGTAGGACACTTTTTAGATTAACAAGGTTTGACTTCCTGCTACTATTTTTCTCGAGATATGCTGATAACAGACACACAGATAGAGGGAGACGCAGAGCAACAGATAAAAAACTCATTTTCCGAATCAGGGGACACCAAAACATGTAAATATAACAAAAATTTAATTTCCTAAATTTCACCCCCCACACACACAAATAATAATAATTATTATTTATATTATTATACTTTCTATTGCATATATACGGGTAAGAGAAATTAATTTCTCCAAAATAAGTAAGATTCGTATTCGCATTAATGTACACAAACTGTGGATATTTCATGGAAAACTGACGATTTTTCTTTTTTTTTACATTTTCCTTGATAAAATTTTTAATATCGATGGTAGCTAGCTTAACCCTTTGCTGGTCCTGTATAGTTTCACTTAGCTGGTCTGTTTAGCCAAATTTAGGGACTTTTCAATTCAATATCCACCATTAAATTTTAACTGGAACTTTTGAATATTCATTTCGAAGATTATTCGTCCATTATGTATATGAAATAACTTTCCTCAAAATTATTGGTAGTATTTGAATAAAAGAGTCACTAAATTTGGCAACACTATTTAGAGTGTTAGGGCCAGCAAAGAGATAAAATAATAATAGTGTATATTCTTCTGTGAATGATGTATATTCTAGCCTTAAAAAATTACTTTGACAATAATTTACGCTGTAAAATAAAAGATTTATCTAATAATGTTTTAAATTCTGTTAGAAAGTTATTATATTTTAGACTTTTTTTTTTTTTTTTTTTTTTCAATTTCAATAATTTGTAGTTTTCTTCCTCTGTAACATTATAATATTCAGATAGTTAAAACAAAACGTATGCCTGCATTTATCAAAATAATAAACGCATTGTTTAGAATCTGTAAATAAAATAAAATCTATTGCAAAATAACTAAAGTATGAGATGCGTCTTCATGATTTTTTTCATTTAGGACAGTATTAAAACAAAATTTCTATTAAAAAAAATAATAATAATTACTCAACAAAGATTTCTTTTCCGTATTCTAAAACTCAATTTATAAAGTTATATTTTATAAACTTACTTTTATTTTAAGCATAACTGTAACCTGCATATTATAAAAAGACACAAAATGAAATTCTAACATATTTTGAATAGTATTTACATGTTTTTGAAAGAATTCTTCGAGGATATTTAAATTTTGTCGGAAATGTTGAAATAGTATTTACTGTTCAAGTGTTTTCAATTTAGCGTTGTCATTTTGAAAGGCTCCGTGATATATTCTTTTATATGCTTAAATTTGAAATTCTACGATATTTTTTTCATATATTAGACAATCAGATATGGAAAAATATATATATGTTACATTCCCAAATTAAGTTAAATTACAGATGTATTATTATATGCATCTTGTTTTCCATTTTATATTAAATCCAGCAAAAATAATATAAGTTAAAACTATATTTATTTACGGTAATAATTTTAGAGAATTTTCTAGAAATATTATTTTTGTAATTTTTTTCCATGCTATATTAAAGTTATTACTGATTAATTGTTTTCATATTTTTATTTAATTCTTCACAGGTTATTTTATTAGTCATAAATTAATTCTTTTTGGTTAGTGATCTTCTCTTTTTCTTAATTCTACTATGTTGTCATATATATATGTAAATAATTTTTAATCATAATGTATCAATATTATATACGTATGTGTGTATGTGTGTATAAATCATATCATATCACGACAATGCAGAGAAATAACTAGAATTAAATCATGAGGTTGTGGGGATTAAGGCCGATTGACTACATTAGGGTCCTAGGCCTTAGGGAGAGTGTCCTCCGTGGGGGTCGTTTTAAGGGTTCCTTGCACGTATTTACCCATATTTCAGAGAAAACCGCGGAAAACTTTGAACGATTGATCCATGGAAAAAATATATTAATTTTTAAAAACGCAACTAATTCAGTTGGAGATTAGTTATTGAAAAATGAAGCGTAATTTAACTAAAATATGAAGAAAAATGAAAAAGGTTGAAATATATCTGTGAAAATACCTCATAAAATACCACAACATCATGAAGGGTGCTTATGGTAATAGGATGTTAAAAATAATACTGCAAATAAATGCTTATTGTATAAATAATGTTATCAAATAAACATATAGGATAGACTATACGAGAAAAAAAAAATATTAAATTTAAAAATGTTACATAGGGTAAGCGCACCAGTGATTGACACTTTTAGAGCAATCTCTGATATTTTTAATGTTCTAGTTACGAGAAAATAATTTTAGAAATCTTAAGTTAATACTCATGGCATGAAAGACATCCAGAGCCAGATATATGTTAAAATATATACATTTGATAAAAATCATTCTTTTATGAATTTTTATTTGACACCCACTCAATTTTCCAGTAATTGGCCCCCTATGTTCCAGTGTACACTGCTAGTTATTCATTTTACCAGTTATTAGCACCCTATGCTCCAGTGCTTGACATAAAATGTTAAAATTCTTATATTTAAAATACATGATTTTATTATTTTCTTGTTTATTAATTATTTCGGGATAGATGTCAATTACTGGAGCATCCCCATCACTGAAGCACCAAACCTACGGGGAAATAACAAAATTATATAAAAAAAATTATAGAGAAGAATATAATTAAACAGAAAAGGAGATAAAATATACAAAAATAATAATGTTTTTTGAATAATTTAAAAGTGTATTCCATAATATTAAATTTATATATTTAAATCAATAAGTCAAAATATTATTAAAATTTAATTAGCACGAATTTTTTTTATTTAGTGAGTTATAAAATAGTATTTTAATTTTCAATTGAATTTACCAAAATAAATTAAATTTAGATTTTTTTATGATATATTTAATCACAAACACAAATCAATTATTACACACTTATTCCTGGTTTTTTAAACTTTTATATTTATTAACTCATTAAACATAATAGTTTTAATTAGAAGGCAATTTTAAAAATAGAGATTTAATAACATGAGTATATGATTAATACTAATATAATTTGTATTAATATTAATTTAATTTAAAGTCATCAAAATTTTAAAATAATTACTTTAACAATTTTTATACAGTCTATCATTTCCAGTTGTCATCTGATCTGAAAATATTTAACTAAAACATCGATTACACAAAATCAAGTTAGCATTATTAATCTACGCCTCAAGAATTTATTTGAAAAACAGTCAAAGCAATTTCTTCGCATATCCGATTTCAATGTTTAATTTTAAAAATTGAATTGTGACGATAAATTCAATTCCTGTTATTTTCAATTGCATGAACACTAATTTCAAGCTAAGTTCTTTCACATATATCTGATGTCTTTATTTCAAAGATATAGTTTTCAGAAATTGTATTCTAGTGCTCAAGAAGAAGAAGAATCACAATTAGATTATTTCTTTGCAGTTCAACTAGTTTGAGGCGAATAAGAGGTTTTATATTTTTGTAAAGCAATTGTAATTTTTGTTTTTTGAGAAATACTTTAATTCAAGAGTCAGAGCAACAAATTAAAGTTATTGTATTCAGAGTGAAATACAATTTTTATGTGTTAAATAATAGAAAATGGAATTACGTATTTTGTAATGAAAATTTTGTTTAGAAATATTTTGAAGATTTTATGAATAAAGAATTTAATTTTTTTTTTTTTACCTATCATAGGAAAACTGCGATAATCCTAACACTTACATATGTGTCGTCTGGTTGCAAAAGAAGCCAACTCTTTAAATTTGGAAAATGTGTTTTTTTTTTTTTTTTTTTAATTCAAATTTTTTCATTTCAAGGTAAATTTTCACCATCTGGAAACAAGAAACCATGCCAGAGCCGATCAATCCCTGTGTTTTTTGTGTTTAAAAATCATGATGTGTGGTAAATCCGGTCAAATCCTAAGGCTGCTGAATTTTAGAACTACTTATCTCCCTACCTGTGAGAATGCGATTCTGCTCCACTCAACTAGAGCAGTACACTTGTTAGTGTTACCGTATTTTCTCTCGCCTGTGACTGCTCTTTCATGGCAACACCCTTTAGAGTGCTTAAGAGGCCTCTCCACTTATAGTACTCAGAAGCCAGAGCCAATGTTATTCTATGGAGAATTTCGCCCCATTATAACTTACTAACTAATATATATTTTTAAATTCAGTTTTCATATTCAGAAACTTCACAACTATTAAACAATTTATCACTTTCTAAAAATTATTATTATTATTATTATTATTTTAATTTTTAATATTTTATTTTGAGGCTATAAAATGCGAATTTTCACAATGTGAATTTTTTTATTTTTGTGCTTAAAAATAATACCTTAAAAATAAAATAAAATTAATTTTTACAAAGCGATAAATTATTTAATAGTTGTGAATTTTTGGAAAGTGAAAACTGATTTATAAAATATGTATTAATTAATAAATTATAATGGGGCAAAATTTTCCATATAATATCATTGACTTCGGCTTTCGGAGACGATAGGTAGAGCGTCCCATTAAAATCCTTAGGACAGGCAAAGAGATAAAATAATAATCAAGGATGGGAAATTCTTAACTGTCAAGTTTTTTTTTTCTTTTTCTTTCTTTCTTTTATCAGCCAGAGATATACATACGATACACATAATCTATAATCATAACAGCAAAATATACGCAAATAAATATAAGGTGAAAGGACCATTTAGAAGAATTCTTTCAAGTCTCCAAAGCACTATTTCTTGAAAATTTCACTTTATTATAGAATAATAACAGCTTAAAAAGATGTAATAAAATCTAAAAGTAAGTGCCTATTCACACTCTGTTCATGCGAATAAATCATGCATTTCCCAAACCTTGGTAAATATGATAAATATTCTTCTGTCAATGATGTGTATTCTATCATTAAAAAAATTAATTTTGCAACAAGTTATACTGTCATATAAAAGATTTATCAAATAATGTTTTAAATTCTGTTAGGTAGTTATTATCTTTTTGTCCGTATTATTTTTAATGCTAAGAAAAAATACTTTTCTTATAGTAGTTTTTTAATTCATAATACGTAGTTTTTCACTCTGTAGCATCATAATATTCAAAGAACTAAAAAATCGTACATATACAGTTATGAAAGTAAATGCATTGTTTATTATTTATAAACAGAGCTAAAGTAAAAGATTTTCCTAACTTTCATACTTTAAGACACTATTACAATTAAACAAAAAATTACTATTACAATTATTATTATTAAAAGAAAAAAATTAATTACTGAATAAAATTTTCTCATCCATATTCTAAGACTCAATTTATAAACTTAAATTATAAACTTACTTTTATTTTAAGTATAATTCTTACCTATTCGACATTCATGGAACATTCGAAGAACATTTCAGAAAACATTCGAAGATATTCATAGGATATAAAATAAAATTCTAGCATGTTTAGAATAGTATTTGTAAAATTTTAGAAGAATTCTTCGAGGATATTTAAATTCCGTTCTAAATGTTGAAATAGTATTTACTGTTCTAGAGCGTTCAATTTAGCACTGCCATTTTGAAAGATGTTGTGATAAATTATTTTATATGTGTAATTTTAAATTCTACAATATTTCTTTCATATATTAGACAGTCGCATATTAAACAGTGTGTCTGTTATATTCTCAAATTACGTTAAATAACAGATGCATTATTGCCTTTTTGCATCTTGTTTTTAACTTTATATTATATGTAGCTTAGATAATAAGATAAATATTAATCATATCGCATCATGACAATGATTTGAAACCAGGACACAAACTATTGTAAAATTTATTGAGTACAAAAAGTGCAACCAATTCAACTGAAGGTTAGTTATTGCAAAAAGTATAATTTAACGAAATATTGATGAGAAAATGGAAAACAATGAAATACTAACAAAGAAAATGCAAAGAAAAAAAAACAGTCATAACATCATCAGGGGTACATAAGATCATACAGTTATAAAAATAACTTTTTTCCATAATGGTTAAAGTTTATCGCACACATTCACCAAGAGTACTGAAGAATGTTAGAAAATAAACATAAAATATTTTCTATATGCGAAAAAAAAAAATTATTAAATTAAAACAATATTACATAGGAGAAAGTGACAAGTTTATTGGAATACAACTTTATATAAAATATAAATGAATAATATTAAATAGAAAACAAAAACGAAAAATCATGTAGTACGCATTAATTATTAACACTTTCCAAATGTACGTAATTGTTGCACTGTATAACTTTCAGTGCTCTTTGTTTATGCAATCGCACAACGGACAGACAGTAGTTCTGAAAGGCCTACAAATAGACTAATTGAATTCCTATTCATTCTTAAACATTGATAGAATGTGTTAAAAATGCTTAACACAAAAGAAAACGTAGCCCTTATATTTTAATTGCAACCCTTAACGTATCTGAATATTTTAATGTAGCCCTGTAAATATGAAGGTTAACGAATTCTGTACAAAATATTATTTTAGCATATTAACAATAAATGTCAATTTCTTTAGGATTTTTACGACAGAAAGTTTTTTAAGCGTAATTTATAAAAATGTCTGTCCTAAAATACAATGTATTGGCATTTCTTTGGGTGTCCTTGTACACATGCCAGTTGCACAGTACCTATTAATGTCATTTAAAATAGGGAACATTCCATAGTGAATTTGAATAACATATATAATTTCTTAAAAAAAAAAAAAAAAAAAAAAAAAAAAGAAAGAAAAATCTGAAAATATTTACAGACGGTGGGGATGGGCAAACTGACATACAGGCAGATAAACTGTCGGACAGATTGTTGCACAAATTGAAATCGTATTCACACTTAAAAAATGTTTAAAAGTGTTAAATCGCTTAATGTAAAAGAAAATACAATTCCAGTAAATTTCCAAAAAAGGCCTGCAATGTAACTAAATATTTTGTGTAGCCCGGTGAATCTAATGTTCACTATACTACAGTCCGCAGAAAGCACACTTTTGTTCATATGAATAACATATTTCAATTTCATTAAGATTTGTTCAATGTAAAGTTATTAAAATTTGGTTTATAAAAATATTTTTAATAAGACGAAAGCTTTGAAATTCTTTGGGCGTCCCTGTACACAAACCAGTGATGCTATTTACTCCATTTTCGATAGCAAACATCCTATAGTGAACTTGAAAAACGTATTTCAATTTCATTGAAATTTGTGTAAAATAAAGGAACTAATATATATTTCATAAAAATACCTCTTATTGAATGCAATGCTTTGGAATACTTTCGGGTGTCTCTGTACACAAGCCAGTAAAGTTATTCACTCCATTTTCAATAGGAACATCCGATAGTGAACTTGAATAACATATAACAGTTTCAAGAAATTCCGTGAATATTTACAGGAATTAAAGCGCGGATAGACAGAAAAGCAAACAGACAGACACTTTTCAACCTTACTGGAAAGTATTAAAGCCATTTACAAAGTGATCAAAACGATTAATATAAACGAAAATACTATTCCAGCAAATTTCAAATAATACTCATTAATTTAATTGAATATTTTGTGTGGCCCTGTAAATCTAATGCTAATCATACTGTATTCTATGGAAAGCGTTCTTTTCTGAATAATATATTTTAATTCTTTTAAGATTTGTGCAGAGTAAAGTTCTTAAAATTTAGTTTGTAGAAATATCTCTCACAGGAGTATGTATAGCTTTGGAATACTTTCTGGTGTCCCTGTATTCAAACCAGTAATCGTTTTTCAATGGAGAACATCCCATTGTGGATTTGAATAACATATTTCAAATTCATTAAGATTTGTTCAAAGTAGCGGTCTGAAAATATGGTTTTTATAAATAGCTCTCATAGTAGCTCTCAACACAATACTTTCGGGTATCCATGTACACAAACCAGTAAAGGTATTCACTTCATTTTCAACATGGAACATCCGATTTTAAACTTGAATAACATGTATCAGTTTCAAGAAATTCCATGAATATTTACGGGAGTTAGAGCGCGGACGGACAGACAGACAAACCGAAGTCAATAACAGTTTTCAACCTTGTTGGAATGTTTTGAAACGGGGGAAAAAATATACAAAGCGACAACGTTTTTTTAATAATTAAAAAAAGAGTTTAATAATATTTTAGTTACATATTTAAAGCAATAAATTAAAACATTATTAAAATAAACTTAAATTATACCAGTTAGTAAGTAAAAGTTAATCATAATCAAACATTTATGAGATGCTATTTTAATTTACACTTGAATTTATCAAAAATATTTAAATTTAAACTTTTTATGATATATTTAATCGGTAGCACAAATAAATGATTACATACTTTAAAAGCATTAAAACCCGTTTAAAAGATTACCTCGCTAGCGCTTTCGGCTGCATCACGCAGCCTTCTTCTGGCGTTTTCGCTCCCGTGAACTATCGTACACTCGGCCATGTATTCTTCTCTCTTCCTCTCTCTCTAGAATACTGCGCCATCTCGTGTCGATCTCTGATTGGTCGGTGTTGCATGAACCCTCATTAGCTAAAATTTCGACAGTTTCCCGTTTTGTGGCATAGAAATAATTATTGTAGTTTGCTAGTTTTTTGTAATTTTTAAAATCTATTTCTATTTTTTCTGTTTGGTTTATTTTAGTTTGGTTTATTTATCTAATAACCTAATTTTAAATGAAAACTATTTGAGATTCAACAATAAATTTTATAAAAAGAATCAAGGCGTCCCAATGGGATCGCGTATCTCAGGCATAGTAGCAGACTTTAAACTAAGATTACTTGAAAACGAAAATATACTAACAAATTTCAAAGAAATAAAATATTGGTTCAGATATGTAGAAATTTGCGGCATTATATTGCTAAAATATTTGCCATTTGCAGTAATAAACAATAAATTCTCCTCCCCAGAAAGCACACTAGAAAAATTAAATAAAATTGACCCAAACATCAAATTCGCACTTGAAATAGAAAATAACAACCTCATTAACTTCCTAGATATCACAATAATAAAAACTCAAAACTTAAACTTCGAAACTACCGTATACCGGAAACAAAGTAATAGCAACGAAATTATAAATGCAAAATGCAAGACTCCATATAAATACAAAATAGCAGCAATACAATATTATATAAACCGCGCAAAAAACATATGTTCAAATGAAAATTTACTTAAACAGGAACTCCAAAAAATCACTGAAATAGCTCAAAACGCAGGTTATAAGAAAAACTTAGTAAACAAACTTTATAGAAATAGAATAAAAAAACTTAATAACATAGACAATGCACAGAAACCAAAACAAAAATACATCCCCCCAATTCCATACAATAAAGGTACATCTAATAAAATTAAAAACGAAGCCGCTAAATTAAATATTAATATACCAATAAAACCAAACCAAAATATTTTCCAAAGAATTAGGAACGATAAAGATAAAATAGACTTTTCTGAAACTGCAGGTATATATAAAATAAACTTTAACAAAGATGACCAAAAAACCGGTTGCTACATTGGAATGACAAAGCGAAAAATAAAAACGCGAATCAAAGAACACCAAAATGATATAAAATATAACCATACAACCACAGCTTTAACTAAAATAAACCAAACAGAAAAAAAAAAAAAAAAAAAAAAAAAAAAATAGAAATAGATTTTAAAAATTACAAAAAACTAGCAAACTACAATAATTATTTCTATGCCAAAAAACGGGAAACTGTCGAAATTTTAGCTAATGAGGGTTCATGCAACACCGACCAATCAGAGATCGACACGAGATGGCGCAGTATTCTAGAGAGAGATAGAAATCCTTCAGTAAACTAGAGATACGACAATGCTGGCAATGAATCCTGATTCGTTCAAAGCTACTTTCGACCGCATGAGGGAAGGCTGCAGCGCCAACATAGACTTGGCGACCACTGCACTAGAACACCTCCAAACAAAACCACTTATGAAACATACAAATAAATAGCCCATACTGCTCCCATGCGCCAAGGTTAGGAAACCAGGTTGCCATAGTTTGGACGAAATTTAATCAGCCAGCCATTTTTTTCCGTCCTCTGCGCAAGCGCACTAAGCTCTTGTCTTATCTCTGGTTTACTAAAGGATTTCTAGAGAGAGAGGAAGAGAGAAGAATACATGGTCGAGTGTAGTTCACGGGAGCGAAAACGCCAGAAGAAGGCTGCGTGATGCAGCCGAAAGCGCTAGCGAGGTAATCTTTTAAACGGGTTTTAATGTTTTTAAAATTTTAATGTATTTTACCTTTTTTAAATTGTTTTAAATAGATTACATACTTATTTATGGTTTTTTAAAACTTCATAGCATTTAATTTATTGCACATAAAATACGAAGCAATTTTAAAAAGAGAGATTTCATATACATTAGTATATTAATAATACTAGAATAATCTGTATTAAAATTAATCAGATTTAAAGCTAATTGGCAATTACATAATATCTACATATAATTTTATTCCTACGAATTCACTATTTTCAATAATATATTTAATTACAAATTTACACTGTAATTAAACATAACAAAAACATATCTTTGAATAAGATAATTTGAAATGTAAATCTGTATTAATCCCTGCACTTTTGAACATTCAGTTGTATAATTACAGATGCTAGAAGCCGACAGATACACAGACAGGCATACTGACTGTCAAACGGACAAAACGAAAGACAAATAGACTAAGTTAAATCATAATGATTCTTAAACATTGTTAGAAATGTTAAAAACGTTTAATGAAAATATAAATGCTATTCCAGAAATTTTTAACTGTAGTCCTTATTGTATCTAAATGTTTAAGAGCGCACAATAAATCTTATTCTCAATTATACTACATAGTGTAGAACATTTTTTTATGCGCAGATAAATAATAAATGTAAATTTCATTAAGATTTGTAAAAGTAATACATTAAAATAATGTTTATAAAAATATATAGAACGTAATAGTGAACTTGAATAACTTATATCAGTTTCACTGAATCCCTTGAATATTTACTGGAATTAGAGCGAGGACGGACGAAATGTCGGTAAGACATACGAACTAATGGCATAAACAAATATCATTTTGTCGAAAAATTTTACAAATTAGACACGCACATGTTTAAGTATTTTTATCGTTGTTCTTTAAATTTCGCAAATCTTAATAAATAAATAAATAATAATACCCTAATCTTTCACAGTTTTGTTCTAGATTTCCTTTAAATTATTCTGAGAAAATATATGTTTTAACAATTTTTATACAGTCTACCTTTTCCTCCTCTCAGCTGATCTGTAATATTATCTAATATTATCTGAAACTAAATTATATATGACACAAATTCATGTAAGCATTATTAATCTATGCCTCAAGACTTTATCTAAAAAACAGCCAAAGCAATTTCTTCGTACATCCGATTTCAAAGTTTAATTTTAAAAATTGAATTGTGAAGATAAGTTCAACTCCCGTCGTTTTCAATTGCATAAACATCTTTTCTAGCTAAGTTCACTCACTTATATCTGATATGTTTATTTTTAAGAGATAGTTTCCAGAAATTTGATTCTAGTGCTCAAGAAAAATGATAATTATAATTAGATTATTTCGTTACGGTTCAATTAGTTTGAGGCGAAAGTGATGTTTTATTTTTGTAAAAGATTTGTAATTTTTTGATTTTTGAGATATATATTGATTAAAGAATCATAGAAACAATTTAATGTACAGATATTTAGAGTGAAATACAATTCTTATGCGTTAAATAATATATAACAGTAATACCTATATTGTAATAAAAATATTATTGCTTAAAATATTTTTTGAATATTTTATAAATATTTTATTTCATAATGCCATGGGAAAACTACTTTTTTTTTTTTTTTTTTTTTTTTTTTTAACGCTTACATATGTTTTATTTATAAATATGTTAAAAATGATATTAATGTTATATGCATTGTTAAAAATGGATTCTTAAAAATGAGCTAAATTGTCTCAAAATAGCTCCGAAACAATATATACGTAAATTTGAAAACCCATGTACTCATTTTTGAGTATACTGATACACTCAAAAATATTGTTGACCAATAAGAATCCCAATATCCCCATGTTCGACTTATCAATATACTCAAAATTGAGTGCATGGGTTTTCAAATTTAAGTATATATTGTTTCGGAGCTATTTTGAGCCAATTTAGTTCATTTTTGAGAAACCATTTTTAACAGTGTGGGGCATTCATTGTAAAAGTGAATTATCTCCTTGTAAATGAATTTTGAAATAACGAGATTTTGGTAAATTTATGCGTATAGAAAAAAGGAGAGTTTCAGTAACTGTTATATATATTTTTTTTATATTTAATACCGCTTAGAATTATAAGAATTGATAAGTTATATTGAATATAATTTAAAGAAAATCAAAAACTTCATTCGTTTAATGGATATACAGGGTGTTTCAGTGAACCATTTCAGAACTTCTAAGAGGGGTAGGGTAGGACAACTCGAAATCATATAGAAATGTGGGGTCGAAAATGCTTTCCTGAAGCGGTGTTGTACACAGAAGCACCATAAAGAATAGAGACCGTAGGTGAGAAATCATTTTAATAATACATGAAAAGAAGCAAAAGGTACATGGATTAAAGTAAGTATTCGAAGTTTCTTCCACGGGCTACAATGCACGCCTCACATCTCCGATGCATGGACATCCGAACATTCTGGATTACTCCAGGCATATCGCGAATTTCTCCGGCAGCTTCTGTGTACAACACCGCTTCAGAAAAGCATTTCCGACCCCACATTGCAATGTGATTTCGAGTTGTCAGGATGTACCCTACCACTCTTAGAAGTTCTGAAACGGTTCACTGAAAAACCCTGTATAGAAGTTATAGTTTTCTGAAAATAACAATTAATACCATTTATGGGATTTTAATGCAATTATTGCAGTTTTTTTCATTTTTTTGTGTAAGATGTGACTAAATGTGAAACATTTAAGAAAAAATATACACATTTAAAAAATATGGAGGTACACCGCTTTTATAATAAAGATATAAATAGATATAAACTAAATGTTTATTTAAAAAAAAATGCTTTTACTTACTTTCTTTATTTCAAGTTGTTTTAACGCTTATAAATATTATGAGCTCAATATGAATGTCTAATAAGAATTTTAAATTTACATGACGAAGCACAATGTTAATTTCAAACCCTCATTAGATATGTAATCTGTTTAACATAAGATATTGTTAACGATGACTAAATATGTATTAATATTTATCAACTATCTTTTTAATATATTAAAAGTGAAGCTATTAAAATAATCACTTATTTACATAGTATTTATTCTCAGTTAATTACTCATTCACTGGTTCATTTATAACATTATATAATCACTCAATTTATAAGTAGATATTTAAAATAAAGTGAATGCTTTACGAATTTTATATCAAAACACAAAATAATTTTAAAAACATAATCATAACTAACGTTTTCTATTGTGAATTTTAATACGCAGAAATACATACTGAATTTATAAAATTTTAACTCTTCAACCTAAAATATTTATGTTCTTAAATAACACGCATAATAATCTATTCCGAAAAAAAAAAAAATACATATTTTTATTTTTCACCATATAATATATTTAATCACATTTCTCTACTACAGCAAACAGTTCTTAAAACACCTTTTCAAATATGAATTGCATTGGGTGAGTTTTTAAAACTTTTTTAGAACATTTATTAAAGACACAGTAAGTATTTTTCCTTTAATAAATAATGACGCCGAAGGCAAGTTTTTCTTTAAATGAAATCGGATACTTTTTATGTTTGTCTATAGCAAAATACAAAGCTAAACAGGAATTTGACAAATAGACGTTCATATACCCCTTCTGTTTTTTCTGTTTGAATTTTATCCCAAACTTGAAAGAAATATTCGGTTGCCTTTACATTGACCTAGTTTATTTAATACTTTCTTGTTATTTTTAAACGGAATTTATCTTCAATTTCCTTTTCAGTATTAAGTTTAGAGTAAGCAGAAAATACGTTTTTGGTAGATAAAGAAAAAGAAAAGAAAAGAGTAAAATAATAGTTTATAACCTAGTAGCATGGTATATAGTTTTAAATGACTATTAAAGATTTATTACATAAAATTTGATTTCCAAATTATTAAATAATTATATTTTCTTTAAAAGTATTACTTCAAGCGAATATGACAATGCTTTTCAAGAAAAATCCCAATTTATTCTAACACGAGCAAAATACGAACTCTACAAGGTTTAAACATGCATTGACGGCAGAGTGAGTAATTTTTTACTACTTAACAAATCATCACGACTGAAATTGGAAAATTTATCTGTTCTCTGAGTAATGACGCAATCCTACAGTTGCATAAATAAAATTACCAAAAATTCCTAAATTACAGTAATTTTTATGTCAGTTATTATTATTATTATTATTTTCTTTTTCTTTGACTAAAATTGAGATTGAGTGGACTAAACTCGGTTTAGAACGGCACAGTTGACATTAAGTGACGGTCTGCTAGTCGTATTTTACACGGTAATTTGAAGATATATCCTCACATTTTTTATTCTCTACAGAGAGAAACCTTTGCCTACATTTTAGCGGGTTGACATTACGTCTTTGTCGAAACTTGGGCAGAAATGTTTAATTCATCAAAAACGAACAACAGTCAGTGCAGCTTGAATTTCAGATTTCTAATGATAAATGAGTATAACCAGATTCAAATTTTAAATACCTAATAATTGTTTTTTTTAATTTGAAAATGTTCTTGACGGACCACTGGCCATCTTCAGGAATTCTGATGTTCTGAATGTTACTTCTCTGTACTTGACTTGATTGCGGAACGCCATGATATTGAACATGGCTGAGTGCTCGGCCAGAACATTTTTGAAATAAAATCATTACAAGGTATTTAAAATTTATACATAATTAAAGTTCTTAAAAATGGATCTTAGAGAGATTGGCCATATTACTTGTGCATATATATATATATATATATATATATATATATATATATATATATATATATACATACAGGGTGATTAAAAAAAACGTGGAAAAAATGATATGGCAGATCAGTCATACAACAAGGATGAAAAATTGCATAGGAAAAGAGGGTCGCAAACGCCTGTAGAAGGTACTAGAGCCACGAGAAGGCGTTGCAATACAAACACGAACTGAGCAAACGGAGATTGTCTTCATTCGAGTTCTGGATGCGTTGGGCGTAACATGGCTAGTTACACGCACCGCAAAATGGCTGATATTCCTTAATTTTACGGTATGACGAACTGCAATGGACAATCAGCCTTGCGAATGTATCGTGAGAAATATTCTGGTATAAACGTGCCTAGCCTCTCATTCTTTGCCAGTCTGCATCGACGATTGTGTGAAACCGGCTCGTTCGACGTGCACAAGCCGGATGCTGGTCGCCAACGAATAACTCCAACAGTTGATGTTGAAGAAAGAGTTTTCCAAGAACTCCAGCGTAATCCTTCAATGAGTATACGAGTTGTATCCCGAAAGACCCATATCCCCCTAGCTATCGTCTGACACGTTCTACATGACGAAGGACTACATCTTTACCATTTACACTGGTTGGTTGGTTGTGTTTTACGCCATACTAGTGCTGTGCAGATGGGCAATTGGCGACGGTCTGGGACTTATCCCTAGAGATGGTCCGGAGACATGCCATCGCAATTTTGATCCTCCATGGAAGTGTTGGCTCTCCCGCTTCGGTGACCCTCAGAGGTATAATTTTCGTCCAGGCACTGGAACCGGGAGACTACAACAATCATACGGATTTTGCGTTTTTGTTTTTGCAAGAAATTGCTGCAGACCAAAACTTCGCAGCAAGTGTTCTCTTTACGGATGAGGCTGCGTTCTCATTAGAATGTGTGATGAACTTTCACAACCTGCATACGTGGCCGGATGAAAACCCGGTGCTTCATGTCCGCATGGAACACAACGAAAATTTTCCGTTAACTTGTGGGCTGGCATTGTAGGAGACTGTTTACCTGGTCCGTACATTCTCCTAGAAAGACTTAACGGTCCCATTTATCTAACATTCTTGCAACAGATTCTACCAGAAAACTGAATGATGTTCCGATGCCTATTCGTCAACGCATTCGATTTCAATACAACGGAGCTACTGCACATTTCAGCACAGATGTCAGAGCACATCTGCAGGCTACTTTTCCTGGCGGCAGGATTGGTTGCGGTGGACCAATCGCATGGCCACCACGATCACCAGATCTATCTCCCTTGGATGATTTCTTATGGGGATTTTTAAAAGGACTTGTGTATGAAACACTTGTTGTAATGCCGGAAGACTTGGTAGGAAGAATCGTTGTGGCAGCAGGATGTGTTCGAGATACACCTAGTACCTTTTGAGAAGGTGCGGCGTTCTATGCAACGTAGATGCGAGGCGTGTCACGATGCATCTCGGAAAAACTTTGAGCATCTCCTGTAGGCTGAACATTTGGCTTGCATAAGTTGCATGTGAGTGAGTAATTATCAATAAAATGATATGTAATGGTTTTGTTTCTTCTCTTTGTGTTATGTATTATTTTAGACGCCCTGTAGCGGCTCCGGATCGCAGTTGCGACCCTCTGTTCTTATGCGATTTTTGGTCCTTGTTGTATGACTGATCTACCATGTCATTTTGTCCACGTTTTTTTTAATCACCCTGTATTTATATTATTTATTTATTTATTTATTTTGGTTAAACTTCAACGGACTAAAATTTTTCCCGGAACTACATAGTAATCTATTAGTGATAGTTTGGGAGCATATGGAAGGCTATAGACCTTTAAACGCTATCGCCGCTATGGCCGATAAAGTGCCATATGGATTTTTAAAAGCTATGGCCGCTGGTGGCTGAGCGGTAATGCGCTTAAAGTTGGTAGACGTGAGGTGCCATGTTCGATCCCAGGTCGCGGTCGTTGGCCTAATCCTTCGTAGTTTTCAATGTTTTTCTCCGAAACTTGCGTAAATACAGGCTTGGAAACCTTAAAAAGACCTATCCACACGCACACATGAAGAATGCTCCTCCTCAGGCGTAGGACACTAGTGCAGTCAATTTGCCTTAATCCCACAACCAATCAACCAACTAACATTAGTATTAATTTGTATTCTGTCGGTGTTCTCACTTTTTTTTATATACAAGGGAGCTTATCCCCCTGCTTGCTCCGCTCACCAACTCCCGAAGGAGGCTTCGCTTCCCCCGCGACACACTTTACTTATTAACACATGAAGAACTCTGCCCGCCTATTCGCTGCTTTCCTTCACTGAAAAAGAATATTAATAGTGCATATTACAAGTCAAAAGCAGAAAATTATTATGGAAATCCTCATAATCAATGTCAAATTGAAATATAATATATATATATATATATATATATATATATATATATATATATATATATATATTTAATAGGAAGAAAATCATAATATCTAGACCATTTTGCATTACAGCTTTAGTATATGACCCTTTTTATTTCTTTTTTACAATCTTGAATCTGGAAAACGGTACCTCAGTCGGTAGAGCGCCGAGCTCGTAATTGGAAGATTGTGGGTTCGGTTCTCAAGCCGACCAAAGACCGTCGTGTACACTAATGGTGACAGGTGCATGTAAAATATGTCGTGGCCACAATATCCTCCGTATCCCCATCAAAATTATACCTCTGTGGGCCACTGAAGCTGGGGAGCTATCCCCTTCGTCTAGGACCAAAACTGTGGTGCCATGTCACCGGAACATCCGTAGGGGTGCGTTCCAAACCGTCGCAAATTATCCAGAGCGCAGTAAAGGTGCGACGTCAATCACAACCTACCTAATTATCTACCTACCTACAATCATGGATCATATTTTAATTTTCCCGTGTAAGAAGATTAATTTTCTAAAAGTAGAGAAAAAAAGTTGATATTTATTTTCTTTGCTTTTTACATCCATGGTTTCGGGCCGTGGTACTCTAGTCGGTAATGCGCTGAGCACGTAATTGGAAGATTGCCGATTTGATACTTGAGCCGGCCAAAGACCGTCGTGTACACTAATGGTAGCTGGTGCACATAAAATCTGTCGTGGTCGCAAAGTCCTCCATGTTCCCATCCCAACTATACCTCTGGGGATCACCAAAGCGGAGGGGGATCCCCTCCATGAAGGTTCAAAATTGTGATGACACGTCTCTGGAACATCTCTAAGGGTGCGGTCCCAGAAGTCGCCAATTACCCAGTATTGGTGCGACGTTAAATCTAACCAACCGTACAACCATGGATCATATTTTAATTTTTTCGTGTAAAAGGACTTCATGACAGAAGGACAACGTCACTGGACAGAAACTTTTTCAAAATGTCAAATAGAGTACCTTCATAAACTTGTTGTTTTTAGTTAATAACTTCGTTAATTAAAATGATAAAAATTTCTGAGTGCCTGAAATGTCTTCCTTGGAGTACTCGGAACACATTGATACCTCTCATGACGCAAAGGACCCTGCCCTACGATAAAAGATGCTGCCGCAGACAAAAAAATTTCACGCCAGTGACAGTAACTTTTTTTTTTTTTTTAGAGATAATGTAGTAATTTTTCTCAAAAATATTCACTAAACTCAAGTTTTAAGAAACTATTTTGATTATTTTATAATATTTTACTCATTAGTTTTTCATTTTTATTATTTAATTTTATTTATCCTCTTGTTAATTATCAAGTACTTTAATTTTTACAATAACAACTTTTAGAGCTCTGAGAGTGGTGATTTACTGTATTCGTTTTTGGCAGCTTTTTAATCAATGCATGGAAAATTTTCATTGTTAAAGCACAAAAGCCAGTACTTTGTGAAGACGATTTACACTTTTTACCGATGTATTTTACAATTATTTATTGAGAGCATTTGTAGAAACAAAAAAAAAAAAAAAAAAAAAAAAACAATTCTGGCGGTATTTTGACAAGATTAATAATTTTTAATTAATTATTTATTTATTCAAGATAAAACACGGTGTTAAGGTGCCTGACTAACTTTAAAATGCAATTTTCGGTCAAAAATCCGATTTTTCTATTTTTGGTTTAGTATTAAAGCATGACATTTTAGTTTTCTAAATCAGTTTGAATTTTGTTTCTATCTTGCTTAGAACTTGACTTACAGGCAGTTTAATATTAGTCACTCGCCAGTTTTTGAAACTGGTAATGAACGTAAATGTCTGTTTACATAAATGTTTTACTCTATATAAACATCAAAATTTGATACAGCATATAAAAGGAATTTAAAAAAGAAAATAGAAAACTTTGAAATAAATCAGGAACTTATTATTATATATTTTTTTTATTTACTAGGTAAAATCTGGTTTTTAATTACGTTTTCTGCTTTTTCTCAAAATGACATTTTTAACATTTTGATTTATCCCAAAACATCATAACTCCAAAACTTATAATTGAAACGGTATGAAACTTTGATTAAATACTCTAGATTGTTTTAAAGATTGAACTACTACAATGAATCTAACTAAATCTTTTTTTTTTTTTTTTTTTTTTGTCGATAGCAGTTATGAATTGTCATGTATATTCATGATTTTTTCAGCATATAAAATGTTATCTTTTGTAAAATATTAAATAACATTGTTATAGCTTTGAGAATAGTTCACTCCCTTAAAGACCTTTCAATAATCGAAATAAAATTTACAGAATAAAAATATCTTTATTTGAATTTGACATATAATGTTTTGAAAAAGTGCTTTTTTTTTTCGCAAATTTTCTGTATAGCTTAAATATCAAAATATTTTAAAACTTGCATATCTTTTTTTCAGGTTATTCAGTGTTTAAACTATATTCTATCATATAATGCACATAAATAGGCAATTTTTCAAATATAAAAAAAAGTCACCTCCGACAGTAGGCAGGCACCTTAATTCATTTGCTAACCTCAAAAACTATCAGCCCCTCGCCATGCATGCTTACATATTATAAAAAGCTAGATTCCTTGCTTTCTTCCCTTTTCACTTTTTCTTACCCATATGTATGCTAGAGAAAGTATTGTTTCGGGGCACATTTTCTAAATTGAATTTTTTTTATATATTTATACGTTTTGAGGTTCCCTGAATCCAGAAATTCTGTTTTTAGCGGTTTGTCTTTCTGTCTGTGAGTCTGTCAGTGTGTCAGACTTTTATCATAATATCTAAAGAACAAATAAGAGCAGGAAGTCCAAACTCGGCATTTTACATTTGTATCATATAGTGATACTACGCTAAATTTTTCGTCGAGATCAGGTAAAGGATTCGTATACATGGCCATCCAAAAGAATTCCAATGCATTATGTTTATGGGCAAAATTTCTCTTAAATACAGTGTAACATCTATACGCTACCCTAAACCAAATTGAATTCACATATTTTTTATATGCATAAAAGAATGTTTTGTGTAGGCAAATCATTCATCATTCATTTACAGGGCTGCTCAAAGCATTTGAATATATTTCAACGATATTTGGAAATTACTGGAAGTGTATTTAATGTTGCATTATGTGTTTTTCACATAACACTAAAATCTAAGTACATAGTGTGATGTGTATATAATTTATAGACAATATACAGGGATACCAAAAATTAAGCTAAACTTTCTTTCCTACTGAATGAAATTGATGGAAGTGCTTGCTTGCTACATTTTACTATGCCTTCAAACACTGCTAAAGAAATAAAAAGAATTTCCCATTCTCATACTGTAAACGAAATATTTTTTTAAGTTTCATTTTCCTTTCTGGTTTTTGTATAATATCACATTTTGTGATCCCCTGAACAGGAAAGTCAAATTTTTAGCAATTGGTCTTATTTTTATCTGTTATCAGCGTAACTTATAAAGGAAAAATTGTAAGGAATTTAAATTTGGTATGTTAAAGTCCGTATTACGTTGCCAAAAAATTTGATCAAGATTTTCATATTTGAAAAGAAAATTATTAACACCTTGATATAAAAGAAAAAGGTTTATATTCACTATATTCGAACCGGGGGATTGAGGGGATGGTAGCTCCCTCACATAGTGTTGTATATCAAATTAAACTTTTATAAACCTATTTCAAATTATTTTTAAAATAGATTGAATTTTATTATCTTACCTTATTGGTCTTACGTCTTAACCCTTTCTGGCTCAGTGAGCCCGGTCTCGGATAACCTAAACATTCTGATTTTAAATGCTGAAAATATGCGATAAACGAAATATTAATGAGTTTAGAAATTATTCTTATTTTCATTTGGTTTAGTGCTGTCTGTATATGTTAAACTTTACTAACATGCAATTTAACTCATAGACTACGCAATGTGTCTAAATTATCTTGGGTGTCCCTGTACGTGAAGCATTTGCTTGATCTCAACGAAAACTTTAGTGTAGCATTCCCATATGATATATATTTAGAACATTAAGTTTGTACTATCTGCTATAATTTGTTTTTGAGATATGCTGATAACAGACAGATACACAGACACACACAAACATACACAGACAAACCACTAAATAACCAACCATTTTGGGTGTAGGGTACCTCAAAACATGTAAATATAATAAAAACTGAATTTCGGAAATTTGTCCCCCTCAAAAAAAAACTTTCTATACCTTATGAGTATGAGAAAGTAAAAATAATCTTTATCATAACAGTTTCGAAGTAGCACGTTCCTTTATCAACCAGATCCTATGAAGGCATTATTAATAGTCATATATATATATATATATATATAATTCAAATTCCATTTTAGGTTTAAATTCATTTTAATTGTAAGTTTTCTCGAGATTTTATTTAATAGTTTATTTTTATTTTATTTTTCATAAGAAAATTTTATAAATCTAAATAAATTTATTTATTTAAAATAAATCCATACGTCAGAGAATAGAGAAATTCTTATTATTCATTATTCAAGATTTTTGTTCGAAACTGCTGCGTCCTTTGTCAAATAAATTTCTTCAGTCTCTAAACATTTTTCCTTCAGTAAAAATTATGTGACGCTTTAGAATATTGAAATTTCTCGAACAGATTCCAAATGCTTTCCTTTCAAAGAACTAAATCTCTACTGCATTTATTTTTTAGCAATAAAAAAGTACTATTTTGTCATTTTTAGAAAACAGAAATTTACAGTAGGAAAGTTAGAGGTATATTTTTTGTTGTTAACATTTTTTTTTTTTTTTTTTTAGAGTGTAGAATTTAATCAATGCTATTCATTAAATTAAAATGTTGCTGCAATCTCATTCGTTTCAGGTAGTTATTTAAATGACGTGGAATATAAGTCAAATATAATATTGAAATATAATATATTTCCAAAATTCAATCAAATAAATGTTGATGGTGGTGTTAGATACCAATAATAGTAAGATATTTGGAAATTAAACCAGATATATTATCCAATGTATACGGGTAAATTCACTTTCTCCCAATGAAATTCGTTTAATTTTCTTTTCTCACTAGAATAAATAGTTCTTGAAACAACGTTTTAAAATATAAATTGTGTTACTTTTGTTTTAAAATTTGTTTAGAACTTTTATTACATGACATATATTTTATTTTCTTTCAACATCTGGATCCCAATGAAAGTTTTTCTTTCAGTGAAATCGGATACTTTTACTGTATGTCTGCCGAAAAATAAAAACTATGCAGGAACTTGACTAATAGAAATAAATATATATTTTCAATTTTCCCCGCTTCTTTGTATTTTTGTCTTAAGTTCAAGGCAAATATCCGATTGCATTAGTTTTTATTTAGCTTGTTTAAATATTTTCTTTTATTCTTAATAGAAATTTATTTTCAATTTTCCATTCAGTATTAAATTTCGAGTAAATATATATGCTTTTTTGTCAGTTTAAATTAAATTTACGAATGAAATAATAACATGATACTGAAGTATGGTTGCGTACAGTTTTGAATGATTATTTAATTTTTATTTCTCAAAAATGTTTATTATAATAATTATATATTCTCTGGAGTTGTAACTTCCAAAGATTGCAAAGAAGACGTTTTTCCTAAAAACACGGAATTTATTTTACAAGAGCAATATTTAACAGAAAAGGTTATAACACGCGTTCACGGCACAGCAGATCAATTACCTTTCATTACAAAACCTATCTGGTACAGCAAGCAGGTATTATGGACAACTCGGTATCAGGGACAGTCTAGTATTCGCTTGCAAAAAGTGGTCTGGAACTGTACTCCCCATATAGACTTCATGTTTAGAAACAAGCTTAAGTCGTGTTTAAATTCTTCATAGAGAGATGACTCGCACTTACTAGTAAGGTCAAACAAGAAACCGAATCCTTCATCGCGAATCTTAGATTAATCCGCCAAGTTGTTGTGGTGTTTGCGTTGACTAAGGCCGAATGGCTATGGTAGTTTTTTTGGCCTATGGATAGAATGCTCTCTGTGAAGGCATTTCTAAGGGGTCCTAGCGTGTATTTAAGCGAGTTTCGGAGAAAACCACGGAAAAATCATAGCTAGTTAATGTGAGCATCATGGGATCGAACCGGCACTTCCCATCTACCAGCTTTGAAATGTAGGACCGGTTGGTTGCTGATGGAGCATTAATCAGCGAGGACGTGCTCGGATGTTTCAAAACTATTTGCAAAAACTACTATAACTCTGATACAAAATATTTAAAAAGTAATCAAGATTCACACTTTTAGGTAGCTGATATTTTGTTAGTTTAAAAAAAAATGAGATTGTCTTGGAGTTTCTTTTTCATAATGCACGTAACAAAATGAAGAAATAAAATGAGTTTGAAAAATAAAATGTAAAATTTGTAAAAAATAAAATGAGTTTGACGAATGGGGTTGAAAAATCCACGGCTCCAGGTGGGTAATATAGCATAAGACACCATAATAATGTCACATCTTTGTTACGCATAGATAGAAATTTTTGTAATAAAATTACTACACTAGATTGAAAAATTTATTTTATATACATTTTTTTAAATAAAACTTATAAAGAGGTGGCACCACAATATGTAATTTTACGATTTTATTGTTAACTACTAACATCCGTACCCTGTATATTAACCAAATTATTGTAAATGATTCTCACAACGAAATTAATCTTGATATAATGTGAGTTTCGATAAATTTAAATAAGGTTTGGACGTATCATGTTTTTAATAATGTGCAATACTTGCAATGTTTACAGTGTTTTTTTCCCCAACATTGCAACTGTATCAAAAGTGTACAGTGTGTAAGCAGTGGAAATTTTTTAATTTACACTAATTTTTTTTTTTTTTTTTTTCCGTATGTCTGTCAAAAAATATGATTTTGCAACTTTTAATTCCAACTGTGATTTGTTAAACACAATTAAAATAAATAAAAATTTGCACATTTTAAATATATTACTTAAGAATTACGAAACCGCTTTAAGAAAAAGTAAAAAAGCGGAATCTTTTCACGGCATAAACATTATTTTTTTATTTATATACGAAAAGAAAAAAATAGCGTGCGCGTTATTTTCTTCTTGATAATTATAAAATTGACTGCCGCGAGGAATTATTAACAGAAAAGGATATTAATAAATTAAAAATAATAAGCATTCTCAATTCATTAAATTATTTTTATATTTAATGTAAATTTATTAATTTATTCCATTTTAATAAGGTGAAAGTAAATATATCCAACACATAATGAAAATTTTCCTTTAGGCGAAAGAGATGAAAAATAAATAGATATAAATTAATTAACAGGAATTTAATTCAAAATTACAATTCATTTTTTAAAAAGTACTTATTTAAAATTTTGGAGCGTCACTCTGATGTTACGTTATTTTATTTATGTTTATATATTTATTTTCTAAGTGAAAGAGTGTGATTTAAATATATTTCATATATTTAAATAGCAATATTTATTTTTTCAGAAGTGCAAAAATCATTTGCATCTTTATATGCATATTTGTTTTTCAATTTCCATTTTATCAATTGCCTTTTCCTTTTTATTTTGTTAAAGTAAGAACATATCATTTTTTAATTTTTTTTTTTTTTTTTTTTTTTTTTTTTTTTATCCGTTTATAAAGCTCATCAAAAACACTATATTTTCCATAACTATTTTATTTGACATTATTTTAGTATTTATCATCACATCTGATGAAAATATGCTATAACCTAATAATGGTAAAATTAATATATATATATATACATATATATATTGATTCTAGTTATAATTTTTTAGGAAAAGTGATATGAAATTAAAACTGTAATAATTTGTTTTATAACAGCCATTATTGTATTAATTTTACTTTATTTTAAAGGTTTCTTATCTTTTGCAATGTACACAAACTTATTGTTTAAACGAGAAGAGGGGGGGGGGGGTGGAATCCACGCCATTGAGGATGAAGAGTGAGATATATGTAATGCCTCTGTACCACTATCCTCTAAGTATGTAGTTATCACATTAAACTACGGTGACCATATCAGAGTACATTTATAATAGAATAAAAATTCATTGTTAAAACTATCAAAGTTTTTCAATACGAAGATATATTTTTATTCTAAATAAAGACGGATCAAAAATATAATAATTATGATGAATAATGTTCCTGCTAGATTATTTCAAAATTTGTAAAAATAATTTCATAATAGAAACAGTCCTCAAATTACGAGGACACATGGTCATTGTACATTAAATCCTCAGAAAAACAATAAATTTGAAAAAGTTCTCAACAACTCTCATTCTCTAAAACTATTTTTATTTCACTTTTTTTTCTTTTTTTTTTTACAATCTAGAGTATGTTTTCTCCCTAATGATTGTATTCCCGTATTATATTTGAAAAAAAAAAATATATATATATATAAGTATACATAAATAAATAATATATAATTATATGTATTAAGTAAAAAAATATAATATTTTGTATAAATAAAAAGTTTTTGAAAAAAAAAAAAAAAAACCTAATATCTTTACTTAAAAAATGAACTAAAAAAAATACTTTTAAGACTTTTATTTATTAGGATAAAAAATTAATTGCGGTTTTCATAAAAAATAGTAATTTAAGTAATTAAACAACAATTCCTTTTACTAAATTTAAGATTCATTAAATACAATATATACTAAATTTACATTTAACATTCTTTTTTCTTTACTTTTATAGTAAATCTGAGCTTGTATTTTGTTGTAAATAATAGGTGAAAGATTTTAAATGAATTTCTAAACATTTTGAATTCAAATATTTCTAAACATCTGTTACTAAGTATCTGTTCCGAATATCTTGAGAATATTTATATTCCGACAGATATGCTGTAAAAGTATTTACTGTTAAATTTCTTTCATTTAACTTCTGCATTTTGTAAGATGTGGAATGTAATTCTTCCTATATGTCTAATTTTTGATTTTTCACTGTGTATTAAATTTATTTGTTATACGCTCAAATATGTTATGACAGGCTGATTAATATTTTTTTTAGTTTTCTTTTTTTATATTAATGCAGATAAGACAACAAATATCAGATTAAGTATTTAACTATACATGTACACATGTCCTAATAAAGCAGTAAAATTTTATTATTTTTTTTTTCTTTCCATTGAATTTTCACTATCTGTTTCGAAGAATAACAATAAAAACTTTTTAAATGAGGAATGGGAATGTTAACTTTTTTCCTTAAATGAATTAAAAAAAAAAAGGTAACAGAAAATGAAATAAAAATATAAAAGAGATTTTGTGAAATTTTTCCTTTGTTTTATTCGACATCAAAACAATGAAGATTAGTTTTAAATAAATGTGGGTAAAATTTCGAATTGTGTTATTTTTTTTCTTTCCCCTTTCTTTCTTTTCTTTAGTTCCTTCTTCCTATTTTTATTTATTTATTTATTTATTCTCGGAACAAACCTTTTGTTAAACTATTGAGGTACAGATTTTCTTTACATACACGAGTTAAACAACTCGCCCTCTCTCCTCTCTCCCTCACACTCCCCTCTCCCTCTCCCTCTCTTCTCTCTCTGTTACATATGCATATATGTATATGTAACAGAAAATATTAAGGATAGAGGATTTGTACTATTTTTCAGTACCTTATCAATATAAGCCATTTTATGATTATGATTTGTTCATTATTATTTATAGCTGTACAGAACTGATGATATTTTAAAATATAATGTAAGTGATTGATTTAGATTATATAAATTTGGTTTATAAATATCAATTATTATAAAATAATAATTGTTTTTTTTTTATATATAAGAGTATAAAAATACATAATTCTATATAATCTAATATCTTAAATATTATTAAATAGTTTTTACAAGTATTAATCTTAATAATTATGTATAGTAGTTTTTACTTTTACTTTCTTATTTACTTTTACTTTTCATTTTACTTAATTTATTTTTTGCTTTTTTAATTTGCAGTATTATTATATTCATATTAATTTTTTCTTTGTTCTCATGTCAAGTAGAGGATTTGACTTTGAGCGCCTGACAAACAAGTTTACGAAGCTGCACACGCATTAAGCCCTGACATCCTCTGCTCCTTCTTCTAAATATTAGTTCATTTTAATGAATGTTTTACTGCTATATATTTTTCATATTTTTATATATGATCTCATATATCAATGTCTTATAAACAACTCATAATAATATTTTTAAAATCTATTCTTGTTTTATTTCTTTCGATTTTACCCTTTTTTCCCTACAGTTTTCAATTCTTATATAAAATACAGTCGAACCTCGTTAATGTTTACACGCTTAGCGTAAATCACTTCTAAAATGAACTTTTTCCATAATCCCTGTCAATAAGAAGATTGGTTTCTGAGTTTTCATAAAAATTAGTTTTGTATTCCCCTTGAGATCTATGTTAAAGAGGTTCGACTGTATATATATATATATATATATATATATATATATAATATGAATATCGGCAAGTGTTAGCAAATACTATTTAGGTATTATTTGAAAAAAATGGTGTATGATGTTACCATTATAAGAATAAATTATATATATATATATATATATATATATTCTAAAACACGAAATATTTCTTACCTTTTATTTTAAATTTTCATGTAAATTATTAGGATAAAATACTTTTATTTTTTTATTTATTTCATTTTATATATTTTTGTCATATTGTCTAGAAATGGTTAATTAAAATTTTGATGGCACAGATCCATGTTAGCATTACTAATCTATGCCTCAAAACTTTATCCGAAAAACAGTAAAAACAATTTCTTCGTATATCCGATTTCAAAGTTTAACTTCAAAAATTGATTTGCGAAGATAAATACATCTCCAATCATTTTCAATTGCTTGAACATTGATTTCTGTCTAAGCTCTTTCAGTTATATATGATATCTTTATTTCAAAAAGATAGTTTCCAGAAACTAGATTCTAGTACTCAAAAGGAATAATACTTATAATTTGATTATTTCTTTACGATTCAATCAGTTTGAGGCAAATGAATTCGGAAAAGGATTGTAAATTTTGTTTTCGGAGAAAAAGCAAACTTTTAAGTGCGACAAAAATTATTTTAAGTGCATGAATCGATATTTTCAGTACAATATGTTTCCTACGTGTTACAAAGTAGTTCAAATAATTATATATTTTGTATTTAAGGTATTTTTCCTTGAATAAATGCCAAAGACTTTATGAACAAAGATGTATATATTATCGCAATTCGTGAGAAAATATTTATATTTTAAATCCTTCTGTTTATTTCATGTATCTAAATTTGATGGAATTTATTAAATATTATATTTTTAATATTTTATAAATAAAATATTTGTTTCAATGCGCATGCTAAGATATTTGTAAGTATATAAAATGTAAATAGTAATAAATGCAAATGATATTGTTTTTTTCATTATTTTCCTGTTTTAAAGTAAATATAACTTTTTAAATTTCCTTTATTTACTTATTTTTTCCTGTATTTTTAAGATGGCTCAATTTGAATTGCACAATGTAATGCAAAAAGGCTATTTATAATATATGATCAAATAAATTTTGTATAACGATAAAAATAAAATAAATGGCATGTTAGCAATCCAGCCAATAGCTAAAAGTTATTGATAACAATAACTCTTTAAATATGCATTATTTGATATACAGTGTTATACATATAAATATATATTACATATTGTATTGTTTTCTTTTATTAACTCTAAATTGGATTTTTAAATGATAGCATTTGATTAGATTTTATTCAGCACACACACACAAAGAAAAAAAAATAGGGTCATTACCTTTTTTACGCTCCAAAAGATGGCGCTCCTTACTCACTAGTTTGATTTTATGTTTCAACAAAATGACACTTCTGAGATTACGAATTTTTGTAAATCAAATTAATCTCAATTTTAAATCAAAATTTAAATTTAAATTATCATTTTTAGTTTAATTATTAAAAATCAAACAGTTCACTCAACTTTATCGTTCAGTGACAAATACAATTCCAAAAATAAATTAATCGTTCAGTTATTTAATACGATTCCAAAATGAACTGTGAATTTAACTGTATACAGCCACATGTTTGTTTAGTAATCAAGCTACTTATATCAGTTTTTCATGAGTAATGTATGCTAAACTTTAGTTTCATTAATTATTACTAGTATTTCATTTAACTATTATTATTAGTATTTCAATTAATAATTTTGAAATTGCTGCTTGAATTTAAATGAGTTTGATTCTCATTTGGTTTTTCACATATTATTCTTTCACTGTAAACTTTTTTTTTTTTTTTTTTTTTTTTTGGGGGGGGGGGGGGGGAGGTGTTATTGAGTATAGCTTGTTGTAAATGTTCAGCAATTTGCATACAATACGATAGAAATAACACCTATTTTACATGCAATATTCATTCTATACCATTGAAAACGTAATGAATTTGCATGTTTCAATTTAAGGTTGCTTGATATTCGTAATCTTTTCTTGTATTTTTTCTCTTTCATCTTATTCAATTTTTCTTGTTTTCATCTATTCAATGTTTGAAAAGGTTTTCAATATATATAATTTTATTTATTTTCTTTTTTACGCAATTTTCGTTTTAGGAACGTATCAAAAAGTTAAGCAAAAGCTGTTAGTGCACGTTAACCAGGACTTGTGGTAAATGTACTGTAATTTAAGAGATTATAAATCAAAATGACGATTTGTCACAAAAAAAAAAAAAAAAAAAAAAAATGTTTATGCAGTACACACTTTCCTTAAGTACTTCAAATGACACAAATAATATAAAACAAATAAATCACAAATAAAGATGAAAAATAAGGTAATAAAACTCGTCTCATATGAAAAAGAATTTTTTTTTTTTTTTTTTTTTTTAACAATTTTGCAGCTTTTTATTTTAATTTAATATATATATATATATATATTTTAAACTTCTTTTTAAAGAAAATGAATGTTTTATTAATCTTTTTTATTTTTATATCATTTTACATGTTTATTCTTCAAAAGTTTCTAAATGCTTTAAAAAAAAAAAATTGCTGACGGATACATCGAATATCATTAAGTTTTTTTTTTTTTTTTTTTTTTTTTTGAAAGAAAATTAATCAACAGACTTTTGGTGCAAATGAAAACATTTTCAGTGAAAAATAATTGCTTTTGTTAAGATTAATGAGTAAGTTATTGCACTGAAAACTAATTTTTACTAAGTGAGTTTCACTTAAAATAAATTTTTTAGTGCAAATAAATATTAATAAGAACTTTTTGCACAAAAAAAAAAAAAAAAGATGTGAGAATTTTTTTTTTTTTTTTTTTTTTTTTTAAATACTACTATCTTTACCGGTTTGTGTACAGGGACACACACAAGTATTCGAAAAGTATTGTGTTCTATAAGAGGTATTTCTATAATCCATATTTTAGTACATTTACAGCACACAAACATTAATAAATTTGAAATATGTTATTATAGTTCCCTATCGGATGTTTCATATCTAAAAAGGAGTACGTACCACCACTAGTTTCTGTAAAGTATCCCTAAAGTATCCCAAAGCATTGCATTCTATGAGAGTTATTTCTATAAACCAAATTTTAATAAATTTAATTTGCACAAAGCTGTAAGAAATTGAAATATGTCATTCATGTACACAAAAGAATGCTGCGTATAGAATATAGTATGATTAATATTAATCTTTTAGGGTCACTTAAAAATATTCAGTTACATTGAGAGCTATTAATGAAAGATTGATGGAATTACACTTTCGTTTACATTAAGCGGTTTTAACAATTTCTAATAATTTTTAAATGTGAATATGATTTCAATTTGTGTATCTCTCCATCTTTTCGTCTGTGCATCTGTCGATGCGTCCATGCTCTAACTCACCTAAATATTTATGGAATATCTTGAAACTGATATATGTTGTTCAAGTTCGCTATCGGATGTTTCCTACTGAAAATGGTGTGAATACACATATCACCTTCTTAGTGAGTCGTTTTCAATCATTTTTGAACAAGATAAATGTTTATATTCATAGATATTTACTCCATTTAACTTTAAAATAAAATTATGAAAGTCCAATAAAGCTTTTTAAAATTACTGTTAATCTTTTTTTTTTTTTTTTTTTTATATATAGAATAGTTTACCTTTCTTTAAATAATTTTAATAAAGGCGTGTGATATTTATAAAATTTATGTTAAATTTACTATAAATTTAAAGAGCATTAATCTCTAATTTTATATTTCATGAGCTTATGAAAATATATAGTGTTTATCAAAGTTTTAATATTTAATTCATAATTAAAAAAAAATATATATATATGTATATAAATTGAATATGAAACACACACACATGCATACTGTGATATATATATATATATATATATATATATATATATATATATATATATATATAAATTTATAAATGATAGTTATTGTAATAAAATTTAACCTTAATATTTAGCAGTTAATAGATACAAAACAATAGCAACACAACAAAAAAAGAACTGATTGTAACATATAGGTAAGACTTACAAAAAAAATGTTGCGATACAGATTAAGAACCAATAAAAGACAAAAACAATTTGAATTACTTACGCCGACATGAATAATAATAATAATGAAGAAAAAAAAAAGGACCCTTAAACTTAATGACGGAGAAAGTAAATAAAGGACCACAGAAATAATAATTGGATACAAATGATTAAAATTTGAAGTATAAACTCTTGAGGGGGACTGCACGTCATAAAGCAGTGAAAGCTGCATCGATTTCGTAAAAAAATATAGCTAATTATAGCAATTTTTATTGTTTCAGCCCCGATCGAAGCAGCAAAACCATTTTGAATATATCTATTACAGATATACATATATATATATATCTGTAAGGTTTAAAATCATAACTATTAATATCATAAATATTGTCAATAGAAAGCACCATAAATTTATGACAAAGAACCGTAATTTTAACACTAAATTCTAAATAATAACAAATTGATTTGATTTCATATTTGTAATTAAAGATGGGATAAATACAAAGCAAACTTGTGTCACAAAAAAGAAATTCTTAGCTTAAAAAAAAAAAAAAAAAAAAAAAAAAAAAAAAACCCTCATGTTTTTGAATGTAATTAACTTATTTTAGGAGAGTTACCTGCTAGCAGAACCGAATGGACTACAGAGAGCCTGGAGTGGTTGGTGGTGTGCGTTCGATTCGTATTAATTACGAGAATAAATTTTTCATTTGCTGTAGGATAGTGCTATTATTTAAACAGGAAGCAATTTATGCATTTTTTTTCTTATTATATTTATTACCATTATGTTTTATATTATAATTACGTTTCCTTACATTTTATTACGACCTTGCTTATAACATCTAACAATAGACTTTTGTTAGCGTTTTATTGCGATCTACTTTTTATTATCCTTTTTCGGATCCAGTTAAATAAATAAAAAAATATATTGGTATATATATATGTGTGTGTGTGTGCGCGCGTGTGTAATTTTTAAATATATCTTAATATATATAAATAGATAGATAGATAAACAGATAGATAGAGATATATATATAGATAGAGATAAATAGGTAGATATTGTTATAAATATTAACGTTTATATCGTTATTCTTTAAAAGTAAATAAAAAGTGCAAAAAAATAATTATTACAAAACATTTTACTTTTTAGATGAAAGAATTGTTTAAATCATCAGGATAAAATATTTATTTTAACAATTTTTATTCAAAGAAATCCTTTCTTTTTGTCATATGATCTAGAAATTTTTTCACTAAAACATAGATGACAAAAATTCATGTTTGCCTTACTAATCTCTTCCTCAAGTGTTTATCTGAAAAACAAACAAAGCAATTTTTTCAATATCCGATTTCAAAGTTTAATTTCAAAAAGTTGAATTGTGAAGATAAATGTATTCCCAGTCATTTTCAATTTCATGAACATTAGTTTCTTGTTACGTTCTTTCATGTATATCTGATATACTTATTTCAAAAGATAGTTTCCAGAAACTGGAATCTAGTACTCAAGGGGGATGATACTTATAATTAGATTATTTTGTTATGGTGGAATCAGTTTGTATCGAATGAAAAATATTTATTTTTGAAAAAGTATTGTAGGGTTTGTTTTGGAGAAATACACATCTGTAAGTCTCTAAACAACAATTTAAATCACACGAATAGGCATTTAGTGCAAAATAAAATTCTTGTATATGAAGTAATAAATAGTGAAATTATTTGTTTTCTAATAAAAATATTGTTGCTTGAGTGAATTCTGGATATTTTATATATGAAGCGACTTTTTTTCTTAATTCTATGAATAAATAAATAAATTTGTATAGAGTGTATTTGTAATAAAATTGTTAATAGCAATACATGTAACAGATTCCTGTTTCCAATTAGTATCTGCTGTGGTGATTTGGGAGTACACCTCGAAGAACGGAATACGCAAGCATGAGTCCAGGGATGATTTTTGCTATTTTTATTCAAAACTTAACAAAATAGTTGAAATTCAAATAAATTAAGAATTATTACAAAATGCTCGCCTCCGAGCATGCTTCAAAAACATGCTACACAATTTTAGCACCAAGTCTCTCTGTCTTTTTTTTGAGTCTCTTCCTTCCGAGCACACCTTCGGAGGGGGAGGGGAATACCCCACACGAAGCACTGATTCGCTGATCGTGATATCACTCTACCCGTGACATCATTTTCGGCCAATCTTGGTCTACCCGAAACTCTGAGAAATGTCGGTAGCAACAAAAGGCCATGCGTGAAATCGGAAACTATTGATGTCACCGCTTCCATAGAAATATAAAATTTTTTCACACAAAGCATCTGTCGCTCAGACAGCTTCCCATGGCTCCGTTCTGTCTGGTCACACGACCCCTGACCTCTTGGAATGTTTGTAACCTTCACTCCAGCACAGCTTCCTCCCTCCTAAAAGACCATTTTACGGCCTTCAGGATGTAAAATGGGCTCCAGAAGACTCAGGTGCCTCCTCCCATTAACAAACATGCAACATCAGAGAGTTGAGCTAGCCCCCCAAAAAAAAAAAAATTCCGAAACAACCCCCTGAGCTTTTATAGAACTAAAAACATCTTAAAAATAAATTTTCTAGTCTTACACCTTGCATAATTACTAGATCCCAAGGTCTCATTTCACATTATATAAAAAAAACAATTAAACATTCACATGCAATTTCGTGATGACAATCAAAGGTTCTACCCCTAACAAAATTTTAAAAGTCAAACACTGAAATTTCACAATTACGCAATAAAATTTCATGAAAAAGAAAGAAAAATAATTCATAATCAATACATTCAAACTTTTTTTTTTTTTTGGAATACAAATGAAAGAAAAAAAAAATAAATATTTACAAACAGTCCAAAAACACTACCTAAAACCAAGGCATTTTTTTTTTTTTTTTTTTTTTTTTAATTCTTCGTGCATGCGACTTAACGCATCTGCATTCGAATGCTTTTTTCCGCTCTTATGCTCGACTGTGAAGTTGTATTGTTGTAAACATAAGGCCCATCTCGTCAAACGTGAATTTGTGCCCATCATTTTTTTAAGATAAACTAAAGGGTTATGATCGGTTTGAAGAACGAATTTTTGTCCATCTAAATAATGATTTAGTTTTTTCACCCCAAAAATGACTGCCGCTAATTCGCGTTTAATGGTACTATAATTACGCTCCGCCTTGGAGAATTTTTTGCTCAAATAAAGAATTGGGTGTTCCTCGTTATTCCCGAAATTTTGAGCTAGGACCACACCCGCCCCTACAAGACTTGCATCAGTCTGAACAATGAAGTCTTTTGAAAAATCCGCAGCATAGAGTACCGGTCCCTTAGTTAGATCTAATTTTAGTACTTTAAATGCCTGATCACATTCCTGACTCCACTCAATTTTTTCCCTCTTATTTTTCCCTTTTAACAAATCCGTCAAAGGCGCAGCTTTTGTCGCATAATCCTTTATATATTTATGGTAAAATCCGGTCAGACCTAAAAATGACCTTACATGCGTCTTTGTTTTTGGAATGGGAAATTCTTGGATAGTTTGGATTTTCGCGTCACTCGGCGACCTCTTCCCTGACCCCACTTCGTGCCCTAAAAATTTTACATGGTCCTGGGCGAATAAACACTTTGCCGGTTTCACTTTTAGATTTGCCTCCTCCAAACGTTGTAACACAATGTCCAGATGCCGGATATGGAGCTCCCAACTGGATGAAAACACAGCCAGATCATCCACATATGGTCTCACAAAACTCACTAAATCCCCTAGCACCTCACTAATTAATTTACAAAAATAAAATGGAGCATTCACTAAGCCAAACATTTTTTTTTTGGAATAAACTCACCGAAAGGGGTTACAAACGCCGCATACCTTTGCGCACGTTTCGTTAACGGGATTTGGAAATACCCCTTCGTCAGATCCATTACTGAGATATATTTTGCAGTGCTCACTTCCTCAACTACCTCCTCAATATTCGGTAACGGGAAAAATTGCACTTGGGTTTTGGCATTGAGGGCCCTATAATCGACACACGGCCTAGGGTCTTTCCCCGGACTCTCTACAAGAATCATAGGCGATGCGTAATCTGACTGACCCACCTCAATCACCCCTAACTCTAACAGCCTGGAAATCTCCTTCCGCATAATTTCTAACTGCCGCGGAGACATGCGATTTGCACGAATCGGCTTATCATCTGTCAAAATGATATCCATCTCTACCTTATGGGTCGTACCAGGGTCGTTAGAAAACACCGTTTTATGCTTTACTAGGACATTTTGTAAAGTTGCCAAATTCCCTTCCGAAACCTTATTACCCAAATTACTCCCCTTAATTAAGTCTGTCAAGTCGAAATGATTAGGGTCCGAAATCGGATACGGGATAGATGCATCCTCCTCAATTTCCTCGCCACCCTCTTCCAAAATTAAGTTGACATGCTCTGGGCGTTTATGATAAGGTTTCATTAAATTCACGTGGAAAATCGTGTCCTTACATCTCCTTCCCGGAAGATCTACCGTATAGTTCGTATCGGATATTACCCCCGTAACTACACCTGGACCTAGCCACTGTACTGCCATTTTATGTGGTTTTGCAGTAGCCAAAACCAACACCGAGTCTCCCACCTTAAATTTTCGGGACACTGCATTTTGGTCGTACCATA
This sequence comes from Salticus scenicus, assembly GCA_963930645.1. Lineage (NCBI taxonomy): Eukaryota > Metazoa > Arthropoda > Arachnida > Araneae > Salticidae > Salticus > Salticus scenicus. The sequence continues at coordinate 286,021,523 of OZ005653.1, read as the reverse complement.
ATTTTCTTTTTTGTTGACATTCTGTCATGCGCTCCCCTGCCAAATCTTGACATCTTTTTAAGCGCTCATTCAAATCCAAAATATACTCTACTACATTTTGATTGATTTCCTCTTCCTGCATCCAATTTTCGTAAACAATGGTATGAGGCATCCTCAAATTCTTCCCAAAAATAAGCTCTGAAGGAGAAAATCCCGTGCTCTCATGCGGCACCGTCCTCAACGCGAAAAGAGCCATAGGCAGATTTTCTTCCCAATCGCTTTTCGTTTCGAGACATAATGCTTTGAGAATCCTCTTAAGAGTGGAATGCATTCTTTCCACCTGATTAGATTGCGGATGACAGACCGAAGAATGATTGATTTTGATATCATACTTCTCAAAAAACGCTGTCGATAAGTCACTCGTGAAATAAGCACCTTGATCGCAGACTAACTCTCTAGGAAATCCGGTCTTCGCGAAAATTTGCATCAATGCATTGATCACTGACCTCGAAGTTAGGTTTTCCACAGGAATAGCATCCGGGAATTTTGAAGCGACGCAGACAGCCGTTATCGCAAAACGATTATTTTTGTTACACGTTACAAGCGGACCTATAGCGTCAATCGACAGACGTCTGAACGGTTCAGAAATAATCGGTACTAATCTCAACGGAGCTTTCTTCTTATCCCCTTTTTGTCCTACTTTTTGACAAATTTCACAAGTTTTGACATACTCTTCGATTTCCTGATAGCAATTTGGCCAAAAGAAATTAGTCAACACCCTCTGCTTAGTTTTACACGAGCCTAAATCCCCTGACTCAGAATCATGACACAGGTTTAGAATCGCTGCCCTAAATTTCTTTGGCACGCACAACTGCATCCTGTTTTGGTTACGCTTAGAATCCGATATTCGAATTAACCGCTCATTTTTTATCTTAAATTCCTTTCCCGCTTCATTCCTAGCTTTTTCCCAACAATTTTTCAACGTGTCACACGCAGTTTGCTCTTTTTGAAACTCTTCAGCTGAAACCCCTATTAATGGACACCTGTCTGTTTCTTTTAACACAGGAAGAACAACTTTATTTTCTGCACTAGTCTCCTCTAACGACCCGCTTATCAAACCCGGTTCCTCCTCAAAATTCTGAATTTTTCTCTGAGTTGGCTTTTCATTATTTATTTCGGACTGCGCACTCTTAATCCTTTCTTGCTCACGTTTCTGACTTCGCGTTATCGCATTAATTGGATAAACAATTTTTTTATTGGACTCAATTAACTCTGCGGTTTTATTGCCTAGAAGATATATTCCCTGACTCAAATTAGCCGGTTTTACAGCCGCTTTTGTAATGACCTCTCCGAATTCCCCTTTTAAAACGATTTTCGCCAAAGGTAAACACCTACACGTTTCGTCAAACGGTTGCTTAATCCATACCTGCTCCGGCAGTAAATCCTCAACAGAAATCATATTCCTTTCGCACACGTCAATGTTTGAGCCACTATCTCTCAAGAATTCGCGCTCTTGTCCATTGATTTCTAATTTACCTATATAAGGCTCAAAACCAACACCTAAAATTTCGCCCGCACTTAAGTTATTGATCGGATTTGTTCTGCGATTAGGGTTTTGTGGGCAGTTAGGTCGAATATGGCCCCTTTCCGAGCACAAATAGCACACAATTTTACTATTTCTATCAAAATCACGATCTTTAGATTCGATTTTATCCCCTTTTAATTTTCCTGAGTCTTTTTTGTCGCCCTTAGCTGACTTAGCTTTCGGATTACTCCCACCACCATGCTTACCTGACCCGAATTTCTGACCGTCTTTCCCAAATGAATTTCTACCCTTCGTAAAACGCTGAAAAGGCTTATATTCTCTTTTCCCATTCTCCTTTCTAACCGCGTCATACTTGTCGCACTTCTCCGCCAAATCCGAAGCTTTGTTGATTTCTTCCCACACATCTACAAAATGTTGTTTGATTTCGCATGGTACCCTTTTCTTTAACTGCTCCGTGAGCATCAATTCCTTTAATGACTCTAAATCTTTAATTTCTAAAGTCTCAAGCCAGTTATCTAGGTACCCTTTCAAATCGTGAACTAAATCAACCCATAATCAGGGCCAGATTATGGCACGGGCACACGGGGCACTGGCCCAGGGCCTCCAAATTTAGGGGGCCTCATTTCCAAAAATTGAGAAGTAATAGTACAAATTTCTTCATTATATGTGTATTAAAAACAAAAATTGATTACATTTTTCTTTCTATATTTTATTAGAGAGCTTAAACAATTATAAAATTTTGTAACAAATTTCCTACACATTGGCTGATTAATGTGCTACATTTTTTCATTTGTCTTGAACATAAAACTAATGATTTTGTTATAGGTTGCTAAAGAAAACAAAAATGGAGGAAATAGAAGGTATAATTGAAGGAAAAAATTAAAAAACGCACTATTTTTATTTATTTATTTTTGATTTTGAGAATGGGTCCTTTTGGTGAGCTCTTCAGAGCAGGGTATGGGGGCCTCCGAATAGCATCAGTGCCCCGGGTCTTCAAAAAGCATAGTCGGGCCCTGCCCATAATTCTTCACTTTTTTTGTTGTGCGATTCAAATTTCGTTCTTAGCGCACGCGCACTCACTCTGAATCTATTCATCAACACTTTTTTTACATGTTGAAAGTTATCAGCCTCTGACTCGTCTAATTTCATAATTATTTGTACGACGTCGCACGGCAATAAAGGGATAAGTTGCGACATCCAGTCCTGTTCGCTAACATTTTCTTTACGTGCTAATCTTTCAAATATCGTAAAAAAAAAGAGAAATATCCATTTGTTTTGGGTCAAATTTCGGAGCTATGTCCTTTAAATTAATTTTCTTCAAAACCGTCTCTTGAACTAAACTCCCGGACCCTACGCTACTAGTTTCTGCAGCGCTCTGGATTCTGAGTTTCTCCAGTTCAAAATTTCGTTCGGCCTCTTCTCTTTGCAACGCCCATTCGTGCTCTTCTTTTTCTTTTCGTGATTCCCATTCGCGCTCTTCTTTTTCTTTTTGTAATTTCAATTCCCTTTCTTTCTCTTCCAAAATCCCTTCTATTAGCGCCTTCGCAACCCCTTCATCATAATTAGCCGCCTTTTCAATGGCTTCCCTGATTTCTAGTTTTTTGCTTTTATCTGTTAGCCCCGAAACACCAAATTCATCCGCTAACTCTAACAATACATTTTTAGTATACTTAATGAGAAATGCCATAATTACAAAATACAATTTCACTAATTACTGAAAAAAAAATGCACATATAATAAAAACAATAAACAAATCAAATACCATGAAAATATAGACAAAAGTAACACTTTGATTATCACCTACGAAATTCTTTAAACACCTTTTCTCTAAACATTAACTACAATATTTACCCAGATACAATAAACAGTACCTATATTTAGTTAAAATAAACAACTAGAGAGAAAAAAAAATCCTAGAATTTTTACCAGTAGGCAAATCAACTAATTTCCAGTATACTCCTATATAAACAGTTACAGCATCCACAATCCTTACGTTGCTTTTAAAAAGAATTTAGAATTATAATCTTATCGAAACTTTTAAACAACAATTTAAAGTTACCAAGCTCCCCGTTACAATAAACAGAACTTTAACGATAAATTTATCTCTCAAGTAAACGCCCCGTTAAGTCATGAAATTACTCTTTTCAACCGCCTTAACTATTAACTTGACTTCGAGATATCCGTGCTTAAAATTTTACACATAAAAACTAAATTCTTACTCTTAAAGCTTCGTAACTACATGCATTGTTACAAAAAAAAAATAAATAAATAAACAAAAACTATCATCCCACAACTCAATCTCTGACACTTTGCATATCTGAAAATGAAAGAAAACATACCTGAAAAACCTCCTTGATTGACATCTCCAGGGAATTCAGCAGCACAGGGAAGAAGCGAAGTCCTTTTAATCCTTTCCACGCTATTGTCACAGGCATCAATAATCTCCAGTAAATCTCAGGGATTCCAGTTGTCACCGGGCTCACAGCAAACGTTCTTTTATACTTTTTCACCACAAACACATAGAAAACAGAGTTCGATGTTTTTTTTCTCTAAAAACAACATGCCACCGATATGCCACCAATTTATATTTTTAATTAAAGCTGTGGTGATTTGGGAGTACACCTCGAAGAACGGTATACGCAAGCATGAGTCCAGGGATGATTTTTGCTATTTTTATTCAAAACTTAACAAAATAGTAGAAATTCAAATAAATTAAGAATTATTACAAAATGCTCGCCTCCGAGCATGCTTCAAAAACATGCTACACAATTTTAGCACCAAGTCTCTCTGTCTTTTTTTTGAGTCTCTTCCTTCCGAGCACACCTTCGGAGGGGGAGGGGAATACCCCACACGAAGCACTGATTCGCTGATCGTGATATCACTCTACCCGTGACATCATTTTCGGCCAATCTTGGTATACCCGAAACTCTGAGAAATGTCGGTAGCAACAAAAGGCCATGCGTGAAATCGGAAACTATTGATGTCACCGCTTCCATAGAAATATAAAATTTTTTCACACAAAGCATCTGTCGCTCAGACAGCTTCCCATGGCTCCGTTCTGTCTGGTCACACGACCCCTGACCTCTTGGAATGTTTGTAACCTTCACTCCAGCACACTGCCTTTAAAGAAGTGGACCATTAAATTTCATTTATTGAAATTTATTTTTCCGGCTGAGTGAAAATAATGCCTGGGCCGGGAGTCGAACCCCAGATCTTTGACTTACAAGGTCAAAGCTCTACCAATTGAGCTAGCCAGGCCGACAACATATCTATTATATATGTATTATTGTTTATTGATATATATATTGTATTTATTTTTCCCATTGTTTAGTGTTGTTTTCCTTTACCTGTGGCTTATTTCTGCCGATCTATCTACATGATAGACCAGATGTTTCTGCCTAATGGTTGTCTGAGTGAGTAATGTCCACCGGTTGTCGGCCTGGATAGCTCAGTTGGTAGAACCTTGACCTTGTAAGTCAAAGATCTGAGTTCGACTCCCGGTCCAGGCATTATTTTCACTCAGTCGGAAAAATAAATTTCAATAAATGATTTTCTTCCCAATTAGTTGATTGTGTAATTTTAATATATTGTATTAAATTTCATTTCTTTGTTTATTATTCCTGTTTCGCTTTCACAATACTTAAATTTTACGTATTTTAAATACTTTCGCTAATGGAAATAAGAAAGAAAAATCATGCAGTACGCATGAATTACACTGCTCTGATTAAGAAAAAAAAGAAAAGAAAGAAAAATCGAGTTCTGGTACCATTCTTGCTGATTCTTATGTAAAATGACCTCCTGAATCCAAATATGACTCCCGTTTCGCTCAGTCACCCACCGTTTTCTAGAAACACCATCCCCTTCCTCATTTGCCCCCACCCCTGTTCATTAATTTTAGGACCATGAATTTGATTTGAAGAATGAAAGAGAATTAATTTAGCACCTAAAAACTAAAAAACACAAAGTTTAAAAAATAACATTAATTACTGATTAAAAAAAATATAAGACATGTATTACATAATTTCAGAGTCAAATCCCCCCCTCCCCCCACCAAAAAAAAAAATTCCCTTGTAGCAAATATCCATGTTTTATAATTTTCCAACTCTGTAGCCGTTCCTAAAAACGATGGGTGGTAGGGCAAAATGAGCGTCATATTCGGATTCAGGAGGTTATTTTACATAAGAATATGCTGAAATGGTGTCAGAAGGAATTTTCATACCGAACAGTGTTATTAACACTTTCCAATTGTACGTACTTGTAAAACTTTCAATGTTCTTTGTCTACGTTATCACTCAACGGACAGACAGAAAGACTGAAAGGGATACAAATAGACTAATTGTATTCATAATCACGCTTAAACATTGTTGGAAAGTATTAAAATTTCTTAGCGCAAAAGAAAATGCATCCCTGAGATTCTAATTGCAGCTTTCAATGTCTCTGAATATTTTTCCATAGCCCTGTAAATATGAAGGTTAACCATATCATATCCCATACAAAACAATATTTTAGCATATTAGCAATAAACGCCAATTTCTTTGTGATTTTTACACTAGAAAGTTTAGAAAACTGTCTGTCTAAACACAATGCATTTGAACTTTTTTGGGTGTCCCTGTACACAAACCAGTTGTACAAGACCTATTAAACACATTTTAAATAGGAAACATTCTATAGCGACCTTGAATAACATGTATCAGTTTTTAAAATTCTGAAAATATTTAAGGACGATGGAAACGGACCGACCGAGAGATAAAAAAGAGGACAGCCGTTCAGATAGATACATAAATTGAAATCATATTCACTGTTAAAAAACATCTAGAAAGTTATAAAAATTTTTTAATATAAACGGGAATCTAATTCCAGCAAATTTTCAATAACTGCCCTTAATGTAACTGAATATTTTTGTGCGGCCCTATAAATTTAATGCTAATCATACTTAATGCTATGGAAAGCATTCTTTTCTGCGTAAGAATAACATATTTTAATTTCTTTAACATTTTCGAAAGTAAAGTTATTAAAATATGATTTATAGAAATATCTCTTATAGAACGTAATGCTTTCGGGTTCTACCAGCGATGGTATTTACGGTATTTTCAATGGGGAACATCCGATAGTGAACTTGAATAATATATTTCAATTTCATTAAAATTTGTGCAAAATAAAGGTATTAAAATATGGTTTATAGAAATACCTCTCCTAGAACGCAATGCTTTGGAATACTTTGAGATATCCCTGTAGACAAACCGGTTAATGCATTCACTTCATTTTCAATAGGGAACATGAATAACATATGTTAGTTTCAAACTTTTCTATGAATATTTACGGCAGTTAGAGCGCAGGCAGACAGACAAACAGAAATCATTAACACTTTTCAACCTTATTGAAAAGTATTAAAAAGCTCGTTTTGACATCCGAACAAATTTTATTCCCAGCGAGTGTCTTGTAAAAGGACGAAATTATAGTGTTAATTTTAATGCGTCGTCTATATTATGTACTATTTTTTTTTATTATCGCAGATCAGTGGTTCAACCATTCTTTTTGAACGTATTAACGAGATCTTTAAAAAGCTACCGAGAAAGAAAATTTAATCCCCTTTTGTGGGACCCTCCCGGGGGGGGGGAGTAACGCTCCTGCACGTGCAAAAAATTTCCTAATCGATTATTACTATTGTAAATAAATCTTTTTAATTGCATAATGATTAAAAATAATTCTCTTATGCACATTTATACCAAATTTTGTCCTATACCGGTATATTAAAATTTTTGAAAAAGCAGGATGGCAACACCATCTGTCGGACGAATTTCACTAAATGTTAATAGACACGTATTTATGTCAAGGTGTAACTATATATCAAATTTTATAACAGTACAATGTAGAAAATATGTCTTCTTTCCTGCCAGAAATTCTCTGTAATTTGAGAAAATACGCGTAATTTACGAAAAATATGACGTTGTCAGAACGTATTTTCTCAAATTACTGAGAATTTCTGGAATCAAATAGGACATATTTTTTACAGTGATAGTTCCTGAGATACTGACCCCCAAAATCTTGTCACACACGCAGAGAGACAGACGCACAGACAGACATTTTCTTAAAAAGATCAAGTCGTGTTCTAGACTTCTCAAAACGTGTAAATTCAACTAATACTCGAGGTCAATTTTTTTTTATGAGTCCGATTCTTTCTTCTACTGAATATAGAAGAAAGAAACCAGCTAAGAATCGATACCTATGCATTTTTTTTATTATAAGTACATATAAAAAAAAAAAAAAAAAAAAAAAAGATAAATAAGTGCCTAGTAAAGAGAAAAATAGGCATCAGCCATTCGGGAGAATATAAAATAAAACGGCATGCTTGGACCAATAGACACAAAATTTTGTACATATTTACATGTAGTAAAAGGTTACTATATATATAAATATTCTTTAGTGATACACGTGATTTTTCTTTTTCTTTTTTTAAATTTATTATTATTATTATAGGGACATATTAAGAATTTGAACTTGAATATGTATTATACGTTAAATAGGAGGTACAAAAACTTGTGGATCTGAGATCAGGAGCCTCAACGTCCTATTTGCATTATTCAACAGATCATTTTTATTTATACCTTATTATATAAATATATTTATTGATTCAATTGAATTCCTACATAAACAGAAACGTTTCTGAGGGAAGCTGCCGCCCCCCTTGAGCCGACGCTGTATCTCTCATTCTAAAACTATCCGTATATGAATGCATATATATGTATTACTAATAACGGATTATGTTGTGTTAATTCCCTGTAATTCATAAATACTTATACCGAAATTCATGCAAAATGATTACATAACTTATCGGAAATATTTTGTGTAACCCTGCAAATTAATTACCGATTCTATGCCCAGAGTTTTCCACAGAAAAGCATGTTTTTAAAATTCTAGTAAAATTTCATTATATTTAATGGGGTGTAACCATGTTAGAAAAAACTTTTAAGAAATAGCGATTATAGACCGTAATAGTACGAAATTCTTTTATGTATCCCGGAAAATGAGCCACAGAAATTATATATACTTAATTAATTATAACTCATTAATATTTCAACCTAATTTGACATAATTTGGATGATTACAGAATGCCATCCGAATTTTTTTGTGTGGTTCCGTTAATCAATCATTTAGTCTATACATATCCCTTCTTTTTAGAGTAAACATGTTTTTATACATCTGAAAATGTATGTTAATTCCATTATGTTGAATGCAGCATAAACGCATTTAGATGCTCATAAATAAAAATTTGTCTATAGGCAGTAATTTCATAAAATTATTTTGTGTGTCTCTGTAAACGATCCATAAACATTGTATAAATCAGTAAAATCTATTCAACTTATTCTACGTTTTTCATGAACAATAGTTCGAAATTTCACATAATTTGGATGATTACGTGATTTTGACGGAACACTTTTGTAAAGCCCTGTATATTAATTAGTAAGCTTAAGAGCACATATTTTCTACAGAAAACATCAGTTTAAGTATGTCAGTAATGTACGCTAATTTCATTTTGTTGAGTAATGATGTTAAAATTTGTTTAAATGGAATTCACCCCACACACTGTAATGTTAAGAAAAACTTTGGCGTGTTCCTGTACACAGTCCATAAAATATACAGCCATAAAAATTTATAAATTTTTTTTTTGTACAGAGCCTGAATGAGTGTATCACTTTGCAAGTTAGTCAGAGGATTTTTGCGGTCGGTTATAGCGGTACATACAAATTCTGCCCATAGGCCGTAATGACAAGAAAACCTTTGGTGTATCCCTGTACACGAACTACGAATGAAATAAACACCAAAAACTATAAAGCTAATGCCGTGTAGCTTATGGACATTTGTACTAAATTGCAAGTCAATAGCGTGATTTTTGCGGCCGCTATCGTGATACATACAAATTTTGTCCATAGGCCGTAATGGTAAGAAAAACTTTGTTACGTCCCTGTACACGAACTACAAATGCAATACACACCAAAAACTAAACAGTTAATTCCCTGTGGCTCGTGAACATGTGTACCAAATTACAAGTCAATAGCGTAATTTTTGCGGCCGCTATCATGCAACAAATAGACAAACACACAGACGGAACCCAAAATCTTTTTTGAGTCTCAACAGGGAAGCATCCCCTGACGTTTCGATAATAATAAAATCCACTATGTTATATTCTATATTTCTATGAATTATGTTTCTTAAAAATTTATTTATGGTTCAATATGCATGCAAAAATAGTTCCAAGAATAAAAAGCAATAGATATAACTGTCTCTGTTTGCAATTTCCATCTTTTTTTAAATAAATGTAGATTTAAATTTCACTTATTTGTTTATTTTTTCCTGCTTGAAAAAGAAATTTAAAAACCTTTTTCAAATAGAAAAAAAAAGGTTTAGTATGATATTGGATATCAAATAACAAAGTACAAAACTATTTATTTGCATTCTAAGACAATAACTTTACTATATACAATCTTTAGAGATATGAAGTCTATTATTCATAGAAATAATGTTTATTGATTCAAATTGAATTTTTATTTAAGTGAGTTTTAAAAAATTTAAACGAAAATCTTTACTGTTCGTTTAATGGAAATTATAATCAAATTAATTCATGTTTACGTAAATATATAGATAACAAAGACGAACTGTCACAAAATTGGTTCAAGTAAAAACTTGTTTGTTTACGTAGGTCGAATAACAAGAAAATCTAGAAATGGATTTAATAAAACTCAGTTTGTATCTATTACTAATATAATTGCTACATGTATGTCTGTCATCATGTGTTTCTGTAAAAAGACCTACTTTTCTGCTTAAATTTACCTGTAAGATCTGATCGTGATTTGAGATTTTTAATTATACTTTTGAGTTATTTTATGGTTCCAAATTCTCGGAAAATTTCGTCATTGTTAGGAGATAATACATATTTACATATGAAAACTGGTGTGTATTAATTTTTGTGTAAAATGAAGTGATATTTGGTTTAAAATTTTTATCTATTTTCTGAAACAAAATTGTCATTTTCAAGAGTCATGATAGTTTTACTTGTGAAACATTAAACTAAAAACACTTTAATAATTGGCATCTTAATAAAAAAATTTTATTGAATATATTATGTTTACTTTTTTAACAATGTATAGGACTTAAACTTTAGTAATAACTAATATCTTTCTCTTAATATATATATATATATTATATTATACATATACATATTATATATTATATTATATATATACATATATGTACATATTATATACTTATGTATTACATATATATATATATATATATTTGTTTCAAATAATATTAAAAATTGTAACTAAACCCAATATTTAAAGGAAAACTTTGGGTTTAGTAGCGAAATTACTCGGGTGGTTTCACGATTATAATTTTAAGGAGACGTGAACTATCTGGTATTGACTGCCAAAGTCATTTTCCCGGACACCCGAGAGCGTAGGTTTACTGTACTGAGTAATTTCAATTAGTTTTAATAGTCTGGTAATGTTCATCACTGTCAGAATTTTGTTAATCAATGCTAGATGATATGGAGGTTGATGGGAAAACTGAGTTTACTACCTTCAAAGAGTTATGGATAATAAACCAGTAGGTTACCTTAACACGGCTACTACTGAAAAATTAATAACACATCACTTTTTATATATTTTCATTACATTTTGTATTGTCTTTTTTGTGAGTTTCCTATTAACTCATTTAAAGCATTTTTATTCACAAATGTGATACATTTTATTAAACTTAGCGGATTTTTTAACGTTTTGGATATCCAAATTTAAATACCTCAAAATGTTTTTAAAAACTTTGTAGTAACGAACACGTGGAATACCGTTAAGAGAAATCTTTTGTAAAGAACTAAAGATTTATGCATATTTATTTCTTTATTATTTACTTATTTTTTGGCGTACACTGTAATAAAACGTGAAACATTTCTCATTATAGCACTTTTTTTTTTTAATGCAAATACAAATTTAGCATCTGATGAATATAAATTTACAACACTTTGAAAAAAAAATCATTATGTATTAAAAATAAGAAAAAATACAAGCCTCCAGTCATTATTCATATTCTATTAGTGTGACGATTCAGTTGCATAGCAGTTGAACAAATAATTATTCTTAAAATAAAGTGTTAATTATTTTTTTTTTCAGATTTCTAATATTAACAACTTCGGCATTATTTTATATTAAGTAATTCGACGTTCATTATAATTTTTTTCCCTCTATTTTAATGTACCAATATATTGTTAAAAATTATACTTTCATTTTGTAAAATCTGTTAGCATCTAATAATTCAAGAAATTGTTGATCACAATATAATATCTATATTAATTCATGTTCTGCACTAGTACTTCGTATATTACTCATCCTGTATTATTTAGTATACAATCATTCGTTTGCATTAAATAGTATTTATTATCAGATATCATACAATCTTTATGAATACGTACCTGTCTAATATTTGCATGTTGAGAGGAATGCACATACTTCACTTGGGAAAACACAATTTCATTTTCACCGATGGCTTACTGATATTTATAAGATAAATTATTAGATCAGATAAGAGAAACGAAGCTTCGTACAATAATACACAATGAAGATGTTAATGATAATTTCGATGTATAAATTTATTATATAACAAATAATAATACTAATATAATCTGTATGATATTAATAAAGCAGTATTACTAATAATGGATAAGCTGCATATTTATAATATCTAGATATTAATAAAACTGTATAAAGGTGTATACAAATAAAGCTGTATAACAGTACAAGTTTTGTTGAGTATTTTGGTAAGAAATCGAGTATGCAATTCATGTCACTTAATTTATATATGTAAAATAAAGAAAGACTTTTGCAATAAAAGACGACTTGACGCTAGATAAATAAACGTTTTTAAAATCTTCAATGCCATACACTGATGACTGTACGCTAAATGCTGCCGTCTGCTGTTTCTTTATTACCTTTAGCATTCAAGACGCTAAAGATTTTCCAGTGTTTCTGCGTCTATGTCTGTCTCTGTCGAATTGTTTAAAAAATTGCATGAAAAATCGTTCTCGACGGCAAATTTTAAATATATAGATATATAATTATAAAGATATAGAGATGTAATGTAACGGTAAAAAATAAATATGCAGGAAAATAAATTAATTCAGAAATTTATACTAAACCCCAAAATTATCGAGGCCAACATCAAAGGAGACCCTAAATTCAGGGTAAAAACAGTAAGATGTTTCAAGAGCTAACCTAGTAAAAACCAAAAATGTTTCATATTCCGTTACATTTTACAAAGAGAATAGTACGGATTCACAGAAATTTAGAATGTAATATATATATATATACTTATTCAGTGTTTCTTGGTTTTATCTATTCAATGTTTGAAAAGGTTTTCAATATATATATATATATATATATATACATTACTTTTTAATGTTTTAATCTTTTAAAGGAATTTCCTTATATATATATAGACGAACCTCGTTGATGTGAATCATCTCAAGGGGGATAATTTTTTTTTTTTTTATGTTATCTGTAGTTCATGCTATCAGTAACTAATCTTCATTTTTTACGGTGATTATGGAAACAGTTCAAGTTAAAATAATTCATGTTAACGAGGTTCGACTGTATATATATATATTATATATATATATATATATATATATATATATATTATATATATATATATATATATACATGTGTGTAAGTATAAGTGTACTCTATAACAGAAAAAGTGACTCATCAAGAAGGAGTAATGCAAACTGGACACAAATTGACATACATACAGGTTTTCGTCGATTTTACATGCAACTGGTACTTCAGTGACTTCAAATACCCTTAATAGCCGGCTCAGTGGGGTTGAGCTCAGCCCCCGGATCTCTCTTACACTGAGGACGTTTGGAGCATCATAAAAAGGGTTCTACAACCAGTTCGGGATTTTATCAATCTAACCAACAACTGGACAGAATTTGGCACGGTAATCACAGGAGCACATCTGCCAACTCTATCAATTAATACCAAGCCGAATAACTGCGTACATAAAGGCCAGAAGTGGACCAACGCGTTATTGACATGTTAACTTTGTGAGGCCCTTTCTCTTGATTAAATCATTCAAATTTTCTGAAACAGTAATCAGTTGTTTTTCTCCACATGTACATCGCATCAACCAATTTTTGTCCGCTTCGGACCACCCATTCCACCAAATCTACCAATTTTTGTCCACACTTCCTCTTGGTTCGTCTTTTTTTTTTTTTTTTTTTTTTTTTTTTAGAGTGTATATACAGAGAGAGACGGGGGGGGGACGAAGAGGGAGTGTCTATCCGAAATCGTTCAATAAACTTAGAGATATACGAGTATTCATCAAGACGAACAAAATCTGCTATGTAACATGAGATCTGAAATGGCGTTTAATTGGTTAAAATCGTCTGCAAATTTCCAAAGTGAGACGCAAAAGATACTTTTGAGTGAAACAGTAGAGAAAACATTTATTTCACATACTAGTTGCTAAACAATCTATGGATACCCATAATAAACTATAGTTTTACAACAATTGTTCAAAGCGATGGTACAAATTGCCAGACATTATTGCAAAGATAACAGAGACGGAGGAACAACTAACAGATGAATTTAAGGATTCCGAAAGTTCCCAGGTTTCTGTTGCAGTAGCTGCAATCCTTGAAATGAATTATTCTTGTGTCTCCAGTAGCGTCTTATAAATTGTGAGGTAAAATAGGTTGAGTCAAAAGGATATCGCCAGAGGTAAGCAGTATGGAAAGTAAGATTGTAACATTGAGTCGGGATAAAAGGATTTAGCCAGCTGTGGAAGTAAAATGTCAATCGGAGATGGAAGACGCGAGCTTGGACCAAATCAGTCGATGACGCAATAGATTGAAGTTGGGATGATTTTAGATCGGCGTAGAGTAATAAAAAGGAAAGTAAATTTACGCAGGTTGAGTAGGATGGATGAATACGATTAATTAGCGGAGGTAGAGAATTGAAGATGATCTTCGAAGTGTTATAATTTAGTTGTGTAATAAGTAGTTTAGAAGTAGAGTTCGTATTCATTGACGGGCGTAGAGTCCAAGGTGTTTCTCGAGAGTTAAAATTCAAAGCAGCTTCGCGAGATGTGTGGTGAGATTTAATTTTATATTACTTAAAATGATTTATTTAATTTAGTCGTTGAGTTTCTCTCTTACATCGAACCTGCTCTTTATTTCAAGTAGAAATAAACTTATATTTTGTTTTAATCTAAAGAGTCTCATTAATCTAAAGAGTACTAATTTAAGTATTAGTTTATGATAGCGTCTGAAACAGCAGATGCCGGGGCTCAGACCTTACAAAATGAGTGATTTCAACTGTCCCCAGAAGAATAAATCGAAAGTATTAAGGTTATAGTGTAAGCCATGTAACAGTACCAAGACATCCAACCCATTTTGCCAGATAAACGTCATTTTGGATGTTACGCGCATCGAAACTAAAATAGGGCAGAGTATTATCGGCCATGACCAATTTTCATGTTAAACTCGTGCAGGTTATTTCGCGGAAATTGAGGTAAGTTGCTCCGATGAGACTATTAGCTAGCATAAATAAGGCCGCCAGGTTTTCAGGTTGTGATGACAATCTACATATTGTTAGTGATGTATGGACCAATATGTATCGATCATATCGATAATGATAGTCCATTTATTTAAGAGCTCCCACTTTTTATTTCTAAAACGTGTGCATCCATCACCATGCAAAACTTTTCTCGCTGACATGTACACAACACGAATTTCTGATGTAACCGCTCGGATACTAGGAAAAGGCAAATCATTAATGTAGAGTAGCACACATTTTTCTATTTTAAGGTACGCAAAAGGTGGATTTACTTTCGACCATGGATCGTTGCGGAGAAGAACATACTTACTCATTGGAATTGGTCAATAAGCACGAAGGTGCTGTAGTAGGGACAACGCACCCTCGGATATCGTTCTTGATAGATATGTTGTGCTAAAAGGCTATTATCTGCAGCTTTGCCATTTACCATATGAATATCGACCATGTTATTGAAATAGGTAGTCATTTCTAAAGCCGCAAACAACATGCTCTCACAATCACACTATCTATTGTCTGTTGAAGTCTACCTACTTACAAAACAAGCATGTTGTACAGTTATTTTTGTCGGTTCCATTCTGAGATGGAAGCAAATTCGCAAAAGTTGATTCTCGATAAAAGGCTTGATTGGTTATCTTGTGCGGTCTTCAGCATTCTTTTCTGCCGAGATATGCACAACATGGAAGTAAAATGAGCTTCATGCTAATAGAGCCTAAACAACATGCTAATAGAACCTAAATGACCTAAACAATAAGTGGTACGATGCTTGTACATTTCTGCGGTTTTCCTCCTTTAAACACCTTTTTCTTCAGTTTAATAGTACCAAATACTTATTTTATTTATTTATATATATTTTTGTTGATAAATAAGCATTAATAAATGATGTCTTCATTTTACATGAAGAATTTTAATAGAGAATATACTGAAACAAAATAAGTAATTACTTAAAAGTTTTCAATTGAAGGATTAGTTTCTCATTTCATCTGCTCTTCATATTAAACTGTCCTTCACTGTAAAATATATAAATTTTCTTTTTTTTCTATATATTTGTTTTGAAGAAATTTAAAGTTTCTAGATCAATTTATACATTTCAAGCAAAACATTGTTTCATGAAATCGAGATATTTATACAAAATAAATGCATTCCTTTTTTTAGAGTTCTTGAAACAGGCGTCTGCTTTTTCAAATAAATATGTTCACTCTGTAAAGGAAATTGTTTCTTTCACTAAAATTATCAAACATTTTAGAGTATTGAAATTCTAAATCTCACTTATTTTCCAGCCTTTCAAACAACTAAAATTGTGCTGCGTTTACTTTTAGTATGAAGCCATTATTTATGTTAATTTTGGTATAATAAATGTACTTAATTTTATTTCGCTACTGAAAATGTTTCCAAACATGAAAACATTTCTTTTATAAATGTAGACTTTTTTTTTATTTTTATTTTTATTTTATTTTTTTATGACTGAAATGACTGACAGAAAAGAAACTGTTTTATATGTTTTAAAGACAGTTGAAAAGTAGTAGACATTTTCAAACCTGAATTCTAAAAAGTTTGTTTCTAAGAGATGTATACATTCACTTCCTATTCAAGGTTTTTGTTTTAAAACTCTATAAATTAATATCTTCAAATGTGAAGATTTATAACTATGGGATCTATGATAATTTCGATTTAAATGAAATAGTGCAAACTTTTTGTAATAGTATTGTGATGTCTTATAATAAATGTAAATAAGATAAGCTAAATTTAGTTTACTTTTTTGTACTTATTTTAACTTACTATTAGTACATTCTACTTACATATAACTAAAATAAGTAATAAATAAATGTATATTTTATACCCTAACGCTTTTAAATAATTTAAATCAGTAATGAAAGAGACAAAAAATCGTTTCACTGTAAAAGAAAATTAAGTTGTTTATTCATTAAAACGCATTCAGATTGTGCGATAATTACTTTCAACGTATAACGTATTACGTATATCACTATTAAATCAATCAGTTCAATGCATTTCCCGATGTAATTCAAATAAAATGAGTCCAAAGTCCATAAGGATAAATAACTTTTCTTTGTGCCTCTGGGGATGAAATATAAGTCCCACATAGCATGCCTATCAACTTTGAACTCAATTGAATGAAGCCTTTAGACGGTAACATACTCATGTATACATACACATTTCACAGCAAAAATAACAAAAATTAATTCAGAAAACCTCAAAAAGTTAAGATACAGTGAAATATCCTAATCAAATGTTTTTTCCAATTAAAAAACTTTGCATAATACATGATAGGAAAATAAAAATGGTGTTACAATAAGAAGAACTTGTTGGCATAGGTGGACTAGGCTCAGGTCCCCCTCATAAATTTCTAGTACAAGACATATTATATTCATGTTAAGAGAAATGAATTTGAGCAAACGCTTGACACAATGACAGAATAAAATCCCTGTCTAATAAGCTACCCAGCATTCAGTTCGATATATTTATATTATTCTAATGTATTAATATATTTTATTGGGGTCAATTTCGTATAGTTTTCATGCTGCTATTTCAAATGCAACAATCCCCAAAATGCATATTTTTATTTTGAATATTGCCCAATTTTGCTATGCTGATAAAATCTTAAATTTCGAATAACTTACAAAATTTCCCTATTAGAATATTTGTAGTCAATGATGTTCGAACAAGTATCATAAATATTACTTTGAAGTTGTCTGATATATTTATGATCCTCAAAATGGACCTTTATGCTCAATTTTGCCCTATTCTGCCATGTTAAGTAAATCGTAAATTCCAAGTAACATAGTCAGGAATGTAAATGCCAATATCCTAAATGATATTTTAAAAGTTTTCTGATCTCTTAATGATGAAAATATTCCTCATAATGAATGTTTATGCGAAATTTTACCTTATTCTGCTATATTAAATAAACCATAAATTCCCAATCCCTTGTAACGAAGTTTTTAAAGTGGAAAATTCATATTCAAGGATGTATGTGCCAGTATAATATTTAATATTTTAAAAACAGTCTCACATCTTTAAGATGAAAATATCCCTCAAAAGGGACATTTATGCAAAATTTTTCTCTATTGTGCCATGCTAAGAAATTCGTAAATTTCCAATAACTTGAGAAATTTTCAGAGTAGCATATTTATTGTTAATGGTGTTCATCCCGGCATCAAAACTGATATTTAAAATCTGCTCTTACGTCTTTATGATAAAAATATTTTTTTTCATTCACGTTTAAGCGAAATTTTGGACTATTATGTCATGGTAAGAAAAATCGTAAATTTAAAAAAAAAATCTGAAGTTTTTTTAATTAGAATGTAGCAAATACATAGGGTTCTTATCACTGTCATAAATTGTATGTAAAAATTGGTACGACCTCTTCCCGATCATTTGTTCGTCAGACATCGTGTACACAAGCTCACATACTAACGCACTAACAAACTATGAGACACACTATAGACGGATATGATAACCATTTTAATATTTTCGGATTCCTTACACCTGAAAACGTGCATAAAAGTAAAAAACCGAGATTGAAAATTTTTACGATTACATAAGTTTCCCATACTTATAGTAAGATGGGGAAATAATAAATATTACGAAAGACAAAAGAAATGAAAATTAAAAGGAGGCAGCGAACGAAGAAGGAAAGAAAAATGTTTTGGGAAAAATACATTAATTTTTATATACACTCTATCACAAAAAAATATATGCACCCAGAAGGAAATGAGCTACAATCACGAAACTTAACATGTGTGTAGTGTATGAACAGCTAAGCAAATGATTAAAAATTCAGAACAAAAGATCGTTTTATTAAGAAGTTAGGGCATGAAAAAGGTTACAAATCAGTAAGTAGTAAAGCCACCTCTGGCAGCTATACAAGCCGAAACATTGCGTGGTATCGAATCGATTAGGTCACCTATATTCCCCTGCGGAATATCATGCCATAATCTTTGCAACTGGGCAGTTAATACATCAGTATTCTGGCATGGCTGCAGTTGCCTTCCTAGCACGTTCCAGACGTGCTCTATTGGAGAGAGGTCTGGTGATCTGGCAGGCCATGGGAGTACGTCATATCCTTGAAGGCGCTGTTGGGAGAGTCGAGCAGTATGTGGACGAGCGTTATCTTGCTGATAAATGGCACCTGTGCGGCTTGATAGCATAGGCAGCACAACTGGCGTTAAAATGCTGTCCACGTAACTGCGAGCCGTCATAGTGCCTTGAAGGATGATTAGAGGGGATCGTGTGTCCCAACAAATCGCTCCCCACACTGTTACACCTTGTGTAATGGCTGTATGCCGCTCGACAACAAATGCCGGATCAGACTGCTGGCCTGGCCGCCTCCACACGCGTGTGCGATGGTCATCAGCACTGAGACTGAATCGTAATTCACCACGGACGATCACACGATTGGTCGGTCACACTCCAGCATGCTTTGGGTCTAGAAAAATCCAGTCAACACTGCTTATGATGTGGGGTGAGGGGTAGGTGTCTTAATGGACGTCGGCTGTTCATACCAGCGTCGGCCAGTCGTATCAGAATGGTTTCCCTTGGTACTACTGGATGCCTAGAATGTGGTAAATGGCATTGAATCGAGGTTAATGACGCTGTTGGTGCGGACGTGGTCGCTCTTATGCTTGCGCGATCCTCGTGTTCATTTGCGCTAAAGGGACGTCTTGACACTTCTCAATGGTTGATTCTCCCTTCCGTGACCCACTGCTACCAATCCCGAGCAACTACCATATCGCTCCGAACGAGGTGGCGGCTGATATGTCTGAACGACCAAACTGCTTCTCTGAGGCCTTCTCTACGGCCCCTCTCACTATCCGACAATTGTCTGTACTGCCACCGGTTACGTCTCAAAGGCATCTCAAGTCACAATACCTTCCATTAAAGTCGACAGATTCGTTTAACTAGCTCTACGGTGCGAGAAATCCTGCTTTTAAACTCGCCCAGCTGCGCAGTTCAGATGCGCATAACGTGCTTAGCCTTGTCTTATTGGCGTTGAAATTTTAATCATTTGCATACCTCTTACCAGACGACATTTGTACCAAGTTTCGTAATTGTGGTTTGATTTCTTCTGGGTGCATATATTTTTTGTGACAGAGTGTATATATATATTTCTCTTAGCGTGTTAATATTTACAAAACTATCACTTGTCGCTTAAATATGTATTTATAATTAATTGTTATCTTTATTTTGCTTTTTGTGTGCAAAATTCTAAATATGTGCACTATTGCAACAGAATTGTGTTCACTACTACTATTTTTTATTTTATTTTACCTTTTTTTTTTTTTTTTTTTTTTTTAATTCTACGAAAAAGTTCTTTTGAGTGCAATATACTCAATTTAGCAACTTTCCTCATTTAGCAACTTTCGTAGTTCATTTAAATATAAGAGTTGTTTACTAAGGTATTGAACACTGTTTATTTTCACAATGCTTCATTTTCTATTTAAACTTAGTTAAACACGTTTTAATTTTCGGTAAGTTCTATATGAAACAGTATTACTAAATTTAAATATTAATAACAAAATCCAAATGGTAATTTTAAGTCTTAATATGATAAATATCTTATTTAACACTGATCAATGTAAACGCTGATTATATATATTAATAAGCATTTTGAATATATTAAAAATTATACGGTTCAAATAATCATTTGAAGTAATTACTTAAATGAAAGTAAATGTCCGTCATATTTTCTATTTAAGTACAACAGTTACCAAATTTAGTTACGAAAATGCAACTAAAACTTTTGAATATGATTTATTAATACTGTTCATATTATTTGGTAAAATTTATAACCACCAACTAAAACTGTTTAAAGATTTAAATACCACGCATCATAAGACATTTTAAAGATAAATCAATAACCATGACATAAAAAGGGCATATTTTATCTTATCACCTTAAAATAAATGTAATCAAAATTCTCTACTATATTAAACAGCTGATAAAACAACATTTTAAAATATAACTTGCACTACTTGGGTATTAAAACTTGAAATATATATTTGTTAAAAACACTGCAAATATTTTACTTTCAATAAATATCCGATGCCTAAAGCAAATTTTTCTTTCGATGAAATTGGATACTTTTTCTGTCTGTCTACAGCAAATCAAAAACTATACAAGAACTCAACTAATAGACGTTCATATACTTTTTTCAGCTTTTTCTAGTTGTTTGTTTTTCATCTCAAGTTTAAAGCAAATATTCGGTTGTCTTCGCATTTATCTAGTTTATTTAAAGCTTTCATTTTATTTAAAAAAATAAATTCCTCTGCAATTTTTTATTCAGTATTAAGTTTCGTTTAAGTATATAGTACTTTTTCGGTAGTTTAAAATTAAACATTTGAGCAAAATATTGGTTCATAATCTAGTATTATGGCAGTATTGTTTTAAATGAAGATTTAATATTTATTACTTAAAACCTAATTATTAAATAATTATAATTTGCTATGCAGATCTAATTTAAACAATTTTAAACAATTCAACACATTTTTGTTGTTGTTCTTTTAGAAAAACAGAGTAGTTATAAAAATAACAAAATGTGACAAAGAACAAGATTTTAAAATGCCGTCTTTGGAAATCATACCAATGTTCTAAGACCAAAAACACTTTCAAAACACGTTTTACTGTTTTCGAAGTTGAAAAAAAAAAAAAAAATCTGCTTTATGAGTAATGTCGAAGTATTAGAAATGCAATAGCAATTGTCCGAAAATGACATTTGTATTACTTATTAGTTCTTTCGCTGATTTTGAGTTCATCTTTTAAACATTCACTGCATATATTCTTTTGAAAAATAATAAAGTAATTGTAAAAGTTCCTTCTAGACACACAGCTGATCATAAATATTTTAAAAAAAAATACAATAGCGCTTTTAATTTTCAATTTTTTTTTTTTTTTTTTTTTTTTTTTTTTTTTTGTGCTAGAGGCCTATTTCAGTCGGTAGAGTTGTCGAATTTTTATAGGTCACTCTTAATTAGTGCTAGAGGCCTATTTCAGTCGGTTTATTGAATGGGGATTTATTGAATGAAGTCCCCCCCAAGGCACAACTTTGACATGAGTCCCCCCCAATGTACCCCTATTTCAGTCGGTACAGCGTTGTCGAATTTTTATAGGTCACTCTTAATAGTGCTAAGGGCCTATTTCAGTCGGTTTATTGAACGGGGATTTATTGAATGAAGTCCCCCCAAGGCACAACTTTGACATGAGTCCCCCCCCCCCCCAAGGTACAACTTTGACATGAGTCCCCCCAAGGCCCAACTTTGACATGAGTCCCCCCCAGGCCCAACTTTGACATGAGTCCCCCCCAAGGTACAACTTTGACATGAGTCCCCCCCAAGGCACACCTTTGACATGAGTCCCTCCCAAGGCACACCTCCCCCTCACTGGGAAAAAGAGAAAAAACGTTGTTTTGCGGCTATAAGACAGTTTGGACTTCCAACGTTATTTGTTACAGTATCTGCAGCTGAAACACATTGGTTTGATGTAATGAAAACTTTATCATGGAATTTAGACCGTCACGAATTAACTAAAGAAGAATTTGTCGATATTAACAAGTTTAGCAGTAAGCCTCTGGCACTAAATTAAAATCTGTCAATGTCAGATTTTCATGTTTTAAATAATGAAATAATGTCGTGTCTGTATATTTTTTATTTATTTATTTATTTTTTTTTTTTTTTGTTTTGTTTAAAACATCCATTTGTTAACTTGATTAAATTTAAACTTTATTTAATTGGAAAAGTCATTTTTGCTTCCCCTGAAACATTGTTTGTTACATTTAAGAATAGTGCTGCCCTCTATTGAAAAGAGGGAAAAAAACTAAAAAAAAAAAAAAAAAAAAAAGAGAGAGAGATTAAAAGAAGGAGAAAATATTGAAATATTGATGCATAAAAAATATTAAATGTTAGGATTCAGTGCGAAAACAATAGAATTTAAAGCTTTTATGGACGTATTTCTCACTAGAACATGATAGTGTGTTTTGTGAATCTCACTCCTGAGGATGGTCTGATTTTGTTATTTTATTAAACGTAAGATTCTTTGTTAGCTCTTAACTTATGCATGAAACCAAATGTCTTACACACGAAACCGAATATTTTGTTGTGTAACCTAAAAGCCCAGATTAAGAGCATTAGAGATCGTCACACCTTTGGTATAAACACGTTAAAAATTGTGTAATAAAATTATAATGTAAGATGCTTAAATTTCTTTTACATGCAATTTTAATGTAACATTTGTAAACAGGTGATATTAGAATACATATTTTTGAAATTTAATTGTTAACTATATATTAGCATGTTTAAAGTGTATTTTAATCAGATTTAATGCATTAAATGTGAATAAAATATATGTGACATTTATTTTGGTTATTGTCCCATTCTGCGTGGTGATTCAGCATCTTTGACTTCCAAAATTTGGCCTGAGTACGAATACCGTATTTGGCATGGGTATGTATCTTGATCCTATTAGGGGTAGCGATAGCCGTTCGTTGGGTGTGATTTCACAAATAGCCACATCTTCGCAGAACCCCCCGTAAATGCTCACTCACAAATACAGCGTCGTTGAAAAAAAAAAAAAAAAAAAAAAAGTGTTTTTTTTTTCCTTTTAAAGGAGTACTTTGATGTTTTATATTAGTTCATTACATTGGTTTGTTACATTAGTTTTAATTACTTAAAACAGGATTAGGATGTCTTGTTTTGAATAATGCGCGTTACTGGATAATTTTCTGTTTGTTACAATAATTTATATAAAAAAGATTATATCGGTGATTTTCAGTATAATATCTAGTTGGAATAGGTAGACTTAGGGTGCCTATATTACTAAGAGTGACGACAGTTATCAGTGCGCAGACGCTGTGGATGAAATCTTGGGTTGCTTTACTTTATCCTACTCTGGCGAGAAAACGCTTCTGGTAAGCGGTTTTCCGATGGGCTATTTAGTTTTCTCAGAAGTTCCAATGTAGTAAAATATTCATATTTCATTAAAATACCATTGAAACTAAGCATTTTCTTTTCATTCTTTTTTTTTTTTTTTTATCAAATAACACAATAACAATCGACTTCATTTATTAAATTTCATAAAGAGAAGTTGTTCCGAGGAGCACAAAGTTATAACTTTTAACATTTTTCTTTAAAAATAAAAGAATAAATTGACCATCTGTATTTGTTTAAAGGATTTTTAATTTTAAGGTTACCATTCTTAATGTTCAAGATTTAACAGCAAAAAAAGAAAACATTTCGAAAACTTCCAAAAATTCAGGTAGATAAGTTTTTTCGATTGCAAAAAAATTAAATTGGTTGAATGTTTTTCTACCTAAAAATCAAGATTTCTACAATAAATACTTCTTTTATGGTATTTTAAATAAATTTTGCATTTTTTTTCTCTCTCTCTTTTTTTCTCCATGTATAAATACTCAGTAATAAATGTACAGATTAATCCTTTTGGTATTTAACTGTTCAGACAAAAATAACAGGTCAGTGTAATTCTATTAATCATCTTTAGTAATCATCAGGCTTTAATTTCTTTATTTCTTACTGTGTGTGTGTATTTCTTGGAAAGCAATCCCTCTAATAAATTTTAAAACTTAAATTGGGACAGAATTGTTTGGAAGGAAAAATATAATTTTATTTATTTATTTTCAAAGTAAAAAGTGAAAAGCAAATAATCAATTACTTTATCTCTGCAAATAACTGTAAGTCATACACTATTGAAAATGTGTATATTCTTACTACAATCACCTAAAGAGCCACCTGTCGACTAATATGCACCAAAAGTTGAAACATTCCTGTTTACGTTAAGGTGCGACTAAATATAAACTTTCATGAAAATGAGCTCTAACATGCCTGTTTACGTTAAGATGCGACTAAATATAAACTCTCATGAAAATTAGTACAATAAATCATGATCTAGAGCTCCCACAAAATTTTTGTAACACACACATAGAGATAAAGATATTTCTAAAAGTGGTCACATGGTATTAAGAACTTCTTAAAATGTGTAATACATTAAAAATATCAATTCGAAAATGTTTTTGAGTCCAGTAATTCCTTTTATGAATATAGAAAAAAAAATGAAAGTAAATTATTCTTTGCAGAAATCTTATTACATTGCTAAAGCAGTTGATAATATTCTGTGAGAAACTTGTCTATCATCTCTCTCTCTCTCTCTCTATGTGTGTGCTTTTATTACAAGAGATATTCCTAAATATCCTTAAGCAATAGTTTTTTTCTTAACATTCACTTAAAAATAATTGACCAAAAAAAATCTCAAAGCAGGAATTTATTAAACGAAAATTCCTAAATTACAAAAATTAACTTATTTTAATGATTACCATATATCTGTACTGATAAGTATAAAGGATTTAAGTCCAAAAATGTCGATTTTGAGTTAAGTACACAGTCAGACCCAGAAAAAAATTCTCTATCGATTGGTATAAAAGATTTAAATCCATGTCATTTAGTCTTTGATAAAATCCATTGGTAAAACAAGATTCAATTCAGAAATTTAGCATTAATCTTTTTAGTTAGCTTAACTTTATTTTTCGTCCCCTGAAAAATCAAGAATATGGACTTAAATCCTTTATACATATCAGTACAGATATATTCATGGAAAATTTAACGTTTTGTAAACTGAATTAATTTTATTTAAATTATTTATTTATTTATTTTTTTATTAAACAATAGTAATAATAATAATATTTTACTGTTTTTTTTTTTTTTTTTTTTTTTTTTTTTTTGATAAATCTGTACTGATAAGTATAAAGGATTTAAGTCCAAAAATGTCGATTTTGAGTTAAGTACATAGTTAGACTCAGAAAATAATTCTCTATTGATTGGTATAAATGATTTAAATCCATGTCATTTAGTCTTTAAGAAAATACATTGTTAAAAAAAGATTCAAGTTAGAAATTTAGCACTAATCTTTAGTATAAAATATTTAATTCAATTTTTTTCCTTTATTAAATGAAGATTGACAATCACAGAATAGTATAAAGGGTATAAATCAAACTTATCACTTTTTCCTAATTGATTCTTCTGATTAGTTTTTAGTTAGTTTAACTTTATTTTTCGTCTCCTGAAAAATCAAAAATATGGACTTAAATCCTTTATACTTATCAGTACAAAAATATTTGCTTAAATTTTAAGCCATATTTTTTATTAAACCATATTCACATTTTATCAACACTATTCTAATGAAGCACTTGTTTCAGCGTAATATTTTCCCCCATGAAATAATTTTTTTTACAAACAGTTAAACATAAACACAAACAGCTTCCGTGAAATATTTATATAATATTATTCACAAATTTTTGCATTTCCAAAACTTAACATTTTCGAAAAAACAAAACCAGTGATATAAATATTTATTTCTTATTTTCAAAATTGTAAATAAATGTTCTTAATTTTATTGATTATAGAAACCTGTTTAAACAATTTGTACTTAGTCATATGTCAGTAACTCTTTATGTATTTGCTAAAATATACTCCTGTACATAATTACATAATATCACAAATAAGCACATTTATGAAGCTTTTAGCTTTCTCTAACTATTAACATGTCAAATAATTGGTGAAGAATCTATCCCCAAGTACCATGTTAAATATCGCAAAAACTTTCTACTCCCATTTAGAAACAAAATCATTAATTTTTTCTGTTAAAAAAAAATTGGACCATTTCCACAAAAATTGGAAAAAGCAAAATATTTAATAAATAAGATGAGTACAAATCAGTTTTAACAATATTCAGGGAGTATTTTTGTAATTTATATCAATTTAAAAGACATGAAACAGGCTAGAAAAAGAATCTGCCTATCACGTCAATTAGTAAATTCAATAAAACACAAAAATAGTTAACAGTGATTCAGTTAAATATGTTTTTAGATATTACAGTTAGTCTTTCTTAATGTATTTATGAAGAAATAACTTTTTTTTAATATCTGGAGATAAAGATGTTTTTTTCGACACATTCAAAGACCTCAATGTAAAACGTACGGAACTTCTTCTAAAATCGTCCGGGGCGGCTGATGGTCGGTCTTGACCAATGAGGTTCTGTCACAGAATTCTCGTCACTCTCCTTTATCTAGGCACCGTAGGTAGACTCTGTGCAGTTCCCCATCAGATATTTGTTTCCACACATTTTAATTACTGTTAAAAACTGTAAAATCAAAATTGACATATCGTATCTCGGCAAGAAAAATGACACAACTTAATTTCTTGTGTAACTGTTCCATTTAATGTACATTTAAGTGAAATTTTGCCCTACTCTCCCATGTTAAGAAAATCGTAAATTTCGAATTACTTACGAAGTTTTCAAATTAGAATGTTGCAAATCAATAGGTTTCTTGCCAGTATCTTTAAAGATAATTTAAAGATAGTCTGGCATCTTTACGCTGAAAATTTCCCTCAAAAGGGACATTTATACAAATTTTTACTCTATTCTGCCATGTTAAGAAATTCGTAAATTTCCAGTAACTTGTGAAATTTTCAAAGTATCATGTTTATATAGTTAATGATGTTCATTCCGGCATCGAAACTGATATTTAAAAGCTGTTTTTACATCTTTACGATAAAAATATTTTTTTTCATGCACGTTTAAGTGAAATTTTACCCTATTCTCCTATGTTAAGAAAAACCTAAATTTCAAATAACTTCTGAAGTTTTTTTTTTTTTTTAATTAGAATGAATAAGGTAATGCAAATGAGCAAATGAATAAGGTTCTTGCTAGTAACACAAATAATATTTTAAAACTGGCCCGACCTTCCTGCGATCAATTGTTTGTGAGATATTGTGTTCACAGGTTAACAAACTAACAGACTAACAGACTAACAAACTAAAAGTCACCCTACAGACGGACACCATACCCATTTTGATGCTTTCGGATTCCTAACACCTAAAACGGAGTAAAAAAGTCAAAATACCGAGGTCATAAGTTTTCACTATTACCTAAATTCCCTATAATGATGGGGAACTAATAGTGGACACTTTTAAATTTAAACGCAAACGTTAAGAATTGTTTGTCCAAAATTAAGTTTCTGTGTATTCTAACTTTAACTACATTCTATTAATTAAAATTAAATGAATTAAAATATTCATGTTTTAAAAATATTGCTTAAGCATTATGAAATATCTTCAAGCAAAATAAAAGAAACGGTTTAGTTTTCCAACATTTTCTTTAAATATCATTTATTATTATTTTATTTATAGAAATGTTAAATTTAGCTCATGTGATTTATTTTCTTCTTTCTCTTGTTAATTTTTACAAATTACAGCTCCGGTTTTTAATTAGCAGACAGAGATATAAAATAAGTCACAAATAATAAGCATTCTCTACTCATATGAATATTTTTATATTTTATGTAAATTCATTAATTTATTCCATTTTCTGGCGTATCTATATCAAATTAAAAATTCGAAATAAAAAGAGTTTTTTGCTGATTAGTATTTAGGAGGAGAAAGTAAATAAATCCAACAGGTTACGAGACATTTCCTTTAGGCAAAAGAGATGAAAAATAAATAGTTTTAAATTAATTAACAGAAATGAAATGAGGAATCTCAATTAATTAAAATATATCTATTTTAAAAATTTAGAGTTTCATTCCTTTTTTTTTATGCAAAAGAATTATGCTTAAAAATAGTTCATAGATAATTTTAGCACGAATATTTTTACAAGAGTACAAATAAAATTTTATGTTTTTTTTTTTTTTTTTTTTCCTTAATTTTAGTAATAACTATTTCTTTTCATTTTGTTAAAGTTTGAATAGATTATTAGATTATTTATTAAATATTGTAAAACTATTCACTTCAAATTTTATTTAGAAGCTTATTGCAATATCATTATTTTCCCGAAAACTATTTTTTATAAATCTACTTCAATTTTAAAAATCACATATGTAATATAATTTAAAAAATTATATATATATATATATATATATATATATATATATATAGAGAGAGAGAGAGAGAGAGAGAGAGAGAGAGAGAGAATTTTGAATAGAAGGTTGTAAACACACGTGATAATTTGAAATGAGTGGGCGTGATAAACAAGTATGATTTTTAAAATGTTGATATATACAAAAAGAGAGGATAGCAAAAATATTTATGTATAACAAATTATGTACAGGCGCCATATCTGCCTCTTCGGATGGGAGCAGAAGAAAAACTTTTTTATAGTAAAATAAGAAAAGCACATCAGGTTTTTGAAATATGGTAAAACCAGTATACTTCTAAAAAAGAGAAAAAAAAAAAAAAAAAAAGAAAAAAAAAAGTGTATTGAATTAATAAGCAAATAAATATAAACATAAAAATCATACTGGATAAAAATAACTTCTTAAAAGACATGCTAGCTCGCCACATACCCATCCAGATTTTAAAGGCAAAAAAGGCATACTTTTATTAACACGCTTTTATTAGCTTCACCTG
Source organism: Salticus scenicus (assembly GCA_963930645.1). Lineage (NCBI taxonomy): Eukaryota > Metazoa > Arthropoda > Arachnida > Araneae > Salticidae > Salticus > Salticus scenicus. The sequence continues at coordinate 285,991,965 of OZ005653.1, read as the reverse complement.
TATGTATGTTTGTATGTTTGTAACCACTCTGGGAGCAAATAAAAAATCTATATTGTAAAAGAAAGACTTTCCCTACGCGAACGTCGTGGCGTCGAAGTATAGCTACGAACCTAAAGGTCTAGCGTTCGATCCCAGTCAAGGGAGATTTTTAAAAAATGGTTTTTGTTTAATTCTAAATTATTTTAATTAAAGATTTAAATGTATGTAAATATTATGGTGTGTCACTCACACGATTTTCTCTTACCCTGCATTTTAATACTAAGATAGATATTTTGTGCTTTTTAGTTCACATTTCTATAAAAGCGTGTTCTTTAATTTTTTAAAACTATAATATTATTATTAAATCTAGACTTGAAAGTATCAAGCAAACGTGGAAGTTTAGAGCAGACAAAAGGCAGATAGAATCAGCGACCTATAAACTGTGTAAGGTCGGTGTGTAGTGGAGTTCTTTCCGACGTCTGGCTATGCTAAAATTTAGGGCTTAGCGCCTTGATTGAGTTATTGTTTGATAGTTCAGATCTAGTGATGTTGGAGTTAGTTTCATGTGTGTTGAAGTGCGGTGGTGTTGGATATAGTGTATGGGAAAGTTATCCAGCCGGGAAGCCGCTGGTTTATTTGGAGTTCCCTTCAACATAGCGCTGCAGCAAAGAAAGCAAGTTGCTAAGCGCAAGTGAAAACGGAGAGCTTTTAGAGTTTGTTAAATGAAGTGAGTGAAGTTGATGAAGTTTAAATATAAATATGAGTGTAGTGTGGTGAAATATGCGAAGTGTACTGAAGTAAGAGAAGTGCGGTGTAGAGGTGAAGTAGGATAGAATTGTTCTTATGGTGAGCATTGGTGATTAAGTTTCTGATTTCGGTAAATGCTGTGGTGATTTTGAAGGCGTTGAGTTATAGTGTAGAGCTAGGTCGATACAGGGAATCCTTCCACTTTATAGTCCATTTCCTCATCAGAGGCACTTCAAGGCCACGGAATTCAGAGAGGGAGATCACCTGAATGAGATCACGTGCCCAATTCCATCCAATGAGATATCGTTGTTACTTCAGTAACCAAGCAACGGACGGGAAAAGTGGGCCTTGAAGCGACTGCGTAAAGGAAATAGAGTATAGCCTAAGTTGGAGAAGTGTCGTGAATCACTGAGAGCAGTCACCGTTTTACTACGGTAGCTTTATTGGTGAAATCAAGTTTGCATTTATTTAAATTATTTATTGAAGTTATCTTTCTAAAGTCATTTAAGATTTTTATGTTGAGTTTAGCCCAAACATCCTCCTTGAACTTAAGCTCTAAAAAAATTTTTTTTTGTATTTAACTTTGAGTCTTGCGCAATTCTTATTTACTACTTAAGATACTTAAGTTAATCTTTGAGGAATGATGACCACCAATTCCTCACAACTGGCATTGAATTTTCTACTCATACATACTACTCATCATTTTTTACTCATACTCCATTCTATCCGAATCACTCGATTACTCGTAGCTGCATATCTGAGAAGAAGCGTTTCACATATAGGACTTGAGCCTGGAATCTTCATCAGCGAGTACCACAAGTTACGAAGTACCATGAAGTGACGTAATAAACTACTAAAATTACCTCATTTGTAGACTTTTGTTAAGAATAGTGGTGTAAAACTTTATAAAATTTAAGGGATACTTTTTGTTATAAAAAAATATATATATATTTGAAAAATAAATAATTGTTTGCTATAATTGGAATAGGTATTACAGATTTTATAAAATATATTTAATTGACCAGTTAAAATACTGATACAATTTTTGTAAGCAAATTGCTATACCAGTGAGGGGTGCTGCAATTAGTTAAAGAGGAATTTGCATTTTTAACATAAACATCCTGATTTAGTAATTTATTCTCAACTGAAAAACAAATATTGAAAAAAATATCACATTCATTTTTTATCATGGCTTTTATTTAAATTTAATGAGGTAGGATATACATTTTTAAATTCATTTGTTAAATCAAAATTTAAAACTAAAATATTATCTATATATTTAAAAATGTAATTTTGTTGTTGTTGTTGTTGTTGAAATTAAGAATGTAGGTATATTCACAAAAAAAAAAAAAATAATAATAATAATAATAAATAAAAATAAATTAGCAGCTTTTCTGGAATAGTCTATTCAGATACTATGTATTTGTTTATAAATATTATTATAAAATGTTATGCAATTATCGTTAAAACAAAAACGACAAAGTTTAAATATATATATATATATATATATATATATATATATATATATATATATATATATATATATTTGTAACCCAATGACAATATCAAATGATATTGTCAATTTGTATTGACATTATGTTGATATTGTAAACGAGTATGCTAGTTTCGCCTTATTTTGAAACCTTTTAGACTTTTACTTTTTTTTTTTTATAACTATAAAAAAGTTTTTTCTTTTTCTCCCGCCCACTGAAGAGGAAGCGTTTGCACATAAAGTGTTGTTTATAAATGTTTTTTTTTCTTCTTTTAATACAAATTTATTTATTTTTTATGTGTTAACATTTTGTTTTTAACTCCTATTCATTTCAAATTATCACGCCTATTTATTGCCTTCTATTAAAAATAATATATATATATATATACATATATCAGGGATGGAACACGGGCGCAGAATTCATACCGGAATGTGTTTAAGAAATTTCTCTACCTATAATATCGTCGATTTAAGAGGTAGAAAATTTTCTTACATTGATAGTGGTATGAATTCTGCGCCCATGTTCCATCCCTGATATATATATATATATATATATGTATACAGAGGCTGTTCGCTTATTTTTTAGACGATTTTATTTCGTCGTAAGAAAAGACGTCTGCATGGAAAATTTTATTTTCACAACAGTTGCATTTTTGGAAGTTTTATTTATCGTCTGATATTTAGAATTTTTGTTTACATGCAAAATGGCGCTTTTAAAAAGGCAATGGATGGAAGGATATGTTTCCGCTCTTTCCGAATACAACACGCTGCAGAACTCTTTATGGAAAACATTTATCAGGAGAAAAATAGAAAAATGTCGTAGCAATAGATGAAGCTTGGGTCTATTTAAGTGATTGCAACAAAAAAAAAAAAAGATCAATTTAATATCATGAAAGAGGAGAAAAAATTTTTACTACATGGTTCAAAGAATCAAAAGAAAGTTTTTCTAAAGAATTTATGATTGTCTGGAGTTTTTCATACAAAGGGAAGATAAAGGTAAAAAATGTTGACAAAAATGTCAAAATCAACTCTAAATACTATCAAGAACATATTTTAACTCCAAGTTTTATATATGAAATTACATAATCTTTATCCACAACGCCATCAATCCGTTGAACTGCATCAAGACAAAGCAAGCAGCCACACATCACAATCCACATCTGCTTTTCTAGAAAAAATGGAACAAGAAAAGAGAATTAAAACCATGCCCTTCACTGATATTCCTGTTAAGTCTCCGGATGTATCAATAATGGATTTTTATGCTTTTGGACTCTTAAAATCTGACTTATCTAAACGCCAGCCCACAACGCTTTGTGGGCTTTGGAAAGCCGTTGAAGAGGAATGGAACAAAATACATCTTCCGATATTACAAAAAGCATTATTATCATGGAAAATACTATGTAGAATGATAGTTAAGAACAAGGGCTATTAAACTGAAAATTTAAAGCACGAAATATGAGTGCAATTTTTTCGGTATACTCCATCAAAATTGTCTAAAAAATGTGCGAACACCCTCTGTATATATACTTGTAATAATTCAACATTACAATGACAAAACAGCAGAAAAAAAGAAAGTAATTGGATGTGCAATGAACCACACACATGCTTAAACATACCTACGTATACTAATATATATATATATATATATATATATATATATATATAAACAAAATTTTCGCAGTTTTAAAAATTATAAAATTTCCGTAGGAAAGTTACAGAAAATTTTCTATTCTTCAAAGGGATTTTATTTATTTATTTATTTATTTTAACAAAGCGGTTGTATCACTTTGATGTAGATGTTATTAAACTTGGTTGATTTGTTGTCAAATTTAGTGTTAAATTTACGGAAAAGCTTTTATGAAATTTCTCAAAAAACTATAAAGTCTGTAATTGTAAAAATGCCACGATCAATTAACTTCGTAATTTAAAATGCATAAGAAAAAAGATTTCTTTAACTAAATGTAATTTCTTTCTTTTAAATCTTTTCCTGTTAAACGTGCATTAAATGTAAGAACAATTGTTCGGTATGATTTTTTTTTTACATTTTTACATTTTTTCATATTTATAAGAAAGTATTATGAGATTTTTAAATTATGGTTTATAGAGTTTAAGAGGTACTGAATGTTTTGGACATTTTTCAAATTACACTGAGAAAAAATTCTATAACTGACATCTAGAATCTAAACTATGGCTCTAGAAACTATGGCTCTATCATGTCATCCTAATAAATTCTCGTCCCCTTTGAAAGCGAGTTCTAGAAATCCGTATTAGAATTCTAGAGCGTTTGCCTATATTATCGAGGTCAAATTTATTTAAAAATCTCTGCAAATAAATGAGAAAACAAGAGACGGGCTTTAGATCTTGGTTTATGACTCAATTCTAGAAAATGAAGCGAGAATATTTCGCAATACAAAGGATTCAGAGTATTCAGAATATTGTTTCACTATCTAGAAATGTATAGATTAGAAATTCTCGATCATTACGTCTATTCAGCTTATGAACGTGCCTTATTCTTATAGCTTGGAAATTTATATTTTTAGTTTAAGGATTTAGAAAATAACTACTTATTCGTTCTAGACGAAGGCGGTATATATATATTTTTTTTTCTCAGTGTATGTTTGTGTATGAGACAAAATTTTTTTGTCAAATCTACAACGTAAATTCTTGTAAATAATTTCATGGAATTTGATTTTGCAACTTATGATAAATTAGCATCTATCAGTTGTTGGTGCATATTATTGCCTATCTTAAACTGCTGTCCCGTTCAAATTTAAATCGCGAACATCTATGAAACGGTTGATTGAACTATATATTTACGATAAATTGATACAGAGCGTCTGGTTTTGTTCGTCTAAATAAATAATTAAATAAGAAAAAAATAAATTATAAGCGTCAATCTCACACTTAGATATTTCTGCTTCCAGATATATTTTCTAACAATAATCGCTATCATACAATTTTATCAAATAAATAAAAAAATAAATAAATGAATGAATAAAATAAATAAATAAATATAAATGAATAAAATAAAATAAAATAAAATAAAATAAAATAAATAAATATAAATAAATAAATAAATATATAAATAAATTAACTATTCTATTTAAAACATTTTGGAGATTTGGAAAAAAAAAAAAAAAGAAAGAAAAAGAGAGAAAAAAAAGAGAGAAAAAAAAAGAGAGATCTGTATTGCAGTGGTGATTATCCCGATGTGTGCCCGCTTTACGAGCATTAAAACTATGAATGAAAGTCTGTCCATGGTAGAATTTAATTTAGTACAACAAGACTCCTTATATTCGTATTTTAACACACTTTCGAATATCATAGGTGCCAAGTCTTCCATTTTTCAAGGGAGACTTCAAACCGGAAAATTTTTATAGCTGTTTTCATTAACATTAATCCTCGAAAATATACACAACATATTCCATTTAAAAGTACTGGTGTCAATATTGAATTAAAAGTTTAAAATGTTGGCAGCTATGAAATATATATATAAATATAATTATTTACACAACTTACATATTGTTTAATAATACAACTACGAACCCGAAGTTTGTGAGTTCGATCCTCACCGATGGATATATATATATATATGTATGTATATATATATATATATATATATATATATGTATATATATATATATATATATATAAATTTTTACGGATTTCGCAAAGTATTTTAAGATAGAGTAAGAAATTAATTGGTAAAATCGGGTATTGGCAGTCATTTTCGAAGTGGAACACTATAAATTGGTAACGACGCAAAATGCGAGATTGAAAGAAATAGTCCTGTCGTACTAATAATACGTTTTTGTCTTAATTAGGAGATGTAATAAAGAAAAATGAAGTAGACATGTAAGTAAGTGACATAACGTAACCGTCTTGTCTGTAAGTAATTCAAGTAAGCAAAAGTAATATTTTTTAATGCAAGTTGAACAGATTTGTATTGTTTAAATGAAAATGCATTAAAAAGTATATAGTTCTCAGAAATGTTCTTAACAAATTTTACCATTTAAAAATATATTTTTAATAATAATAATTTTATTTTATTTTACAATATGTTCATTTTTCTTCTAACTTATGGACGTTGTTGAATAATATTGGAGAAAAAAAAACTTTTATATAAATTGTTTTATATAAATTGTTTTGTATATATAAACAGTTTTTTTTTTTTTTTTTCAAAGAGAATTAATATCTCTATATAATAAATAAACAAGGTCAAATATTTTCGAGATTTTCATTTATTAGTGCATAAATTAATTGCGATAAAAAGTAAAAAAACATGTTTAAGTAATTAAACAACTTAATTTTTTCTCTATTCTTAAGTTATTTATAAACAATTTAAATTTTTGTGAAATTTGATATTTTTTTTTTTTTTTTTTTTTTTTTTTTTACATATTGAAATGGTATCTGTTATATTTAAAAGGAATTTTGGGTATATTTAAAATCTGCCCGAAGTATTGAAATAGTATCTATATACATTGAATAAAAAAGGAACTAAGTTTATTCTATCAACGATAAATTTTGACATTTTACGATATTTGCTTGATGTTTTCATATAAGCAGTTCACAATATTTAGCTATCAAATTACGCTAGAAAATTATAGTTAACACTTTCGCATGCGTTGGTAAAAATTATTCTTTAAAAATGGTCATGTTTCATCAGATAATTTACAATTAATTATTCTGACTGCAATATATTGTGTCTAATATTGTATATAAAATTTCTTATAAATGAGAATTTTTAATTTTTTAATTTTTTAATTTTAAAGAAGTATTTATATTTCCATAAATATTTCCATGCTATTCTGACAGAAATGATTACATATTTTTTTATAAACCTCATTCTCATCTGTTATTGCTACAACGTGTTTAACTGACAGTTAAATATATTAACTTAAACAATTATTCTCAAAGTTTTAAATTTAAAGCCTATCTTCATTTATTGACGTTTAGAGTTCTAGCGAGAAAATTTCGAGGTTTAATCTTTTACTGGTCCCCTTTTCCTTTTCATGACACAACTTTTACTGACAAATATAATGTATAACATGTTTTTCACTTGACCAAAGTTTCAAGATTATTCCTAAAGAATATTTCACGATATTTGACAAAAGGTCTGATTGCGAACATGTCGTAATACTTATTGATAGATAGCGCATATATGTATAGATACACTCTATAACAAAACAATCAACGCACCAAGAAGAAGTGGGGACAAAAATTGGTAGATGGGGTGGAATGGGTGGTCCGAATAAGACAAAAAATGGTAGATGTGGTGTACATGTGGAGAAAAATAATTGATTACAGTTTCGGAAAATTTGAATGATTTAATCAAGAGAAAGGGCCTCACAAAGTGAACAAGTCAATAACGCGTTGGTTCACTTCTGGTCCTTATGTACGCAGTTATTCGGCTTGGTATTAATTGATACAGTTGACAGATGTGCTCCTGTGAAGTATCGTGCCAATTTCCTTCCAATTGTTACGTTAGATTGGTAAAATCCCGAGCTGCTTGTAGGACACTTTTATGATGCTCCAAACGTCCTCATTAGAAGAGATATACGGGGACAGAGCTCAAGCCCACTGAGCCGTCTATTAAGGGTATTTGAAGTCACTGAAGTACCAGTTGCACGTAGGATCGACGATAATGATAAATTGGTGATTGATTCTATGAAAACCTGGATGTATGTTAATTTGTGTCCAGTTTGCATTACTCCTTCTTGGTGTGTCACATTTTTTGTTATAGAGTATATATGTGTGTGTGTGTGTGTGTGTGTACACATATTATGAAGCTTTTTCAAACACTGTACAAGTTAAAAATCAAGTATCATATGCAGAACAAGAAAAACATGTATACCTATATATGTATATATATATATATATATATATATATATATATATATATATATATATATATAATACAGGCATTGCAGTTACTATCGTGAATTTTTGGAATTTCCGAGTATAAAAAAATTTCTTCTACCAACGAATCTCTACACTCTTTTACTGTCTATTTTTAAGTACATTATCAGGACAAAATAAAAATTATAATTCAAAATTATATTCAGGAAAATATTTCCCTGTTTTTCATTACAGCTATAAATATTTGACTAAAACATCGATGACAAAAATTCATGGTAGCCTTACTAATCTATGCCTCAAGAATTTATCTGAAAAACAGACAAAACAATTTCTTCGTATATATCCTGTTTCAAAGTTTAATTTTTAAAATTGAATTGGGAAGATAAATTCATCTCCAGTCATTTTCAATTGCGTGAGCATCAATTTCTAGCTATGTTCTTTCACGTATATCTGATATCTTTATTTCGAAAAGATAGTTTTCAGAAATTGGATTCTAGTGCTCAAGGGGAATAATACTTATAATTAGATTATTTCGTTACGGTTCAAACAGTCTGAAGTGAATGAGAGATTTTCATTTTTGGAAAAGAAACTTAAGAATTGTTTTTAAAGAAATATAAAGCAGTCTTAAAGCTCAAAGTAACATATGAAACATGCGAATTAAAGTTAAATAAGAAATAAAACTGTTATGTGTTAAATTATAGGTAACGCAATTTCGTATTTTGTAATAAAATTAATGACGCTAGAAAAAATTCTAAGGATTTTATAAGCAAATAGATATAATGTAATTTATAACACGGGAAAATAGTTATATAACTATTTAATTTTTAGCTAATGCAATGCTTTATATTTTGCTGTTTTTCTTATACACGGAGAAAAATTTCTGTAACTGACATCTAGAATCTAAATGTAAAAAAATAGTTCCATGTCATCCTTATAAATTCTAGTCCCCTTGGAAAGTGAGTTCTAGAAGCCTCTATTAGAATTCTAGACCGTTTGCCTGTGCTATCGAGGGCAAAGTTATTTAAAAATCTCTGCAAATAAATGATACTACAAGAGACGGGTTTCCTCAACTATAACCTTGGTTTATTACTAAATTCTAGAAAATCAAGCGAGAATTTCTTGCAAAACAAATGATTCAGAATATTTAGAGTATTCAGAATATTGTTTCAAGATATAGAAATGTGTACACTAGAAATTCTCGATAATTTCGTCTATACAGTTTAATGGCGTGCCTTATGCCCATAGCTCGGAAATCTATATTTCTAGTTAAGGGATTTAAAAATGGCCACTCATTCATTCTAAAAGAAGGCGGTATACATATATATATATATTCTCAGTATAGTTGTTTTACTTTTAACTAACACAATATGTTAAGATTATATTTCTAAAAAAACGTTTAAATGAAATAGATCAAATACAGATGCGAAAACATTTTCATGCATATAAAATGTAAATAGCAATAAATCTAACTTTTTCAGTTTCTGTTTCCAATTTTTCTTTTTTTAAATAAATGCAGATTTAGATTTCGTTTATACGTTTATTTTTTTTTTTAAATAATTTTCTTAAAATGAAAATAATGTTTTAAAGACCTAAAAGCTGTAAATTCTAAGTTAAAATATGTAAATTTATCGTTCATAGCAGGAAAAATAATAAGTATAATATGATAACTTAGCATTATCATGCTAAGCCAGCCTGCTAGTCATACTGATAAAAATTTCAACAGAAAACACTGTGTAATCTATTATCTTAAGTCTTACATAAAATTACAGAGAAAAATAAACATAGATGTTAAAAAACTTATTTTATACATTCATTTTAGTAACTAATATTAATTAAATTAATTATTGTTGAGAATATATTTAGGACTTTGAACGTTTTTACTAAAGAAAAAATAGTCATTTTTAATTTTAATTAAATAATAAAATAATAAAATTAGTTAAAAATACAGAATAAAGATTGAGAATCTCGATTGTTCACTTTTTACTAAGAATTACTGTAAATTTACAGAGACTCTGGATAAATATTTACATTAAATTTACAGAATTTTTTAACAGTTCAGTCACAAAGCATATGCATTCTAACTAAGAATTTTCGGGTTCAAATCTCGTCAGATCATAGTGTTTTCATAGTTTTTTTTTCTTTTTTTTAATGCACAAAATATTTTTTATATAAATAATTCGTCCTTGAAATTAACATGCTTATTTTTTAAACATTTTATTTCATTTGACGAAAGAAATAACTTTTTCTGTTACTACATTTAATTAATAATGAGCATATTATCATAAGAAATGATAAATATATCATTGTATTAAGAAAAAAAAATACCTTTCAAGTTGATATAAATAGTAATATAAATCTAATTTCTAATTAATTGTAAAAATTAGAAGTAAAAAAAAAAAGAAAACAAGCATTTTATTTTTATTTTTATTTTATTTATTTATTTATTTATTTCAATTGAAAAAAAAAAATTCTTTTTTTAACTTTTTTTTTTTTTTTACTTTTTTACTTTTTTTTTTGTGTGTGTGTGAAATGAAATTAATCATTTGAAGGAAGAAAATAATAATCATTTTTTTTTTTTTTTTTTTAAATTAAACTCATTAGCAAAATATCACAAGATATAAAAATTAGAAAAAAAAAAATATTGGCAAAGAATTAAATTACATTTAAATTTACAAATTGAGTTTCAAATTAATAATTACTGTAGAAAAAATATCGAAATATTTTTTATTTCCTTTAATTTTATTTCTTTTAATTTTCTTTTAATTCCAATGGGGAAAACAGCATTATTTTCTTTAATTATTAAAATTAAATATTCAGACTTTCGTTGTTAGTAATAAAACAAAAAGTAGGAGAATTATTTTATGTTTTTATTTATTTATTTATTTATTTATTTATTTTTGAAAAATAAAATAACTACGCCTGGTTGATATTGAATCTGGAAACTGTAACAGAAATCATTTACTTTACAAATGAATTACAGTAAAACTCCTTTTATCCATCTCTTATTTATACTTTTTTTTTTTTACATTTATACGTCGTTTTAGTAGAGTTCCGACTCATTCCTATTTATGTAAATGCAAAATTATTGTTTTTTGTTCTAAATAAAGTCTATTAACTTTGATACACATAGCAGAGCTTTGGAATTATTTACAATTTATGAAGTAATTTGAGACAACTTGCCTGATGATAACTCAAGCAATGATAATGTAGAATATGAAATTATTTCACCTTGCTGTATAAAAGCGGAATAGACTGGGTTGAAAAACTTCGAATTTGTTTTGCTTGTCCATATACACAAGTGAAAAATATTTTAAAAACTCAATTCAATTCACAATGTAGTTCTTAATTTACTCACAGAATATCAGGTGAGTATTAAAGATTTCTTTATGTAATTATGAAAATACTTAACTCTATGGTCATAAATTGTATAATATTTATTATTAAAGACTTTAAAGATACTTAATATATATAATTAATACTCGCTACTTTTTCTTATTAATTATTATCTTTAAATATAAAATCTACTATAAAATAACGCATTAGTTACTATCTTAAAAAAATATATATATTAATTAGTACTTCGCATAAATTTTGCGTCAGTACCATTAAATTTGTAGTAATAAAACATTTATTCACTTTTTAATTTTATTTCTATTATACGTCTTTTCATTTATACGTTATATTTTTAAGTCAGCCCCTTGAAAGACGTATAAACGGTGTTTTACTGTACATGCTATCGCAAAAAGGTGAAGCCAAATTATCATAATTATATCGTAATTAATATATTAATATTAATATCTTTACTTTAGGAATGGTGAATACGTCCACTGTAATTTAAAATTTACATCTCTTAAAACTTTAAAACTGATTGCTTTCTTTATTTTTTAATGGATTATTCTTTATTTTTTAATGTTCTTTGCTTAATGTTAGTTTTTATCCATTTTAAGATAAAAGCAAAAACTTTCTTTACTTGTGAACTTTCTAAGCAATTTTTTTCAAAGTAAGAAATAAATGTGTATAGTGCTCACACAAAGAATGAATAATTTTGAAACTTCTTTACAGAAAATTTAATTATAGTTGACAACTTTAGCATTTTTTATCTACCGGAAATTTTTAATAGTACTTATATAATAATAATAGTAATTATTAGTAATAGTAATTGTAATAGTAATTATAATAGTAATAATAATAGTATAATAATAGTATTAATAATAGTAATTAATAGTAATAGTAATTATAATAGTAATAGTAATTATTTATTAGTAATTATAAGTTTTAATAGTAATTCCAATTCTGTAACCTTATAAATTATAAATCTATAATATTAATAATATCATATCATATTATAATAGAATTTATATCATATTATAAATTTAAAAATATTGCAGTTATGAAGGAGAAAAAAGCTTACAGTACAGCATTAGATATAATAACTGGGAACTTATAAATGAGTAAAAAATTATTATTTTAAGTATTTATTTCTTTAATAACAATGGAAAAAGGAAAATATTTGAAAAGTTCTTTGAAAAAATTTTTATAGGAATTTTAGAAGCCATATATAATGATATTAAATATTTTAACTCAAATCACATAATTTTCATAAAATCTTTTCAAAATTTGATAATAATAATTAGTTTATTTTTTATTAAATTGTATAACTAAATTCGTTTTCATTCGAATAATTTCTTTAAATTTTGTATTAATTAATTATAAATAGCTATATTGTTTCTATAATATTTTTAATTAATTAAAATTGGTTACGTTTGAACAGAATGTAATTTATTAGGGGGACCGGAAACTAATGTCGTTTTGAACTAAAATACTGACATCGGAAATTTATCCTGGATAAAATTTAAGATATTCTTAGGTAACTTATAAGATGGTTATTTGTAAAGTACCATGTAAACACTGCACTGTAAAAAAATAACTATTACCAGCTGCAAGAAACTCTCTGTAATTGGAGAAAATAATTATTTTCTCCAATCACAGAGAGTTTTTTGCAGCTGGTAATAGTTATTTTTTTACAGTGTGTTAAACAAAAATTTCCGGTTTCATTTTATTAATTCAAAACGACATTATTTTCTGGTCCCCCTAATATTTAAAGATTTATTAATAACAAAATTATTTAACCATTAAAATAATAAAATATGTGAAATTAAATTTTACATTAAATGTGAAATTAAAGTTTAGCCTATGATAGATTAAAATTCTCCCAAATTCCTGCACAATCATTTTCTTTCCATTTCGAATAATTCTTTGTTAATTAAAGTCGCTTTAAAAGGAATATTTTGCACAATTTTTAATGATTAAATGAACGTACTCACATAAATTGAAATTAGTATTACTTCCTTTATAAAATTTGGAATTTTAACTCATCAAAATAAATTTTTAGGATTTCAAATAAATATTTCGTCGTAAAATTCACTTTATTTTAATCTTTTGTTCTTGAACATTTTTGTCAGAAATCACTTTTAATGAACTTGGGAAAATTCTTCTCATAAATTCCTTTTAACTGTGAACATTAAGTGGAGAGTTTGATGTGAAGAAAATGTATTTTTAATTTAATAAAGATATAATAAAACAATAATTCGACGTAAACATAAAAGTAGCCGAACAGATTATATTTTTAAGATTTAGAAATATATAGTTTAGAAACTTATTATTTATTTATAAAGGTAAGGATAATATATTTTGCAAATTTTTTTTTTTTTTTTTTTTTTTTAAGTGAATACAACGTTTAAACATATCATAATAGCTTAAATCAAAGAAAGCGACATTATTTTTGAAATATATGTCGTTTAATTTTATAAAATAAATATAAAATGAAATAAAATATATAATGCTAAGAAGTGATATATAACACGAAAATGGTGAAGATCATTTCTAAATACAAATAATTTATGATCATATGCCACATAATATTAGGTTACGTCGTGTCAGAAGCACTTTTATTTTTTCAATATTTGTGGATTTTTGTCACTTTTATGTTTTCTTCTTTTTTACTTTACTTTTATAAGTGATTTTGGATTTTATTATTATTATTATTATTGTTGTTGTTATTATTGAACGTATAAGAAACAGAGAGCAATAAATTGTGCAGGAGTAACAAAGACGTTTCGCGAAGACTGTCAACATTCAACAAGCGAATTCCATCTAGTGAACAATTCAAGAAACTTAGCGAAATAATTTACTTAATGATAATTTTTATAAATTTTAGATTTTTAGTAGCCCTACACAAAGGAAGTTTCTCACAAATAGTTACATAAACATCTTCTCTCTATTAGAGTCTTAGAATGTCCTGAGCATAGCCTCCTAAACTAGATGCCTGTCGCGTGGCTCGAAACTTGGCAACAGTTGAAGCGGTAGACAGCGCCACCTGGTCCAGAATGCTCGACTTTTTTTTATTTAACTGTCACCAATAATTTTAAGAAGTGATATATTATATATATATTCGGTGTTTCTTCGGTTTAATTATACTTTTATGTATATAAAATTCCACTTTTAAAAATTTTGGTGGCTGTTGAATAGACAAATTGCGCAGTCTGTACAGATAGCGCTGTCTACCGCTTCAACTGTTCCCAAGTTTCCGAGCCACGCGACAGGCATCTAGTTTAGGAGGCTATGGTCCTGAGTATGCTTCACGGTATCTTAAAGAAGCCTTAAAAAGAAGCTAATTTGTATGGGCACGATCGGCCCGAATATCAGAAATATATAGAGAAAATTATGTTTCCGTAGATGCCAATTCTCATTTTATGGGAGACTATATGGAACAGAAACATTAAAATGGTAGAGTAGAAGAAAAGTTAAAACGATAATCTTCTGGCTTTACTTTAGAAGAGCTAAGATAATTCTTTTTATTATACATAGCACACTTGGCGAAGGGTTTTAATATTTTAGTCAGTAATTTGAAACGTTCTTCTCTCATTCTTTTTAGAGGATGCAAAAGCTTCCTAATTACTCATTGATGAGTACAACTCAATGGGTTCTCGTATGCTCCCGAGAAAGAGCGATAGAAAAACCATCTAAATTGATCTTGCTCAATACTCCAGCACTGTATTATCACTATAATCTCCTGAGTAAATCTGTAGTAAAGCCAACAGCCCTAAGTTCACAGATTCTAGGTAAAGGCTCACCTTTGCTTACATCACTGAGATTGTGGACATATCCTAAAACGTTGTATACGCTGCAGCCTCACAATGCTGTCGGGTCGTGAATGCTCTGCCAGCTTGCATATACCAGTGCTCACGCATTCCCACAGTCGAAAGATCATAGAGGGCCCGCTGTTCACGCCTATCTCAATCTCCGTTCCTATCATTTTTCAAGACGCTATGAATCTATACCTTATACAATGCGTCTCGAGTAAGAACGATAAGATAATATCGACACTTAATGGAAACAAAGAGTGCTCCTAATTGTAAGTAGTTTAACTCCTAGTTTCGAAATCCATGTTATATTCCAACTCTGGCACTTTGACAACCATGCATTTCATGGAATGCCGGTTCGCCAATAATCACAAGGAACCCTGCTTCCTTGAGAAATGGACACTGGCCTCAATTTTCCCTGATCTTTTAAAAGAAATCAAAATTTTTGGCAGCTTACGATCTATTATATACAATCGTAGACTACAGAAAGCGCAGTACATTTTACCCGAAGTGATGCACCGCTGTTCTAATAGCTTGTTCTTGTTTAAGATGACAAAATGAGAACTGCCATAGTAGTTCCTAACTTCAGCAGGAAAAAAATAGGTTAAGGGATAAAGTGAGAATATTATAAAGTGGATAAAGTTGGGAAATTTCAAAATGTATTCAAATTTTACACATTAAACAATCGATTCAAGAGCTGTAGCTTTCTTCTTTCGACGCCACTTCTAAAGAGATGAGAGTTGTCAAACTCTAATTCTTCCGACATACTGGTGCCACCACCATGCAAATTCAATGTCTAGGATTGAAGAATGTAAAATGCATCTTCGAAAAAACGTTTTACAAAATTTGTCAAGATAACATTTTAAAACTTTTGACGTGTATAACACTGAAAAATCTGGGAAAAGTAAATTTCTTTTATGGTTAAACAAAAAGCTCTGGTGTATTGTGTTAATGTCTGTCTTACAAATACAAATGGATTTTTTTCGAAAACAAGCTGTGATGGTGGTTACTTAGTGCGCTTGTTCCGTCAAGACCTGATTAATGAAAAAAACTTTTTTGAAGTCAGCTAATACTTATCTTCAAAAAATCTTATATGTAGATCCAACTTCTTTAAAACTGTCTTTGGTGGTGGCCTCCACATACTAGATTTTTTAAACAAAAGATAATTAAATAAATTCTTTCCTAAACGGAAGTTAATTTAGCCCAATATTTTACTTATACTTAAGATATTCTTAAATTTATATATTCTGTAATAGGCTACATTTTATTATACAAAATTCAATAAAATTCACCACTAAAAGTAAAGATTTTTTCTTTCCAAGAAGCAAATCTCTGATCTTACAAATGATTAGAATCATAATTTTTAGATTAGAAAAATCACCTTTCCGAAATAATTTATTTGTTAAAAAAATTACTACTTCAAAATATGCAGTATTTTCCAAATATATATATGAAAAAATCATCATAAAAAATAATTTATAAAAGTTTATCTTCCATTGTCGGGAATCTCCCGTTCATTCTTCTGCTTTCAGAACAAATGCCTTTCCAGACAGACGGGCGCCTCTTTTTCGCGAAAGGTGCTTTTTTAGAATCAGAAGCAGAACAGAAAAGACCTCGAACGGAGATGGGGCTACGTTAAGATCGTTGTGTTTACACAAGCCCCGGTCCTAAAACAGAACTATTAAATTTAACAGAACAATTAAGACTTTTAAAGAATTAGAATTAATATTTAAGAACTAATGACAATCTAAGAACGTTAATATTAAGATTTAATTTAATATTTAATTGTAAATACTGTAGATATTTTTTGTTCTGTTTTCGTTTTCATTTTAAGTGCATGCTAACAAAGCATTAAAATTCTGTTTTCATCTAAGAAGTGCTACATTCATCGAGTTTTGTTTCTTTAATGGATGATGGTTGCCCCATCCACACCCGGACTTTTGGATTAGAAGATTTCAGGTGAGACCCATCCATATCTTATTATTTTGAAGAATAAATATTTTATTAGAAAATTTAAGTAGTAACTGTAAGAAAAGAGTTAAGATTTGAAATATGCTGTATCGGGTCAGTAACAAGAATAAGTTTTAGATCAGAAATCTGGTACAGCCATATTTTTTGGCATCCCATACACGGGATGTGGGCAGCTATATCCATTATTTACAATTGAAAAGATAGATAATATTATAAAATTTTAAGTTTTGTATTTATTATGGCTAATTTGGTAATAGCTAAAAAAGAAAGAGCTGTCATATGAGACAGTATTAATAAATTTATAGAGAAATTAAAAACTTTATGTGATGATATAGATATAGATGCCTTAGATTTAGAAGAGACTATTGAATTATTAAATGAAACTACTATAGATTTAAAGAATAAAGATGCAGAGATTAAAAATTTAACTCAAGAAAATCAATTAGAAGCCGAATTAGAAACAGCAAATGAATTCCGAGAGAAAATAATTACTTGGCGATTTCGAGCCAACAGAAAATTAAAAGAGCTAAAGAAAAGTGAAACAAGTATTTCATCAACAGAAATTGAAAGAAGAAATACTTCAAAAGAAGCAATGCACGTCAAATTACCACAGCTAGATCCAGTTAAATTTAACGGGAATGCAGCCGAATGGCTGACTTTTTGGTCGTCATTCGAAACGGCTATTCATAATAATGAAAGTTTAGATCCTGTAGATAAATTTAATTATTTGAAATCATTTTTAGCACCTGACCCCTTAAAATGTATAGAAGGATTCTCTGTTACCGCAAGTAATTACATAAAAGTAGTAGATATTTTAAAAGAAAGATATGGCAAACAAGACCTCTTAGTGAATGTACATTTGAATAAATTATTAAATATTGCCCCACTAAAACATTCAAGTGATATTAAATCGCTCAGGAAAATTTACGATGAAATCCAAACTAACATTAGAAGTTTAGAATCATTAGATGTTTCTTTGGATAGCTACGGCAGTTTATTATCACCGATATTACTAAAAATATTACCGAAAGATTTAGCATTACAATTTAATATGGAATTTCACGGTGTTAATTATGGCGTGAAAGATATATTATCTTTCTTAAATAAACAACTTGTATCGCGCGAATGCTTAATAACTACCAGACAAGAGGATAGCGGCGCCAGTTATTTCTCCCCCCGAGCTCAAAGATTAGATAATCAAAATCGTAGAGATGTTTTTCCCCCCCGCGTTAATAAATTTGATACTCAGAACCGGAAATTGCCTACTGCTTGTGATTTATTAAATGAGAATAAAAGTGATAGGTGTAATTTTTGCTCAGAATCGCATTTAAGTAACAAATGTGTCAAAACTCGTAATTTACCATTTGATGAAAGAGTTAATCTATTGCGTAAGAAAGGATTGTGTTATTTATGCCTTCAACCTTCACATTTAGCTAGACACTGTGTATCAAAAACTTTATGCAAGTTATGTAATCGTAGACATTCAGACATAATGTGTAATGGAAATAAAGATTTGAAACAGGAAATAAGTAATTACGAAAGAAATGATCAATCTAAATTGGCGTTATCGAATCATAATTTACAAGCGAATGTTTATTTGCAGACATTAATAGTAGCAATTTCTAACAGAGATGATAGTAAATCATCATATATTCGGTTAATTATTGACTCCGGATCTCATAATAGTTACATCAGTAAGTTTGCAGCTGATAAATTAAAATTAAAAAGAATGAATAAAGAAACAATCAGACATGGTCTTTTTGGGGGCATGGAAATGTCAGCTGAACATAATCGATATGAATTTACGATCGAGAGTTTAGATAATAAGTTTAAGTGTAAAATACAAGCACTAGATCAAGAAAAAATATGCACAGGCGTGAATTTATATCGCGATGATAAATTAGTAAAACTCTTAGAAAAGGAAGGTGTATATTTATCAGATGTCCCTAGAAATAATAAATCCTGTTTATACCAGAAAAATCCAGACGAAGTACATATACTTTTGGGAGCTGATATGTCCGCTAAACTGTTCACAAATGACATAAAATATTTTCCAAAATTGGGATTAACTACATTTAGAACTAAATTGGGTTGGACCATTTTGGGCAAGACAGAGGGTCACAAAAGTGAGCAGGGCAATTCTTTGGCGGGTCTATCGTTGTCATTACACGTGTCAAACGCCAGTTTATCAGATTTATGGCGCCTTGATACTCTAGGAATTACTAATGAAGATAATAAATCGAAACAGGATTTAGAACAAGAAACTTAAGAATCATTTTCTAGAAACTGTTAAACGAGATAAAAGCGGTCGATATGAAGTCAATTTACCATGGACAGTTGACCATTCGATTTTATCAGATAATTACTCGTTGGCAGAAAAGTGCCTGTACAAGACGGAAAATAAATTAATCAAATCTGATAGGAAAAAGGAATATGGGGAAATTTTTGATTTCTGGGAAAACAATCAGATTATAGAAGAGGTATTGGACCAGAAAAGGGAAAAGGTACATTATTTAGCACACAGACCTGTGGTTAAGGAATCTAGTGAAACCACTAAAATTCGCCCAGTATTCAATGCCTCAGCACACACTAGAAACAGTCCCTCCCTTAATGATTGTTTAACAAAAGGACCAAATCTTGTAGAAATTATACCTAGCATTTTGAATAGATTTCGCAGATACAAGATAGGAATTCCGTCCGATATAGAGAAAGCATTCCTGCAAATTAAAATAACAGAGAAAGATCGCGACTTTTTGAGATTTTTTTGGTTTAATAGCGAAAATAAATTAAAAATTTATAGACATTGTCGCGTGGTTTTCGGCCTAACTTCAAGCCCTTTTTTGCTTATGGCAACATTAAATCACCTTTTAGAAAATGTTCCCGAACAATGGCGAGAGACAGCTAGGCTCTTAAGAGATTCCTTCTATTTAGATAATTCCCTCCTCAGCCTGAATTCAATTCAAGAAACAGAAAAATTCATATCAGAATCTCAAGGAATTTTGGCTTCGGCACATTTCAACTTGAGATGCTGGCGATCGAATTGGTCCCAGGCTATGATCGACAAAACTGAAGATGAACCGAGGTTTGCTCCCGTGTTAGGATTACTCTGGGATTTGAAAAATGACAGTTTAGTTTGTAAAATCGAAGAACCCCTAAAGATAAGTGAACCCCTTACAAAAAGAAAACTTTTATCAGTTACCCAAAGAATTTTTGATCCTGTGGGATTCACAGCACCTGCCAGTTTAGTTCCCAGACTAATCCTTCAAGAAACGTGGATTCAGAAGGTGAAGTGGGACGAAGAGCTCCCTGAAACTTTAAAACAACAATCTTCTAATTGGCTGAAAGGAATAAACTTTTTATCCCAAATTAAAATACCTCGGTGGCTTAACATTTGCCCAGAGAAAGAAAAGAAAACATCATTACATGTTTTTTCTGACGCAAGCAAGCGAGCATATGCCACTTGCGTATTCATAAGAGTAGAGACCTCAGAAGGAATCAGAATCCAGTTAATCAATGCTAAGAGTCGAGTTGCACCTATTAAGGAATTGACCATACCCCGCCTTGAACTGTTATCTTGTCTTATTGGCGCTAGGTTGGCCAAAAATGTGCAAAACGATTTGCATTTACATGTAAATACCATATTTTGGTCAGATTCAACCACTGCTTTAGGTTGGATTAGAAGAAAACAAGAATGGGGTACATTTGTACATAACCGAGTGTTAGAAATACGAAATCTGACTGAAGTTTGCAATTGGAGACACGTACCCGGAAATTTGAATCCTGCGGACCTCCCGTCTGGAGGATGTTCCTTTGAACAACTACAGAAATCGAGATGGTGGGAGGGTCCGAGTTGGCTTTATTTACATGAAAATGAATGGCCTCAAATAGAAGAAGACCCAAACGAAGAACTCATAAACAGCGAAAAAAAGAAGACAATCCTAAATCTTTTAGATAAAAAAGAAGATAATTTCAATCGATTTTATCAGTATTTTTCCTCTTACAAGAAAACAGTTAGAACCATTGCCTGGATATATAGATTTTATCATAATTCGAAGACTGCTGAGAAGATGTCCGAATTGGATATTTCAGTTGAAAAATTTTCAAAAGCAGAAAATGTACTTCTACGATTAGTACAACAAGAATCTTTTTCAAGAAGAACAGATCCAAAATTAAGAAATTTAAGGCCTGTCGAAGATAAAGCTGGTCTCTTAAGAGTAAAGACCAATATAATTCAAAGAAACGACAGTGAAAACTTCAGATATCCTGTGATCTTACCTTACAAGCATCCCGTCGTCCAAAGATTGATATTCGAGAAGCATTTAGAAAATCAGCACGCTGGAGTCAGCACCCTAATGACACTACTTAGAGAAAATTTTTGGATAATGAAGTCTAGAA
Organism: Salticus scenicus; assembly: GCA_963930645.1. Classification (NCBI taxonomy): domain Eukaryota; kingdom Metazoa; phylum Arthropoda; class Arachnida; order Araneae; family Salticidae; genus Salticus; species Salticus scenicus. The sequence goes on along the minus strand of OZ005653.1, from coordinate 285,970,380 downwards.
AATCCATTAGAAATTCAATAAGAAAATGTGTGATTTGCAGAAAACTTCAGACTTCCAAAATAGATGTTGAACCTGGAGTACCACCCGAAGACAGAGTACGAGAAGCAGCCATCTTTGAAGTGGTAGGCGTAGATCTAGCCGGTCCTCTACATCTTTCTGATGGATCAAAAGCGTGGATAGCCTTATTTACTTGCACTGTCTACCGAGCCATACATCTTGAAGCCATTACGTCTCTGTCTACAGAAAGTTTTATCCAGTCTCTGAGAAGGTTCATAGCAAGGCGAGGCAGACCCTACATCATCTATTCAGACAACGGGAAGAACTTCCTAGGAACCAGCAATGCTCTCTCGAGTGTAGATTGGGAAACCATCTGCAAGGTAGCTTCCACCCAGAAGATAAGATGGAAATTCAACCCTCCTGCAGCACCGTGGTGGGGAGGTTGGTGGGAGAGGCTTGTTGGAATGGTTAAAGGAATCCTGAAAAGAAACTTAGGTCGTGCATCTTTGAATTACGAAGAACTTAACACCATACTCTGTGACTGTGAACAAGTGATTAATTCACGGCCCCTAACCTATGTTTCCGAAGATAACACAGATCCCTTACCTTTAACTCCAATGATGTTCCTAAGAGAACTACCAACATCAGGAGTACCTGACCTAGATGCTTTAGATTCTAAAGATCTTAACCCCAGAGCCAGATATAGGCAAATAATCAGAGAAAACCTAAGAAACAGATTCAGAGCTGAATATTTACGACAATTACGTCAACATGCATCTAAGACCAAAAGATTCAAACAATTGAAAGTCGGCGATGTTGTCCTATTAGAAGATTTCAATAAGAAACGTGTTCACTGGCCTTTGGCAAGAGTGATAGAAATTTACCCAGGCAAAGATAATGTCATACGCCTAGCTAAGGTGAAGACCGAAAATGGATTTTTTCTGCGTCCATTGCAAAGATTGTTTCCTTTAGAAATTGACAGTACCGAACTTAGGAATCACCCCACTTTACATAAATCTGTTCAAGAAAATTTAAGTCCTTCGACTTCCGAAAACAAGAACCTCTCACAGAAACCGATACTCAACCCCAGAGAAAAAGAACCTGTGAAAGACCCTCCAGAACCTACCAGTTCCAGAACCAGTAAAAAGAAGTCCACAACAGATGATCCTACTTCCAGTCCCCCGGTGGTCTCCCGAACTGGCCGTGTGGTGAAACCCCCTCAACGACTTCAGCTTGGATTGTTGAGTTCCTCCGATTAGTCGCAACTCAAGGTGGGAGGATGTCGGGAATCTCCCGTTCATTCTTCTGCTTTCAGAACAAATGCCTTTCCAGACAGACGGGCGCCTCTTTTTCGCGAAAGGTGCTTTTTTAGAATCAGAAGCAGAACAGAAAAGACCTCGAACGGAGATGGGGCTACGTTAAGATCGTTGTGTTTACACAAGCCCCGGTGCTAAAACAGAACTATTAAATTTAACAGAACAATTAAGACTTTTAAAGAATTAGAATTAATATTTAAGAACTAATGACAATCTAAGAACGTTAATATTAAGATTTAATTTAATATTTAATTGTAAATACTGTAGATATTTTTTGTTCTGTTTTCGTTTTCATTTTAAGTGTATGCTAACAAAGCATTAAAATTCTGTTTTCATCTAAGAAGTGCTACATTCATCGAGTTTTGTTTCTTTAATGGATGATGGTTGCCCCATCCACACCCGGACTTTTGGATTAGAAGATTTCAGGTGAGACCCATCCATATCTTATTATTTTGAAGAATAAATATTTTATTAGAAAATTTAAGTAGTAACTGTAAGAAAAGAGTTAAGATTTGAAATATGCTGTATCGGGTCAGTAACAAGAATAAGTTTTAGATCAGAAATCTGGTACAGCCATATCCATAAATGGTAGTTTACTAGGGTTTTAAATCTGCTTTGCGATTTATACATAATGACTATTTCATGAGTATTACAACACTAAAAAATTTTCATTTTTCTTTTTCTTTTGGTTTTAAAATTTATAAGAAATCGTCTGCTAATACAAACGTTTTTGAAGCAATTATACTTTTGAACCGTACGTCATAAAAAGAAGTGAAAAAATTACATTTTGTTGAAAATGTAATAATACAAAGAAGTAAAAATCTCTAATCTCTTTGACATAAAGCAAAATTGTACATGACGAAAAAAGGAACATATCAGAAATATTTCTGTGGATCACGAAAGCTTCTGATAGTTAGTATTTTTTCACGAGTGCAGAAATGTTTTCTGTAGATAATATATATATATATAAAATAAATAATACTTGTTTTATTGTGAGATTTTTTTTTTTTTTTTTTTTTTTTTTTTTTTACAGTAGTAAATTTTAGATCTTACAAGAAAATCCTAAAATTAAACATGTATGATTTAAAGTAAACACTGATCTTTTTGAAAAATTAAAATATCAAAACATAAAGTAAGTTGAAAGTAAATATATAATTCTTCAGCATAAAAAATATCATAACTTTTATATTTTTATTCGTGATAATTCAGAAATAAATAAATAAATAAATGGAACTTTCGTTTATTTACATTTATTTATTTATTTATTTATTTATTTATTTATTATTATTATTTTATGTTTTTTATTTTTTTTTACATGAAAAGTGTAGTTTAAAAATTATTTTTATAGTTTCAGTATTATTACACAAAATATTTTCTGTTTATTTAGAATTATTGAAGTTTGCATGTTATATGGCCAGTTAATAGCTTTCCTTTATATTGTACAAAAATATTTTAACGTTGTTCTACTGTTACACTGACTAGTATTACTATCCAATAGAAGACAATTTGATTCACTCTTCCAACTAATAATTCAAAAGCACTATATTTTGTTCATCATAATAAAGTGTTTATATCAGTAAATCAATTGTCTTTCACAGATTTCAGTTTAATATCACATGCCTAGAGATTTTTATATCATACGGACATTGTTATAATATGATGAGGCTGTTATACGAGGTCTGTCCAATAAATATGCGAACTAAGGCCCTAAAAAGTTTATTTTGCAAAATTTAGTCTACATCGATTTTGTCCCCTTCAAAGTACTCTCCATTCGTTGCTATGCACTTATTCCATCTTCTTATCCACTGTTCAAATAAACCTTGGAGGTCCTCGGCAGTCAGCCACTTTAGTTTTCTCGTCGTTTCATGCTTTATTGTGTCCACATTTTCCGACTGATGTCCCCTCATGACATTTTTGCATTTTGGGAATAAAAAATAGTCGAATGGAGCGAATGGCGAATAAGTGGGATGATCAAGGATGGTGATTGAATTTTTTGCCAAAAACTGGCGAACACTCAATGCTGAATGCGTAGGTACATTGTCATGGTGAAGGATCCATCCATCGCCTTGAGTCAAATTTCGTCGCAGACGACGCACGCGATCTCTCAAACGCTTGAGAAGTGTAAGAAATATAATTTATTATTTTCGTCAATTTCCATTTTCGACACACAGTAAAAACAAGGAAAACAGAAACTAACACAACTGGCACAATACACACTGCTCGACGATCTGCCATGCACTGAAGGTTCATTGGGTTTCATGCAACTAGTACCGATAGTGAGCGAGGTTATAGTCCGCGTCATCGCCGACAGATGGCACCAGTTCACGTATTTATTGGACAAACCTCGTACGTGTCTAGGATTTCGAGTCTCTGGAAAGTGCACTTGGAAACAGATTCTTGAAGGATTCTATTAAATTATCCAAACAAATTTGCTTTCTGTAATGATTTTTTACTAGAAAAATGTGTTGCCAGTGAAAATCTTTTACCAAGAAATAACTATCCATTAAATCAGTTTCTAATCTTCTAAAATCTTATACCATTGGTGTTCATAAAAATTGTTAAAACAGTTTCATTTTTATATATTTTTTCCACAAAAACGCGGATTGCTGGTTATAATTTACCTTACAATTTGTCTAATTAGTTTGTAAGCACAAAAACGTTCTAATATTATATTTTCGACTAAGTACATTGCGCTGCAAAAAAAAAAAAAAAAAAAAAAAAAATCGATCCCTGATACCATTTCTGCTGATTCTTGTGCAAAATGGCTTCCTGAATCCGAATATGTCTACCATTTTGCTCAGTCACCAACCGTTTTCTCCGGACACCAACCCCTCATCCAATTTTTTATCACTGTTCGGTAATTTTATGGCCATGAGTTTGATTTGGAGAAGGAAAAATAATTAATTTAACACTTAAAAACAAAAAATATATATAATGTATAATAAATAACAGTAATAATAGATTAAAAAAACATAAGAAATGTAATACATAATTTCAGTGGCAAATTACCCCCCCCCCCTCTTAAATTTATCCCTTCCCGCAAATGTTGATGTTTTAGAATTTTTAAACCCTGTAGTCCTTCAGAAGATATTTAACAGTTAAAATACCCCCCCCAACCCACCCCCCCCCCAAAAAAAAAAAATAATAATAATAATAATAATGATAATAATAATAGTAATAGTAATAATAATAATAAATAAAATAATAAAATAAAATAAATAAAAATAAAAATAAAATAAAATAAAATTTATTGAGTATAGATTTCAATAGGAAAATAATCAATATTTTATGATTCTGTGCCACAAAGGATGATACATAAAGCTTGTCTATCTTCAAAACGGAAATAAAATTTCGTAATCTTGTAGAAGATATGATATATAAATGAAAAATAAATTGCATTATTTCATATAACAGGAATTTTACATTCCAAATTCGATTTCCTTCTCTTCGATAGTATGCTCAAACATTAATACAATTTTATCTTAAAGTCCTTCAGTTTAACCCCTAACAAAATTTCTGTAAAATAATTACAGGAATTTTTATGGACAAGTGTTCATTGGTGTATAAACAGTTAAATTGTTTTTAAAAATTTCTAAAATTGTAAACCTACCAAAACCCTATTGTTAAAAAATTTTCACGAAAACAATATATTTTTTATATGAATACAAAAATGTAAAAAGCAAAGCACTTTTTAGTTTATTCAGCATCAGTCAATGAATTCAACTTCATTTCCGTCTTTATTGTTCTGTCATTATAAAATAATGTTCTCTTCAGAATTTCAATTACTCCCATTCATCCATTCTAGAAAAAATACGTAAGATCAATATTTTGAAAAACCAATGTAAATTCAGTTACCTATGAAAAGAAAAAAGAATATATTTCACTAAATATAACAATTTGCGTTGGATCATTAACATTTACAAAATCTTCAGTTTTTTTTTTTTTTTTTTTTTTTTTTTTTTTTTTTTTTTTGAATTTTTTATGGTAAAACAAAACTTTCTCTCTCTGTACCGCTTTTCTGGGAGGGGGTGGTGGAATACATTGTGAAGTTTCATTACAATGTGCGAAAGTCTTTTTCGATTAAAGTATGAATGTCAATTAATGTTGCAGATTGTGTATACATTTATTGTATACATCATAACATAACGTCATTGCAAGCAATGTAAAATTCATGTGTAAAACACTATACTATAACTAAGTTTTACACTATCTAAGGCAGTGTAGTATAGTGTGCAGTATGAAGTAAGATCGATTTGTTTCCGAAAAATATGCTCCTGGAAGATATTTCCTCCTTGGTTTTTCTTTATAAGAGGTACTAGGCCATATTTATGCTAATCCAGAAATTTAATACATCAACCTGGGAATTAACTTTTGATAGAATGGAGTAGAAGGCTGATTTTTACCAATTATGTGAAAAATACCAGAGCCGGGAATCGAACCGCGGGCCTTCCGCTTAACGCGGGGATGCTCTAACCACTGAGCTACCCTGGCTGATAACCAGCTCGGCACTTCTCACATAAAAAATTGATATAGCTGCTTTAATGCAGACTCGGTGACCTTGCCAACGTAATTTATGGGAGAAGTGCCGAGCTGGTTATCAGCCAGGCTAGCTCAGTGGTTAGAGCATACGCGCGTTAAGCGGAAGGCCCAGGGTTCGATTCCCGGCTCTGGTATTTTTCACATAGTTGGTAAAAATCAGCCTTCTACTCCATTCTATCAAAAACATATTTATGCTAGTTTCTAAGAAAAACACAGAAAATTCTGAACGACCATGCCTAAGAGTAAGACCTAGTTCGAAACAAGAAACTCCTGTATAGCATCTTCCATAGCAGAATTTCTCGACCTTACATGCTGTAAAAAAAAAAAAACATATTTCTCAAAATTTTCACATACTCTTACACGATGAATATGTTAATATCTTTCAACGTCAATGTTGAAATTTCTTTTTACAGCAAAAACATTTGTAAAGCGCGACTGATTTTACAGAATTTATTGCTGCGAATTTCAAGAATTAGCACTGAATAAACTGGTGTATAATTTTTACAGATACTTTTCTGTAAAATTATTTAAATTTCTTTTTGACAGAGGTTACCGATGATAACGAATAACAGCGTGCTTACTACGTAGATTATTATTTCAAAATAAGATAACATAACTATCCCGTAATATTAATAATATTATTATTTTAAAACTGATGGTTAAAATATATTTTTAAAAATATTTTAAAACATATTATTTAATAATATTTGTGTTATTATTATTATCATTATTTGAACAATAAAGTATCGATTTATTTATTTATTTATATTTTATTTTATTTTACATTTTACAAAAAAGACAATCCGATTTACGTAAAAACAACTTAAGGATCGCATCATATGAAGAAATAATTACATGACACAATTTTTAATTTTAATTTAAATTTCAAAATAGTTTAGTTATTTGAATGATTAAAAGTAGATTTTACTTATTTATAATAATAATAATAATATATTTTTTGTTATTTTGTTTATTTTAATTTTTAAAATATATTTAAAAATATAAAATTTATTATTTAAAAAAGCTCTTTAAAGCATGTTCATTAACGAACAACACTGCATCATTTTATAATTATTTTTCTTGAACAAAATAAGTATTAATCTAACATTAAATTAAAGAAAATGTCAATTGTTCAGAGAAAAGATTAAAAACGGTGGTTATATACCAAACAAAACAATTTCCACCCACTCTAGCACGTGCCTACAATGGAAATGATGACTCTGCTACCGAATGTCGCCAGTTGGCGATAAAATGGCAACCACTAATACCAAAGCATCTGTTTCAGTCGGTGGTGGACACAGAACATTTTCTCCCTATAGTGAGTACAGTTTACCAGGAGAAATGCGATACACAGGGTGTTTAGTTTTGTTCGTAGTACTCTTTTTAGTACATGAGAAAGGTAAGTACTGTATTTATATTTGCTTTTTAAGGGAAACATGATGCTTATCATATAAATGACGGAGCGTGAAATGTAATTAAATTAATTAATGCAGATATAATGTTATAGAAAAAAATACGCAAAAAGCAACAACGTTTTTTTTTTTTTTTTTTTTTTTTTTTTTTGTAAATTAATTTAATATTTATATATAACGTTTCATTTTAAAGTATCAATGTACATATATATATATATGTGTGTGTGTGTGTGTTTGGATAAAAAATCCATCGTGTTATCCGTAAAAAAAATATTTTACCAATATTAAATTAATAAGATTACAATTAAACTTTGTTAATTTTCTCGAATTAACAATTTAGTTGTATTATATTTATTGTATCAGTGACATATTACTTATATTAAAATATTCTAATGATATTTTTAAGAATATAGCATTCATATATTTACTGAAGCAGTAATACATTACAAATATAAATACATTGTAAAGGATCTTTCTTTATAAATGCGTAAAGCAATAACATTAGTTTATAGTTAACTATCTTAAACCTTAGCTCTTATTTTAAATTAGTACAAATTGAGTTGTGGCTTTTTTATTACTAAAAAAACATGTGCCGAAAACATATAACAAAAAATATAGAACATATTTAAATAAAGACTTTTCTTGCAACTTTTTTCGAATTTATAAATGCTATCATGAAATATATGAGTAATAAATCTTATTGAATGTCACGGTGTATTCTCTGATGATTAAGATGAATGAATAAGCAGATTTATCAAAATCCTACGAATTTAAATATCTAAGAGTAAATATAAATTTCTTATCAATTATATCCTTCTTATCAATTAATTCTTATAGAATCATCCGCTTATATTTATATTATGCTGTGTATTATAGACTACAATGTACTAAAAACATTATGTTTGCAAAATGCGTTTTCACAAAATTATGTGAATTAATTTCATAAATCAATGCTTTAAATAGTCGTTTTTTTTTTTTTTTTTTTTATTTAGAAATTATTATATAAATAAATTTTCTTTACTAATATTTGGAATAGGTTCAATTATTTAACATTTGTGTATTATGTGACATAATTTAATATTGCATTTACGAGTAAAACAGTTGCCTAACGTATGACTCAGAAAACTGCCATCGACCAGTATGCGAACATTTTAAATAAAGAAATAATCTGAATCTACTTTACTACTTTCAAATGATAATTAATTATATAAGCTCGTACTTGAAAGATTGTTATAGTTAAGTATTACTGTGTTTACACAAATAATCAGAATAATCTCCATTCTTTTCCTATAAATAAAATATTAAAATAAAAAATAATAATAAATTTAATGAAATATTTCAAATTTATCATGTGTAAATTTAATGTAGAATGTTTAAAATAATTTTAATATGCTATCAAATAAAATTTAGAAAAGGGTTATTAACTTCCAATTAATAATTTAAATAAACTTTTTTTTTTTTTTTTTTTTTTTTTTTTTATTGAAATGTAATCTAAAAAGTTTTATGTTTCCTTTTCAACCGATTTTGGAAGTTTTGATTTTAGTAAGAGCATCTCTTTCTTCTTTAATGTATTTTTTTTCTCCAACTTGTTATTACAATGATTTGCAAAATATTTTTTATCGAGGAATTATTTTTACTTTTGCATACTTTAAAGTGATTTTTCGAAATCGATTTTTTGATACTTTGTAAATTAGAAGTATGTTATTATATCAAGCAGTACGATTCACAAACCAATTATTAAAAATGGAAATTTTTAATTTTTCGTTTTTTAATTCAATTTTTGAATAGATCCGTGTACTTACATATATATGTCAAATTTTTAAAGAGGTATATTGATTTATTTTTTAATATTCTTCTATCTTCAACAGAAGAAACAATTGGTTTCGTAAAAATTTTTGTCTTCTGGTTTTCGGTGGATTTACACATTTTGAGTAGTCTAAAATACGATTGACCATTTTTCTGAAAATGTTTTGATTTCTGTGTGAGTGACATATTTTTTATGACAACTAAATCTTAGGATCTAATACAAAGAATTTCCTATAAATTAAGTTGTTGCACCTTGATATTAATTACTACCTATTAGTTTTTTTATGAAAATCGTCCAACAAATGGTGTTTCCGTCCCGTTTTGACTAAATTTTCAACATGGTGGTGTAGGGAAAAAATCTTATATATATGCACAATCGGGATATTGTTAACGATTCATTAGGAAATTAAAATGAATTGTTTACAATAGTCATAGTTAACTGGGAAATAATTTTTAGACACGTAGAAACAATGTCATTCCCCCTGGAGGGAAGTCCCCTCCACCCCCTGAGAATGGCGCATTTTCAATATGGGTATATATTTAAAGAATTAATTCAATATTTTTAAAACGAATTGTTGAACCATTCATATGTGATAATTTAAAAGAAAATTATTGAAATGTATTTGAACAAAAAAGAAAAAAAAAAAAAAAAAAAAAAAAAACCTTTTTTAACACTTTCCAAAAAAGGTTGAAAAGTGTTAATGAATTCGGTTTGTTTGTCTATTCGTCTATCTGTCCGCGCTCTAACTACCGCAAATATTCATGGAATTTCTTAAAACTGATGTATGATATTCAAGTTCACGGTCGGTTGTTCCCTATTGAAAATGGAGAGAGCACCTCTACTGGTTTGTGTATAGAGAGAACCAAATTTTTTCCAAAACATTGTATGAGAGGTAGGTATTTCTATAAACACTATTTTAATATCTTTATTTTACTTAACATTTAATGAAATTGAAATATGTTGTTCAGATTTACTATCAGAAGTTGCTTACTGAAAACTGACTGAATTCCTCGACTGGCTTGTGTACAGGGACACAGCATCGTGTTGTATGAGAGATATTTCTCTAAACCATATTTTAATACCTTCATTTTACACAAATTTTAATGAAATTGAAATATATTTTTCAAGTTTACTATCGGATTTTTTTTTTTTTAGAAAATGGAGTAAATACCCCAATCGGTTTGTGTACAGGGACACCTAAAAATATTTCATACCATTACGTTCTATGAGAGGCATTTCTATAAACCAAATTTAAAAAACTTTAATTCGCAAAAATTTTAATGCAATTGAAATGCGTCATACATATGCACAAAACAATGTTTTCAATAGGATATAGCATATTGAGCATTAAGATTTACTGTGCCAAACAAAAATATTCACTTACAATAATGGCTACTACTAGAAATTTTTAGCAATTTCTAACAATGTTTAATGGCGAATATGACTTGAGTTAGTGTATCCGTCTGTCTGACTGTCCTTATGTCTATGTGTCCGTCTGCCCACTTCCACTGCCTGTAAATATTTTCGAAAATTTTTAAAAATGAATTCCTCTATAGAATGTTTCCTATTTAAAATTAATAGGTCGTATACAACTGGTTTGTGTACAGGGACACTCCAAAACAAATCCCATGTCTTTCCGTTTTAGGAGATACATTTTTACATTTCACATTTAAATAACATTCTATTGCAAAAATCATAAAGAAAGTGAATTTTTTTGTTATATACTAAAATAATGTTTTGTATAAAATATGATATGGATAACTTTCAGATTTACATAGCTACACTAAAATATTCTGATACATTAAGGGCTGTAATTAGAATTTAAGGACTGCATTTTCTTTTGCGTTAATTTTTAATACTTTTCAACAATGTTTAGGAATGATTATAAATTCCATTAGTCTATCTGTACGCCTTTTAGTCCTTCTGTCTGCTTGTTGTGGGATAATGTAGGTAAAGAACATTGAAAATTATATGATACAACAAGTACGTACAGTTAGAAAGTGTTAATAATCAATGCGTACCGCATGACATTTCTTCCTTGTTAATGATATATTTAGTAGAAAATAAAATCAACTTTCTTTCGACATTTAACGCTATACATCTATGCAAAAAAAATCGACTGTATCCATCATCGAACATAATTTTAATAAATTATTTTTACTGTGTGAAATTTGTATAGGAAGATATAGAAGAAAGATTTGTGAAGGCCGCAATATACTCGTTTTCTCTTTATTCATGTTTCTTTCGTGAAAAAAAAATAAAGTATTAAAATCTAATTCCTATGAATGTTTGTTTACTAAATTCTAAAAATAACATTAAAACGTATTTTTTGTCGGCTTATTCGTACCTTAAATTCTTCTTAATAAAAACAGATAATTTCTGTATTTTTGAATATATATATATATATATATATATATAATACATTAAATATTTTGCACAATCTTTGATTTTAAAGATAATAATAATGTTTGTTAATTAAGTTATAATGAATGGTAAAGCAGAGTATTAAAGCCTGCCTGTAACAGACATATAAACGTCAGAGTCAATTATTGATCCTAAATCAGGAAATCACAGAATATAGTAATTGATTTAAATGCAGAGAATCACTGAAGATAGACTTTGCAGAAATATTCTCTCATAAAGCAAAGTTAAATGCATTACATTTTTTTTTAAAGGTAAATATTAGTTTATTTCAAACTATATTAAGTGTTGAAATTTTTCCTGCCTCTCTTGCTCAGTAAGCAAATTTAAAATAGAAATGTTTGAAAGAACAAAAATATATTTTTATTTATTAGCATCAATAGCATTCAAGTTTTTAAATAATAGAATAAAAAATTGAAATTTTTATATAAATAAAATTGAATTGTAGCGCTATGGGCTTGAATTTAAGAAATTTAAATGGCTCAACTTAAAAATAAATAAAAATAAAATGAATGACATCATTGATTGAGTTTAAATGACGTAATTTTCGCAAAGTTGATTTTTTCTCACGAGGAATTTGAATTTTTTACAGGAAATAAGTTGTCGTTTGTTTTATTTTAGAGCAGAATTTTAGTATACACAGATATATATATTTGTTGAAACAGCATTTTTTACCCTTTCTTTTCTTTTCTTTTCTTTTTTTTTTTTTTTTTTTTTTTTTTTTGTTGATATCGACTAAACAAAATATGTATCCAGGAATATCTTATATTGTTATTCCAGACAAACAGTTTTGTTAACTGAACAAATATATTTTTTTTAATCAATTACATTATTATTATTATTATTATTAAATAGGAGTTTGGTACATTTAGCACATCGTTTCCTCATTGGTTGTTTACAAGTGACATATAGATTATAAAACTGATCAATAACAGTTATTTTTCTTTCAACATAATTAGTTTGCTCAATCGAAGTAAATATGGTTAACTGCACAAAAATATTATTCAACTCACAGAATAAATCTAAAAATTTGTCAATAAAATTAGCTTGGTTTTTCTTTATAAAAAAAATATTTCTTTTCGACGTTGTGAGAAACAGGTTTCAGATGCAAATAATTGTAAGTTGTACAGTTATTTATTAACAGTTATTTACTTACGGATATAAAATACATATATAAATAGTAATTTTACATATTCTTAAACCTCTCTCTCTCTCTCTCTCTCTCTATATATATATATATATATATATATATATATATATATATATATATATATATATATAATGGGTGGGCGACTGTACCAGCGCCATCTGTCGGCTGCTTTTTGAACTATTTTTTTTTTCTTATCTTAAAAAAAAATCCCGTGACCTATCAATGCTAAACCTGCAAACCGTTTTTTATTTCGGTTACTTTTTCGGGTTTTATGATTTTTTAAAGCATCTACGGACTTTTTGCCCACCCTGTATATATATATGGTTATAGGATAGAGGAAAATTTTTTAAGTACCAAAAACGACATTCAGAGTCCTATTTTACAACGAATTATCGTATTATATTTCAAATATACAATCAGCCAAATCAAATGCACTGAGAAAAAATTATGTGACTTAAGTTTAGAAAGTAAATTATGGCTCTAGTAAAAATAGTTCTAAGTCTTATTTCTAAATTCTAATTCACTTTGCTAGCTAATTCTAAAGCCCCTATTAGAATTCTAGAGCAGTTACCTATATTATAATGTGGGTCAATCTCTTTTAAAAATCACTGAAAATAAAGAGTCAAGTTTTGGTAACTATAATTTTGATTTATGACTCAATTCTAGGAAATCAAGCAAGAAATTTTCTCAATGTAAAGGATTAATATTATCCATAATATTCATAATGTTGTTTCAACATCTAGGAAATTATAGGCTAGAAATTCTCGATAATTTCATCTAACCAGGTTAATTTATTACCTTACACGCATAACTCAGAAATCTATATTTTTAGATGCAGAAAATCAGTATTTATTCGTTTTTCATGAAGACAGTATATTTTTTTTTCCTCTATGTAAAACTTCACGCTTCTATATTATACTTTAAGGGTTTACATCATTTTCAATTATACCATTAAAAAGGTACGCATATAATTATTTAATTGAAAAAAAATAATTTAATTAATTGAGTTCATTACTTATTCGAAGTTTTACATTACTAAAATTAGGCGTATGAAAAATAAAACAATAAATAAATAAATAGATAACAGTTTACTACCACATTTTGGAAAATTTTTATGTGTGTTATTTTAAAGTAAAATTTTTTTTATAATATTCACATTTATGAAAAATACGTGTATTGTATTCAGCGATAAAACTTTACACAAATGTTTACAACTTTAATTAAGATTGTATTGTTTAAAAGCAATGCTTCATAAATGTTTTATTCAGTTAAGAAATTTATTTATTTTAAAGAAAATAAATTATTTCGCACTTAACTCATTTCTTTGGTTATATATATATTGCCCAAACATATATTATAGAGAAAATCCCGCTGATTTTTATTTCAATATTTTTTGATGTAAAGAATTAAATTTAAATAAATATTATCTATTCATCTATTTAACAATTTAATTTATAAATTTGTTTTAAGCTGACACTAATTCATTCATGTCAAGTTTAAGTAATTAAAATTCTGCATCTATTATAATTAATTTTTATTATTATTATTATTAATTTTTTTTAAACATTTTCTTAAATTTAATACATAATTATTTTAAACATAACCTCTATATTTCCTCGCTAACATAAGGAACGATCGACTAATTAACAATGAGACTGTACCTGTGAAGAAATCCCTTATTCTTAATTAGTACGATGCTACGATGCTTGAAAAGTTTGAATGAACACATTGAATTACACGCTCAAAATAAACACAAAATGTGTTAATTCAATTTATTCCTAAGTGCAATTTAATTAGTCCATAAGAGATATTTAATTAGCTTGGAAGTGTGTATCAAAATCATTCTTTTTATCTTATTCAAAATAATTTAGTTATTCCATTTAATCATTTTCTGTTTCAGTCTTCTAAAAAGGGCTTTTTAATGCACTTACTTTTGACTGTCAGTTACTTTTAAATTAAATTTCGGATGAAAAGCATAATTTTAACTAATTTTTTAACACACACTTGTATAAAATTAATTTATTGTTAAATTATATACACAAGTTCTTCGTCGATATTTTAAGAATTATTTAAAAAAATTAGCTTGATGGATTATAATTATCTTTTAATGTGATCTTTATGATAAGGAATCTATAAGAATAAAATAAAATAATAGTAATTTTACATAGGTATATTCATTCGATTTTCTACAGACAAATGTTACTACACCCCGCGACAAAAAGATAGGTACTAAGGGGTTTTTCTTAGATTTTTAATAAAATAACATTATCTAAATCGTGAAAAAGACGATTTAAGACTAAAATTTAAGACTAAAATTTTTCTAATTTAAGACTACACACCGCGACAAAAATGTAGGAACAAAGGGATTTTTTTTTAAATTTTTGAATATGATTATTTTGAATATGGATATTTTGAATATGATTCAAATATTTAATATTTTTTTTATATGATAATATTTTGTTATGATAATAAATGATCAGCATAATTTAAATAATGTTATTTTATGGAAAAAAAATACTTTGTTCCTATCTTTTTGTCGCGGAGTGTAGTCTTAAATTAGAAAAATTTTAGTCTTAAAACTTTTCTAAATTAGTCTTAAAACAAAAATTAGTCCGGGAATAGTGTTATTTTATGATAATAATAAATGATAAGCACAATTTAGATAATGTTATTTTATGAAAAATCAAAGAAAAAACCTTTCTTCCTATCTTTTGTCGCGGGGTGTAGAATGCATATAATTAATATATAAATCTGATTTGACGTTGAACATAAAAAAAATATTTATACAAAGTTCAGAATGGTAGTGTAAAAATATATTAAAAGAAAACTGCAGTTTCGGTAGCGTTAATAGTACCATCATCCCTGCAGAATGACAAGGTGGATTATTGCTCTTAAAAGTGGCAGCAAAATTATTGAAGTACACACCCACAGTTTTCATATATATATATATATATATATATATATATATATATATATATATATATATATATATATATATATATATATATATATATATATATCAGTTCGCTAATTTTTATCACCAACTTACTTTTTGCTTTCCGAACATACGTAGGTAAGGAAAGTATTGTAATCATGTCAAAAATCCGAATTTGAGATTTTGATGTTTCTATACGTTTTGAGGTCCCATGAGTCCGTTTTCACTATTTTTACGTTGATGTATATATATGTGTGTGTATGTATGTGTGTGTTTATCTATGTGTGTGTGTATGTATGTGTGTATGTATGTGTGTGTGTGTGTGTATGTGAGTGAACACGCTAGCGTCTAAACGCTTTGCTTAAATGAGCTGAAAGTTGGTACGTATCTTGTAAGTCACCGTAGCACGAACCCTATTGATTTTGGTAAATCTACAGTCGACTGCAAAATTATTCGAGCACTAGCAATAATCCTTGCCAAAAATCGTTCTTCTAACTTGATTATTTATATGGTAATTGTTTTTTTTTTTTTTTTTTTTTTTTAATGTACTTCTTTATAACGTGATTCTTTATAAGGTTATTATTAATTTTTTTAATATTAAAAAATAAAATAAAATAAAATAAAAAAGGATTAATCGAATGAATTAATCTGTCAAAAGATATTCTTTAATAAACAAAATTTTACATAATAATATCTTTATGTCCTCTCCAGTAATTACTTACGAGTTACAGTTTAGAAGAACACCCGAATGCTAAATAAAGTTGTTGTTCAAACCATTAATGAATGAAACAGGTTGCCTAATGGCGCTTCTTAATGATATTTCATGTATCTTGCAATTGTTCCACGAGATTGTTTACGTATCATTTTGAAACCAAACCTATATTTTTGCTCAAATTTAAGACTTTTTTATTTTCGTACGTCTAAATAATTATTTATCCTTTTACATTTCTAATTAAAGAAACATTAATTGTGCACTGAAAAATATTTACAAGCTGTATAAATATCTGTATTTAAAAACATGAAAGGAAAAATTATAAAAAAAAAAAAAAAAAAAAAAAAAGATTGTAACACCATTATTATTATTTTTTTTAGTATCAGTTATTATTCTTCATCATATATATTTTTAAAACGTAATTAAATTTAAAAGTATATATATATATATATATATATATATATATATATATTTAGTTAAAGTACTTTTATGATGCGAAAAAGTACGCAAAGCCGCTTAAAAGATTAAACTAGTAAGAACGTGAAAGTTCAAGCTTATTCAATATGTATTTATAGCAACAACTTTAAACTTTTACTGAATTAGTTATTTTAAATATTTATTAGAGTGTCTTTTTCCCAAATGTTTGCTAGGAATAAAAACAGAATGATCTAAGTAAATATATATATATATATATATATATATATATATATATATAGTCTCTTTAAGCTAAAATTTCACGTAAACATAATAAACTTTCTTATTTTTGTTTTTTAAAGTTTTGAAATAAAGTAAATTTTGAAGGAAAAAAAGTAATTCGAAATAAATTTTAAATTGGTCACAACTGATTATATTTTATTGCATATCTTTTGAAAACAAAATTAATTGTATTTACGTTTATCAATTTTTTTTTAGGGGGTAGCCTATCTACATCGTTTCATTTACTTAAGTCCATTTATTTATTCCATTTGTTTTCAAATATATTGTAATAAATAAAGTTTATAAGAATATCAGTTTAATGAGATAGTTAAAATATCAGTTTTAATATATATTTTCAGTAAGCTTAAATTTTAGATATTTAACACTTAAATCTTTTTTTACTATAAATTTTAAAATATTTCTCTAAAGTTATACTTTTTTTAAAATAATACATAAATAATGTAAAAAAAATCGCCCGTACATTATTATTAAAAAAAAAAAAAAAAAAAAAATTATAAAACTACTTTAAAATTGTTTCTCAATTTACTGATTAAACAATTAACATATTTGTTACATAAAATTATAATAATATGAAAAGATTCTTTTTTTTTAATATGCCTTTGCTTATTTTGAAACATACAACTTACTTGTTGAATTTGAAAGATAAATGCATTTGCAGAAATATTACAGTTATACGACATTCCGAGTATCGAATAAAAAACGGATATCTTACATGCTATTTAATAGCTATGAATTGAATTTTCTATTTATTTTTCAATAGGAAATGTAAAGTTACAGAAACGCTGTTCTGTTCTACTTTAATAATTTATGTAACTTTAACTTCAAAATATTTTATATTGACAATCTTTAAGTTACACAGAAAAGTTGCAAATAAAAAAAGAAAATATGACATGTTTTATAGTTAAATTTTTGTTTTAAACTTTTAATCTTGAGAAAAAAAAAAGGAAAGCTAAATAACATGTGCAGTTATTTAAATTGTATATAGATATAATTCTGTATATATGCATAATTTAAATAAATTGAAATAGGTGGGCATAATTTCAATTTATCACACCTAGTCAATTAAATTTTCTTGAATTAATATAGGTTTATATTGTGTTTCAATCATTATGTAAAGTAATATAAATATAAAATAGTAAAAGTAACACATATAGATATAAGTAATAAAAGTATAAAATAAAATAGTAAAAGTAATATGATATTTTAACACTATCTCAAAACTCAGTTAAATTAATAAGAAGTTACACAGATATTTTTACAGAAAATACCATAACTTCTCACTTTCCTTTTTCTTTTTAAATAGGAAATGGCAGTAATACAATTACTACTTTACAATACTATACAATTAAAAATATATAAAACTGAGTAGCCAAATTATCCCAGAAGTATACAAAGTAATCATTGTGTAACTCAAGGTCAAATAAAAAAAAAATTAGCATCTATATTTAGCTCGATGCTCTGAAAATTGTGGGAAAAAAGAAAAAAAAAGAGAGAGAGAGATTATTTTTTCTATGATTCACTTATAGTAGAACATATTTTCTCAAAAAAGCCATTTGTTACTGAATTAAAGGCAGGTATTATATTTTTAAATATTTTATTTAGGTATAATATTTTTAAAAGAAGCTCAAAAATTATTAAATAAAAAATCCATGACATTCTTTCAATTTAAAACAATTGTTATTAAACGGTCAAACATTTAATGAAATAGCTATTTATATTGTATGAATAGGAGGACAATCAATAATTCATGGTTTCTAATTACAGTAACATTGTTCCATTATTTAAATGTTTATTCTCTGAAAATATCTTTTCGTTAAGAATAATTTTGCTTTTAAGCTAATGGGATTCAATCTTTTTTACACTAAAAACAAAAAGAAAATACTGACGAGAAAGTTTGTTGAGATTGTTCAAGATCATATTTAGTAAATTGTTAAGGATATTCAGTAAATTGTTTTTATTTTTTGGAAATAAACAACTGTTTCATTTCGAGAATTAAATGCTAAACGTTTACAGTTCAGTAACGTAAGTTGTTATTGCTTTTCAAGTACCTTGTTTTGAATTTTGCAGTAAGCTATTCATATACGAGGTCTGTCCAATATATACGCGATCTGGTGCCATCTGTCGTCCATTACGTGGACTATAGCCTCGCTCACTAGCGGTACTGGTTGCCTGAGATCCAATGAATCTTCAGTGCATGGTGGATCGTCGAGCTGTGCGTACTGTGCCAGTTGTGTTAGATTCTGATGTCCTTGTTTTTACTGTGTGCCGAAAATGTAAATTGACGAAAATAATAAATTATTTTTCTTACAGTTCTCAAGCGTTTGAGAGATCGCGTGCGTCGTGTGCGAACGAAATTTAACTCAAGGCGATGGATGGATCCTTCACCATGACAATGCGCCTGCACATTCAGCATTGATTGTTCGCCAGTTTCTGGCAAAAAATTCAATCACCATCCTTGATCATCCTCCTTATTCGCCATATCTCACCCCATGCGACTTTTTTTATTCCCAAAATGCAAAAATGTGATGAGAGGATATCACTGGGAAGATGTGTACACAGTAAAGCAAGACACGACTAGAAAACTAAAAGGCCTGACTGCCGAGTACTTCCAAGGGTGCTTTGAACAGTGGAAAATAAGATGGAATAAGTGCATAGCAACGAATGGAGAGTACTTTGAAGGGAACAAAATCGATGTAGACTAAATTTTGCAAATTAAAATTTTATGGTCCTAGTTCGCGTATTTATTGGACAGACCTCGTAAGTTCCATAAAAAAGAACAAATAGTTTTTTAACGTGATAACTGCATACTCATTAATATTTATATCCTTCAGTAGAGTTTGAACTAAACATTAATTGCTCTGTGTTGTCAAAAGATTTGATGTAGAATCAAAGAAAATGTATAATCGGACATTTGGTAAGTCCGTTAAATAGAAATGGGAAAAATTTGTGATGAAAATAATTTCATCCTTTTATCCCTATTTTAATTACATTGTTGGAAGCGGTCATAATATTATAGTGACTTACAAAATAAAGGTATTAGAATCGTGCTGTTGCATTTAATTTATAATATCATCCCTCGTTTAAAGATAATTATTGTTCTTAAAACAATTGAAATTAAATATAAATTATTTTTTTTATTGCGTTTATCATTAAATATTTGTTAAATATTATTTTTTTCAAGCTTAATGCTTTGATATCAAATTTGCCATTATGTATGCAAATGGTGTCAATGTGTCTTTTACTTAAGTCCATTTATTTATTCCTTTTGTTTTCAAATATTTTGTAATAAATAAAGGTCATGAGAGAATATCAGTTTAATGAGATAGTGAAAATACCAGTTTTAATATATATTTTCAGTAAACTTAAATTTTAGATATCTAACACTTAAATCTTTTTTAATATAAATTTTTAAATATTTCTCTAAAATTATGCTTTTTAAAATTAATACATAAAGAATGTAATAAAATCTACCGAATATTATTTAATGAAAAATATTATAAAACTATTTTAATTGGAGTTTCTCAATTTTTTGGTTAATAAATTAACATATTTGCTCCATGAGTCCATCAAATTATAATAATATAAGAAGATTATATATATATATATATATATATATATATATATGTTGAATTTGAAAGATAAATGCATTTGCAGAAATATTACAGTTATACGACATTCCGAGTATCAAATAAAAAAGTTTTCTTAGATGCAATTTAATAGCTATGAATTTATTTTTCAATTTATTTTTCAATAGGAAATGTAAAGATATAGAAGCGCTGTTCTGTTCTACTGTGAAATTTAATGTAACTTTAACTTCAAAATATTTTGTATTGACAATCTTTAAGTTACGCAGGAAAGTTGCAAATAAAAAAGAAAACTATGATTTATGTTTTATAGTTAAATTTTGTTTTAAAATTTTAATCTTAAAAAAAAAAAAAAAAAAAAAAAACTAAATAACCATGTGCAGTTATTTAAATTGTATAGATATATAATTCTGTATATATGTATAATTTAAAAAAATTGAAATAGGTAGCCATAATTTCAATTTATCGTACCTAGTCAATTAAATTTACTTAAATTAGTATAGTTTTGTATTGTGTTTCATTCATTATGAAAAGTAATATAAATATAAAATAGTAAAAGTAACATAAATAAGTAACAAAAGTATAAAATAAAATAGTAAAAGTAATATGATATTTTACTGCTATTTCAAAACTCAGTTAAATTAATAAGAAGTTACACAGATGTTTTTATAGAAAATACCATAACTTCTTACTTTCCTTTTTCTTTTTAAATAGGAAATGGCAGTAATACAATTACTACTTTACAATACCATACAATTAAAAATACATAAAAATGAGTCGCCAAATTATCCCAGAAGTGAACAAAATAATCATTGTGTAACCCCAGGTCAAATAGAGAAAAATTAGCATCTATTTTTAGCTCATTGTACTGAAAAGGGTGACAGAAAAAAGAAAGAGGGAGAGAGATTATTATTTCTATTATTCACTTTATATATTGCCTGAAAAAGCCATTTGTTACTAAATTAAAAGCTGGTATTATATTTTTAAATGTTTTATTTTAGTATTATATTTTTAAAAGAAGATTAAAATCTATTAAATAAAAAATCCTTGATATTTTCCAATTTAAAAAAAATTGCTATTTAAAGTTCAAACTTTTAATAAAATAGCCATTTATATTGTATGAATAGGAGAACAATCAATACGCCACGGTTTTTAATTACAGTAACATTTTTCTATTATTTAAATGTTTATTATCTGAAAATATCATTTCGTTAAGAATAATTTTGCTTTTAAGCTAAGGTGGTTCATTCTTTTATACGCTAACAACAAAAAGAAAATACTGATGAGAAAGTTTGTTGATATTATTCAAGACCCAAGGCAGTAACATGTTTTTATTTTGTGGAAATAAACAACTGTTTCATTTTGAAAATTAAATGCTAAGCTTTTATAGTTCAGAAACGAAAATTGTTGTTGCTTTTCAAGTACCTTGTTTTGAATTTTCCAGCAAGCTATTTGTATAAATTCCATAAAAGAGAACAAATAGTTCTTTATCGTGATAAAAATATACTCATTAATATTTATATCGTTCAGTAGAGTTAGAGTTATACATTAATTGCTCTGTATTGTCAAATGATTTGATGTAGAATCAAAGAAAAAGTATAATTGGATATTTAATAAGTCTGTTGAATAGAAGTGAAAAAATTTCTGATGAAAATAATTTCATCCTTTTATCCCCTATTTTGATTACATTGTTGGAATCTTGTAGTGGCTTACAAAATAAAGGAATCAAAATCATGCTGTTGCTTTTACTTTAAAATGTCATCTCTCGTATCAAGATAATTATTTTTCTTAAAACAATTGAAATAAATTAAATAGTAATTATTTTTTTTATTGCGTTTATCATTAAGTTTTTGTTAAATATGAGTTTTTTCATGCTTAATGCTTTCATATCAAATTTGCCATTTTCTATACAAATCGTGTCAATGTGTCTTTTACGTAAGTCCATTTAATTATTCTTTTTGTTTTCGAATATTTTGTAACAAATAAAGGTTATGAGAATATCAGTTTGATGAGATAGTGAAAATATCAGTTTTAATATATATTTTCAGTAAGTTTAAATTTTAGATATTTAACACTTAAATCTTTTTAAATATAAATTTATAAATTTTAAAATATTTCGTTAAGATTATACTTTTTCAATTAATACAAAAATAATGTAATAAAATCTTCCGAATATTATTTAAAGAAAAATATTATAAAACTATTTTAAATAGGGTTTCTTAATTTGTTGATTAAAAAAATAACATATTTACTACACGAGTCCATCAAATTATCATAATATAAAAAGATTCTTTATATATATGTGTGTGTGTGGTGTGTGTGTCCTTGCTTATTTTGAAATATACAGCATATTTGTTGAATTTGGACGATAAATGCATTTGCAGAAATATTACAGATATACGACATTCCGAGTATCGAATAAAAAAAGGATTCATTACATGCTATTTAATAGCTATGAATTGATTTTTCAATTTATTTTTCAATAGGAAATGTAAAGATACAGAAACGCTGTTCTGTTCTACTTTAATATTTTATGTAACTTAAACTTCAAAATATTTTGTATTGAAAATCTGTAAGTTACAAAGGAAAGTTGCAAATAAAAAAGGAAAATATGACTTATGTTTTATAGTTAAATTTTGTTTTAAACTTTTAATCTAAAAAAAAAAAAAAAAAAAAAAAAAAACTAAAAAATATATGCAATTATTTAAATTGTATATAGATATAATTCCGTATATTTGTAAAATTTAAATAAATTGAAATAGGTGGCCATAATTTCAATTTATTACACCTAGTTAATTAAATTTTCTTGAATTAATATTGTTTTGTATTGTGTTTCAATCATTATGTAAAGTAAGATGAATAGTAAATAGTAAAAGTAACATATATAAATATACATAATAAAGGTATAAAATAAAATAGTGAATATAATGTAATATTTTTTTCAGTATCTCAAAACTCAGTTAAATTAATAAGAAGTTACACAGGTATTTTTACAGAAAATACCATAACTTCTTACATTTATTTTCCTTTTTAAATAGCAAATGGCAGTAATACAATTACTACTTTACAATACTATACAATTAAAATATATATAAAATTGAGTCCAAATAAAGATTGAGGTCAAATAAAAAAAAATTAGCATCTATATTAACTCAATACCCTGAAAAGTGTGGGGGAAAGAAAAAGAGTACGTAGATTATTTTTTTCTATTATTCACTTATAGTAGAATTTAAAAAGCCATTTGTGGATAAACTAAAAGCAGATATTATATTTTTAAATATTTTATTTGGGTATTATATTTTTAAAAGAAGTTTAAAAACAATAAATAAACAATCCTTGACATTTTTCAATTTAAAACAAAGGTTATTAAATGTTTAAACTTTTAATAAAATAGATTTTAATATTGTATAAATAGGAGTACAATCAATAAGTCATGGATTTTAATTACAGTAACATTGTTCCATTATTTAAATGTTTATTCTCTGAAAATATCTTTTCGTTAAGAATAATTTTGCTTTTAAGCGAAGGTGGTGCATTCTTTTATACACTAACAACAAGAAGAAAATACTGACGTGAAAGTTTGTTCATATTATTCAAGACAGAAGGATATTCAGTAAATTGTTTTTATTTTTTAGAAGTAAACAACTGTTTCATTCTGAGAATTAAATGCTAAACTTTTACAGTTCAGTAACGTAAATTGTTATTGCTTTTCAAGTACCTTATTTTGAATTTTGCAGCAAGCTATTCGTATAAATTCCATAAAAGAGAATAAATAGTTTTTTAACGTGATAAATGCATACTTATTAATATTTATATCCTTCAGTGGAGTTAGAACTAAATATTAATTGCTCTGTATTGTCAGAAGATTTGATGCAGAATCAAAAAAAATGTATAACATGTCATTACTTAAGTGCGTTGAATAGAAGTGGGGAAATTTCTGGTGAAAATAATTTCATCCTTTTATCCCTATTTTAATTACATTGTTGGAAGCGGTCATAATCTTTACTTGCAGTGGCTTACAAAATAAAGGGATTAGTATCGTGCTGTTGCTTTTACTTTATAAAATCATCTCTCGTATCATATGGTAGATGTCCTGGGAAACTTATATTTAATATTATCTAAATATTGTTTAAGCATGTGCTCCACATTGAAATTAGAATAATTTATTTAAAAAAAAAAAAAAATTCTTTAACATTTTATATTGAATTTTCGATGCAACTGTAATGCCATTTTTAATAATATGCACCATTCTTGTAGTTGAACATATTGAAAGTCAATTTTAACACTAGTTAACACTAGAACGCCCGGCGGAGTCCTTTCGACTCCAAGTGCTACTTAAACACTGGTATCTCTCTGAAATTTTAATTTTACTTACTTTCCTTCCGTGACTTTTATCATTTTGTTAATGTCTGTTTATTCCGAAAATTCTAATTTGTTTGCATATCTTGTTAATTAGTTATAAGCAAATACCCCTAGAACGCCGGTCGAAGTCGAATCGACTCCAAAAAAACCAAAATAATATTTTCACGATTCATGGCCTTGGAATCCGCAGTCTTTGTCTCTGTTATAAGAGAAGAGTGTTTTTCATGCCCCTTCCTTCTTTCCATCCTTTTGTTGGATAAAAATGGTTAGTTCTGTGCAGGAAAGATTGCCTGCTTCCTGCAAGTCACATTCATTCAGTTATTTGATCTGCGTTTCGTTTGAAATCATGTCAGTCTGTTTTTCTTTTTGTTTAAAAATTATGTTCTTTATAATAAAAAGAAAATATTTGAATATGTCGCGTAAAGAGGTCTTACACCAGAAGACATAACTGCGCTTTTACGAGAGCTTTCACAAAATGAATCTGAAGGCGGTGATTTATCCGAAAATTATGATGAAAAGGAAGAAATTATATATGAAAATAGTATTTCGTCGGATTCTGATATAAATGAAGAAGGTGGCGCACCAAATGGTGAATCTAATAAAGGGGAATTTCATATTGCTCCTGATGGTACTAAGTGGAAAATAATGCGTGCAAATACGAATTCTCCTGGGAGATATTTGAAGTAAACTGTGGTGAGGAAAGTCCCTGGTCCAACTATTTATGCCAAAAATTTCGTAAAAGCTGAAAGTGTTTTGAGCGCTTGGTCATTATTTATAGACAGAAAAATTTTGCAACAAATAAAAGAATGCACTGAAACAGAGACAAACGTGTTCTTCAATCTGATAATTGGACAGTTACGATAGATGAACTTCAAGCATTCATTGGAATTTTATATGCTCGAGGCGTAAGTGGTGCAAAAGGCATTGATATACATTCCTTATGGTCTAATTCATGGGGCTTGAAATTTTGCATTGAAACTGTGGGTAGAAATAGGTTTTCGGAAATTCTATTATTTCTTAGATTTGATGTGAAAGCTGCCAGATGTACTCGATCTGAAAAAAGATAAAATTGGAATGATATCCGAAATTTGGAACAGATTTGTTGAAAACTGTATTGCCTGCTTCAATCCTAGGGAAAATATAACAATAGATGAACAGTTATTTTCAAGTAAACTCGTTGTCCTTTTTCGCAATTTATATCTTCCAAACCAGATAAATATGGACAGAAATTTTGGATTGCTGTAGATCTTAAAATAAAATATTTGTTGAATGCTTTCCCTTATTTAGGTAAAAGTGAAGAACGGCCCTCAGACTAAAGTTTATCAGAATATGTAGTGATGCGATTGATGCAACCCTTTCTAAACAGAGGAATAAATGTGACAGTTGATAATTTTTTTACCTCTCTACGTTTGGCTAAAACACTGCAGAAGAAAAGAACATGCTTAGTAGGGACTGTAAGCAGAGCCAGGAGAGAAATTCCAAAATCAATGAAAAATTTACAGAATAAGTTATATGAAACAAAAATTCTAAAACATGAAGGAAAGGATACTACTCTTACAGTGTACCAAGGCAAGAGAAAGAAAAACGTTTTTATTCTGATCACTCTCCACCCGACCGTTGATATAGAAAAGAACGATATGAAGACACCTGAAACCGTTAGATATTACAATGAAAGAAAATGTGGTATGAACATTATTGATTAGATGGCCAGGAAATACTCTGTGTAAAAGCTTCCTCGAGAAAATAGCCTGTGCATACCTTTTATAGTATCTTAGATTTAGCTGCAATAAAATCTTGGATCATTTACAAAGATATTACTGGAGAAACAAAGCTAAGTAGGCAAGCGTTTATTCAATTACTAGCAGACGAGTTACGTAAAAAGTACATATCTGATAAAACTGAAAAAAAGAGAAAGCCTCCCATGGTGCAGCCATTAGAAACAGGAGCCCCCAAGAGTCGGAAATGCGAAATAAAACTTTGTACAGGAAACATGACTTTCAAAGATTGTATATTATACGGGAAAATGGTTTGTGGAAAATGTTTAGGCAAGACTGAATATACTTCCACAGCCTGTATTCCAGAAAACTATATGTAAAATTATTCAGTAAGTATTTGATTTTATTGGATAACATTTCTAAACGAAATTCTTAAAATTTTACATTTAAAAATTTTCTCTTCTTTGTAAAAATGAAAATGCAGTTAAATATATGCTGAAATACTCTAGTTTAATTATTTTCTTATACCTGTGCATTTGTATATTATTAATCCTTCTAAATTTGGCAGGAGTGGAAACGACTCCGGCGAGAATTCTAGTGGGGAAAAGGTAAACTTTGTAAAGGAAACATGACTTTCAAAGATTGTATATTATGCGGAAAAATGGTTTGGGGAAAATGTGTAGGCAAGACTGAATTACTTGCACAGCCTGTATTCCAGAACAATATATGTAAAATTATTCTGTCAGTAGTTGATTTTATTGGAAAATATTTCTAATCGAAATTCTTAAAATTGTACATTTAAATATTTTTCTCTTATTTGTACAAATGAAAATGCTGTTAAATATATGCTGAAATACTCTAGTTTAATTGTTTACTTATATCTGTGCGTTTGCATATTATTAATCCATCTAAAATTGGCAGGAGTCGAAACGACTCCGGCGGGCGTTCTAGGGGGAAAAAGGTAGCGGGCGTTCTAGTGTTAAATGGCGTTTATTTTCATATATATATATATGTATATATATAAATAAATAGATATATTTTTTCTTTTTTTCAAGTAATTTTATAAGTTTTTTATTTTGATTTAAATTACGAGACAACACGGCAAAATAATCCGATATATATTTTAGTTAACTTTATATGGATGCAAAATGTCATGCAAATTGCTTTTTTAATACAAGTTTCTTATATGAAAAGATATCCAGTATATAAATAAACATTTCAATATCATTTGAAAATTAATTATACATTGAAAATTTTAAAATCTGCATTTCTCTGAAACAGAAGAAAAACAATAAGTACAATATAACTTAAAAATAATAAAAGTTTAAAAGAATCTTAATTTATGCATTGCAATACTTAACCACTTGTATTTGGTTTGAATAAACAGACAACGTATTATGAATTTAACTTGCAATTCATCTCTTGTGTAAAGTTTTGCAAATAATATTTGAAAAATATTGATTGAAAATTGCTTGATACAAACAATCATTAGATGTCCCAATATTTCTAAAATATGTGTAATAAAATATTTTTTTATTGAAGAATGGCGTTAAATTTTCTTTAAAGGAAAAAAAAAAAATATTTCAAGAAATGTTAACAAAATATTTTTATTTTTTCCGTAACATTTGGCTAAAATAACTTAATACTGAAAGTGTAACTTTTATTTAGAAAAAAATAATTCAAAGAATTCCAAACAGATTTTAATGAAATAACAATCCCGATAATAAAAAATAAAATAAACGATTGTTATAAAATTATCTGTTAAGCATATTGTAGCATATTCAAGTTAAGCAAATTCAGGTAATTAAAATTTAAGAAAAGGTGAACAATATACTTGAAACGTAGACAATAATAATTATATTAGGTTGTAACATATGAAATGTCCGATTTTCATGGTCTACTTAAAGAAAGAATATATTTTTACAGAACAAACTTTATTAATCAAAATAGAAACCATTAGTTTCAATACACTTTTTCCAACGAGAAACAAGGTTTTTTTTATGCAGGTATCATAAAATGTAGTCATTCTGGAGGCAACAAATTCATTGAATGCCGCTTCAAAATCCTTTGGATTTCTGAAGCATTTCTCCTGCAAGAAGTTATCGAGATGTTTAAAAAAGTGAAAATCTGTAGGTGAGAGGTCAGGTGAATATGGTGGATGGTCTAAAACTTCATAGTTTAACATGTGCAGCTTTTGACAAGTGATCATTGAAACATGCGGTCTAGCGTTATCATGGAGAAGAATAGGGCCCTTCCTATTGACCAATGCCGGCTGTTTACGTGTACGTTCCTGGTGCATTTCATCGATTTCTCTACAATATTTCTCCGCTGTGATGGTTTCGCCCAGTTTTAGAAAGCTATGGTGAATTAAACCAGCTGAGGACCACCAAACAGTCACCATAACCTTCTTTTGATGGAGTTTCGGCTTTGGGAAGTGTTGTGGAGCCTTGTCAGCATCCAGCCACTGCACTGAACGTTTACGATTGTCGTACAGAACCCACTTTTCGTCACAAGTTACAATTCGATTGAGAAAAAGATCATTTTGGTTGCGAAGAAGAAGGGCAGACGAGATTTCAAAACGTTTGCGCTTCTGATTCTCATTCAATTCATGTGGTACCCATTTATCCAATTTTTTAACTTTGCCAATCAATTTTAGATGACGTGAAATGGTTGTAGGAGATACACCTAATTCTTCTGCATAAACTCTAACAGTATTGCCTGGATTTTTTTCAACCATTGCTCGTAAAACTTCATCGTCCACAACAGTCTCTGGTCTGCCCCGGTCTTCGTTTGTGAGACTCTCATCCCCAGTTTCGAACTTTGCATACCAACGTCGAATGGTACGTTCATTTACAGAACCGTTTCCAAATGTAGCATTAATGTTTCGGGCAGCTGCTGCAGCATTATGCTTATTTTTCCACTTATACAAAAATAGCACTCTAACATCTCTAGAATTAAATCTAAGCACTCTAAAATGTCTAAAGCTATAAACTTACCACCAAATCACAATATTTTTATTTGAAACACATCAGATGCAAAAGACAAGGTTTTAGCTTTAAAATGATACATAATTGACGACTGTATCAAAAAAGTTTATAAGGAACCAAATCTCAAACATTTTGCTGGTGAAAATCGGACATGACATATGTTACAACCTGATAATCAATATTCATAAGCACCTTTACTCATATTCCACAGTAAGATAAACAGGGTTTGTCTATAATTTATTTTCAGCAAAAATATTCCACAAACAATAAGTTTCAGTTTTAAGTTTTGTCTTTTGAGAAATATTTCATTTTATAATGTTTTTATGGTTTAATTTCGTTTTCCTGCTGTAGTCAGATTATAAAAAGTTTAAATTATTACTTTTAAATTATAATATTCGCCCAAAGACTTGTGACTTACTTTCCATTATTCGCAATAAGCTCATTAATCGCTAAAATTCGCAAACTAAATAAATAAATCTATTAAAAAGAGACTTGGTTTTACATAACTAAACACAGGAAAGTCTTCAACGTATTGTACACACAAGAGAATAGTACAATAGAAGACAGCTGTTTAGGCAACATTTAGCGTACGGGGAAAAGAGAAATAAAAGGGAAGTGCTCCTATTTCAATGAAAAGATACAGATTCTGATCAACCAAAATAATTACACTCGGAAAAAAGTATATACCGGCTTCATCTAGACCGAATAAGTGGACATTTTCCAAATCCCTAAGCTAGAAATATAGATTTCCAAGCTATTCGCTTAAGGCAATCCTATAAGCTGAACAGACGAAATGATCAAGAATTTCTAGTCTATGCATTTCTAGACGGTGAAACGATATTCTGAATATTCTGAATTCTTTTTATTGATAGAAATTCTAGCTTGATTTTCTTGAATTGGGTCATGAATCAAAATTATAGTTGCTAAAACTCGTCTCTTGTGTTCACATTTATTTGCAGAGATTTTTAAATAAGTTGGACCTCGATATTATAGGCAAACGCTCTAGAATTCTAATACGGGTTTCTGGAACTCGCTTTCAAAGGGGACTAGAATTTATAAGGATGAAATGGAACTATTTTTCTAGAGCCACAACTTAGATTCTAGATGTCAGTTACAGAATATTTTCTTAGTGTAGGCGAAATGTGGAAGATTAGCCAATGAAAATTAAGTAACGGAAGTTTTGCAAATTTGTAAAAAAAATTAAGAAAGTGTGGATTTAATGTAAAATTTTCAGTAATCAGACAAGAGAGGTATAGCTAAATCACAATTAATAATATTTTAAAGATTTTTATAGGTAGAAATTTTTTTAAAGAAAATGAGTTCAAGTTTAGATTTAGGCCTGCAGATTATTTGAGTTGTATCAAATTTAAAATTACGGTTTTTTTTCAGCAATGCTGAGAAATGTCAGGTTTGTTGGTTTCTTGCTTACGGATGCAACTGTTCTTTTAGACGAATTTTAAGACAGCGTTTAGTTTGACAAACGTATGATAAACCTTATAGGCTGGAAATATTATAAATACCGCAATAGTTAGGCATTTCTGTAGGATCATTTAGAAAGGGGCTTTTTTATATGTAGATTCTTTTCTTGTATATAGGGACACTTCCCTTTCATTTATTTAAGTACAAAGTTCAGTACGCTGAATGTTACCGAAACAACTGTCCGCTTTTCCACTATTCCATTTGGCGTTCAAGCAACACCTCCTATAATAATGCCGCCGAGCTGAGCTTTACGTCCTGGGAGATCGGCCGACATTTTCAATCAACACTTCCTTTAATACATGTTGGATCGTGGGTATTGGATGTAATCGGCCGATCATCCATGACGTAAAGCTCAGCTCAGAGGCATTATTACAGGAGGTGTTGGTCCAAGACGGTGAAGATTTTTCTGAGTTTAATTAAAAACAATTCCTCTTACAAATTTTGCAATAAGTATACTTTAAATATATGCATTTTGACCGAAATTAACGACCCTATTTTAAAGTTTTCTAAAAACAAAACTATTGTTGAGAATATTATGAAAGTTTTTTGTAGGACGTAATGAAGATACGGGAATTAGTTTGAGAAAATAAAAAGTAGTTCAAATTTTCGTCACCATAGGATGTTTTTAAGGAACTACACATTTAGCATATATTTATGATAGTTTACAAATTTTATTAGAACTAGACATGTGGTGTATTTCGTCATTGTATTCCTGATTCAATCTATTGGACTTTTGGTAAGTGACGTCACGTCCAATCAATGATCTGTTCAGTCCTCTTTACTTTATCTCTGCTAAAACAGATCAGTCTTAAAAATGTAGTCGTTTATGTTACTTGTGTTTTTCATCTGTAATTGTCTTAGTCATCCATTAAATTCTATGTGTTTAAAATGTATACGCCTCGTCATATTAGAGTTATGGCTAACTTATAAATCTTCTCCTGCCCATAAAATACTATAATGGCGACGAGGACAATTTACAAACTGTTCCGGTAAACAAAGTACAAATCTCGGAAAATTTAAATAATTTACTGAATGAATTTCCGGATTTATTCACAAATAACGTAGGTGAAATAAAAAATGTTAAAGCTGAATTACATTTAGAGAAAGACTCATCACCAATATTTTGTAAATCGCGAACAGTTACGTATGCATTGAGGAATGCAGTAAATGAAGAATTAGAAAGATTTGAAAATGAAATGATAATAAAAGCTGTTAGTACTAGTAAATGGGCAACAACTATTGTTCCGGTGATAAAACCTAATGGGAAAATTCGTTTGTGCGGCGATTTTAAAGTCACGGTAAATAAATTTTTAAAGGTTGACAAATACCCGCTACCAAAAATTGAGGATATATTAGCAACTTTAGGGGGTGGATTACATTTTACAAAAATAGATTTAAATCAAGCATACTTGCATTTACCGGTAGAGGAAAATTCACAAGAATTACTTACTATTAACACTCCTAAAGGCTTATTTCAATTTACGCGATTACCATACGGAATTGCCAGTTCTCCAGCAATATGGCAGAGAACTATAGAACAAATTTTAAAAGGTATAGAGGGTATTTCAGTTTTTATTGACGATATATGTATCTCAGGGGAAACGGATGAAATACATTTAGAGCGATTAAAACAAGTGCTAGAAAGGTTACGTGAATATAATCTTAAAATAAATAAGGAAAAATCTTTTTTCATGAATGATGAAATTACATACTGCGGTTACAAAATTGATAAAAATGGCATACACAAAACGCAAGAAAAAATTTCTGCTATTTTAAATGCTCCAATACCTAAAAACGTAACTCAGGTAAAAGCATTCCTAGGCTTAGTAGCTTACTATTCTAGATTTGTTCCTAAATTATCTACGATTGCTTATCCTCTAAATGAATTATTACGTAAAAATGTAACTTTTCGGTGGACAAAAAATTGTGAAAACTCATTTAATGCAATTAAACAGGAAATTACTTCCGAAAGGATTCTCACCCACTTTAATCCTAAATTACCCTTAATTTTAGCCACTGATGCCTCTCCTTATGGAATTTCGGCAGTACTTTCGCATACAATGCCAGATAACTCCGAAAAACCCATAGCTTTTGCTTCTAGAACTTTGTCTTCTGCAGAAAAGCGGTATAGTCAGGTAGATAAAGAAGCGTTATCAATAATTTTTGGAGTAAAGAAATTTTTTCAATTTTTATATGGTAGGAGATTTACTCTGTATACTGATAGTAAACCCCTAGTTTCCATAATTTCTCCCGTAAAAAGTATTCCGGTACTTTCGGCAGCTAGAATGCAAAGATATGCATTATACTTACAAACATTTAATTATGATATTAAATATAAAAAATCTGCAGAGCACGGAAATGCCGATGCTCTATCACGTCTTCCATTACGTAGTGAAGACTTACTGCTGCCGTCGTCCGATTCGCTACAACCAGAAAATGTGTCACCAACTTTGTCACCAAATTTAGTTGGCAGCACTGATGAATCTGATTGTTTATTTATTCATCAAATTAGTTCTTTACCTTTAACTACAAAAACGTTGTGTGCAAGTTCTAAGCGAGATCCAACATTGAAAGAAATGTACCGACATTTAATATCAGGCACACAGATGCCAAATTACTTACTTTTCGGACATAAACAACAAGATTTTTCCTTACTCAATAACTGCATATTACAAGGAAATCGTGTTGTAATTCCGACTGTTCATGGACAAAAAGTTTTACAAGATTTACATTTTGGCCATTTTGGCATAGTTAAAATGAAAGCACTGGCACGTAGTTTTGTATGGTGGCCAGGTATTGATAAAGACATTGAGAATTTAGCAAATAACTGTTCTGTTTATGTTAAATTAAAACACAATCCTCCTAGAATGGACAATCATCACTGGGAATGACCTACAACACCTTGGAACAGAATACATGTAGACTTTTTTGGTCCAATGATGGGGAAAATGTTTTTAATCGTAGTAGATGCCCACAGTAAATGGACAGAAGTGTTCATTGTTCCTAATACTACTGCTGAGAACACTATAAACTGTCTTTCTTCGCTTTTTGCCAGATATGGCTATCCTGTGTCCCTTGTGTCTGATAATGGGCCACAATTCATTTCAGAACAATTCGAACATTTTCTACAAAGTAATGGCATAAAACATAGCTTAACTGCACCATATCATCCCTCTACAAATGGTCAGGCTGAAAGATATGTCCAAATAATTAAAAAAGGATTGAAATCCTTAAGTTCAGAACCCGGAAATCTCCAATTTAAGTTAAATGAATTTCTATTCCAATACCGAATAATGCCTCATATTACAACAGGGGAGAGTCCCGCATCATTATTTCTCAAGAGAAATATCAGATCAAAATTAAATTTACTTGTACCAAATGTTAAAAGTTATGTTGAAAACAAACAACATAAAAATGTTTTTAACAAGAAAAAGATAAGAGAATTCCAAGTAAATGAAAAAGTTGCAGTAAGAAATTACACACCGGGAGATAAATGGAAAATAGGTAAAATAATTGCCAGAATAGGCAAACTACATTACAAAATTCAAGTAGGTTCATGTGTATGGAAAAGACACGTTGATCAACTGAAAAGTGTAGGTTCCAGAGTACAACTGGAGGAAACTACAAGTCCTGGTGAAATTGAAAAGAACACCCTGGATGCAAATATTCCCATGGTTACCGATAGCAAGAGTCCACACCTGCAAAGCAATGGATAATCTAAGTCTGGTAGGAGGCCTGCCATTACACCAGATCCAGTGCCAACCGATCCTTCCATTACACCAGATCCAGTGCCAACCGAGCCTTCCATTACACCAGATCCAGTGCCAACCGACAGTAGATCAGTGTCTACAAAGCCTGGAGAAATTGACTGTGATAAAAATATCAACAGTACTGTAAATAAAAAAGAACTAAAATCTGAACATTCAAAACGTAAAAATACTAATTTGTCTTTTTCTGAACAGGTTGTAAGAAGATCATCTAGAGAAAGAAAACCTCCCATCAGGTATGGTATACGGAATTAAGGGGAGGAGAGTTGTGGTGTATTTCGTCATTGTATTCCTGATTCAATCTATTGGACTTTGTGTAAGTGACGTCACGTCCAATCAATGATCTGTTCATTCCTCATTACTTTATCTCTGCTAAAACAGATCAGTCTTAAAAATGTAGTCGTTTATGTTACTTGTGTTTTTCATCTGTAATTGTCTTAGTCATCCATTAAATTATATGTGTTTAAAATGTATACGCCTCCTCATATTAGAGTTATGGCTAACTTATAAATCTTCTCCTGCCCATAAAATACTATAGACATGTTCAGCATGATGGCCATTATTGTCAGCTACCATCTGGAATGCTTTCGTGGAAATGTTACGAGCATGTTGTGAAATGCTATCTATACGATCAGGTAAAATTCTTGGATTATCACGACTTACCAGACCTTTCAAACCCAAAGTCAAAACTTACAGTTGTTTGAGGTCTAGGTACCAGGGAGATTATGAATTATGAATTTTGTAATTCCTTAAAAAACATTCCCTAGTGGTAATAATTTGAATTTTTTTTTGGTTTAAACAAATTCCCATACATGAATTATGTCCTAAATAATTTATAACTTTCTGAATAGTAGTTTCGTCTGTAGGCAACTTTAAATAGGTTGCTGTGATTTTGGACACCCTGCATCTATACCGTTTGCTTTGTATAGTGCTTCACTTCCATATGTTATTATTTATTCATACCTTGCTAATCCAAGTCTCCCTTTCTCAATGTTTCATCATTATAATGATGTATTATATATATATATATATATATATATAT
This sequence comes from Salticus scenicus, assembly GCA_963930645.1. NCBI lineage: Eukaryota > Metazoa > Arthropoda > Arachnida > Araneae > Salticidae > Salticus > Salticus scenicus. The sequence goes on along the minus strand of OZ005653.1, from coordinate 285,934,438 downwards.
AATTTAAACCTTACAGTGATTAAAAACCAGAAAGACAGAATTTTAATTAGAAAAGTATCAATAAAATATTACAATTGAAAATAAAGCATTATACAAAACAAGAAACATTGAAAAAGTTAATAAAAAAATAAAATGTTAATGAAGAAAATATAATTATGAAACTTCCACAAAATCTTCTGTACCATTAACAATTTGTATTTTTTATAAATAGAATACTCATATTATTTATCCTTCAAAGTAGTGTACGCATGAAAATACGGTGAAAATGGATTATACTTAAAAAAGGTATTTTTGTCACTAATCTTATATGTACCTGTTTAAGTAAGACGATTTACGCATTTTTATACTTTTAAGGTTTTAAGAATATATATAATTAATATTAAAATTGGTCCTGAAACATGATTTTACGATTTTTAAAATATATTCGTCTGTCTGTTTCCGTGTGTGAGCATAAAAATATTTGTGACAGCACTATCTCATGAACCAATGACCGAAATTTAACGAAACTTAGTATTTGATTCCATTTTGATCTACAACAGGGCTGATTATATTTGGGGGATCAATTACTTAATAGGGGGCGCTGTCACTCCATTTTTTTCATAATTTTTAATATGACAGTACATGACAAGGTTTCGTAAAAATGTGTTTATATGAATTATTTTTAAATTTCCAATCTGGAATTAATATACATACATATAATAGTAAAAATCAATTATAGAATGAAAAAAAAAAGTGTATATATGGGGACTTTGCTTCAGCACCTGGAGGGGGGGGGGGGAATACCCACTCTCCCAACCTCCGAGAGGAAAATTTTCAATATGGATATCTTTTAAATAAACCCATCAATAACTTTAAAATGAATGGTTGAACAACAACTCTATGATAGTATGAAAAATATCTCCTGTATAGCGTAAAATTGATTTTCTTTGGATATTCAGTGTTGTACTTTTCTAAGATGAAAACCATTTGCATTCATTATGGAAAAGATTTTTGTTAAATAATAATTTTAATAAATAATACATACTGCATGAATTTGTGTAGAAATATTCAGAAGAAACATTTGCGATGGCTGCAAAATACTAGTTTTTCTTTTGAACTTATTTTCTTACGTTATACATAATACTCATGCAAAAAAAAAAAAAAAAAAAAAAAAAAAAAGAAATATACTTTTTAAGATAGCACGCAATCATGTTTTATATAAAAATTAAATCATTAAATTCATTTTTTTACTTATTTTTATTTTATTTTGCATGTGCACTTTTTATTTCATAATTGAAAATTATTAATAAAAACTTTTTCGATAGGGTTTGTTACGTTACTGATTATTATTAATTTTCTTTTCTTTTCTTTTTCTTTCAAAAAAAAAAAAAAAAAAAAAAAAAATGATTTTGATGAAATTCTGGCAAAAGCAGAATTTAGTTTAGGACGGAGGACTATTAGTATTTCTTTTTTCTAATTATAGCATCGCTTTTTAATTGGTCAATTATATTTTCGATAAATTTTAGATTTCGATAAATGTCCAGCTATCGAAAAATGACACCGCAAAAATCCCAGATTGAGACTAATATTCCTCAGTCCTAACAAAAAAAAAAAAAACTTAAAATTCAATTTTCTTTTTAAAAGTTTAAATTGTTTCCAATCTAAAATGTTGTACATTTTATTTCACTTGAATTTCTTTATAGGAATTGAGACGAATATACATATAAGTATTTATTTAAGGCGCAATGTTTCTTATCAATAAAACACTCATATTTTATATCCTCCAAAATACTGTATTATAAAAGGAGGTTTTACTTTGTCCTACTGTCTGTAGTTTATAAAAGACTGAATAAATACAATCAAAAGCTATTTCAGAATTTTCAAGTATTAACTGAGCTGTTAAAAGCGAAAGAAAATTCAGCTCTTTCCCGAAGCAGATCAAGTTTTAAAGCCTATTTATGATTTTATAAAGAAGCTTTTAGAATTTCAAATATTTGCTTTCAAAAACCTGATGAGGTAAGATGTTTAAAGTGAATTCTGAAAGTCATAGCTCTGATAATCTTCATATTTCAGCATCGCATCCATTGGTATAGGTCTAGATTTGAAATATTTTATAGAATTTATTGTTTACTCATTATAGAAACATCTTTTTTTTATATTTTATTCCTCTTATATTTTATCATATTAAAGGATTACATTAAAGTACAAAACTAAACAGACAGAAATATGTATTCTTTACTCTTATTCATATTTTTATTATTTAAAATAATCTATGATTATTTTTTCATTCATTTTGTTAAATGATTTAAATCGTCTGTTCTTTTGTTATTCTTTATTTTGCATTGAATTTTGTAATTTAATGCAAAATAAAGAATAACAAAAGAACAGGATTTACAAGGAAATAGCTTTAATGCGTATTATACTTTAAAAAAATACTGTTGTCACTTCGTTATTCTAATTTTATTCTTCTTATATTTTACGGTATTAAGTGATTACATTAAAGTACAAAACTAAACAGACAGAAATATTTATTCTTTACTCTTATTCATATTTTTATTATTTAAGATAATATTTCCTTCTTTTTTCCTTCTTTTCGTTAAATGATTTAAATCGACTGTTCTTTTGTTATCCTTTATTTTGCACTGAATTTTGTAATTTAATGCAAAATAAAGAATAACAAAAGTACAATTACTACAAGGAAATATCTCTAATGCGTATTATACATTTAAAAAATATTTTTGTCACCATTGCAATTTTATTCCGCTTATATTTTACGATATTGAGGGATTACATTAAAGTACAAAACTAAACAGACAGAAATATTTGTTCTTTACTCTTATTCATATTTTTATTATTTAAAATAATCTTTCATTCTTTTTGGTAAATGATTTATATCGGCTATTCTTTTGTTATTCTTTATTTTGCATTAATTTTGTAATTTAATGCAAATTAAAGAATAACAAAAGTACAATTATTGCAAGGAAATATCTTTAATGTGTATTATACTTAAAAAAAAATATTTTTGACACTTCGTTATTATAATTTTATATTACCTTTTTATAATGGTTAGCTATATGTTTGATAGAGAAAGATAATTTATATTTTCTTATACTTTAAGTGTTTTGATAAAGTAGAATTAATATGTTAATTGTTAATGTTTTCATTTTCTTCTATATTCAATAGAAGAAAGTACTGGTTTCGTAAAAATGTTCGACCTCGGGTTTTCGATGGATTTACACGTTTTGTTAAATCTAGAAATCTATTTGACAATTTTTTAGAAAATGTGTGTGTGTGTGTGTGTGAAAACATTTTGTGATAACAGTATCTCAGGAACTACTGCACAAAATTTCATACAAATTGATATGCGGTTATACCTCAAGATAAATTAGTGCCTCTCAACTTTTGGTGAAAATTGTCTAACAGATGACGTTGCCACCCCGCTTTATCTGAATATTTAACACTGCGGTATAAGACAAAACTTCGTATAAATGTGCATAAAGATAATTATTTTTTAGGTGTCATTATTAAACTAAAAAAAAAAATTATTTGTAATAGTGGTAGTTACTGGGGGAAAAATGTACATGTAGGGGCCTCGTTTCTCTTCCTGGGCGGAAGTTGCCCCAAGGAGGACAAATTTCCATTATGAGTATCTTTCAAAAGTGCTGGTCATACATTTAACGCGAATTAATGAACCATCGATCTGTGATAATTTAAAAAAAGGTTATAATTTTTTTAATTTTTAACAAAAAAAAAAAAAAAAAAGTCATTATTTTAAGGTGTCGTATATAGAATATAGTTGATTTTCTTTGGATATTTAGTGTCTCGAGAATGAAAATCGTCAGCATTCTTCGTGGAAGATAATTTTAATAAATAAGAATTTTTTTGTTTATACTCAGTGGTTTTGTATAGGGGAATATAGAAGAAAATTTGTGGTAGCCAAAACATACTAGTTTTTATTTATTTATTTATTTTTGATAGAGTTCATACAAATTTTGTTGAGAATAATTATTATATTTAAAAATTGTATATACATATAATTTAAAAGATATTATTCATTCTTCTTTATTTTAAAATATAAACCTGAATTAAGATTTTAATTAAAAAATAACAAGCAAAATGTACAAGCTAACAGTTTTAATAAATATGTTTACTTTTATTTACGTAATATGTTTAAAAAGTACCTAAAACTAAATAAATACAATTAAGACGCTTGATAAAATTATTTAGAAACAATTAATAGATAATTTTATAATTAATTAAGTTGTACAAACTGTTATCTCCTTTCAAATTAATGATAATTAAATAATATCAAATTAAATACTCCGACTTTACAAAGATACCACTATTTATTACAAAATATTAAATAAATTAAATTCTGAAATAAAGTTCTAAAACTAATGGAATTAAAAAAAAAAAAAAAACAAGAATGATGCCTCAGCATAATTTACAATGGCATCATTTGAGAAAAATTCAAATATCACAACTCTTATCAAAAGAACTAACAAACAATAACGATTTCTTAAAATAATAATAATATTATTAAGGTTTTAATTATTGACACAATTAAAATCTTTAGAAATTCAACACACATTTGTTTCTAAATTAATTATTTTGTTTACTCCCTAATCTTTAAAAAACGTATCTAGATAATTAAACCAGCGAGAGAAGAAATAATAAATATATTAATATGGTAATGTTTGTATGTTTGAATTTTAAAAAGAAAAAGATCCAGTTATTTTAAGATTTTATTCATTTGCATGATAATGGTTACGCTTTGTTTGGAAGAATATTAAAAATGATTACTTTAAAAGTAGCGATGCATATAATTAGCTGAATATATACATTTAGAGAAGAAAAAGTAGGAAAATACTTTGCTAATCTTTTAGTATTATATATATTTATATATACACTCATTGCCATAAAAATTAACGCACCAAGAAGTAATTCTTGGATCGTAAGGAAACTTGGCATGAAGGTACGTGCCAGGCAGATATGCAAATAATTAGAATTGAAACGTGATTGCACATTGTGTAAGGCCACCAGAGGGCATTGACCTTCGTTCTTCTTGGAGTATCAAATAGGCAAGAAGAGTTTGTTTGGTGTACATAATCTGTTTCAGAGGGACGTTTTTTAAATAGAGATGCCGTTACGCCGCCATCAAAAACAACAGGAGCCACTGTCTAAATACGAGAGGGGAATTATCATCGATATGATGGAATACGGGTAAACAGCTCGACGAGCAGAAAGTCACCTAGGCCGTTTTGATTCTAATGTGAGAAGGTGTTGGGACTAGTGGACAAGGGAGAGGTCGCTTACACGGCGATCAGCCTCAGGACATGCTCGACAGACCAATAATCGAAAAAACTGTTGCTTCATACGAAACATACGCGTAGCTCCAACTGCCTCGTTGTTCGCCATCCAGACATATGCAGACCCAACATGACCTTTCCCTGTGTCTGTACGTACCATCGCAAGGCGCCTGGCTGAAGGGTATTTGCTATCAAGGCGCCCATTTTGTGTGCTGCTAATAATATCTACCCCCTCTCCTCCGTTTGGAGTGGTGTCGTGCTCGATGGGGTTGGATTGTAACTGAAGGGAACCAGGTCGTCTTCAGTGATGAATCCAGGTTCAATTTGAGCAGTAATGACTAACATGTACGTGTGCAGAAGCAAGGGGGGGGATGCCTCAAATCTGCCTTTCATTTACAGCTGCACACCGCACCACTGGTAGTGTCACGACACACGGTCATCCCTAATATTGATCAACGGCACTATGACAGCTCAGCGGTACGTTCGTGACATCCTTAAGCCATAGGTGTTGCCACTCATGGCAGGGCTCCCAGGAGTTATTTTCAACATAACAGTGCTCAACCACGCACACGAATGGTGTCACAGGACTACCTCCGCCACAATACCACCATCACCAGGCCTGCTTGATCGCTAGATTTGTCACCAATGAAGCATATATGGGATCACTTGGAGCGGCAAGTTGGGCAGCCTACGAACTTGGACGAATTAGAAGCGTGTTTACAACAAATGTGGAACGAGATGCCACAGGACATCCTACGGGACTTGTATGCCTCAATGCTCTCCCGTATCGTATCGTGCATTACGCTAGAGGTAGCCCAACAGGGTATTAAAACATTCCTTCTTTCGTAATTTTTTCTGTAATAAATTATCCTTTCGCTTTGATTTTTTAATCATTTACTTCAATGTTACATTTATATGTGTAAAATTTAATTTCATTCTGACAGCTCTTTCTTGGTACGCAAATTTTTATGGCAATGAGTGTATATATATATGTGTGTGTGTGTGTACGTGTGTATGTATGTAAAATCCACTTTTCTTATCAGAATACTTTAATCTGATCAGAGATTTTATCTGATACTAACATAAGTCAAACAAATAAAACTGATAAATGTAATATTATTGAAGATATTTGTATGTACAGATGCATTTTATGTAGGTACAAATCGATTCATAGAACTTGATAAAAGATAGAAAAAGTAATTATAATAAAGAATTGTATAAAATAAATATTATATATATATATATATATGCAATGTTAAAAAACATTTTTTTTTTTTTTAATTCTGCCTTTGCTCATGTGACATTAGTAGAAATTAGTACGAAAACTTGTATAGAAAAAAAAAAGAAAAGAACATAAACGGAAAAATCATTAGATTAAAGTACTCTAACCACCTAAGAAAGTGATAAAGTTGTTTTCACTGCACGATCTTTACGATAATATGAGTACATAGATACATACATACATACATATATATATATATATATTAAGAATTAGACTTATTTATAGAAGAAGAAAGAATCGAAATGTTCTCTCAGGTCACCATATATTGTCGTAATATTTTATGACTGTTTGACTATGAATGACTATCAAATTTCTATCGTTATTTGCTTTTACAAAAATAGATATTGATTTCACCATCTAAAGAAGTTAAGAAACTTTATCAAGTAAGTAGAGTTTATTACTTCATAAAAAGTTTCTTTTTTCAGATTTTCATTTGCTCACTGCACGTTTAATCTTTAATTTTCTGTTTTATGGATTCATTGGAGCGCTTCTGAATACAAATAAACTTGCCTAAGTTAACTAACACTATAACTAAGACGAAATTCTCCAGTTATTAAATTACTTTGTGATATATAATTGAGAAATTTATAAATAATATAAGTTTTGAATGTTATGTTTCTAATTTTTGATTTAATTTATGTAATATGAAATAGTACCTTAGCTGCGTTTGGATTTCTCTATCACATTAATCTTTGCATTGAACTGAAAAAAATATATCTATCTATCTATCTATCTATCTATCTATCTATCTATATATATATATATATATATTCCTTGAATAAGTGATTTTTTCTTCTTCTGCTTCATTTTTTTTTCTTTTTCTTTTACTGATTACATTTAATGTTTAATTTTCAATTTTTATACGTTCATTAATGGTTTTTATCACAAAGATATTACTGTTACTCTTAACCATAGCATTTACTTAGTCATAATATATCTACGACCTATTATTTAATCGAAGTAGTTTGATCATTTAAAAGTTTATTCTTTCTTTATGTAGACAGTATTGTGGGTTATCTTAGATTACTTTTAGCTTTATTTTTATTTTTATTTTTTTATTTTGAGTTTTACGTCATATCTTAAAATGTTGTATTTAGTACTACATGTACTTTAAGAAATATATAGAAACAATAGAAAGTTCTTTTCAAACCATGAAAACATTTTATGAGTGTTTCATTAATAAATGTCGATAATTAACTCTTTCCTTACATATTTACCTTAATCATATCATTTAATGAAATTAAGAAATTTATCAGATGATTAGAAGTGATTGTTTCGTAAGCGGTTACTTTCCTAAGATTTTCTTTGAACACTAAATGTTTGATCTTTATTTTTTTGTATCAACGGATTTATTTGAGTGCCTCTGGTAACTAATAAATTTCGCTGCGTTAATTTAACGAAACAGTAAGACGAAATTTATCCATTTTTTAATGTTGATTATTTTATGTGATATAACTGAAGAGTTTATAATTATTAGTTTTGAATGTCATGTTTCCAATTTTGGAGATGGTCTAGTATTTTTAGCTGTGAATGTATTTTTTTAATACTTTAATTAAAGCTTAAAATGAATAAAAGTATTCTATAACAGTTGATATATATATATATATATATTTCTTTTTTTTTTTTTTTTTTTTTTTTTTTCATTAGTCTTTTTATTCTTCCTCTTTTTTTTTTTTTTTTTTTATTATTATTATTATTATTCTTTCTTCTTTTAATCTGGTTATATTTAATGCTTAATTTTTCAATTTTAATATTTTTATTAATGACATTTTGGACTAGAAAATTTCCGTTAGTCTTGATGATAGAATTATCTTAGTCGTTTAAACCTGTTATTTAATCAAAGCAGAAAAAGTTTCTTATATCATTTAAAAGTTTATTCTTTCTTTATATAAGAAAGTATTGTCTATTGACTTAGATTACTTTTAGCTCTAGTTATTTGTATATTTTAATTTATACCTTGAAATATTTTTATATTGTGTTACGTATATTTTAAAAAATATTCATAAATAAGGGAAAGCTTTTCTCAAAAATTCGTCTCATTTTAAGTGCATTTCACTAATAAAATTCCATAATTATCTCTTATTTTCAATTATTTGCCTTATTTTTGGCATTTAATGAAATCAAGAAATTTATCGGGTGATTATAGTTGATTACTTTCTAAAAGGTTTATTTTGTAAGATTTTCTTTGCGCAGTAAAATTTTGATCTTTAATATTCTTTTACAACGAATTCATTTGAGTGTCTCTAGTGACTAATAAATTTGCTACTTTTCTTTCACGAAGCACTAAGACGAACTTTCTTCTTTTATTAATGTGGATTATTTTGTGAGATATAATTGAAGAAATTATATATATTATGAGTTTCGAATGCTAATTTTAGAGAATTTCTAATTTCTAATTTTAGAGTTAATTTAAGTAATATGAACAAATATTCATAGCTATGACTATATCTCTTTATTTAACCAAGTCTTGAATTGCAAAAATAATTTTTTTAAACCATTATAACTGAAAAGTTTTATTTATTTATTTATTTATATATTCATTTTATTGACAGGTTACATTTAACATTTATTTTTTAACTATTCTTATTAGTGATTTCCATGACCAGAAAATTTCTCGTAGTCATAACCATACTGGTAATGAATAATAACTTACTGGTAATTCGCTTGAAACATATTATTCAATCAAATCAGAAAATTTTATTTTATCACATAAGAATTTATTTTTTCGTTATATAGATAGTATTGTGTGTTGTCTTAGTTGGCTTTTAGTTTTAATACATTCTATTTTTTTTATTTTTTATTGTTATTCATTATTATTATTATTAATTATTATACTATTATTAATCATTCTTATTAGTGATTTCCATGACCAGAAAATTTCTGTTGGTCATAACCATACCATCAACTAGTAATTCGCTTGAAGCTTATTACTCAATCAAATCAGAAAATTTTCTTTGATCACATAAGAATTTATTCTTTCTTTATATAGATAGTATTTGTGTGTTGTCTTAGATTGCTTTTAGTTTAATTCTATTTTTAATTTATTATTATTATTCATTATTAGCATTATTCATTATTACTCTTCATTATTATACTATTATTAAGTATTCTTATTAGTCATTTCCATGATCAGAAAATTTCTGTTAGTCATAACCATACCATGAACTGGTAATTCGTTTGAAGATTATTATTCAATCAAATCAGAAATTTTTTTTTCATCATATAAGAATTTATTTTTTCTTTATATAGATAGTATTGTGTGTTGTCTTAAATTGCTTTTAGTTTTAATTCATTCTATTTTTAATTTATTATAATTATTCATTGTTACCATCATTCATTATTATTATTCATTATTATACTATTATTAATTATTCTTATTAGTGATTTCCATGACCAGAAAATTTCAGTTAGTAATAACCATACCACGAACTATTAATTCGCTTGAAACGTATTAATCAAATCAGAAAATTTTCTTTGATCACATAAAATTTTTTTCTTTCTTTATATAGATAGTATTGTGTGTTGTCTTAGATTGCTTTTAGTTATAATTCATTCTATTTTTAATTTATTATTATTATTATTCATTATTATCATCATTCATTATTATTATTCATTATTATACTATTATTAATTAGTCTTATTAGTGATTTCCATGACCATAAAATTTCTGTTAGTAATAAGCATACCACGAACTAGTAATTCGCTTGAAACGTATTATTCAATCAAATCAGAAAATTTTCTTTTTTTATATAGTCTTAGATTACCTTTAGTTTTAATTCATTCTATTTTTTTATTTTAGGTTATATCTTAAAATGTTTCATTTAGTATTACATGTGTATTTTAAGAAATATATAGAGACAGTGCAAAACTGTTCTCAAACCATCAGAACATTCCATGAGCGTTTCACTAATAAATTTCGTTAATCATCTATTTTCTCAAATGTTTGTCTTATTATTAGCATTTGATGAAATTAAGAAATTTATCAGATGATTGGAATTGATTACTTCTCAAGAGGTTTCTTTCTCAAGATTTTCTATGCCCACTAAAAGCTTGATCTTTAAATTTCTGTTTCAATGAATTCCTTTGACTGCTTCTAGATACTAATAAATTTCTCTACGCGAATTTAACGAAGCACAAAGAGGAAAATTTCATCAGTTATTCACGTGGGCTATTTAGTAAGATGTAATTGAGGAGTTTATAATTATTATTAATTTTGAATGTTATGTTTTAATTTTGGAGTAACTTAAGTAATACCAAGTAGTATTCTTAACTATAAACGGATTTCTTTATTACGTTAATCAGGGCTTGAAAAAAAAAAAAAAAAAAAAGTCAGTAATAGTAATGTTTTCCTTTTTTCTTCTTCCATTTTCTTCTTCTTCTTTTTTTCTTCTTCTTCCCTTATTATTATTATTATTATTATTATTTACACCAGTTATATTTAATGTTCAATTTTCAATTCTAATATGTATGAATATTAATAAATTTTAAAACTAGTAAATTTCCTCTAGCCTTAATGCTTTATTTTTGTTATTTAAATCTATTATTTTATCAAAGCGATAAAAGTTTCTTTTATCATTTAAAAGTTTATTCTTTCTTTCTATGAAAAAGTATTGTGCGTTGACTTTGATTTCTTTTACATCTAGTTCTTTGTATATTTTATTTTAAACTATATCTTGAATTGTTTTTATATTTTGTGTTATTTGAGTACATTAAAAAAAAATATTTATAAACAATGGAAAGCTTTTCTAAAACAATCAGCCCATTTTAAGTGCATTTCACTAATAAATCTCCTTAATTACCTCTTATTTTCAAATTTTTCCCTTAATTTTGGCATTTAAGGAAATAAAAAGAATTATCAGGTGATTAGAGTCGATAACTTCATAACCCTTTCCGACGCAAGTCGTACGATCGTTCAGGTTAGACATCCACGACATCCAGTTACATTTTTGCATCTGGAACAGTTTCATGTAATAAAATCAGGAAATGAATGATCGAACTAATTAGCAGAAAGTGTAAAATACAATTTTCAATCATTAAATGTCGGTTATAGTCCATATTTTTATTCAGTTTGCAAAAACAGAAGAATGTAATGTTTTAAGGTAAAAATATCTCGGGTCGGAAAGGGATAAGACATTTCTTTCCTAAGATTTTCTTTGCGGGATATAAATTTAATCTTTATTTTTATTTTTATTATTATTTTTTTTTTCAACAGACTCATTTGATTTTCTCTAGTGACTAATAAATTTTGCAGTATTAATTTAATGAAGCACGAAGGCGAAATTTCTTCAGTTATTAATATAGATTGTTTTGTGAGATATAATTGAAGAAATTATAATTATTGTAAGTTCTAATGTCGAGTTTCTACGTTTGGAGTTAATTTAAGTAATATGAAGTAGTATTCTTAGCTATGAATGGATGTCTTTATTAATTTAATCGCGTCTTGAACTGCAAAAATAATTTTGTTAAATAATTATAGCTAACAAGTTTATTTATTTATTTTTTTTTTTTATTGACTGGTTACATTTACATTTAATTTTTAATTATATTTATGAAGGATTTTCATGACTAGAAAATTTCTGTTAGTATTAACCATAGCATTTAATTAGTAATTAACTTAGTAATTAACTTAAAACGTATTATTTAATTAAATCAGAAAATTTTCTTTGATCATCTAAGAATTTATTCTTTCTTTATATAGATTGTATTGTGTGTTGTCCTTAGATTACTTTTATCTTTAATTCATTGTATTATTAATTTTAAGCTGCATCTTAAAAATATTTTATTTAGTATTAAATGTACTTTAAGAAATATATAGGAACAGTGCAAAGCTCTTCTCAAATCATCAGAACATTTTATGAGCATTTCACTAATAAATTTCGATAATTAACTCTTTTCTCAAATATTTGCCTTAATCTTAGCAATAAATGAAATTAAGAAATTTATCAGATGATTGGAAGTGATTACTTCGTAAGAGGTTTCTTTCCTAAGATTTTCTTTGAGCAATAAATGTTTAATCTTTATCTTTCTGTATGAACGGATTCATTTGAGTGCCTCTGGTGACCAATATGTTATGCTGTTTGAATTTAATGAAGCCCTATGAGGAAACTTCTTGAGTTATTATTGCAGACTGTTATGTAAGATATAATTTATAAGTTTATAATTATTATCAATTTTGAAAGTTATGTTTCTAATTTTGGAGACAATTTTGGTAATGTGAAGTAGTATTTTCGGTTATGATTTATTTTCTTTATTATGTTAATCGTGGCTTGATCCGAAAAAAAAAAAATCCTGGAATAATTATAGCTGATAATCTTTTTTTTTCTTTTTTTTTTTTTCTCCTTCCTCTTCTTAGGGACCGCGGTAGCCCATTCGGTATAGTGCCGGACTCGTAATTGAAAGATTGTGGATTCGGTACTCGAGCCGGCTAAAGACCCGTCGTGTACATCAATGGTGACTGGTGCACGTGAAATCTGTCGTGGCTGCATTGTCCTACATGTTCACGTCAAAATTATACTTGAGTTATTATTGCAGCATTATTAGAGCATTAATTACAAAAGCGGGGAGACATCCTCTCTCTATAGGATAAAAAATGTGATGTCATGTCTCCGGACCACCTCTTGGGATGAGTCTCAGACCGTCGCAAATTGCCCATTTCGCAGCACTAGGGCAACATAAAACCCAATAAACCAGCCAACTAACCAACTTTCTTCTTCCTTTTTTGAATAGTCATATTTAAAATTTAATTTTTCAATTTTAATTCGTGTATTAAGCTCTTTTACGATTAGTGAAATCCTGTTCGTCTTAATCATAGCATAAACATAATTACTCTTAACCTATTATATAATCAAAACAGTTTTTTTTTTTTTTTTTTTTTTTTTTTTTTTTTTTTTTTTACCATTTAAGAGTTTATTATTTATTTATATAGAGAAGCATTATGCAATGTCTTGGATTATTTTTGACTCTAATTCTTTGTATTTTTAACTTTAGTGTACTATATCTTGAAATGTTTCATTTAGCATTACATATAATTTAATGAATATGTATGAAAAGTGGACAGCTTTTCACAAACAACCAGCCCATTATAAGTACCTTTGAATAATACATTTCCATTATTAGCTTTTTTCTTTTCAAATATTTCCCTTAATTTTAGCATTTAATAAAATTAAGAAATTTGTCAGGTGATCACAGTTGATTTCTTCATAAGAGGGTTCTTTTTTAAAATTTTCTTTGCGCAGAAAAAATTTGATCTTTAATATTCTTTTTCAACTAATTCATTTGCGTGCCTCTAAAGAGTAAAAAACCTATAAGTCAAATGCATTCAGACAGACGAAATTTATTAATGTAGATATATAGACTATGTGGTATAACTGAAGAAATTACAATTGTTATGAGATTTAATGTTATTTTTCTTTTTTTGGAGTTAATTTAAGTGATATGAAGTAGTATTCTTAGATGTGAATGGATTTCTTTATTATGTTAATCGAAGTCTTGAAAGAGTGTCTTTGAACCATTACAATTGATAATCCTTTTTTTTTTTTTTTTTTAATCGATTATGATTAAAATTGGATTTTCAATTATACTATTTTCATTAACGATTTTCATGAGTAGAAATTTTCTATTTGTCTTGATCATAGCTTTAATTCAGTAGTAATTTCCCTGAAACTTACTTTTTAATCAGTACAGAAAAAAATTCTTTGATCATTTAAGAGTTTTTTTTTTTTTTTTTTTTTTTTTTTTACAGACAGTATTCTCTATTCTCTTAGATTACTTTTTAGCAATATCATAAGTGTTATATCATAAGTATTTTGTTTATATTTTGAAATATTTTTATTTAGTGTTATATATATTCTCCAAGGAATATTTAGAAACAGTGCAAAGCTCTTCTCAAATCATTAGAACATTTTATGAGCGTTTCACTAATCTATTTCGATAATTAACTCTTTTCTCAAATATGAGCCTTAATCTTAGCATTTAATGAAATTAATAAATTTACCAGATGATTAGAAGTGGTAAGAGGTTTCTTTCCTAAGATTTTCTTTTGAGCATTAAATGTTTGTCCTTTATTTTTCTGTATCAACGGATTTATTCCAGTACCTCTGGTGACCAATAAATTTCGTTGCGTTAATTTAACAAATCACTAAGACGAATTTACTTCATTTATTAATGTGGATTATTTTGTGAGATATAATTAAGGAATTTATAATTATCATGAGTTCTCAACGTTATGTTTCTAATTTTGGAGTTAGTTTCAATAATAAGAATGGATTTCTTTATTACCTTAGTCAGGGCTTGAAGTGAAAAAAATCCGATTGAATCATTATTATAGCAGAGATTTTTTCTTTTTACTGGGCACATTTAACATTTAATTTTCAATTCTAATATGCATATTAATGATTTTTAAGACTAGCAAAATTTTTTTCACTTTAACAATGCTATTACTTTTAGTCGTAATTTAGACTTAATTTTATTATTTTTTCAAAACACAAAATTTTTCTTTCATCATCTAAAACTCTCTCCTTTCTTTATGTAGGTAGTATTGTTTGTTATCTTATATTACATTTAACACGAACTTTTTTATTGTTAATTTTAAGTTATTTATTGAAATGTTTTTGTTTAATATTACACATATTTTAGGGAATTATGTATATGTCACATATTTCGGGTGTACAGTCGTGGATCTTCCAAGGAACCAGACTTGATTTCTGGAACTTCTCTTTATTTAATATCTAGAGAGTAGGGACTTGGAAGGCAATGAAGAGTGTGGACTATATATCCAGTCGCCGTACTTCAATTTTGCAGTCTCAGACAGCGGCACGGTGTTAAATTGGGATTTTGTATTTTAAGGATTTAACGTGGTTATCGGACGTCCGGGCCGGGGCCCGCCAGCCCACTCCGATGAGTATTCTTTAGATCTTTTTAGCCGATGATAGTTCAAAGATCTCTCTAATCGCGAGTCTGATTTTTGTGAGTTCCATGTTTTATAACCCGTAATTTTTGGTGTAATTTGGCGTATTTCTAATCTCCTCCCAATTTTCCTTACTGGTTACATTACTTAATAACACGCCTCCTTTTGTGTCTTACTGGCTAATCACTCGTACTTACCAGAGAGAGCGACGCCGGTTTGCGCCCCACGTTGCCAACTCGCCAGTTATTTAAAGCAGTTATTTATGGCTTTACATCTGACATAAGTAATCAAACCCTAATTTATAATTATAAATTTTTTATTTCTTTTAACATCGCTAATTAAATTCTTTTATTGAATCTTTCCGGCGCCAGATACTTTTTTATTTCGCATTAAACTTATTTCTGGAATATTTCCAAGCTATCAAAATGCTTCTTCAATTTAAATGATTAACTTGTTTATTCATTTTTGAAAGATCGCGATTGCAATTTCCGTTCGTTATTTTTTATGATTTAAAGTAACTTACAGCTTAATAAAGAATCTTCTTTAATTTATTTTCCAAAATACCCTTAAATATGGAAATAATAATTTAAAATATAAAAATATTAATTTAATTCTTACCTCTTTTTTATCCATTATATTTCATATATATAAATGTATTCGATGATAAATTATGGGTAGGGGAGGGTGGTGGCAACCAATGAGCGGTCACCGCTATCCTTAAATAAACAACACATCCATAACTTGTCCGGGATTCGAACCCAAGACCAGCACTGTATGGACGCTAACTGCTATACCATCTGTGCTTTTAGGGAATATTTAGAAACAGTTAATATGTTTTATCAAAACATGAGTGGGTGATTGCCAATCTAAAGGGTAGAAAACGAAGACTAATTTGAAAATATAAAAATTTTACCAAAAAAATTTGAAAAAATTCCTTAATTCCTTTTTGACAACTATGAATCTAAATTATTTGATGAGCTATCTCGTTAGCTATTTTTTGGTTGGTAATTAATTAATTTCAAAATTAATGTGTCAACGGAGCGGACATCACTGACCACGGAGTGGACACTTATAAATATCCAAACCTGAAAGTTATTTTGCAGCTGTATCTTTTCATCCTTATTGTTTTACTTGTGTTTTAGAAAATAATCAAGAAATATTTTTACTTTAATTTTTTTGAAAAATGAAAATAACAGGAATATAATTGTTGATTCCGCATATTCTTTCTTTCTTTTCTTTTTCTTTTTTTTTTATGTGATTGATCTAATATGTTGAAGACACTTGTATTTCCTTGCTATATTTTTCCTGTTAAAACTTCGAAGATTTCTTTAAGTTTCTTCTTTGATTTTGCGCCTTTAAAACTTTCTTTTATTGGCTTTTTTATAACCTCCCCAAAAATAATACATTTCTCAATTTCTTTTGAATTTGCTTCTGTGATAATTTTTTTCACTTTTCTCTTGGGTTTTTCAGAATCAGTAGTATTATTTTTTGACTTCACATCCTTAGATCTTTGCACATGCTTTTTGTGTTTTTCAAGCTTCCTAACCAATTTTTTGTTTTCTTCACAAAGCCTTTCACTGTTCTTTTTCGACCTTTTTCTTCCACTTTCTAGTCTGCTAGATGATGATACAGATGGTTTTGTTTTCAGAGATGGATTAATTTGTGGTAGTGTGATGTTTATGGCTGCTGAACGAGGTGTCTCAGGAGGTGTATCATCTCTGAGATGTTCTTCAAAGATTATTCTGTTTCTTCAATCTCTCCCTTTGATTTCTGTTTTGGTTCTTCCATTTTTTCCTAACACTTCATTTCATTTGTTCAAACATTTTAACTACAGTATTCTTCCTTCTGTGATATATTTATCTTTCTTTAGCTTTTCCTTCTTCATGTCTTGCGGGATCATTTCTTATGCTCTTATTATACACAAAGATGTTTCACGCGACTTTTATTTCATCCAATTTTTGCTCCAATTTTCGAAAGCTGTAAACCGAAAGAAGGTTACAATAGTTGAATCAAAAATTGTTCGAAAAACTGGTTTACACGGTGTACAGTACATGTCAAGGCACACCTATTTATCTCTGTTTTAACGGGGTACCATGGGAGAGCGAAGAGGAAAACGGTGAATGAATTCCCGCCGGCGCTGTCATTTCTCGGTAAATAAAGAGCTTTCTTCTCACTGGTTTATCACAGTCTGACTTGCCAGAAAAAATTGATCGTATTCCCAATTCCTATTACACTGGGCATTGACGTGATTTGAGCCAAATTTACAATTATCTCAAAAGTTGTGTGAAAACGTGTTGTGTGTAATAGGAGCATTAGTCTGTCTCTTGCTCTCTGCATACTTTTCTTTTTTGTTCTTTACGTTTTTCTGTAGTTTGGCTGGAAAGTTTCCTTTTCTTGTTATTTTTCTTATCTTTTTGATTTTCAACTCCACCTAATTTTCTTTTTGACTGAGTTTGAGCGAAGGTTTGTGCACATTTGTTTGTCCTGCATTGGGTTGCATGCGAATTTCCATTTTTCTTGAACAGCATAATAAATTTCTGATCAAATGATGTCCACGGAGTGGAAGTCCACGGAGTGGACAGAATGTCTGATTTTGAATTTTAAGGAACAAAGCAACAACGTCAGGAACAATTTAACTTTAGTGTTGAATTAAGTCTTATAATCTTTAAATGTAATAATAATTAGATAATAAATAATCCTTATAATTACTTGTATACTTCTGACCACGGAGTGGACTGATGAGATAGCCAAACAGAGGTATCACAGATGAAATCTATTTTAACAGAACGAAATAAAGCATTGAGTTCAACACATGTAGGTAAAAACAAAGATGGCTTCCCCCTCTTTCTTCTCAGTTACACACTGGTGACAGACAGTGCCATCTACTGAACTTTATGGGAAATTAACTAGTTGTCCACGGAGTGGACGCATTTTATTAGGGACATTTGTTATAAATTAATTAAAAAAACAAGATTCATTTTATAACTCTAAAATTTAATAAATATATTTTTAAGGATAATTATGTCCTGCTTAAATCAAAATGTAATTAAAAAACATTAATATTAAGCTTGAAAATAATGCTATATTCTGCAGACTTCCCTTGGGGACAGTCCACGGAGTGGACATTCCAGGTTTTATCAATCGAGTTCTAAGAAAAATAAATAACATTAAAAACTTTTATAATAATATTCAACTAGAGAAAATCGTAAGAAATAGCCTAGTTGTAAATTTTTTTCTGATTGAAAATATTTTCTATTTTTGAGGGCTAAGGGACATGGTTTCTACCCCTTATGTTGGCAATGACCCGAGTATGTTTTATGTGCGTTTGACTAATAAAATTCTGTTTTATTTATTTATTTTATTTATTTATTTGTTTTTAATACCTTTCCCTTAATCTTAGCATTTAACAAAATTAAGAAATTTATGAGATGATTAGAAGTGATTGTTTCGTAAAGATTTTTTTCTTCTAAGAATTTTTTTGCGCACTAAATGTTTGCTTTTCAATTTTCTGTTAAATGGATACATTTGAGTGTCTCAAATGACCAATAAATTTCCCTATGTTAATCTAAGAATAGCGTTAAAACGAAATTTCTTTAATTACTATTATGGATTATATTGTGAGGTATGACTTAGAAAATTATAACTGTTATTACTTTGTAATTTATTTTTTCAATTTCATAGTCGATTTGAAGATCCATAGTTCGAATGGATTTCTTTATTACTTTAATCACGGTATTAATCTTAAAAAAATAAATTTACAGTTTGTCACAGTGTAAGTCGACAATATGTTTTTCATTCTTACCAAACGCAGAGAATGTGTGCATTGTACAATCTTTAATCGTCCCTCCCTGTTGGAAAACTCCCCATGCGATAGATATTACATTCAGATCTATGGCAACGGCAAAAAGTGTAATCACAAATTTTAAATGAAAGAACTGACAGTTTTCTACAGTATTGACTGTCGATTGATGAGTGTATCAGATTACATTTAATCAATATATATATATATATATATATATATACATATGAAAATATTTCTATAATTCTATATAGTGTAAAATAAATTATTTTTAAGGTTTTACTAATAGATTTAGGTTGTAAATTATTAATTTTGAATATAACTTTTCATTCTAACTACAACCTTCTATTTTATTTTATTTTTTATATATATTCAAATGCTGGTTCATTAAAACATCGTGTACAAAACATTGAAATTTACATATCGGTACAAAATTCTCGATTGAAATATTCTGCAAATACACAAACATAACTATAATATGTTAACTATGAACATAATATAAATGGTACACTGTAAAAAAATCTCTATGAAAGATTACAGCATAGTATGCTGGTAAAGTTAACACGTGCTGTAAAATAAATTTGCTGTAATCTTTATGCGAGGATGTTGTGTTTTTCATAGATGCTGGTAAAATTAATGCTTACTCACAATAATGTTTATTCAGTGTGCTGCGATTTTTACAGTCCTGTGTTTACTGACTATGCTGTATATATACTACGTGGTATAAAGTAAATTTGATGTTCTGTATACACATGGGCTGTAATTAATGTTTGTTGTAAAAGAAGATTGCGCGTGTTCTAAAATAGTATCAAAGTTTCAAATAGTATCAAAAATCATACCTTATTTTTAATTTTATTATCTATAATTACTGTAAGTTTCAACGTGGGACGGCCATTTTGTTTTAAAACGTACGTTATATTAATATGAAAATAATGGTAGAGTTGCATTTTAATTTATAACTTAGTATCCCATAGCCGTACTATGTTGAAACTTACAGTAGTTATAGATAATAAACGTAAAAATAACATATAATTTGTAAAAGAAAATTAAATATGTACATTTTGAGATATTGAAGGTCAAATGTCAACATTTTTGACTTTAACATGAAACTTTTTAAAAATATATACATTTGATATGTCATTTGCAAGCCTGTATTATAAGCTTTCTAGTGATACCAATCTTTTATCTCTAACAAGGGAAGTATGAATCAGTAAAATTTCTATTGAAACCAAGCCATGCTTAAATTAAAGAGCATGGCCGAAAACATTGAGTACAGTACAAATTTGCTGCAAGAATTCCCATGGGGGCGAGATATAACCCTTTAATAGCTTTAGTTATTTCTATAAAAGCCAACAAAACGCAAGTCGTAGTAAGAACGAATGGTGCTGTGGAAGCGTGCTTGATTTCTAATGGGAAGTTCCTCGGATCGAGTAAGGGTGTTTTGTACTTTAATTTTTTATTTCAACTAAAATATTTGTTTTTTACATTTTTAATTAAATTAAATCATTATTTTAAGAGAAAATATTAATTATATTAAAGCAAGTATATATTTATTTATTTATTTATTTTTCAGTGCGGGCAATTTAATAATTTTTAACCAATTTATTTATTTATTTATTAAATTTAAAGAAATTAATAATTTAACGGGAAATACTTTTATATTTCATTCAGTCCGATAAAATTTTGTTAATGATTATGTTTTATGTAAATTTCTAATTGCCACTTTTTAACGACGACATTAGTATCAAGAGTTAATCGTCTGCTCTCAATTGTATTATTTATTCATGCAATTTTTTGCATGAAAAATCCTGAATGAACACCAGCTGTTGCTTAACTATTCGATATCGCATTTAACTTTTATTTAACAAATGTTTCATTAAACAACTTTCAAATTTAGTGGTGTCGGAAGAACTGATAATAATATTAAACAAGATGATAAATTTTCTCAAAATGATTTTACAAATTTATAATTAGTTTACATCTAAAAAAATTCAAAATATGGGTAAATATTGATTTTACAAATCTAGTAATCTCGAAGAAAAGCCAAATATTTAACAAAATGTTCGTGATGAAGAATAATTGACGGTAAACAAAATTGTAATTCGAATAATTGTAAACAATCTTTTTGTATTTCTTGTTCTAATTGGGAAAAATACTTATGGTTTCATGATTTTTCTACTTTTAATCATAACTCTTATAAATTAGAAACTATATTCGTAGCTTTAAATGTTATTTTCTTATATATATATATATATATATATATATATATATTTCATACATTCATGGTCAATACTTTAGTAACTAGAATACTTAAAAAAATAAATAAAAAAATAAAAAATAAAATAAATCTTCCTCATATAATTAATATTTTCTCTTAAAATAATGATTTGATTTAATTAAAAATGTAAAAAAATAAATATTTTAATTGAAACAAAAAATTAAAATACAAAACGCCTTTGCGGGGACTCGATCCGAAGACATCCGTATCAGAAGTTAAACACGCTACCACAGAACCATTCGTTCTTGCTACGATGCGTGTTTTGTTGGCTCTAATAGAAATAACTAAACTAATAGAGGGTCATATGCCGTCCCCACGTAGGTTGTTGCAGCAAATTTCTACTGTACCCTATGTTTTCGATCATGCTCTTTAATTTAAGCTTGGTTTGGTTTCAATAGCAATTTTATTTATTCATACTTCCCTTGTCAGTTAATTAGGAAAGAAAATATGGGTACATTTGTAGTAGAAGAATTTCGGAAATTTGCATTTTTCCCCCTTTTTTGCAGCCCTGCCTATCAAAAACTAAAGGAGATAGGGACTAAATAATTGGTATAAATTCATTTCTCAATAGAACAAATAAATGAGTCCGATTTCCTAAAAATCGGAGGTGGTCAGGTTCAAAATGCTGTATTTTTTGTGTTGATTTGACATGGGATGAGCCATATACACATACGCTGTAAATAAAGTGTGTTGTAAATGAAAATGGCGTGCGTCCTAAAATAGTATAAAGTTATCAAAGTTTAAAAATCCTAGAACAAACACTACTAAAGTTCGTCTGTTTTATTTATTTCACACATAGATTTACGACCTATAATTACAATGAAGGATTGGTCGACATGGATTTGTAAAATCCATATTTCATAAAATCTATCAACAACATTGTAATTTTTTTTATTGTATATGAGTACCCGAGCAAACACCTAGGTTTTATTCACGGTTTTATTTTAGAATCTTCTGTTACAAAAATCAGCGCACTACCAATACCACCGTACTTACTGAGGGATTTTTACCTTTATTGCGTGACAATCACTGATAAATTTGTTGCTGATTGGTTAATTACACTGTAAAAAGAAAATTTTGCCCCTTTGCACAGCAATATTCATGAAGCTTATTTGTCACAACTAAGGCTCCATACGAGCTGACTCACAGCCGACCGTTGTTGCCAGACAGAAATATAGCTTGGCGACGTTTAGTTGCAGACGCATTACTCGGCGTCTTTATCGCCTGAAATGGCAAGTTTGTCTAAGCAGGAGAGCGAATTATTGTTTGCACTTGATAAATTTGGCGGTAATATTTGGTGAATTTTTTTTATAACTCTAGTAAAAAGTAGACATCACTGCTACTGATAAATTAATTAATTTTAAATATTCATACACGTGTGTGTTGTAAAATGCAACATTTAGATAATCAAACATCAATAAAAACAAAGAATTGATACAAAAAATAAAAGAAAACATATCATAATTAAACTGCATATTTGTGATTGAAAACTTATTGTTTGCACTTGATAAATTTGGCGGTAATATTTGGTGAATTTTTTTTATAACCCTAGTAAAAAGTAGACATCACTGCTACTGATAAATTAATTAATTTTAAATATTTATACACGTGTGTGTTGTAAAATGCAACATTTAGATAATCAAACATCAATAAAAACAAAGAATTGATACAAAAAATAAAAGAAAACATATCATAGTTAAACTGCATATTTGTGATTGAAAACTTATTGTTTGCACTTGATAAATTTGGCGGTAATATTTGGTGAATTTTTTTTATAACCCTAGTAAAAAGTAGACATCACTGCTACTGATAAATTAATTAATTTTAAATATTTATACACGTGTGTGTTGTAAAATGCAATATTTAGATAATCAAACATGAATAAAAACAAAGAATTGATACAAAAAATAAAAGAAAACATATCATAGTTAAACTGCATATTTGTGATTGAAAACTTATTGTTTGCACTTGATAAATTTGGCGGTAATATTTGGTGAATTTTTTTTATAACCCTAGTAAAAAGTAGACATCACTGCTACTGATAAATTAATTCATTTTAAATATTTATACACGTGTGTGTTGTAAAATGCAACATTTAGATAATCAAACATCAATAAAAACAAAGAATTGATACAAAAAATGAAAGAAAACCTATCATAATTAAACTGCATATTTGTGATTGAAAGCTAGGCGTACAATTTTTTCTTTGACAATTAATAGTCCATTTCTTTCTCATTTCTTCATCGGCCGGAAATTTAAACATTCTAAAACCAGTTCTGGTATAATTTGAGCCTTTTTAGGCTGTACAATCCCCATTTTATGTAGTTTGATAATATTTGAAATTCGGAACGCGTGGGCAACAATCACTGAGTGGGGAACAAAATACCTGATGAGCCAGCCTGTATTGGAGACCATGTAGAGAAATTTTACCAACTGTAACTGTGTAACATGCTACAGTTACATAGTTAAAACTGGTAACATTTCTCAGATTGGTTGTGGCAAGTAAGTTGCATCAATATTGTGTAAAGTGACACTTTTTTTTTTTTTTTTTTTTACATTGTAAAATGAGTGATATGATGCGTGCCAAAAGAACTCCTGGAAATTTTCGCCACGAGAATCTAAAGCTGAATGAGAAGTGATGAAGATTTCGTCCTTTTCTAGAGAGCTAGCTAAAAATATTTACAGCATTCTCTGTGGCCCGTTTATATTTTTAACAAGTTGTATTTATCAAAAAAAATTTACATCGAACTTTACGTATTATTAATAAGTCTTTCTCACAAATATATGGCCCTGTCATGTACATTTGTCAAATCCAACAGGGAATTATTTTTACATATTTATCTTTTAAAAAGAAAGTCGTTTTATCATTAAATATAGAATTAGATAAATAAAATAGTGGTTCACTGAAAGCGTGAGAAAGTTTAATTTTATAATTCTATAGAAACTTTATAAGTTATTTAGATTTCTTTTTCAAAATTTAAATATTAATAAACGTCTTTAATGTGAAAAGTTTCTGCTGATTAAATTTCACATTCTACTGAATATTTGTCAGAAATATTCTCCATTCAATGATTTTTTCCCATATTTATAAATGAATAAATGAATAAGTAAGCGAAGCATATTATTAATATTTTGCTTTGGACGAAAATAATGGAAAGGCAATTTTCAAGACATTAATTGATGGAAGTTAATCTCTTTATCATAACCAAATGATAGAAGCGAGATTTTAATTAATGTATATTTTCCATACTCTGTACAGGTATTTCTTGTTTGAATTATATTTAATAATTTTCTTCTTGAATGTAAATTCTGCTAAAAATAAGATTTATTTATTTTTATTTATTTTATTTATTTATTTTTTATTTTTTTATTGACGTACAACATGATTTTTTTTCCATTTCGTTTATAAAGTGTATTTTTCTTCTTTTTTGTCTGATTAGTGTAATGAATGTCTTTAATACAGGTAAAAATATTGAAAAATATAATTTTTGATTATTTATTACAAATTTCACATACTTTATAATGATTCACATTCGCAACAGAGTTATAAAAGCATCTCTAACATTTCAATTAAATGTGTATTTTGAACGTCTCGAGGAATTGTGTGAAAATTAAAATAATAGTAATAACAATAATAATAATAATTGAAAATTAGAGCAAAAATATTTTATCAACATGATTTATATATATATCGAAGGTTGTTGCAATTTTCATTACGCATTTATCTCTACTAGGTAAAGAATTGAACTGCGTTTTAGACTTTTAGTCACACCCTACAGAAACCAGTTATATACATTTAATTTAACAAGGGCAGAAACTTATTATTGTGTGATATATAGTTATATAAACAATATATATATTTTTTTTATTGAAAACGTAATGCAATTAAAATGTATAATTTTACGAAAACTTAAAAAATGTTTTAGAACTTTTAGTTAAATTAAAATATTAATATTCGTCTTTGATATGAAGAAAAATATAAATAAATTTTATATCCTATTCAATGTTCATAAAAATTCTCTATTCAAAGATAATTCTCATTCATATATATATATATATATATATATATATACAAATGAATAGGTAAATGAGTAAACGCAGCATATTAATATAAATATTTTGCTTCAAGTTTCGTAATAATGGAGGGGTAAATTTCGTTTTTCATGTCATTAATCGATTCAAATTTCTCTTTTTAAGGTACGCAAATGATAGAAAGGAAGGTTTATTTTTTATATAAATATTTTTATTTGATTTAGAGATATTTAATGCCTCAATATGTTTTGCATGATTCTTTTTTCTTTTATTTTTTAAGTACAAGTATGATAAGATATCGATTTTGCTCTGCTAATATACAACTGTTTTTTTTTTCTTTTTAATTCCTTTACAAATGTTTTTTGCGTTATTTTTGCCTAATTAGTGAAATTTTCGGATATCTTAAATAAAAGTAAAAATAATGAATATTTTAAATCTTTCAGAGTCAATTCAAAACTTGTTACCTTTTATAACGATTTATATTCATAATACAGTTGCAAAAGCACTTCTAAGCTTTCAGTTGTATCTGTATTTTTGCTGTTTAATACAGGAAAAAATACTCAGTATTTAAAAAAACATACTTTGGTTTATATTTTCCGTATTTCATTAGTTATTCTAATGGTTTATAAATTCAATGTAAAGTATAAAATATAAGATATAAGATTTATCCACTATAGCAGAAATGCTCACATTTTTTCACATGCAAATGTAAATTAAAAAATTATAATAATAACTCAACTTTTAAGCCAAGTTTTTATTTCTTCCGTTAACTTTCATTTCAAAATATAATCATTACATTATTCTCTATATCTTATATAGTTAATTGCTTTAAATATAACAATATGCAATCTTACTATACTTACGCTTCTAATGTAAACTTAAAAATTTTATTATCGAGTTTCAAATTTAATATTAACAATATCTTTAACATAAACTTGCATAACAATTTTCGAACAATGCTGGGCCTGTAAGTCCTTAAGAGATAATATTTAAAACTTAAGAATGCAATCATATATATATATATATATATATATATATATATATATATATATATATATAGGAGTTTAAAAAAGAAAAATATATATTTAAGCTTTACTTATTTCTGTTTTTAAGTATTTTTTTTTCTATCTTTGATATATAAGAATATAATTCTTTCATATTATTTTTTAATATATTTGAAATAATTAAAGTTGACACATTAAAGTACTGTAGAGTTAATATACAGTCTTAATCTGTGACTCATTACAATAACTTCTAATAATTTTGTTGTCATTAAGTTTAATTATAATTATTTTACTGGATGTTCAACTTTTTATCGTAATGTCAAAACATACTGAATCTTGCATGTAATAATATATATATATATTTTTTTTTTTTTTTTTTCAAAATACTTTTCAAAAAATATAAGTAGATTAAAATAGATTTAACAACTATCCACTTGCAATCTTGTTACTAAATAAATAATAAATAAATAAAATATCGTAATGTTTTTCTTCTAAAATGTTTACATTTTTCTATCCATTTTTGAAACTATGCAATGCAACATTAGGAAATTTGCATATCCACTCATAATAATGCACTTTCAGTGTCATCTAGTTTCCAGGGAAGCACATTATCGTCCACCTCCATTCCCTCCAGACACAAAACAGGTTTTCTTAAAATTCGCTTTCATTTACGGCAAATTCTAATAGACATTAAAATAATGATCTTTACTTTCCAAACACACCATTACATAAGGAAAATGTTATAATCATATAAAATTCAACTGTGAGATTATGGTGTACCTCTTAGTTGTAAAAACGCCTGAGTTCATTTCTGCTATTTTCATGATAATGTATGTGTATGTATGAACACGGTAACGTCTAAATGCATTGATCGATTAAGCTGAAAGTATGTACGCATATTAAAGGTCACTGTCACACAAACTCTATAGAATTTCATAATTCTGACACTGATAGGGTTCTTTTTTTTTTTCAGGAAGGGGGGGGGGGACACAATTAGTAATTCTTTATGATTATGGACTATGTACTCAAGCTATTTAATGTGCGATAATGCACTTTTAAAATTTTTTGTAAATTTAATGTAAATATTTATCCAGAGTCTCTGTAAATTTGCAGCAATTCTTAATTAAAAGTGAATAACCGAGATTCTCAATCTGTATTCTGAATTTTTACGTAATTTTATTATTTAAATTTTTAATTAAAATAAAAAATGACTGTTTCTACCTTAGAAAAAGCATTCAAAGTCCGAAATATATTGTAACCAGTAATTAATTAAATTAATATTAGTTATTAAAATGAATGTATAAAATAAGTTTTTTAACATCTCCGTTTATAATTCTCTGTAATTTTATGTAAGACTTAAGATAATAAATTACACAGAGTTTTCTGTGGAAATTTTTAACAGTGTATCTAAAGGTCTTATTTGATTGAGTTAAAATTTTGTAAACATGCTATAGGAGGTAGTCGCAGGAAGCAAACAGATTTTTCGGAAAGTGTAGCACTTCCTCAAAGTTTAGCACTTCTTGTTTTTCTTTTTTAGTTTCTCTTACCCATAAGGTAGAGAAAGTATTGTTTTGGGGTCAAATTTTTGAAAGCGAGATTTTGTTATATTTACACGTTTTGAGGTCCCCTGAATACGAACATCATGTTTTTAGCAAATGGTCTGTGTGTCTGTGTGTGTGTCTGTGTGTCTGTGTGTGTGTGTCTGCGTGTGTGTCTGTGTGTGTGTCTGTTATCAGCATATCTCAAAAAAAAATTATGGCAGAAAGTTCAAACTTGGTATTGTGTATCATATGTGTATCATATAGGGATGCTGCAGTAAGCTTTTCGTTAAGATCAAGCAAATGGTTCGTGTACAGGGACAATCAAGAGAATTCTAATACATTACGTCTATGGGGGAAATTGCAGGAAAATAGAGTTTAACGTCTATAGACTGCACTAAACCAAATGAAACGAATATATATTTTTTGTAATAGAGATAGTCAACAGGGAAAAAAATTGTGTATGTAGGAGCTTCGCCTCCCCTCCTGGGGAGTAAATTTTCATGATGGGTATCTTCCAAAAGAGCTCACCAATACCTTTAAAACGAATGGTTGAACCATCGATCTGCGATAATTTAAAACAAAGTTATCGATTTCTTTTTACTTTTAACGAAAGAAAACTTAGATTTTTTTTTTTTTTTTTTTTTGAGAATAAAATGGACTTTTTTTGGATATTTAGTGTTATGCTACTTCTCTAATATGGAAATCGTCTGCATTATCATAAAAGATAATTTTTGTTAATAATAATTTTAATAAATTATTTTTTAAAAAGTGAATTATTTTTTAACAGCCGAATTAAATTCTATTTAAATGTTGGTGCATTAATGAAACGGGGGGACTAATTAACACACAGAACTAATTATCATATAAAACTCTTCCGAAGCCGAATTTGAATTGTTTAACACAGGTTTACATAATAGTACTCGTTATTTTACCTCTTAATCTGCAACCTGTATTTACAGTATTAAATTTCAGGGTAAGAGAAAGTCGTTTGAGTGACACACCAGATTCTTTTTTTTTTTTTTTTTTTTTCTGGACATTATGCTGCTGTGAATAAATTGTTTAAGTAAAGAGGAAATATTTAAAATGTAACTAAAATATTATTGATTCTCAGACTAAAATGAAAAGCTGCTCGCACTTAACTAGTGTGTATACAAACCAATAGGATTCACCCCCGACTACAAAGCAAAATTAAACTAATATACTCCCTTCTATAGAATTTTAGATTAGAAGAGTTCAGGCATATCTTACTCAATTCAATCTCCAGCTGACCTCGATTTCAGATTTGCTTTCGCGTAAATACCATCATTGGAGGATCAATTTGCATACCTTCAAAAACTATTTAAAATCTACTCCAATTCATCAATTTTCCGAAATTTCTCCAACCATGAAATCTTCAAACTTCAGTACTTTTCGAATTAGACTATTTCATCACCAAGTGAGATACCTATTCAAACATTTGTCCACGGTTCAGTAACTCAACCTAACACTTTTGCTTCAACCATGATATAGACTTTTCATAATAAATCTTGCAGTATTCCAACATATCTATGAACTTTGTATGGTACCTTACCATATTATTTATCACTAAGTATATAAAAAGTATTTCATTTACACAACATAATTACAAAGAAAATAAATGAAAAATAAATAATTTTATTTCATACATGCTAGAAAGTACGAGAAAAATGTTGCAAGCACAAACCGAAATTCCCGAAATTCTTTAATAAAACCCCTGATATATTTTTAGTGACACATTATATGAGCTCATTTAATGTACATCATTAAAAGTATTATAAAAATTTTAATGATTTAAAGAAAAATAACAATTCATTATAAACATTTTCCTTCACTTGTTTAACATCAACTGCTACAATAATTATTCTGTCATAAACTTTTTTTCACATTTTATATATATTTTCTTAAAAATTCTAAATCTAACATTTTTCTAATCTCTTTCTATCATCAATAAAGATGTACTTTTACGCAAATTTGTTTAAAATTTTAAGAAACAGAAAACAAATTAACTTGTCATTTTATAAAATTTAAATGTTAACAAAGTATTAATTAACTGATTTTTCTAAATATTTATCCTACGGAATTTTTCAAATCACCCGGTATTCCAGAAGAGCCCTGCTGTTTATCAAAATTGTAGATTTTTATGGTCTCTTTTCCGTTTCCAAGGCAACTGCTCGGTTGACAAATCATTTTGAGTGGAGAGAAGAAAATCGAACATGGAGAAAGGATTTACATTTAACGACGATTTGTTTTTAAATTAAAGAAAATAAAACGGATGTAAATAAGAGAAAATATATGTATATATGTATATAAGAGAGAAAGTAATTATTTAAAATTAATTGTTTTCCCCTTTTGAAAGCATAAAAGTATATTAATAATAAGCCTGAATCAAATAACTACATTCTTTTAAGTTAAAAAATAAAATTAATAGAGTGAATAATTATACTGAAAAATAAAAACATTAATTAAAAAAAATACTAAAATATGCAAAATCTTGCGATAAATATTATGAATGAAACTAAATATTGCGTGTTTTTACCTTTTTTAGAGCGATAATTTTTTTTAACTCATTCAATACTAGCATATTCGCAAATTTTACTATGCAAATATGGGGTGTACCCAGGTGACGTCATCAGCAACGATTGCTGTCGTCATCATAGTAAATATTAAAAGTTAACGGTGCAAAAAAAAAAAAAAAAAAAGAAAAAAGAAAAGAAAAAAGAAAAAAGAAAACAATTGTGGCATCCTTATTATCTCAATTATATGCAATGTGATTACTTTATTCTGTTGAGCATTTTCGTTGTGATTTCATTTTTTTATTTCGAAAAAACAATTTTCTTTCTTTTTCTTCTTCTTAAAAAAGAATAAATAAAAACTGCACATCAATAACTTTTTCTTAATTTTACCAAGTGTTCCATCCTGGTTAATTCGTTCGAATCAGTCCTATGATAATACAGTAATCATTGTTTAAAAAAAAATGAAATGAAATGCGACGTAGATGCCCTATACTATTTTTTTTAATCACATTTTATTTTAGCAAACACGCATTTCTTTACCCAGTACTTAGTTGAAATTCACACGTATACCGTTTTCATTATATAAGAATTACAATTTTCAATAACACACTGAGAAAAAATTCTGCAACTGACATCTAGAATCTAGATTGTGGTTGTAGTAAAAATAATTCCATATCATTCTCATAAATTCTAATCCCCTTTGAAAGAGAGTTATAGAAACTCCTATTAGAATTCTAGGCCGTTTGCCTATATTATTGAGGTCAGACTTATTTAAAAATCTCTGCAAATAAATGTGAATACAAGAGGCGCGTTTTAGCAACTATAACCTTGGTTTATAACCTAATTCTAGAAAATCAAACGAGAATTTATCACAATGCAAAGGATATATTGTTTCACTATCTAGAAATGTATAGACTAGAAATTCTCGATCATTTCCTCTATTCAGCTTATTGGCGTGCCTTATACGTACAGATCGGAAATTTCCAGTTTAGGGATTTAGAAACTGACCATATATTCGTTCTAGATGGAAGCGGTATATATATATATATATATATATATATAATCTTTTTTTTTTTCTTTTTTTAGTGCAAATTACGTGAATTTAAGAGAAAAAATCTTGTCTTTTTTAACACGCTTTTATTATCTTCACCTGTATGTATGTTTGTTTGTATGCATGTTTGTAACCGCTCTGGGAGCAAACAAAAAATCTATATTGTCGAAAAAGACTTTCCGTACGTGAACGCCGTGGCAGTGAGGTACGGCGCTGCGCTACGAGCCTAAAGGTCTAGTGTTCGATCCCAAACAGGGGAGATTTTTTTAAAATGGTTTTTGTTTAATTCTACATTAATTTACTTAAATATTTAAATGTATGTAAATATTACGGTGTGTTACTCACACGATTTTCTCTTACCCTGCATTTTGAAACTAAGATAGATATTTTGTGCTTTTTTAGTTCACATTTCTATAAAAGCGTGTCCTTTAATTTTTTAAAACTATAATATTATTAGATTTAGAATTTCAAATTAATCTAGCAGAACTGAGTAAGTAACTAAAAGGGCAAATTTTCTCCTATAATTTACGACATACTACAATTTTATTACTATGAAAATGAAGGTATTCCGGAAGGGAATGCATCACCTTCAAGGGATCGCTAGCAGCCAAACCCCATGCTATTTCCCCTTTATCAAAATTACTCGTTAGCTCAAGAGGTTCAATTTCAAAGCTGGAGAATAACAGGGGTCGGGTTTGATCCCAGGATACTCTCGTTGGTTTATCCGTTGAGAATTCTCCAGGGATTTCTTGAACGAACATGTTAGGATCCAAAAGAAACGAAGAGCATTTCACCCTGGCACAGAACATTAACATTATCAATCTTACCTCAGCATGATCAATCGGCCTTAATATGCACACTACATGGCACGTAATACGCCATTTAAATTCCGCTTTCACATTCCGGAAATTCAAAATTGTTAAATTAGTTCTTGTACTATAGAAATTTATTTTAAAATCTTTAATATTTTAATTTAAAGTTATAAATTGCAAAAAATGTCCTTTTTATTGTGAACTTGTTCGTTTTTCGCTTTATACAGCTCAAAAATTAAAGATTATTATTATTATTATTATTAAATAACGGATATTTTTACTCTGTGAATGTTTTGAATGGAAAAATATAATATAAAATGTTTCATTAGACACTGAGAAATTCTGATTAAAAAAAAAAAAAAAAAAAAAAACTTGATATGATAACTTGAAATTTCGATATCGACAATGATAACTTTTTAAATCCCTTTAGGATATGGCTTAATTTTCACCACTCAAAAATTTTGAAGTGTAAAGTATTAGTGTAAATGATAAATGTATTTCACATAGATGACCATGGTTAAACGAAATACATATTTAAATTCTAACAATTATGTCATTATCTGTGTTAACCAAGAGTCAGGCTTATAAATAATCATGTTTATTAAATTATCAGTATGCATAAATGTTGAAAGCAAATTTCAGTATCTCAGTACAAGGCCTATAGAAAAACACAATTTATGCTTAATGCATCTAATTAAATTTACTAATATAGAAATTGTTTTGTCGGTAGAAAGATTTTTCCTACCTAAAATGCCTGGAATAAATTCCGTAATTAATCTCAATAATTGAATATTGGTTCTGAACGCAATTATGATTCTCCCATGTTTATCTGAATTCTATAATCTAATGTGTTACAACTCTAAGCTTCAATAAATAAATGAAAAAAATATATATGTATTTTTGCTCACAAAATACGAATCAGATCAATCGTAGAAAAAGCAGTAATAAATTTGGGTGTTTATAAGTGTATACAGTGTAATAAATGTAATTTAACGTTTGAAGGATGAATATGCACTGGGTAAAGGAAGTTAATATCTGCTAAATATATTAATATATAGTCGGTAACAAAAGTGTCCCAACACTAGCAAAAATTCCTACGTAAAAAAAGTACGCTTCATACGGTTTTGTTACATAAATCCTTGTCGAATACCATTCTTAGTCAGTTTAAAAACAGGATTCGACAAGGATGTATTTAACAAAACTGTATTAAGTGTACTTTTTTTATATAGGAATTTTTGCTAGTGTTCAGAGACTTTTGTTACCGACTGTACACAGTAGTGGCACCAGAAATTCCCCGACGGGGAGACACCATGTCCCCGACAGGGGGGCAGTACATAAAGAGAGTTTATTATATGAGTATTTATCAAAAACTGCAATACTGTTAATAATATTACTGTTAATATTTGTACTATTCCATTTGTTAATCCTCTCGTGGTTTTGGAGATCATTGTGTCAAAGGCAGACATTTTCAAAAAATATCGTGGTCAAAATGTGTTCTGGACCTCTAAAAACGTGTATAATCAGGGAAAACTGGAAGCTGAAAAGTTTTACGAATTCAATACTTTCTTCTATTGAATATAGAATGGAAAAACTGGAATGCTCCAAATTTGTAAAAGGAAAGAAAAATGCTGCTAAAAGTAGAAACACTGAACATTTTGTATTTGTTCCCCCGAGAGATTTTAGAAGTATGCCCCGATGGGGGGTCACAGACTCCCCGACGGGGGGGCCTGTGCCCCCCCCCCCCGGCCCCCGCCACCCCTGACTGTACAATATATTAATAATACATGATAAGATTGATCAATATTGACTGTACATCTCTATGTCACGAATAATCAATGAGCCATTAGTATCAGTGCAATATGTGTATGAGTGTTTCTTAGGTATACTTGAATGGCTTTAAATCTGGAGAGCATGTTGCCCACTCCATAGGATGCATGTTTTTTAGGTTTTCCACATTTCATGCATTTTGTTATCAGGTATTGCCACTCATTAAAATGAAGATACGCCTGATAGCTCCCTCTCCCCCCCCCTCTCTCTTTCTCTCTCTATCTATCTATCTATCTATCTATCTATCTCAGATGTGTTTATTTTTTTCACACCTTCACCAAGTGCCTTTCTGCATAATGTAAGTCAGTGTTTTAACCTTATATCGACTCATAGAAGCAGATGATGTGGGGGCGTAGGTATTAACGTCGATTAACTACATGATGGTCGTAAGCGTAGATGGAGTGGGAACATTCTAGGGGGACCTAATTCATATTTTAAGTGTTTTGGAGTAAGCCATTGAAAATTCTGGACGATTATGTTAAAAAACATGACTTGGGTTCCAAAGTATATTTGAGAGTAAAATACTATTTAAAAAAAAAAAATATATATATATATAGTCGAATTAATTAGTGTTCCCCATAACTTTCCAGGAGGTTCTGCTATCAGAGCTGGTTAATACGACGCTTCCTATTAACCAGCTCTGATAGCAGAACCTCCTGTAAAGTTATGAGGAATACTCATTAATTCTATTATATATATATATATTTAATAGAATTTTACACTCAAATATACTTTGGATTTTTTATTCACTATATACCTTTTTCGCACATGATTTACATCGTTCTTTTAATACAGTCATTTATTTAAAAAAATTTGTTTGCTTAAAATAAATTCTTAAAATGAAAAAAGAAACTTTAATGCACAGTACTTATCTATGCCCTGTATGAGTGTAAGCGTTTTGATAAAAGTACCGACATTGTACTTGATTTTAATTCCTTTATTAGCAAGATTTAAGCTTGTCGTGCATCTTAA
This sequence comes from Salticus scenicus, assembly GCA_963930645.1. Taxonomy (NCBI): domain Eukaryota; kingdom Metazoa; phylum Arthropoda; class Arachnida; order Araneae; family Salticidae; genus Salticus; species Salticus scenicus. The sequence goes on along the minus strand of OZ005653.1, from coordinate 285,899,116 downwards.
TTTAAGCTTAAATAATTCAATTGTTTTTCGAATTCGCCAAGATTTAAATTCTCTCAAGCGCTTTAATTTACTTTTAAAAGCAACTAAAGTTTCTCCTTTTATTTAGGTTACGATTGCATGATCATAAATTTTAAAATATAATTTACGGCGTAGTGTAAATTAAATGAAATCCTGAATGTATTTTACATAAGCTATTTTTTATAAGTAAAAATAATAATAATAATAATAACAACAACAACGAAAGAATTAATTCTTTGATTAACACCATGATCGCTCTCCGGCAAGATTTTAATTTCCTTGAAAATATCTGAATTGTAAATTTTACAAATTTATTCTTATTTTGTCAACTAAATTGTTCTAAATAAATTAGTTTATTGTCTCAAAAAAAAAAAAAAAAAAAAAAAGTTATTGAGAAGGTTTTATTTATATATTCAAATGATTAAAAAGAACATTTACATAACAATGTTACAACGCATACAACAGTTTTAATTACAAAGTTGTTAAAAGTGTATGTTTTTTTGTTTTTTTTCTTTCTTTTTCTTTCATGTTTATAATTAGAAGAGATGTTAAGAAATATACCTCTCATATCTTCGTGTTGCTTCACAATTTTTGTTACTATTTTATTTAAATTGTTACGGTAGTTTGATGAAATTTGTTAAAGTTTTTGTACTATAAACAATGTGTTTCTGTTTTTAAATTTTTGTTTTTGCACGAAACAAATAAGTTTTTTTTTTTTTTTTTTTTAAATGCATGAACGATTTTAAAATATGAAATGTCTGATAAAATAAATCTAATTTTTATAAAAATTTCAAAAAAAAAATAAATAAATAAATAAAATAAAATAAATAAAATAAAATAATAATGCATTGCAGTGAACATGCTCTCTACTACTTTTTATTTATTTATTTATTTATTTATTCGTCACTTTTTATTTTGGTAAACACTTATTTCTAATTAGTTGAAATTCAGATGTATCCCGTTTTCATTATATACGAATTTACAATTTTCAATGACAAATAAATAAATGAAAGGAAAAAAGGCTTCGTTTTTTTCTTTTTCGATTTAGAATTTCATATTAATGTAATAGATTTGAGCAAGCAATTAAAAGGGCACATTTTCTCCCACAATTTATAATATATTTTTAAAACTATGAAAATGAAGGTACTCTGGAAGGGGATGCATGACCTGCAAGGGATTTCTAGGAGCCAAACCCCATGTTATTTCCCCTTCTAAGAAATTTCTTATCAAAATTACTCATTACCTCAAGAGCTGAAGCATTTCAAAGCTGGAGGATAAAAGATGTCGGGTTTAATCCCAGGATATTCTCATCGATTTATTCGTTCAGAATTCTCCGTGGTTTTCTTCAACGAATACGTTAAAATGGGCATTTCAGCCTGCTCCAAAACTTTAGTATAATTGACTGGTTTTAATATGCACACCACATGACACCTAATACATCATTTTGAACTCTGCTTTCGCATTCGGTAAATTCAAAACCGTTAAATTAGTTCTTGTCCTTTAGAAGATATATTTTTTAATTTTTAATATTTTATTTTAAAGTTATAAATTGCGAAAAAATAAAATTATTTTTATTTTTTTTCTTTTTGCTATATACAGCTTAAAAATGAAAGATTAAAAATTTGAAAAGAAAATTTTTGAAAAAGTACGAATATTTTTACTCTGCGAATTTTCTGAATGAGAAAATTAAATTCAAAATGATTTATTAGATATACTGAGTAATTCTAATCATAATAATTTTTAAAAAAAGTCTATATTAAATAAATTGAATTTGGATATCGACAACGATAATTTTTACATCTCATACTTTTTACATCATAATTTTCACCAGTTAGAAATTTTTAATTGTAGAGTATCAGAGTAAATGACAAATTTATTTCACATGGATTATCATGGCATGCATAGTTAAATTCTGTTTTAGAAACTGCTACTTAACAATAACCAAGTGATTCATAATTTGTGTTAATCAATTGTCACACTTATAAATAGTCATGCTTATTAAATTACCATTATGCAAACATGTTGAAAGCAAACTTTTAGTATCTCAGTAGAGAGCATATAGAAAAGAACAATTTATTCTGAATGCACGTAATTAAATTTACTGATCTTGAAATTGTTTTGTCGGTAGAAAGAATTTTCCTCCGTAAATTGCCTGCAATAAATTTCGTAATTAATCACAATAATTGAATATTGGTTCTAAACGCAATTATGATTCTCCCATGTTTATATGAATACTATAATCTAATGCATTACAACTCTAAGCTACAATGAAAAAAAAAATGAAAAAAAAAAAAGAATTACGGGTCTTTGCTCCCAAATTACCATTCAGATCAATCGGGGGAAAAGCAGTGATAAATTGGGATGTTCATGAGCGTATCCAGTGTAATAAAAATAATTTACATTTTAATAGAGGAATATGCACTGACTAAAATAAGTTAATATATGCTAAATATATTAATATATAACATGTTAATGCATAATATATTAATAATTTATGCTAAAATGCAAATTCAACATTGACTTCAGACGAGATTTCCGCATTTTAAGTATAGCGTCCTCGGCAATTTATAACGTTATTTATAGTAAAGGTAGATGCATGTCAATCCGTATTTTGACTTAAAAAGAAATAAAAGTTTTTTTTTTCTTTTCATTAAGTAACTATACCATACGTATAACCAATCAAAAATATGTCCGATTGTTACGCTATTGGTATATTCGGAATTAATGTGTTGGAAATATTTACTAAAGTTAGGTATTCTGTGAATTTTAAATTTAATTCGATAAATGTATAATAAATAGTATAAATAGTATAATAGTGTAAATAATATAATAAATAGTATAATAATTTTATATACATTATGGAATTATTTTAATATTTATTCTTGAAATATATGTTACAATAGGTGAAGTACATTAAATGAGTTCTCATTTCAATTATAAGTCTAATAGGTTAGCTGATTATGAGGACTTTTTTTTATTTTTTAATTAAATTTGAAAAAGAAATGGGAACAAACATAGTAACAATAATAGTAACAATAATAATAAACTATTAAAACAGGAATAAACTACTACGTCAGAAACGCCAAAGAAAAATTATTGAGGTGCATACAGCTGTTTCGGTAGCCTAAAGCGTACCGTCTTCAGTGCAAAAAGAATTCTGAATCTGGAGAAGTACTCGTATATATAGGAGAGGGACCGGATTTAGTTCAACCAATATGATTACGGAAGAGGTGGGGAGTGTGGCCAATAGGAATTAAGGAATGTGTAGCTGTGTAAACAGTAGAAAAATTAAGGAAATGTGGACTGAATGTAAAATTTCCAACAATCAGACAAATAGGGAACAGCGAAATCGCAATTTACAAGGTTTCTAAAATTTTTATAAATATGAAAAGCTTCAAAGAAATCGAGTTCATGAATGGATTTAGGTCTGCAAATTATTTTAGCTGAATTAAATTTAAAATTATGATTTTCCTCCCAGCAATGTTTAGAAATAGACGATTTATTGGTTTCTTGTTTGCGGACGTAATTCATATGTTCTTTTAGACGAAATTTAAGACTGCGTTTAGTTTGGCCAATATATGATAAACCACACTGACAGGAAATACTATAAATGCCCCAAGAATTATGCATATCAATAGGATCTTTTAACTGAGAAAAGGTGAGTTTATTGGAAGGCGAAAATATTATTTTAAAATCATATTGTTTGAGAATTTTAGCTATGGTTTGACTGGTTTTAGAAAAATAGGGTAAAACAATACTGATATTAGATGTGACTGATTTAGTTGACGAAATACGAGGGAGTTGTAATTTTTGGATAGCTTTGTCTATAATGGAAGGATAACAAAGCTATCCCTTATCTCCGCGCGTTTAGAAGAAAACCATGGAAATCTCCTAACAATTAGGCCAAAGAACGATAAAAATGTTTGAACCGAGAACATTTTGTCTATTAGCTTCAAGAGCAGACCTTTCGGCGTTTGAACGGGCAAGATTTATTTTAATCACTGATTTATAATAATATCTATCAGACAATCGCAGAGTTTTCGCAAAGGGTGTTTTTGGTCAAGAAAGTGACAGAAACATTGGTAACTACTAAACATTTTTTGCAAGTATTTAACATAAGTTTTGTTAACTAAAATACTAAATGAATACAATCAGGATAAATAATTACTTTGAGTAAGAATTTCAGACCGAAATTGATAATGTCAGACCTAGATTGATAATGTCAGACTGAAATGGATGGGAGGTTGTCTTCTGAACACGTATACGGTAGAAAATTATTATCAACAGAAAATTTCACTTAATTGTAAATTATATTTATTCAGAAAAAAAAGAAGAAGAAGAAGAAAGAAAAGAAGTTTAAAAGAAAGAAATAAAACAAGATATCGATTAATACTTAATCGTGTAAATAGTTATATTTTCAAATTTCATATAATATGTTGGAAAAGGACACCATGTTTGAGTTAAAAATTTCGAAATTATCGGTAGAAAAAAATAGTTGTTGGAAACATTCTTAGATGCCATTATACAATATGTAGAATCTGCTACTAATATAAGCCAGGAGACCTCTAAGACATCCAAAGATCCTAGTTTAAAATTCTGGCCTAAGCATTTTGACAATTATTTCGGCCTATTCCTCTAATACATATACATAGTTGTTTCAACATTTCTAAGGTTAAAATTATTTATTTTACTTATATGGATATATTTGAAGTTTTTTAGATCTACTAAAATTCCAAAAAATCTTATTAAGTACTTTTTTTTTGTTACAATTATTTTTTCGTCTGAAGTTTCAAAATGACTTACAGAAACTTTTCACCTTCTTGTTATTTATTTACAGTATTTTATATTTTACGTTATCTTATTTTATTAGTAGTTATATTATCAAATTATCTCTCCTTTTTTATTTAAGTGACAAGAAGTTTTAATTCTTTCTTTCTTTTCCTTCCTTCTTTCTTTTCTTTTCTTTTTTTTTCTTTTTCTTTTCTTTTTTTTTAATTCGTCTCTTGATTAGGTTTTGTGCATTTGATTCTTTCAGTATTATCACGTCGACATTTTTTCTTTCTTTCTTTTTTTTTTCCTAATAAAGATGTTCCTGCTTAATTACTTTGAAAAAAAAAATCATCGAACTTTATTTATTTATTTTATTTTATTTTTTGTTTAAATATCTTTTATTTTTCAACTTTATATATATGTATTTTTTAATCCTGTTAATAGCACAGTTTTTTCTTTGTTGAATCACATCAAGACAATTATATTTGAGGCAAACTAGAAATATAAATCTATGATTTTTTTTTTTTTCATGTTACAGCAATTTAACAATGCTTTATTCAATTTTCCTTGGGGAAAAAATTATATGCCTCCGAGATAAAAGAGCGTTTAACTGCAATCATTTGGTTCCTATATTTTATAGAAATTCACTCTCTTAAGAATATTAAATTACTTAATAGGATATTTTCCTGCGTCTGCAATTAGACATATATCTAACGCGAAAAAAAAAATCATGCTTATACTTTTTGTTACAGAAATACAAATTCTACTAATTTAGAAACATAAAGATATTGTATTTTACAGCTCCCAATTAATCTTTGCAAAAAATTAAAAAGAAGAAAAATCTGGAGCTGTATTTTATAAAATATTATAAAATTAAATCAAAGAAATGAATGTAGATAAATTTAATCGTCTTATTAAATATAAGAAGAAATTTTTAAAATTGCAATTAACTATCCCATTTCATAAATGCTATTTTTTTTTCTTTGACAAATTAGTTTATTAATAATAAGAAACGTTACGAAAATTAAGGTTCAAACAGAAAATTTATACCAAAGTAAACCTTAATGTAAATAAATATTTTTTTTTCTTGTATTTAGTGTTACATTATATATTTCTTACGATTTCTTAATTTTCTTAATCCTCTTGTGATGGAATGTGTCCAGACCTACTTTAGGATTAAGTTCAAGACCGTCTTAAATTGCTCCTATTGTAAAACACCTGAGACGCAAAAACAGCTGAATAAATAAATTTTTGTATTTAGTGTTACAATATATCTTTCTAATGATTTCTTAATTTTCTCTATCCCTTTGTGATGAAATGTCTCCGTACCATTTTTATGGGTGAGTCTAAGACCATTTAAATGACAATATCGTAGCACTTTTGTGACACAAAACCTGCTCAAACTCAAACTCTTAATTTTCCTTGAATAAAAGACATTATAAAATTGAGAAGTTCTAATAATTTAAAATTTAAAATACTCGATAATTGAACAGAAAAAGTAAAAAAGAAAAAAAAAAAAAATAGCAATACTTTGCTGAAAAACAAAACAGTACATTAACACGTGATTTTTATTCATCTTTAAACTTCATTGATTATTGAAACATATTAACATTTACAGAAATAAATCAAGGTTATATACATCAAACTTGCTTTACAACATTTGATTTCAGAAAGAAAATAAACCTACGCCAACCAAATAAATTGAAAGTTAGTGGCCTAATAGCATATAACTACTAGTAATCGAAATTCCAACATCGTGCATATCGCCTAGTTTTATTATTAGTAACTTAACTACCATTAGTGACTTAACTACCATAAAAACGTACAACGCGTAGGAGCGTCTAACGGTCTTCGTAAATTTTACTTTCGATTATATAATTTGTTTTTACTGGTATAAGATAAAACTTACAAGGAAACAGTCAAAAGGTGTCATCTTCAAAAAGTATTGAAAAAAATATATGTGATTCTACTCTTCATAAAACTCCAGAAAATGAAAAAAATATCGGCTGAAATAAATTACAGCGACCACAAAAAATGATCAAAATTAATCATATTTGACGATTTAGCGCTCTTAGGCGATACGTTTGCTAGTACCGAGATTGCCGTGTACGAACAGACCGTGTTTTGCTTTTCTGCCAAGTACTCAAAATCAATCGCCTAGCAGTGTGAAATCGCCAAATATGCTTAATTTTGAAAATTTTTTGTGGTCGCTGTAATTAATTTCAGCCGATATTTTTTTCATTTTCTGGTGTTTTATGAAGAGTAGAATCACATATGTTTTTTTTCAATACTTTTTGAAGATGACACTTTTTGAATGTTTCCTTGTTAGATAAGAATGTCTCTCATGCAAAACATAGTAGAAGTTGTAAATTTTTGAATGGCGTTTGGTCCTGTAGAAACTATTAACCCTTTCAGGGGCAAAGTATGTATGTTCATTTAATATCAAGTGTCACCAGATTTTGAGAATAGAGTTAGATCATAAGAAATAAATCAATTTTCTGCGGCTAAGTCAAAAAGGTAAAATTATATAAAAATTTCCCGGGGTGAATTATCGAAATTGGAAGTTAAAATTACGTGGTGTAAAATATATACCACCGAACCTGAAAGTGTTAAAGTGTAACTAAATGAAATAAATACTGTGTAAATTATGTAACCGGGGTAGTTTTGATTTTAAATGATTATGTTTTTCTGATAATTACATATGAAATTTCCATTAAAAAACAATTTTTATTTATTAATACTTATTAACAATAAAAAGTAAAAATTTTAAATATTTCTGTAAATTTTAGTTTTAGTGTCATTTTGATTATCTTAACATCTCCATACACAGAGACATACACACACACACACACAAAAGAAGAAGAAAAGAAAGCTATTGATAAAATATAATATAAAATAAATAAGTAAAATTAATTAATTAAATGTATTATCACATTTTTAATGAAGTATAAACTTATTGAATTTATTTTAATTTATTGCAATATATTAATTTTGAATTTATTGTAAATATTGTTGTATGTTAGATTTTGGATTTAGTTACACTACTGTCCATTAAAATTGCAGCATCGAGAAGGAATGTGAATATCACAATGATATTTATTCGGCACATACATTATAGTAGGAAGAACTATTCATTAAAATTTCAGGAAATTTAGAGTAATATGTACTGAGGAAACAGTACATAAAGCAATGACATCCGTGAGCTAAAACAGCACTTATCTGCCTAAGCATTGAATCAAACAGCAATTGGATGACATACTCGGGTAAAGCACTTCATGAAGTTTCAACACGATACCACAATTCATCGATCGTAGTCACTGGTGAGTGGTGGAAGGGGGGGGGGCAGTCGCTTTTCAATGATGAAACAGTCATTTTCATTGGTGCGAGATCAGGAGAACACGCTGGTCAGAGTAACAGTTGAACATATTCTGCATCAAGGAAGGTCCGTACAATACAGACAACTTGCGGTCGTGCATCTTCATGCTTAAATATTGCGCTTCAGAGGCCTTGAATATAGGGCAGACCGACGGGCCTTAAATCGTCAGAAATGTAATAGCTGGTATTCAGAATGTCGAGAATGAAGACAAGAGGTGATCGATGTGTGTATCCAATGGTATCACATACCATCACTCCAGGTGGTGACCTAGTATGCAGCTACTAAAATTTTGATTACCCTCAAAACTTCTTTACTGATATGGGCACCTTTAATGGGTGATCAATGGCGAACCTGGACGCAGGAATAGCGTGAAGTCGACTTTCAGACAAATCACAATTCTATTTACAGTATCAAAATTGCCTTATCCGTATTTAACAACAGTGTGAATAATGCACATTGCCAGCTGGAATTCGACATGGTCACACTATCCATCACTTGCAGTGATGATATGGGATCCCATTGGATGTACGTCTCGATTACTTCTTGTCCGCATTCCCGGTACTCTGAATAGCGGCCATTAAATTTCTTGTGAGCTAAGGCCTGCTCTGTCGTATATTCAAAGCCTCCATAGCACAACATTTAAACAGGATAATGCACAACCGAAAGTTGTCTGTATTGTACGGATCTTCCTTGATACAAAATGTGTTGAACCACTGTTCCATCCAGCGCGTTCTCCTGATCTCGCACCAATGAAAATGACTGTTTAATCGTTGAAAAGAGAGTGCCCCGACACCACTCTCCAGTAACTACGGTCTATGAACTGCGACGAAGCTTCATGAAGTGTTGTACCCGAATATGTCATCCAGTCGCTGTTCGATTCAATGTCTATGCAGATAAGTGTAGTTATTGCCCCCAGAGGTCGCTGCTTTATGTACTGTTTTCTTAGGATAAATTGCTCAAAATTTTCTCAAAATCTAATCAATTGTTTTTCCTATTATAAGATACTCAATAAATATCATTCTGATATTCGCATTCCTTCTTGGTGTTGCAATTTTAATTGACAGTAGTGTATTTTAACCAATGAAGTTCCCAGGTATTAATCATCCCACAAGTATTGTATCAGAAAAATTACGACACAAGAACATAAAAAAAAGTTTTTAATAAAATTGCATTGAAAAATTTTCTGGAAATAAAAAAAAGGATACGAATAAATAAATATTCCTCTAAGCAATAAAAATTATCAAGGTCTAATACAGCCTGATTACTTTGCGGTAGACCCTATCGTCATTGTTATGATTAAGACGAATAAACGTACAAACAACCCCTCACTCACACACACACACACATATATATATATATTATTACCATTATAATTCAATCTTTTTAATGTGATGACACTGCGTTGCTCTGTATACGTTTTTATTTTTATTTTTAAACTTCTATTTTTATAAATAGCTTTTATTTATAAATATTTTTCTATCCACCAATGTTTCAGAAAGAATTAAACTTTATAATAACCTTTTTAAATATTTTAACCTTTAATGTTTAATTATTAACTTTACTTTTTTTATTAACTTTTTAAATTTATTTTGCCTTGTATAAGGTTTCATTTTCTTTTCTCTTTTTTTTTCTTTAATTCTGATCTTTATTTTTGGCGTTTTATCATTGTAAAGCTGAATTATTATTTTTTATTATTAAAATTATCATTATTATTCTTATTATTTACTATTTATTTCATTTTCAGTTTAGTAACCATATTCGATTTAGAATTAGGGAAATTCAAATAATTATTTATAATTTTTAACGAGGAAAAAATAAAAATGAAAATTTCCAATAAACAAATAAATTTATAATATTCATTTAGAAAATTTAGAAAAACGTGTTTGTTGTACTTTGTATTAAATAATGACTAGTCAGATCGTAGCTATATACCGCTTACCTAAAAAAAATTATTTTAATAATTACTACATCATTCAATTGAAAACTGATGCAACAACCAAATAATAATTATTGTGAGGAAGGTGTCTTTTCAGTCAATTGTCCACCGTTCCAGAACATAACATAATACTTTCTATTCAACCCTGATACCGACATTTCACAATAAATATTCGCAATATTCCAACATATCTATAAACTTTGTATGGTACAATATTATTTATCATTAAGTATTAAAAAATGTTTATTTTTCACTGCCTAATTATACACACACACAAAAAAAAAAAAAAAAAAAAAGAAAAAAAGAAAAGAAAAGAAAGAAAGAAAAAAAGAAAAAAGGAAAGAAAAATAAATATATATTTTTTTTTTTCACACATGCTGGTAACAAGTCCGTAAATACTTTAATGAATCCTCTGATATTTTTATAGAGACACATTTCATGAGTTCATTTATTATACATCATTAAAAATATTATACAAACTTTAATGATTTTAAAAAAGGTAACAAATCAGTATGCATATGCATTTTCCTTTACTCATCAACTGCTACGATAATTACAGAATGTTTGTCAAAAATTTTTCTTCATATTTTAAATATATTTGCTTAAAATTCTAAATCTAAGTTTGTTTTTTTTTCTTTTTCTAAATCTCTTTCTATCATCAAACAAGATGTACTTTAACGCAAATTTGTTTAAAATTTTAAGAAACAGAAAACTAAATAACATGTCATTTTATAAGATTTAAATGTTAACAAAGTAATAATTAACTGATTTTTCTAAAAATATTTATCCTACGGAATTTTTCAAATCGTCCGGCATATTAGAACAGCACTGTCATTTATCAAAATTGTTGATTTTTATGGTCTCTTTTCCGTTTCCAGGGCAACCAATTGGTTGACAAATCATCCCGAGTGGAGAGAAGAAAATCGAACATGGATAAAGGACTTATATTTAACGACGATTTGTGTTTAAAATAAAGAAAATGAAACGGATGTATGTAAGAGAAAGTATATATGGGTGATTGCCAATCAAAAGGGTAGAAAACGAAGACTAATTTGAAAATATAAAAATTTTACCAAAAAAATTTGAAAAAATTCCTTAATTCCTTTTTGACAACTATGAATCTAAATTACCTGATGAGCTATCTCGTTAGCTATTTTTTGGTTGGTAATTAATTAATTTCAAAATTAATGTGTCAACGGAGCGGACATCACTGACCACGGAGTGGACACTTATAAATATCCAAACCTGAAAGTTATTTTGCAGCTGTATCTTTTCCTCCTTATTGTTTTACTTGTGTTTTAGAAAATAATCAACAAATATTTTTACTTTAATTCTTTTGAAAAATGAAAATAACAGGAAAATAATTGTTGGTTCCGCATATTCTTTCTTTCTTTTTTTTTTTTTTTATGTGATTGATCTAATATGTTGAAGACACTTGTATTTCCATACTATTTTTCCTTTTAAAACTTCGAAGATTTCTTTAAGTTTCTTCTTTGATTTTGCGCCTTTAAAACTTTCTTTTATTGGCTTTTTTATAACCTCGCCAAAAATAATACATTTCTCAATTTCTTTTGAATTTGCTTCTGTGATAATTTTTTTCACTTTTCTCTTGGGTTTTTCAGAATCAGTAGTATTATTTTTTGACTTCACATCATTAGATCTTTGCACATGCTTTTTGTGTTTTTCAAGCTTCCTAACCAATTTTTTGTTTTCTTCACAAAGCCTTTCACTGTTCTTTTTCGACCTTTTTCTTCCACTTTCTAGTCTGCTAGATGATGATACAGATGGTTTTGTTTTCAGAGATGGATTAATTTGTGGTAGTGTGATGTTTATGGCTGCTGAACGAGGTGTCTCAGGAGGTGTATCATCTCTGAGATGTTCTTCAAAGATTATTCTGTTTCTTCAATCTCTCCCTTTGATTTCTGTTTTGGTTCTTCCATTTTTTCCTAACACTTCATTTCATTTGTTCAAACATTTTAACTGCAGTATTCTTCCTTCTGTGATATATTTATCTTTCTTTAGCTTTTCCTTCTTCATGTCCTGCGGGATCATTTCTTATGCTCTTATTATACACAAAGATGTTTCACGCGACTTTTATTTCATCCAATTTTTGCTCCAATTTTCTAAAGCTGTAAACCGAAAGAAGGTTACAATAGTTGAATCAAAAATTGTTCGAAAAACTGGTTTACACGGTGTACAGTACATGTCAAGGCACACCTATTTATCTCTTTTTTAACGGGGACGACATGGGAGAGCGAAGAGGAAAACGGTGAATGAATTCCCGCCGGCGCTGTCAATTCTCGGTACATAAAGAGCTTTCTTCTCACTGGTTTATCACAGTCTGACTTACCAGAAAAAAATTGATCGTATTCCCAATTCCTATTACACTGGGCATTGACGTGATTTGAGCCAAATTTACAATTATCTCAAAAGTTGTGTGAAAACGTGTTGTGTGTAATAGGAGCATTAGTCTGTCTCTTGCTCTCTGCATACTTTTTGTTTTTTGTTTTTTACGTTTTTCTGCAGTTTGGCTGGGAAGTTTCCTTTTCTTGTTATTTTTCTTATCTTTTTGATTTTCAACTCCACCTAATTTTCTTTTTGACTGAGTTTGAGCGAAGGTTTGTGCACATTTGTTTGTCCTGCATTGGGTTACATGCGAATTTCCGTTTTTCTTGAACAGCATAATAAATTTCTGCAAAGAAAATAAATATATATTTTTAGTATTGTTTATATATATATATATATATATATATATATATATATATATATATATATATATATATATATATATATATAAAGTTATTCAATTAATAAAAATACAAAACAATTTTAGTTTTGCTGCAAAACAAAAATATTAATATTTTTATTTATTTTTTCTTCTGAAACTAAATTTAATTATATTTTTGCAATTATTTTTCTAAAGTGTTATGTCACCTTTTCTACATTTTACCTTTAAAATTAAAAAGAAAAAAAAAAAAAAAGGACATATAGTATACATTATCCTTTTGCATTACTCTGTAAACAACACTCATAAAACTGTTCTTAAAATTATATTAATACGAATTCTGTTGTTACATTTAAACCATGAAGAGAAATGCTTAAGAGTTCAGTAAAAAATAGCAAATACTGTTTTAAAGACGTTGAAATGACATTTTTAGAAAATCACGAATAAAAATATAAAAGTTAGGGGGAAAATATATTTCCATTGCACCTTAAGCAATCAGTAGGCTAACAAAAAAAAATAAAGGGATAAAATTTATTTATCAAATTTATTTAGATTATTTTTCAAATGTATCTATTTTTAAGATTAATTTTGAAAGTATCCACTCCGTGGAAAGAAGTGTCCACTTCGTGATCAAATGATGTCCACGGAGTGGAAGTCCACGGAGTGGACAGAATGTCTGATTTTGAATTTTAAGGAACAAAGCAACAACGTCAGGAACAATTTAACTTTAGTGTTGAATTAAGTCTTATAATCATTAATTGTAATAATATTTAGATAATAAATAATCCTTATAATTACTTGTATACTTCTGACCACGGAGTGGACTGATGAGATAGCCAAACAGAGGTATCACAGATGAAATCTATTTTAACAGAACGAAATAAAGCATTGAGTTCAGCACATGTAGGTAAAAACAAAGATGGCTTCCCCCTCTTTCTTCTCAGTTACACACTGGTGACAGACAGTGCCATCTACTGAACTTTATGGGAAATTAAATAGTTGTCCACGGAGTGGACGCATTTTATTAGGGACATTTGTTATAAATTAATTAAAAAAACAAGATTCATTTTATAACTCTAAAATTTAATAAATATATTTTTAAGGATAATTATGTCCTGCTTAAATCAAAATGTAATTAAAAAACATTAATATTAAGCTTGAAAATAATGCTATATTCTGCTGACTTCCCTTGGGGACAGTCCATGGAGTGGACATTCCAGGTTTTATCGATCGAGTTCTAAGAAAAATAAATAACATTAAAAATTTTTATAATAATATTCAACTAGAGAAAATCGTAAGAAATAGCCTAGTTGTAAATTTTTTTCTGATTGAAAATATTTTCTATTTTTGAGGGCTAAGGGACATGGTTTCTACCCCTTATGTTGGCAATGACCCATATATATATATATATAGATAGATATAAAGGATTATTTAAAATTAATTGTTTTCTACATTTGAAAGCATGAAATTTTATTAATACTAAGCTTCAATAAAAAAAATAATATAACAAAAAATTCTGTAAATTGCGAAATCTTGCAATAAATATTGTGAATAAATCGCTAATTGTTTAGCGATTTTACAGCTTAAGGGACTTGCATACTAAAGTTTTATTTTTCAATATTCAACAATAGGAAAACTAAAGTGTGTACCCGGGTGACGTCATTAGCATCACTTTCGCTCATAATGGTAAATATTACAAGTTATCTGTGCACAAAAAACCCATTGTGACAACATCATTCTCGCTATTTTATACAATGCGATTACGTCTTTTTGCTAAATATTTTCTTTATAATTTTTTTTTTTTTTCTAAATTATAAAATTTGCACTGTAATAAATTTTGCTTAATTTCAGAATGTACTCCATCGTGGTTAATTCGTTCGATTCAATCATCTGTTATTACACTAACGATTGCCTTAAAAAGATAATTAATTAATTAATAGAGTGTGACATAAATGCCCTATACTACATTTTTTATTTTTTTTAAATTACATTTAATTTTGTCATACACATATTTCTTTACTCAGTACTTAGTTCAAATTGAGATACATCCCATTTTCCTTATATAAGAATTTACAATTTTCAATAACAAATAAATAAATTAATTTAAAAGAAATTTCGATTTTTTTTTTTTTTTTCGATTTAGAATTTTATATTAATCTAATGGGATTCAGTAAGCAATTAAAAGGTCACATTTTCTCTCATAATTTATAATATATTACAATTTTATAACTCTGAAAATGAAGTTATTCTGGAAGGGAAGGCATCACCTTCAAAGAACCCCTAGCAACCAAACCCCATATTATTTCCCATTTTAAGATTTTTTTTTTTTAATTATTCATTATTTTATTGGTTCACTTTTCAACGCTGGAGGATAAAAAATGTCGGGTTTGATCCCAAGATATTGTCATCGATTTATTTTCGTCGATTGATTCTGGTCAATGATTTACGTCGATCCGTTCAAAATTCTCCGGGTGTTTTTTTTTTTTTTTTTTTTTTTTTTTTTTTTTTGAACGGATATATTAGGATCCAAAAGAAACGGGGGGCATTTCACCTCGGCACAGAACCTTAGAAAAAAACCCCGCCTTAATATGCATATCACATGACACCTAATACGCCATTTTGAATTCACATTTCACATTCGGGAAATTCAAAACTTTTAAATTAGTTCTATTACTTTAGAAATTTATTTTTAAAAATTTTAATATTTTATTTTAAAGTTATAATTGCAAAAAAGAAAAAAAAAAAAAAAAAAAAATTGTTCATTTTTCCGTTTTATACAGCTTAAAAATGGAAGATTAAAAATTTGAAAAGAATTTTTTTTGAAAAATGACGAATATTTTTACTCTGAATTTTCTAAATGAGATAATTAAATTTAAAATGATTTATTAGATATGCTGTGTAAATCTAATTTTAAAAAAGTCTTTTTGAAATTTGGATATCTAACACAATAATTTTAGCATTTCCCCTTAGGATGTGGCTTAATTTTCACCAGTTACCAATTTTTAAGTGTAGAGTATCAGTGTAATTGAAAAATTTATTTCACCTAGGTTATCATGGCATGCATAGTTAAATTCTGTTTTAGAAACTGCTACTGAACAATAACCAAATGATTCCTTATTTGTGTTAATCAATAGTCATGCTTATTAAATTACCAATGTGCAAACATGCTGCAAAAAAATCAATTGTTTTCAATATGCATGCTACATGACACCTAATTCGTCATTTTGAACTTCGCTTTCACATTCTTTAAATTCAAAACCGTTAAATTAGATCTTGTACTTTATAAATTTATTTTTAAAATCTTTAATAATTTATTTTAAAGTTATAAATTGCGAAAAATGTCCTTTTTATTGTGAACTTGTTCATTTTTCGCTTCATACAGCTTGGAAATGAAAGATTAAAATTTCGAAAAGAATTTTTTTGAAAAATAGCATGTTGGTAACAACTATATAACATGTTGGTAAATAACTTTTATCGTTCTATTAATATAATCGCTTAATCTAAGACATTTATTTAGATAAAATATCTTCTCAGAAGTAAAAAGAAACTTTAAATCACGGCACTTATTTATGCTCTGTATCTGCAAGCGTGTTGAAAATAATTACCGAGATTATACTTGATTTTAATTCCTTTATCAGCAAGGTTTCGACAGTTCGGGTATCTTAATTTAAGTTTAAATAATTCAATTGTTTTTTCGAATTCGTCGAGATTTAAACACTCTCAAACGTTTTAATTTACTTTTCAAGGAAACTAAAGTTTCTCTTTTTATTAAGATGACGATGCGTGATCGGAGAATTTAAAATATAATTTCCGGCGTAGAATAAGTTAAATGAAATCCTGAAAGTAATTTACATAAGCTACTTTTTGTAATTAAAAAAATAATAATAATAAATAAAAGAATTAATTCTTTGGTTAACACCATGATAACACTCAGGCAAGATTTTAATTTTCGTGAAAACATCTAAATTGAAAATTTTGCATTTTTATTCTTATTTCGTCGGCATAGAATAATTAATTCTAAATAATTTAGTTTAATGGTATATGGAAAAAGAAAAAAAGAAAAGAAAGAAAGAAAAAAAAATACAGGTTAATGACAGAATTTTATTTATATATTCAAATGATTAAAAAAAAACATTTGCATAACAATGATACAACGCACACAACAGTTTTAATTACAAAGTTGTTAAAAATGTTTTTTTTTTCTTTCTTCTTTTTCTTATTTCATGTTTATAATTAGACGCGATGTTAAGAAATAAGCATCAGAAGTATTCGTGTCGCATCATAATAGTTGTTTCTATTTTATTTAAGAATTTGTCTGCTGTTGTAATAAAAATTTTAAAAGGTGTTGTGGTGAAAAAAAAATATATTTTAGTTTTAAAAATTTTATTTTCTGTACAAAACTTCTTCTTCTTCTTCTTCTTCTTTTTTTTTTTTTTAGTACGGAGGACTATTAGTCTCAATCTACGGATAAAACGTTGTGGTCGGTTTTACGATGGTCGGACGTTTAGCGAAATCGAAAATTTATCAAAAATATAATTGAATAATTTGAAAAAAAAAAAAACTAGTAGCCCGCCGTATTAAATTAAATTCTGCTTTTGTCGGAATTTCATCTTTTTTTTTTTTTTTTTTTTTTAATGAAAAGAAAAGAAAAGACAATTAATAATAATCAGTATCGAAAAAGTAGAAGAAGCCTTCTTTTAGACAAAAAATGAAAAAAAAAAAAAAAAAAAAAAGACAGATTTTTAAAATATGATACTGGTTAATAAAATACTCGAGAAATTTTTTTAAAATAGTGATAAAAGTAAAGCTATTTTTTATAAAAATGACAGATACCATACTTCAAAGTTTGTTTCGCTAATTGATATTGACAGTAGTGATAATAAAGTGCTTTTTAGATATCCAAGAAATTCATGTATAAAATTATTATTAATTATTATTTTTAGATTTTAATAATAATACTTAGTAACATTAATTGTAATATTAATTGTAATATCAACATTACTATTAGTTTATTAATAATATTAAACTAATAGTCTTATAATGAACTTATTTTAATTCATTACGTACTGAATCTACATTTAGCAGTGTTCTGGTGCCGGGGTTAAAGTTTATTACATGTTCTAGGTCTGCGTGTAACAACCTCTTCATGGAAAGGGGACGGGGGCTTCTTAAGGGATCCTATATTTTACTTAGCGATTTTAGAAGAAAACCATGGGAAACTCCTAACCACTAGGCTAACGAGCCCGAAAAATTTTTAACCTAGAACTTTTTTTCTACTTGTTCCAAGAGCAGAGATTTTTGGTCTCTAAAGGGACAAAATTTATTTTAATCAATGTTTTGTAATATGATTTACCAGATTTTCGCAAAGATGTCCATGACCAAGAAAGTGACAAAAACACAAAGAATTACAAAAAATAAATAAATAAATAAATAAATAAATAAAAAAATGCCAATATTAAAAATAAGTTTCGTTAACTAAATTACTAAATGAATACAAAAAGGATAACAAATTGCTTGGACAAAGAATGTTAGACCTCGAAATTGATAATGCCAGACTTAAATTGATGTGATAATATCTTCTGAACGCGTACACTGTATTATTAGAAGAAAATCTGATGTAACTGTAAAATATTTAAAAAAAAAAAAAAAAAAAAAAAAAAAAAAAAAAAAGAAGGAGGAGGAGGTGGAGGTGGAGGAGGAAAGGTAAAGGAAGAAAGAACAAAATGAGATATCAATTAATACTCGATCGTGCAAATAGATATATTTTCAAATTTCTTACATTTATATTTCAAAATGAATCCAAGTTTGAGTTAAAAATGTCACAATTATTGAGAGAAAAACTAGTTATTGAAACATTCTTAGATGGTATCATAAAATATATGGAATCTACCACTAATATATGCCAGGATGCTACTAAGACATACAAAGATTTTAGTTTCAAATCCTGACCTGTGCATTTTCGAAATTATTTCGGTGTATTCATCTAATATATATTGATTGTTGTGTCAACATTTCTATAGCTAAAATTATTTATTTTACTCGTAGGATTTTCTATAAATATTTTTTAAAACTAAAAAAAATTCCAAAATATCTTAATATCTTCTTAATGATTTTTCTTCAATGATTTTCCCGTCTGATATTTCGAAATCACTTGCATAATCTTTCAGCCTCTTATTATTTATTTACGTATTTTATATTTTACGCTATTTTATTTTTTTAGTAATTATTTTATCAAATTGTCTGCCCCTTAAAAGAAAAAAAAAAGTGACACCAATTTTTATTTATTTATTTATTTATTTTAATATTGTGCTCGAATAGGTTTCTTTTATTTGTTGCTTTTATTATGAACTCTTTGATAACTTTATTCGCCTGATAAACAGAGTCATGCTTAATCATTTCTAAGAAACAACCATAGAATTATTATTTTTTTTTTTATGTTGTTTCATTTAAATATTTAAATTTCTTTATTTTTCAATTTCCTATATGTGTATTTTTTAAATTCTATTCACGACAATTTATAGTACATTTTTTTTCTCTCTCTGTTGAACCATACGAAGGAAAATTATATTTAAATTAAACTAGAAATATAAAGCACAGTTTTTTTTTTTTTTTTTTTTTTTTTTTCTTTAAGGACTGAGGACTATTAGTCTAAATCTGGGATTTTTGCGGTGTCATTTTTCGATAGTTGGACATTTATCGAAATCTAAAATTTATCGAAAATATAATTGAATAATTTTTAAGCGATGTTATAATTTGAAAAAAAGGAAAAACTACAATCCTCCGTCCTAAACTAAATTCTGCTTTTGTCAGAATTTCATCTTTTTTTTTTTTTTTTTTTTTTTTTAGAGAGAAAAAGAAAATTAATAATAATCAGTATCAAAACAAACACTATCGAAAAAGTTTTTTTTTTTTAATAATTTTGAATTGGGAAATAAAAAGTGCGCTTGCAAAATGAAATAAAAGTAAGTAAAAAAATTAATTTAATGATTTATTTTTTATATAAAGCAGTATCGCGTGCTATCTTAAAAAGTAGATGTAAAATTTAAAGCTTATGTGGTGCGTGTGGCATCTATAAAAATTGTTTTAAGAAATAGAATAGAATAAAGAAAGCAACCATGTTGGTTGCATTTTGTTATAAAGTTTCATTTTTTTTTTTTTTTTCTTTTTTTCATTTTGTAAAAACTTATCAATTTTTTATTCCTTTTTCTCTTGGGAAAAAATATATGCCCCCAATGTAAAAAAAAGCGGTTAACTGCAATGATTCAGTTTCGATATTTTATACAAATTCATACTTTAAGAATATTAAATTACTTAATTGATCTTTTTCTCAGCCTGCAATTAGACATATGTCTAAAGCGAAAAAAAAAAAAAATCATGCTCATACTTTCTGTTAAAGAAATACAAATTTAACTAATTTAGGAACGTGAAGGAATTCCATTCGACAGCTCCCAATTAATCTTTACGAAAAAATTTAAAAAAGAAGAAAAATCGGGAGCTGTATTTAAAAAAATACAAAATTAAATCATGAAAATGAAAGGAGATAAATTTATTCGTCTTATTAAATATAAGAAGACATTTAAAAATTAAAAAAAAAAAAAAAAAAAAAAAAGTGATTAACTATCCCGTTTCTTGAATAATAAAAAATGTTCTTTTCTTTGACAAATTAATTTATTAATAGTAAGGAACATTATGAAAATTAAGATTTAAACAGAAAAATAAACCTTAATAAAAATAAGTATTTTTTCTTGTATTTAGTGCTACATTATGTCTTCAGAATGGATACATGAATGTTTTTTTTATTTTCTTTAGCCCGTTCTGATGGAATGTCTCCAGATCACCTTTAGTAGTAACTCCCAGGTAGTTGCCAATTACCATAGTGTACGACCATTACTCCTGCCACGAAAAAATCACTTAATCTCTTAACTTTCTTTAAGTTAAATCTTTATGAAAGTGAGAGCTTGAAATTATTATAACACTCGTTATTATACGTAATACACGTAATATACGTATATGTTAATAATATTATTAATTATGTAATATACGTATATATTAGTCATAATATTAATTATGTAATATACGTATATACAGTAGAACTTGGATAATTCGAAGTTGAAGGGACCAGAGAAAAATTCGAAATATCCAAAAATTCGAATTACATATACTATTTTGTCAAAAAGATAGATAAATTATAAAAATAAAACTCTACGATCAATGATTTAACACATAAACTTTATATCTAAGAATAATGCTACATTCAACCCCCCCTCCTCCACCACTAAATCAATATTTTTTTACGAGTTTAATTGTTCAACACTTCTTAAAAAATAGTCAGATATTTTTTAGTGCTTCGTTAAGTACAATGTTTGTGTCATAGCATATGAGTTCAACTAACCAATTGATACAAAAAATAGAATCTTCTACATTAGACATGACTTTCAATTAAAAGACCCTTGAAAGTTCATGTACGAGTATATGGACCATATCTTCTGATGCACTAGTTAGGAAATACTCTTGTATTTCCTTATCCTTCTTTTGAAAGACTGTTAATAAAATAAATAATGCAACTTTATCTGAGAAAAATCTCGGGAACAAATTCTACTGTAACATTTTAAAGGTAGTCGTGTGAAAAATTCAAATTATCCAAAAATAGATTTCGAATTATCCACGATTTTTTAACATTATTTTAATACAAAATTCAAGGGACCGAGTAAAAAATTCGAATTATCCAGAATTTCGAATTAAAGAAGTTCGAATTATTTAAGTTTCACTGTATTAGTAAATATAGTAATTACGTAATATACGTAATTATACGTAAAACACTGGATATTTGAACGTAAAAAGTAAAAAGAATAAAATAAACAAATCCAAAACACACAATAAATGGTCTAAAAACAAAACAATACATTAAGGAGTACTTTTTATTCATTTTTAAATTTCATTGACTATTGAATACATTAACATTTACAGAAATAAATCAAGGTTATACATCAAACTCGCTTTACAGAATTTGATTTCAGAGAGAAAATAAACCTACGCCTTCCAAAAAAATTTAAAGTTATTTACGTCATAATTGCATATAACTACTAGTAATCGAAATTCCAGCGTCGTGCACATCGCCTAGTTTTATCATTAGTGACTTGGTTGCTACCATAAAAACGTACCACGCATAGGGTAACGGCCTTCATAACTTTTACTTTCGCTGATATATTTTGTTTTTGTTGGTGTAAGATAGACTTAGATAAAAATGCCTTTAATGTGAAATATAGTAGAAATCGTAAATTTTTAATATGGCGTTTTGGTCCAATAGAAATTATTATGGATTGCTGAATTATCCATTAATAAAATGTAATTTATGTAACCGGGGTAGTTTCAACTTTAGCTAATTATGGTTTTATCATATTTACAGATGAGATTTAATGTAATGTTAAAGAAAACTGTTTTTAATAATTCATAGTTATTAATAATAATAAAAAAAAAATATATTTTAAATATTTCTGTAACTTTTGTATTTTACTGTTATTTTGATTATTTTCACTTATTAGTTATTTTCACCATTGATTATTTAAACTTTGATTATTTCCTCAAATAAAAAAAATAAAAAAATTGGTTTTTTAAAATATTTACTATGAGTTTTAATTTAATACTAAATAAAAATGCTTTTAATTATTAATACTTACTACTACTAATAAAATATATTTTAAATATTTTGTAACTTTTGATTTTCAATGTTGTTTTAATTACTTTGACTATTCCACAATAAATAAATGAAATAAAATAAATAAATAAAATAAAGAATTTCAAACCTATAGTCATATTTGCTTCTTCATATTTTTAATGAAAAATTTAATGTAAATATTTCTCTTTCTTAGTTTTTTTTATTGAAATTGTCTAGACAATAAGGTTCATTGTTGTTGTATTACCCAGAAGTACTGTATCAGAAAAATTACTGCACAAAGGGATAAAAAAAATATTTTAATAACTTTAAATCAATGAAACTTTTGAAAAAAAAATGCTTGAAGGTTACAATAAATTCAACTAAATAGCTACAGCAAAAAAAAAAAAAAAAAAAAAAAAAAAAAATCATTAAATTGTAATTTACGTTATATGAATACAACGTACAACTATGTTATATGTCAGGACTCACTCCCCACCCCTCACACTGAATTATTTTACAAATAAAAATGTTTTAAACTTAGTTTGAATTATTTTTAACGTAAATTTATGTGCCGTATATCTTATTCTTTCAACTATAATCTTTGTTTATAGTATTGAAATGCAATATTAGTAGAAAGTCATGTGACACCAGATTTTTTCTTGAGAAATTTAAACTGCATTCTCTAATTTGTATATACACAAACTTTTATTACATTTGGCCCAGTATACTTTTAGCTACAGGGCTCTGAATAATTCACATTAATGACTGCGTCTGTTTTTTCACACCACTTTTGATGCAGAATAATATGTAATTATATTTAAACAAGAAAAAACTGCTCTTTAAAAGAATGGTGAAGAATAAAAGGCGGGCACTAAGAAATGTTCTAGAATAAATTAGAAATAAATGAGGTTAAAAATTTAAATTAAAGTATATTAAAGATTTTTTTCCTTTTCCTCTTTACCAATTCAGAATCCACTTTCAGCAGCAAGTCCCGATCTAAATAGCCCAATACGCACACAAACATAGACTAAAAAAAAAAAGAAAGAAAGAAAGATCGTAGAGTGACAAATGAAATCGTGTCGTTAATGACATCTCAATATATTTTTAATACACGCTGAGTTGTATTCAAATTCTTCTTACAGTGATTTAATAATCCCATGTTGATTTTTATACGTACAGTCGGCTGCAAAATTATTCGAGCACTAGCAATAATCCTTGCCAAAAAAAAGTACACTTAATACAGCTTTGTTAAATAAATCCTTGTCGAGTCATGTTCTTAATCAGTCTAAGAACATGATTCGACAAGGATTTACTTAGTAAAACAGTCTTAAGTGTGCTTTTTAAAGATAGGAATTATTGGCTAGTGCTCGAATAATTTTGCAGCCGACTGTACAATCCTACAATAGTTTTCCGGCAGCGATAATCTGATTGGTGGAGAGCTCAGATCATAAACGGCAAATTTCAGCTATAATACTCGAGCCGGCCAAAGACTGCCGTGAACATTTATAGTGGCCGGTTCACGTAAAATGCGCTGTGGCTGCAATAGCCTTCACTTTCTGAAGCAATACTACTGATGGTTACACAAGTGGGGGACATGCTTTCTGCAGAAAGTAAAAATTGACTGCATTCGCCTGAGGCACCCACAAGGGGTCGTTCAAACACTTACCAGAGAAGTATCAGATCATCGCCTATTACCCACGGTGTAGCTATAGTGCGACTGTAATTCACTCATTTGAAATCAACTAACAGTTTACATATTAAAAACAAAGTATGTCAAAAAATGATTGTACGTAAATTTTATGAATAATTATAAACAGCCATCACCGATTTCTAACAATTTTAACCTAATATTTAAAATTATTAGTTCATTTAAAAGAATTGTTTTTTCTTTTTACTTTTTGAACATACATATGCAAGGAAAGTATTGTAATCATGTCAAAAATTCGGTTTTGAGATTCTGGTGTTTCTACAAGTTTTGAGGTCCCCAGAGTTCGTTTTGGCTATTTTTGCGTCCATGTATGTATGCATGTGTGTATATATATATGTATGTGTGTGAGTAAACGCGATAGCGTCTAAACGATTTGTTCGAATGAGCTGAAAGTTGATACGTGTGTTATACGTCACCATAGAACGAACCCTATTGATTTAGGTGAGATATAGCACCAATGGTTTTTTTAACATGGATTCAAAGAAAAATTCTTTATCATTATGGCTTAAGGGCCCAAATTTTTTAAAGTGCAATAGTGTCTAAATGCCTTATTCGATTGAACTGAAAATTTATACACATATTATAAACCGGTTGACCAGCCGTCTTCGAAAACTACATTCGTCCCTCAAAAAACTGAATACATTTGGGAACGCCGGTTATAAAGTTATTAATGTTTTATTATAATACATTAATATATATATATATATATATATAATAAGTTAAAATATTAAGATTTTTTTGGTACGCCATACATAAAAATTACTTAAATTATACAATTTAAGTTTTTTTTTTCTTCATTTTGTCCTCGAAAGGTGAGGACGCTGCCATATTTGTCCTCAAATTCACTTTAAAAATTCTGGTCGGCTTAGTTATACATAACCATCGCACGAACTGTATACATTTTGATAAATATAGCTCTTACAGTTTTTTTTTTTTTTTTTTTTTTTTTTCTCACCGACTATACAGATGTTACATTTCTAATTTGTTAATGCATCGGCTTAGAAAATTTAATGAAAAATTATCATCCCGAAAGAATAACTCTATAGAAAAAAAAGTCAACTTAATTAAAAATAAAATATTAAATATTCAAAAAAAACTTGCTTAACTTAGGTACAAATATTCCTAAAATTTGTGCAAAATATATTTCTATTTAAAAAAAGATTAATAAAAGGAGTTAGAAAAACTGTATTAAAAAAGTTATATATATATATAAAATTAAATTAATGATGTCGATTACAGTCGGTAACAAAAGTGTCCGAACACTAGCAAAAATTCCTATGTGGAAAAAGTACATTTCATGCGGTTTTGTTAAATAAATCCTTATCGAATCCTGTTCTTAGTCAGTGTAAGAACATGATTCGATAAGGATTTATTTAACAAAACCGTATGAAGTGTACTTTTTTTACATAGGAATTTTTGCTAGTGTTCGGACACTTTTGTTACCGACTGTACCTTTGGGTTAATTTTATCTGTGTTTTCTTACATCGGTGGACATTAAATAAATGAAACTGTGGTTAGTCATGTTACATTTAAATATTTTGTTATATTGATTATGTTAATTTTCAATACGTTTGTTCTGATTTTGTTTCTATTGTTTTTAATTTCTTCTTTCTAATATACTCTGCAATATTTTCATATTATTATATCTATCGTTTTAAAAGAGGATCCAGACTTCTCTGAGATAGCCATCACATATTTATCTTTACTAGTATCGCCCAAGTGGTCGAAACTCGACCACTATTCTGCAAAATAAAGCAAAGTAATTGCCTTTTCGTAAACGGAAATAAATTTCAACACAGCTGCACCAATTGTTTGTCGATATGCATTCAAAGTGAATCAGCAGAGTTTTACTTAATATATTTCTCTAAGTTCGGTACATTGTAGATGCTGAGTCTTTCGTGAAATGAGAGGAAATCGCAATGTGTAAGCAGGGTCTAACTATTGCACGGGTACCCGGGACTAATGAACTGGATACGAAATTCCTGAGGAGCTCAAAATTTACTAATGATTAAAAATACTAGGCGAGACGTATTAACTCTCGACGATAGATTTAATTCCTCAATCCTTCCTCCTGCTCCTCGATGTTTCTTTCTAGTGAATTTTGTCCTTTTTTTCCTTCCGGTGTTACCCTTTTTTTTTTCCCCTTTCTTTTTACACACTTGACACATTGTGAGTTTGTTTCGTTTTCATCCCATACTTTTTCTATGGGTCTTTAGCTTTATTTCCCCCTTGTTTTTTACACTCTAAAGTGCTGTAAATAACCTAGTTTATTTTCTTTTTAATTTCCTTACTCAACTGTGTTTTACATATAAATAAAATTTTAAAATAAAATCTATTGTTTGGCTGAGTGTAGTAATTTTATTAACGCGAAAAAACGAAACAGCTTAATTTTTTGCCCAAATACTTTTTCCAGTCAGTCTGCTTTTCTGCCTGCAATAAATCATAGTATAATAACAACATTCTTTTATTTTTTTTTTTCTTTTTTTTTTTTTGGGGGGGGGGGGGCACGAAAAATTGAAAGTGCTCTGGGCACAAAAATCTGTTAGTCTGGCCTTGCGTGGAAGAGTTCCCTGTTCGGTTATATAGCCCTAAAGCTAATTGCCACCAATTTAAATCAAGGTACACCCAAATATCAAGTTCAGTTAAATTAAGTACACTGGCCCATAAAGTACAGTTTTCGAACTCAAAAGACAGATATTTTCCAAAAATAGTCAAATTGAGTTCAGGAAAACTCAAAACGTGAAACTTCATCGAAAACAGAAAATCTAAAATTTTCCTGAATCTTGTACTTTCTTTTTACATATGCAGAGGATAGAATAATAAAACCACGTTTTTTTTTTTTTTTTTTTAATAGGTAATAAGTTTCAGTTAATTGAAATGCAAAGAAATCTCCTAATGGGTAAAATCATGGAACACAGATAATTTTTTTTTCCAAATCTTATACTTTCTTCTTAAGTATGCAGAAGATATACGCAAGCGAAGCGTAACGTCCCTGACCATCGTTGGGGCCAATTAAAAGATTTTCTATGTTAATCGTCCATTGGATTTTTTGTAAAAAATTATTAAAAATTGAGGAAAATTATTTCTCGATTTTAATTCCCATATTTGGGTCAAATTATTTATCATTCACGTGTGTTAGATTAAGTCATTTTCCTGTCAAATTGACAAAATTTATTTTTAAATTTTAAAACTCTAGAAACAAATTGGGTATAGATTTTATGTCTGTTCGTCTTCCTTGGTGTTTTGTGTATTTGGTGATCAAAAACGTAATACGAAAACATACATGCCAGATGTATATTTTCGTAATATATATATATATATTGTACGAAATATTGTTTCATATTATTGATTGCCCTCTTAATATACGTTATTGAAGTAACCATGATTTTTGAAAGGAATTAAATATAATCGCCAGATAATTTGGAGATATTTTATTATTATTATTATCATTATTATTATTATTATTATTATTACTATTATTGTTTTTTCCGCCAAGGACGACAGATATCAAAACTGTTATTTTGAAATGAAATGTTTATGTATATATACGAAAATGAAAGTCTGGCATTTTAGTTTTCTAGATTTTTGAAATTTAAAATAAAACTTTTATGATTTTTGCAGAAAAAATAACTCGATCTAACACACGCAGACAGTAACTTATACATAAATATAGCAAAATATGAGAATTAAAATCAGGAAATAATTTTCCTTAATGTAAAAAAAAAATTAAAAAAAAAAAAAAAAATATCCAATATACGATTAACACAGGAAACTTTTTGATTGGCCCCCACGGACGGTTAGTGTCATCATCACTTAGCTTGCATATAGTAATAAATCCATTTTTTTTTTTTTTTTTTTTAATAAGTAGTCAATTTTAGTTTAATGAAATGCATTACGTTTTTGCTTAAAAATGTCTTCAAATTAGAGCTGACGGAAATCATTATAAAAAAAAAAAAAAAAGGAATTAGATCTTAAAAAAATTAGAAAAACTTTCAAACTCTAATCGAATCCTTTTTTAACTTGCGTATATTTTTAACAGTATAAACTTTCGATCTACCAATCATTCACTCAAATTTCTACCATTCTAATGGCTATTTTCTCTTAGAACAAAAAATCCGTAATCGAGAGTATTGTGACGCAAAATTATGCAAATTACTGCGTCTATGGTTTTATGTGAGTTTTAAGATATTGTCAGATTTAAAAACTTTCTACTTTAGGTATTTTTTAATATAAAAGAATACGTGTATGAAATGGAAAAATGCGTAAAAAATAAGAATATTTTTAAATACCTTCTTGACATCGTAAGAAAATAATTTTTGTATTCTGCAAATCTGGCTAATCATAGCTTTTGAATGATACCATTCTGAACCCTCTTCCCTCATAATTCATATGGTAAAAGCGTACCATAAATTTCATTTTTGCCTATTAATAGCAATAAAACTTGAAACAGAGTATTTATAAACCAATGCGCAAAAATGACCTGAGCGTTAGACCTGAATTTAGCTCTTGAAAACCTCAAAAACATTTTAACTGTCAACCGCTACCCTGTTTTCCTACTAGATAAACATTTCAATCTTCTCGATATAACCTAGCTTAAGGTTTTTTTCTTCATCTCAGGGGACATTTAAGAACTGGTATGTAGTGGCTTTACCAGCCGAAGAGGGCTCACTCTTTTTGATGGGTGGAGGGGGGGGGGGGAGGGTTCAATGTTTTTTAATCTACTTGCCATATATATTCGTCCGTATTTACAATTATTTATTTATATTTTTGTATTTTTATATTGATAAATTTACCATTGTACTTTATTAATGAATTTAATTGCTTTTTTAATGTTTTGTATTAATTCAATTTTAATATTGAATTCGTTTGCTACATATTTTTGCTTTCATCTATGAGAAGTTGGGAGCTAGAAACGTATTTTTTGGATGAAAAGCACACGTTTCTTCATAAACTTTTCATTTTCCATTCCCTACATGGTAGGGCCCCTGATAAAGGCCCCCCATGTGTTTTGGGATTACTTTACATTTATTATCAGTTTGTTTATATATATATATATATGTTGTAGCTATACTGTTAGTATGTTGTTTCTACAATAAAAATGACATTTTAACAGTTTATTTCTATTATTAAACATTTTTGTGTATGATGTTTATCTGAATACAAGTTCTTCAGAAGAAACCTAAGATAACAAGATAAAAAGATTTTGCACTTAAGATAGAATAAATGTATGCCGGTATTATAATAGTTCTCCTTAGCAATTAAAATTGAAGAATATAAAAATAAAATAATATTTCAGGAAATAAATCTCTAGAGCATGGATATATTAAAGTAACATTTACCACAAAATTTTAGTTATTTCCAAATCTGTGCTATCGTAGAAGATTATAATATCAATACAAAATCATGAAACTTTCGGAAAATTGAATTCAATTTGAAAAAAAAAAAAAAAAAACTTGTAAAGCATTCAAAGTTGAACAATTTTCTTTTTTATTTAGGTGTAAATTTTTAATGTGTCAACTTTAAATACTTTTAAAATTTTATTTTATTTTACATCAAACTAACCACAAATTCTTATTTTAACTTTTTA
Source organism: Salticus scenicus (assembly GCA_963930645.1). NCBI lineage: Eukaryota > Metazoa > Arthropoda > Arachnida > Araneae > Salticidae > Salticus > Salticus scenicus. Next base: position 285,869,341 of record OZ005653.1, on the reverse strand, counting down.
GGGCAACCCTATAAAATAATTCTGTTTATTTATTTTTTAATCTTCTTTTATTTTTAGCTTTTTAGTTATGTAACTAAAAGGTTTGTAATGTTACATGTTTAAAAATAAAGAACTATTAGAAAACTCTAGAACACTTTAGAAAGTTCTGAAAACTTCTAGAAACTTTCAAAAATTTTCTGAAAGACAAATTTTACTAGAAGGTTCCATGACGATTTCAGCAGATTCAATGGACATTCTAGAATTTTCTATGAAGTTTTTAGGCGTTTTTATGAAGGTTCCTGACGTTTCAATGAAGTTTCTAAACGATTCTGTGTTCTTAGACGATAACATAAAGTTTCTAGACGACCCCATGAAGTCTCCAGTCATTTCCATCAAGCTTCTAGAAGATTCCAGGAAATTTCTAGAAATTTTTGAAGGTTTAATGTAAATTCTACAATACAGTAGAACTTGGATAATTCGAAGTTGAAGGGACCAGAGAAAAAATCGAAATATCCAAATTTCGAATAATATATACTAATTTGTCAAAAAGAAGAGATAAATAAAAAAAAATAAATAAGTTAAACTCTACAATCAAAGATTTAGCACATAAACTTTATATCTAAGAATGCTGCTACATCCCCTCCCCCCTCCCAAATTGAATCAATATTTTTCTACGAGCTTAATTATTCAACACTTTTTAAAAAATAGTCAGATATTTTTGATTGCTTCTTTAAGTACAATCTTTGTGTCATAGCATATGGCTTCAACCTATCAACGGATACAAAAATAGAATCTTGTACAGTAGACATGACTTTCAATTTAAAAAACCCTCAAATCTCATGCATATGGACCATATCTTCTGATGCACTAGGTAGGAAATACTTTTGTATTTTCTTATCCTTTTTTTGAAAGACTGTTAAAAAAATTAATGCAACTTTAGCTGAGAAAATTTTTGGGAAGAAATTTTACTGTAATATTTTAAAGGTAATCGCGTGAAAAATTCGAGTTATCCATGATTTTTTAACATTATTTTAGTAAAAAGTTCAAGGGACCGACTAAAAAATTCGAATTATCCAGAATTTCGAATTAAACAAGTTCGAATTATTCAAGTTTCACTTTATTACGATAGCAGGAAAAACAGGCAAACAAGCCGATTTAAAATAAAAGCATTATAAAACAGGGATCTTTTATTATAACCGCTATTATTTTATATATAAAAAAAAGAAAAAAGAAAAGAAAAGTGATGGGCAGAAATGGTGGACATTTTTGGATTCAGTATCCTAGAAAACATAAAAGGAAAAAATGCAACTTATTTTTTATTTATTTATTTATTTTTTAGACCTGTGTTATTATCGAAATCGCAACTTGTCATTAATAATTTTAGTAAACTTTATAAGAATGAAAATCCGAGTAATCACAAGAAATGGATAAAAATGAAGAAAAAAAATGAAAACGATATATTTTCTAACTACAAAGTTAAAAACATTTTTCTCTTTTTCCCATTAATCATCGGTCATATTATTTAGAAATAAATGTTTCCATTTTTAGATAAACTTAAAACATAATTCTTTTAAACGTTAGATTCTCGAGATCGATTTTATTTCATTTATAAAAAAAACATTCCGGCTTTTGAAACTAAGCCATTTTTCTATCATAAAAAAAAAATATTTTTTGAAATTTCCAATTAAGTTTTGGAACTATTTTCTAATTTAAAGAATGAGATATTTCCGCATTTTTTATACAATTATTTTAAACAAAAATAATATTTTATTTATTTACAATAAATTCTTTAAAATTCCATAAATATTTCAGTACGGAAATAGTGGTAGAAAAAAATACAAAAATTCCTCATAATTTTTCTTTTCTTTTCCACTTCATTTTGTTTCTGGCATACACATACAGACAGACTGACTGACAGACATTTTTTAAAATGATCGAATCGTGTTTTGGATCTCTCAAAATATTTTTGTCAATTGAACACTGGAAGTTGAAATTTTTTACGAATCCAATACTTTATTCTATTAAACATAGTAGAAAGTAAAAATGCCTAAAACTCGCGATGTTTCGTAGGCACTGTGCAATATTTTGGTTGGGCCGAATTTTTCTAATATATAATGTGATTATTATTAGTTTTATTTTCTTGAATACATCAATATCATATACATGATAAGTATGTTTTTAATATTACTACTTTGTTCATTTAAATTATAAAGTGGAAAATTGCAAAAAAACATGTGTACTAAAATTACTTAGGAAAAATAAAATAAAAACGAAAGTTTTCTTTTCCTAAAATTTTTAATTATATGTATGTATATATATATATATATATATATATATATAGAGAGAGAGAGAGAGAGAGAGATGGGTGCTTTTTAGGCAAAAGACAGACAGTCTAGATAGCCAGGTAAAATAAGAAGTGCTGGAGCGCAACTTAGGTTATCGTTTTTAAAGAGGGAGAATTGTTGGGGGCGCAACTCGAACGTGTGGGTTGAAGATGGTTAGTGAGGGGAGTGCAACTAGGTTGTCTCCTTTCAATGTTGGATTGCGGTTACTGTTAGAAATTATGAGGTCATTTACTTTATTTATTCTACTTCCTAAAAAAATTATTCAAATGCAAATTATTCGTTTTTTTTTTTTTTTTTTTTTTTGAAAAGTGTTAAAAAAATCTCATTCACCATTTAAAAAACTGAATCTACGGTTGTTATTTAGCAACTATTTTTTTTTAATTGCTTTTTTTAATTTTTTGCAGAAATTCTGATAAAAATGGCTTTATAACTAAAAAACAACATACATTTAAATGTGGAAATTGAACATAAAAAACATAATTTAAAATAGTTATTTTTATTATTTATTTATTTATTTTTATTTTATTTTGTTATGGTCAGTTCAATAGAAAACTTTTCATTATTATTTTTTTTTATATTATATATGTTTCATTGGAATTTATTTAAAACGAGTCTTCTGTTTTTCAAATCTAAATAAAAAAATACTGTCAAATTGGTATTTGTGGGTTGTTGTGTCAAATTGTTTATCTGTTTATTTTTCGTTCGCATTTTAATGTTATCATAAAATGTATATGCTTACATTTAAAAATTAAAATCACTGCCTTTTCGCAAGTATTTTGAACGAATTTTTGAAATAAATTGTCTTTATCATGAACTTTGGTAGATATGCTTTTCATCAACATTATAAAATATATGTGCGTCATATATATATTAATGTATTAGTGTATTTGCTGACATTTATTTAATTTTACAAGATAGATAAAATTGAAACCTTCTCGGCAACATATTAATTTTATTAATAGTAATGGACTTTATCTTCGTTACGTATTAAACCCTTGACACGTAATTACTACAGGGAAGAATACAGAATTATAATGTTTACATTTGTGTTTTATGGGGAAATGTTTGCACTCTCTAGGAAAATAATTGTATCCTAGAGGGAAAATCATAGGGAAATGGAGAATCATAAGTCACATGTTGTATATGATTTAGCCTCGAACTCAAGAAAACGGATATTGTCCATTGTGAAGCAGGTAATAAGATAGTAAGTAAACTCGTCTTTATGGATATGCATCGTGTTAAAAGCATCAACAAGCATGAGTTTAAACTTTTTACGAGACACAAACAATATGGTAATGTTTCTAAAGGAAAAATTCGTCGAAGGTCATTGGGAGCAGGTTTATCGTCGTTATGATTTTCGTGGGGCGCGAACAGATTGTTACAGCTTGAACAGTGGTGGATATGTTCAAAGCAACACGATGGATTGGAGGCGCCACGGTCGCCACCTGCTAGAAATTTAATATAAACCCCTATGTCATAAACTAGTAAGACGCTGAAGGCAGCCATTCAAAAAATAAAACATTAAAAACAAAATATATGCAGTGATGTTTATAATATATATACAATGAAGTTTATAATACATGCAACTATTGAACTACTATAAATAATCTCTAAAAAAAAAAAAAAAAAAGAGTTAAATTGAACACGTGTCATTTGTTGTTTATATTGCAAACACTTTATAAACACGTAAAATTAAATTTTATTTTAAAGATGTTAAAAATTGTATCCGGAGCTTTTCGCTTTTAAATAGTAAAGCCTCATCAGGGATTTTTTATTACTCTTTACCAATGAGCAGTTTCTTAAATATTTTTTCTTTCACAGTCAACAGTTAAGTCTTTTAATAACATGAATAGCAACAAAGTGAATTCGAAGTCCGGTGAAGGTTGGATATTTAATATAAAGCTAAGAAAAATAAGAGAAGCTGGAATTATTGAAAAAAATTACCTGAGGCTATTGTAGGAGAAAAACCAAAATGAACTAGCATAAATAAACTATAACTATTTTATAATATTGTGCCAAATTATTGGAAAAATTGCAGCACCTTTTAGAATTTATTGTATTTTTGCATTTAATTGTATTAATAGCTTCGGAAATATAAGTTATTGGATAGTAGGTGAAGCTGTAATAATTTTGGCTTTATCTCATATATAGGGTTAGCGTTTGGGTTGGTCTAAATGAAGTCGACCAGCGTAGAACTATTTCCTTCTTTGATATTACGTATATGTTCTAGTATTATTATCCAACATTTATTCTTATATCCAACTTCACCGGACTTCAAATTCATTTTTTGTTGATATTCACGTTATTAAAAGTCTTAACTGTTGACTGTGAAAGAAAAAATATTTAACAAACGACTCATTGGAAAAGAGTAATAAAAAAATCTCTGATGATGCTTTACTATTTAAAAGCAAAAATCTTCGGGTAAATATTTTAACATATTTTCAATAACATTTAATTTTACGTGATTTTAAAGTATTTTCAATGTAATTATTGAACTACTGTCAACTATTTATTTTCATTTGTAAACTTCAAATTTAAATAGTCTAAATAAATATTACAGTAATTTTACAGAGTACAACAAATTAATTAAGTATATACGCAGTAATTTTTAAAGTACAACAAAACTTTAACCTCGCTTTAGTTTCATCTAATTAAATATTTCAGTGGCAAACTGCTTTAACTATTACTACAAAAACCGTTTAACTGATATTAAACAAACAAAAACTTATTTATGTACATTTTTAACTTTGATATCACCATTATAATTTTATATAAAGATATTAAACACGTCTGTTTACCTTGGTTATCAAAAATATCTTATTTTGAAGATTTATTAAAATTTCATTTAAAAAATAATCTGCTGTAAGACATCAGGCATTTAAATAAAATTTCATCTTTATTTTAAGATGTTATACGTGGAACAACATCATTTTTAACGTATAAAAATTAATTAAAACTTATTAACCAATATAAAATTTAACTTATGTTTAGAATTACGCAAACAATGTAATTAAGATATGACAGCAACTTAAATTTTAATAAATTAAGCATTACTTTACTGTATATATATTTTAAACGTTTAATATCGTTATAAATTTTTGACAGTTTCTTTCAGAATAAAAATATTAATATAATTAATTTCCAGGAAGCATTCTTTTACTTTTCTACTAAAATGTAATACATCATATTCTATTCATTATTAACATAATTTAAAAGTATGAAATATCTGATATTATGTTAAAAAAAAAAAAAAAAAAAAAAAAATGTATCAAGGAAATACATAGATTAAATAAATTTAAATATTTTGATTTATTATTATTATAATTATTAGGATACGATGTTACTTACGATATTATTACTTGTAAAATTTTGTGAAAACGCTTCATTTCAGGCATGAATCGTGCCTTTTTAAAAACGCTTATAATTTCTTTTTAGGAATAAAAAAAAATAATGAATATAAATTAATAAAGTATAGTGTTATTATTATTATTATTATTATTATTATTATTACTCTCATTATTAATCTAAATTTTTTGAATGGGTAAATACTTTTGCCATTCTTGTTTTTTGTATCTTTACTGAAATATAATTTTTCGTTATAAATTACCCCCCCCCCCCCCCCGAAAAAAAAAATCTAATATAATGTGACAGTTACAAAAATTTCGTTTCGGCCAGTTTATATAAGTTTGCCACCTACTGGATAATATACACAAACATATAATCAGCATAGCTTCTAGAAAATTCAACATTTCATCAGAAAAATGATTCTAATTTAACTGCAACCAATATTTTGGTGCAATGTTTCACAATTTTACTGGTACCATTTTAGTAGCAAACACAACGAAAATGTGAACATAGCACCAGCTGAAAATGCTTATGTAACACTTTTTTTTTGTAAAATAGTGATCTGTTATTCTTAGCACTGCAATAAAGGCTTTATCTATGTAGCTTTTTGCTGTTTTTGCCAATAAATGCTGACTTAAAGCCATAACTAAATTTGCAGAAGTCCAGTATTAACAGCACAAAATGTTAGCTGATATGCACTCAGATTAAGATATCATTCTTTTCTTAACTGTCATCTAACATACCAAATTTAATGACTTTATATATTTCAGAAGCTCAGATACAGCTTTTCCGTAAAAGGGGAAATTTGCAACAGAGCAGTGTTGCTGGTAAACCATATTCACCAAAAAATTATAGGCAGCAATTTGTGGCGAATTGGAACAAAATTTATTTCTTAAAAAAAAAAAAAAAAAAAAATCTGTGCAAAATCTAGAGCTGTAGAAATGTGTCTCTCACACACATTCAGAAAGATATTGCTCTAAAAATAATCAAAATGAGGTCAGAAACTCTAAAAGATTATAAAATTTTCAAAAAGTCGGAAATTTTTAGAAATCAAGTAGCTTTTTTGTTGAATATAGCAGAAAATAATAATGGTAGCTTCCTATTTATAAAACCAATTTAATTTATAATATATATACAGGGTGAGTTTAACATAATCTGCCAAACGAAAAGAGGTGATAGAACAGCCGTTGGGGAGCATAAAACACCATAGAAACCCTGTCCTATCCCTAACCGTTTCCGAGTTATGGTAGATGGAAGAAAAAGCCGTTTTTTTTTTCCATCCCGTCTAAAAAAACCCAAATTTGTGAACTTTCTGAAAGACTTACACGCAAAATATTTGGAAAGAACATGAAACATCCTATCGGGTGACACCATATATATCTGGATACCTTAATTTGACGGCGAGCTACAAGCGCTAAAACATTGACGAAGTTTAAAATCGAGCTGTCACCAAATTATTTAACCGGAAATTATGCAAACACCGTTCAAGCTACAATCGGTCAAATTTGCCAAAAACTTCTCCATGCCACAAGCTTTAGAAGAGACCACAATAAACCATATCGGTGTTCTAGTTCAGGAGAAACTTAGCCTTTTGTTTGAAATACATCACTGAAAACGGCGTTCATCAAAGTTCGGCAAAGGAAACGATGGTGAGTAAATGGAACGTATGCAAATTCGTGACTATCTGCATATGGAATATTAGTGATAAGCAGATGTATTCCAACCTTCCTGCGAGCGCATCCCACTCGCGTGTACAAAAGGCGAGTCAATCTGTAACATCTCATTAGCTCGTCAGCTTCATTTACTTTTTATGCTGCTTATTGCTTCAGCATTTTCTGGACTTTGCCTGAGCTCGACTGATTCTTTTCACGCTGCTCTCATGTCTACTTGCTCTCGCTTAGTTCATACTTAGTATGTTTTCCTACATTGGTACGAATTAACCAAGTTGGTTCTTATTCCGTAGCACTTTTTTTCATTTGTAAATTAATATTGAAATTTTATCCCTTTTTGTTTACACTTCTGAATTTTATTTTCAATTGAAATCATCACAAGGATCAAATTTTCACACTTTCCAACCTGTAAACAGATATGCCTAGTTTTGTAAATGAAGAGTACGCGAATATGCATTTTGTGTTTGGATTTTGCGATGGTAACTCTCGGAGAGCCGAAAAAGAGTACCGTCAACGTTATCCACATCGTCGTGCTCCCAACCGTGCTGTATTTGCCGCAATTCATCGAAGGCTTAGGGAGATTCGGTCGTTCGGTAGGGTGTACGAAAGGGGCCATGGACGCCGCTCCGCCACCGCTGAGGAGTCCGTACTCGACCGAGTGGAGGAAAATCCAAATATGTGTTCACGCATACTTGCGAGAGAAGGTAGAATCTCCCAAAGTAAAGTGATGAATGTTTTGCGCAAAAACCAGTATCATCCATACCACTTCACACCGGTACAAGAATTACGCCGCTCAGATTTCCAAAAGAGGGTAACATTCTGCCGCTGGCTTTTAGAGCAAGATATTGAGGAACACCATTTACTTAGAACGATACTGTGGACAGATGAGTCACTTTTCACTCGGAATGACATGTTAAATTTACATAACTGGCATCATTACGCTCATCAAAATTCATTTGTAACACGAAACTCGTCGTTCCAGACGCGATTCAGCTTAAATGCTTGGCTTGGAGTGGTTGGCGATCGCTTGATAGGTCCGCATGTGTTCCAAGATCATCTGACAAGCAATACAAGTTTGGAGTTTCTGGAACATCATCTTCTAGGATTACTTCGTGTCATTCCTGTACCCCAACGAGCGGAAATCATTTTCCAACACGATGGGGCCCCTGCACATTCTTCCAATGCCGTTCGGGACTTTTTGAATCAGCAGTATCCGCGATGGATTGGTCGTAATGGACCAATTCCTTGGCCACCTAGATCGCCAGATCTCACTCGATTGGACTTCTATGTTTGGGGTTTCCTGATGCAAGAAGTTTACCGCACAGAAGTTGCCAGTTCGCAAGATTTAAGCAGCCGGCTCGATGATGCAATAATAAAACTGAAGGATGACCTTTCGCTAAGAGCTACTGTGGTTTCCGTTCGTAAGCGGGCAATGGCATGTATCAGGTGTGGGGGCGACCAGTTTCAGCAGCCGCACTAAATTTCACACATCTTTTCGGATGCACATGTGCTTTAATCATAAATGTGAGATACATTTTTTTTTTTTTTGCATATTCTTTTGTGAAAGACGTGAGAAACGTCTTACTTCTTTTGTTTTCATTCCATTGTGTTTGTAAACCTAATACAACTGCTACTTTTCTTGTTTGTCGTTAAAACTTTCTTTTTTGCATCTTACAAAATAGCGGGCTGAAGGCGGACATGTAATCAGGAACGACCATGGCACCCCGTGAGTCTCCTTCTTGACGAATGTCGAGTTCAGTGATTAATGTATTTCAAACAAAAGGCTAAATTTCTCTTGAACTAGAATACTTATATGGTTTATTGTGGGATCATTCTAAAGCTTGTGGAATGGAGACGTTTTTGGTAAATTTGACCGATTGTAGTTTGAACGGTGTTTTTAGAATTGCCGGTTAAAGAATTTGGTGACAACTAGGTTTTAAACTTCGCCATTGTTTTAGCGCTTGTAGCTCGCTGTGAAATTACGGTATCCTGATGTATATGGTGTCACCAGATAGGATTTTTTCTGCTCCTTTCCAAATATGTACTTATTTTGCGTGCAAGTCTTTAAGAAAGCTCACAAATTTGGGGTTTTTTTAGACGGCATGGAAAAAAACAGCTTTTTCTTCTATCTACCATAACTCGGAAATGGTTAGAGATAGGACAGGGTTTCTATGGTGTTTTATGCTCCCCATGGTCTGTTCTATCACCTCCTTTCGTTTGGCAGATTATGTCAAACTCACCCTGTATATATATAAAGGGGGAGAAAACGTGGTAGCCTTAACTTAAACAACACAACTGTAGATTTTTTCTTTCTATTTTTTTTTTTTTTTTTTTTTTTTTTATTATTAAAACAGTAAATAAAACATGATTTTGATTTTCTATATGAGCAATTTGACTAATCTAGGATAATAAAATTCTTGAATATGTTCTTTTATTTTAAGTTTTTTAATTTAAATATTTATTTATATTTTATATTTTATTTAATGGAGTTTAACTTATTAAATTTCTGTATTTTCAGAATCAATAAATTTGACAGTAAAATTAGATCTCAAATAAAGTTTTCTATCAACAATCGGACTTTTTAACTGAAACAGACAGGGAATAAAGAGAACTAACAATCTCTCAATTAGATTAAGATTGATGGGAAAGATTTAACTGTAAATGTCGAATGCGATTCACTATACATTTTATGGTATTATTATCGGCATAATATTTTTCATAGAACAGAAAACGGATAGAATATTTACAGTCCACGAGGTATACAACATCATGGTTAAAACCAATAAAGATGTTGATACGCTCATTTATCACTGTCATTAAATGACACTATTGACGATAAGTTTTGTCCGGCTGTGAAGAGAAAATTAGCACATGTAGACAAAATACTGAAAGGGTAGCATATACGCATCTCATACTTGTAAATGAAAGTTTTATTGTAAAATCAATAATGAACATTATCTGGGTAAAACGTCCTTAATTTCTCTTAAATTATTACTGTAATATAGTGAAAGTGCTTTAACATAGAATTAATTTATTGACTTTGAATTCCAGCGCTTTTGAAATTACATTATTTGTAATAAATGACGCTATAATCGTCTATAGATTGAACTACGAAAAAAGGAAAAATGTTTTAAGGATTCAAATATATTTACCATAATCAGAGAATAATGAGGAAATAAATTTGAATACATTTTTAAAATAGAAACTAATACTTAATAATTTAATACATATATATATATATATATATAAATAATTTATATGACTGTTTTTTTAAATGAAATTGAAGTTGAAATTAGCAAAACAATCTTGGTATATGACATAGTTCAGCGCCGTTCAGAAATATGATGCTATATCAATGAAGAAAAAAAAAAAAAAAAAGAAAGAAACGAAAAGAAAAAGAAAAAGAAAAAGAAAACTGTATAAATAAACTTTTAAAAGATAAAGATAGATTTTTCACATAACTGAAAGATTAAAATCGATCAACATTTATATGAATTTTCCAGAAATATTTTCATCTAAACCGCTACGTAGGGAATTTCTTTCGTTTTAATTAAAAACTTCGTAATTTTTTCTTTTCTTTTTTCCCCCTGTTAGGTATAGATTTAATACTTTACGAAAAATAATTTCTTTTAAAATAAATTCCATTAAATAATATGTCATAAATAATATATTTAAATATAAGGAAACATAATTGAAAGATCAAGCTTACTTTTATTACTATTATTTTTTTTTCCTCTAGGGGTATGTATGTTAAGAGCACAGAAAATATTTAGATAAATTACTGAGATATCGTCACTCTAACAACACACATATCCATAGTATATCCTAAAGATGTCCTTGGGGTGTCATTTTATCCATAGGATATCGTAAGCATGTCATATGGAAAAGGTGTCGTTAGGGTTACCGTTTACGTTCCCTAACAGCACACTTATCCATAGTATATCCAGAGGATGTTCCTTGGATGTACTTTTATCCATAGGATATCCTGAGGATATCATGTGGATGAGATGCACTACTAGGGTTATTTACCAATATTCGTTTATAAAACAGGCCACATTAAGCCTGGTCGTTAGAGCGCCAAGTTCGTAACTGGAAGATTGCTGGTTCGATACTCGAGTCGGCTGAAGACCGTAGAGTACACTAACGGTAGCTGGATGCACGTAATATCCGTCGTGCCGGCAATGTCGTCCTTATTCCCATCCCAAATTATGTGTCATGGGGTCACCGAAGCGGGAAAATCACCCGGTCCGACAAGGATCCAGATTGTGATGGCATTATTCCAGACTACCCGAGTCCTAGACCGTTACAAATTGCCCTTAGCGCCGCACTAGTGCGATATAAAACTCAACCAACCAATGATTCATAAAATGGAAAGTTGAAGAAAACTTTACGTCATACTTTTTAAGTTATATTTTACCGTTTCAAAAAATATTTTAGTCAGCACAGGAAAAAATATTTATTTTTGTCCCTTTCAATTTTTACTATAATAGATAACGAAAAAAATTCCCTTTGTTCTTTCTTTAAAAGCTCTTTAAATAAGGCGAACTATTTTAATCCTATTCTATTATTTGTATATTTTTTTCCTCTTTTTATACAAAAAAAAAAAAAAAAAAAAAAAATATATATATATATATATAAACAAAATGGCAGCTAAAGTATACTAAAATCTTGACATAGATCACAGTTAATCTATATGCATATAAAGATTATTTCAGTGTGTATTTCTTAGTATCATAACAAATAAAAAAAAAACTATATCATAACAAAAAATAAATAAATTAAATAAATAAAATATAATAAATATAAAAGTGTAAATAAACATATGAAAGAAATTTTTCCAGCAAAGAATGATATAAATTTATCAGCATTTACAGAAATTTTTCGGTTGTATTTTTTATCCCAACCATTGCGTAGGTATTTGCTTATTATTTCATTAAAAAGCTTTGTAGTTTTTTTTTTTTCTGTGAGAAATACATTCAAAATACAACTCATTTTTAAATTAAATATTGTTTATTTAAATTATGTTATACACAAGTTATTTAAGTACAAGTTTACGCTGTATTTCATTCCATTTTATTTACTCATTTATCTATTGAGAGGAATTGTTCTTTAGAGTAAAGAAAAATTATTGACCATATACTTTATTTATCAATACTCTTTTATAAAATGGGAAGTTGAAGAATCTTTTTATACCATACTATTTAAAAACTTTTTACAATTGAAAAAAAAAAAAATGCTCTGTCAGTACTTAAAAAAAGAAAATTTTATCTTTTTTTTTTTTTTTTTTTTTTTTTTTTTTAAAGTTTTACAACTCTAAAGCCTCTTTAAAGAAGACGAACCAATTGCATTCTATTGTATTATTTATGTTAGTTCTCTTTTTCTTTTTGTAGCTAAAAATACCGCTGTAGTTTTCAAACGAAGGCTTTCATAATCGTAAAAGGAAAATGTAAATTTATAAGAAGATATTTTAGTATTACTTAAAGAAAAAAGTCTTTAATGGACAGCAAATTAAAACTATATTTTTAATCATTCGATATCTACTATCTTGAGTTACGTTATATAACTAAATGAATTTAAAACTAAATTTATTTATCGATAGTTATGCTTTAATGCTTTCTTCTCATGCTATAATATTTATTTTAAATTTGAGTGATAGATTATATATATATATATATATATATATATATATATATATAAGGCTTAGATACTGTTAATTTTGAATTAAAAGGATTCTATTTGATTATAGATATTTTTACTTATTTTTTCTTTTTCTTTCATGTAAAACGTAATGTAAATGTAAAATAGTGTAATGTATTTTTTAGCGAAACCATTCAGTAAAACAATAAATACAGCCGTCAATTATAAAAAAAAAAAAAAATTTAAAGCTAGGAGAATTTGCACACGATTCAAAAGAATGATATAAAAAATCCAGACTTTATTTTTTTGCTAAACTATTGCTGAATAATTTTGAAGTAATTCACATTCTATGCATTTACATTACTATTTTGTTTCTATGCTATAAATTAAAGCAGCAACTGTAATAAATCCAAGAAATCTATTTTGCGCAATCTCTCCCAACAGGGTAAGAGAGATTGCGCTTAATAACAACTACAATTAAATTATTAACAATAATAATTACATATAAACGACATTGTTGTAAGGTTTTTGTAAACAAATATTTTTGTATTAGGAATGGATATTGCATTTTAATAATTTTAAAAATCAGAAAAATAAATGAATTTTAAAAATAATTTAAATAAAAATATTTTTGTATTAGGAATTGATATTGCATTTTAAAAATTTTAAATGTAAAAAAAATAAATGAATTTTAAAAATAATTATATATATATACATATATTAAGAAAAAAAACTATTAAAGAATCACACACAAAAAAAAAAAAAAAAAAAAAAAAGATATACGATTACAAAATAACATTGTTACTAGATAACACGCTTAAATAAAATTAATATATTTCCTTCTCATATTGAATATTTTCTTGTTTGCTGACCTAATACATCGTTGTTCACAATCGTTGCAATTATTTTTGCAAATGGTGCAGTTTTCGTGCAACTGCCACAAATAACTTATATAAACTAGTTCATGAGAATTTTTTTAATTTAGAAAGATTCTGTTATTTTATGACTCTATAGAAATTCCTAAAATAGTTATGGAAATGCAAGCGATCATTTTAAAAACGGAACAAAGTATCCATGTTTTAACGTAGTCACATGCACATTCAAGTCGGCACTCCACTATTGATACTGTACTACCTGAAGTCTCGGCCCACCCACTCTAATCTTTCCCGCCAATCCGCTATAGGCGCAATCCCTCCTATAGCACAACATCTCATAGATTTACCTTATTATCTATTATACATAAAATAAAATATTAAAATGCTAATATATTGCAATATATTGCAAATTATATTACAAATATGTAAAATTTGTCTAACAATTTTAACAACACGAAGAATTAAGTTGTTTCTTGAACTAATGCAGGATTTAAATTACATTTCCCTAGTGTTTCTCAAAACTCAATTAAATAAGTTAACCAATTAAGTTAAGTAAGATGTTATCATTTGTAAGATGTTTTTTGTAATTTTGATGTAATTTGTAAGATGTTATCATTAAAATATATTTGACTGTAGCCTTATAAAAGTAATACTGTAATATTGTTTGAGAACTATCTGAATTATGATTTCAAGGAATTGACTCATTATTGGTATTTATCATTTTATACATTAATAAAACACTATCGTAACAAAATACTATTTAATCGACTAACCATCAGTACTTTATTTATCTCTTCACTTTTTTCTCCTCTAAAAATGCATTTGAAATCTAAATTTTTTTTTTTTTTTTTTTTTTATTAAACTGTGATTTTTACACTAAATGTGTTAAAAAAATGAAAAAAAAAGTCTGTAAATGGTGAAAAATAATGAACAGTGTTGTTAGGAAGACTCTGTCATGCATGCGGATAAAGAGACGTGTCAAAAAGTGTTGTCTACCGGTGAAATCAAGAAAACTTTAACTTCAAAATATGGCTGCTTTATTTAACAGTTCAATGGGAGTATTTTTGACAACTCGTGTCGTACTACAATGGAGCAACTTTTACACATGAAATTTTTTTACAAATATGGGAAAACAGTCACGGAGACGCTTGCAGTGTTAATATGAATGTGATATTTAATAGAAATAAAATTAGCAAATAAAATTGTTTGTGACTGGTTCAAACGCTTTCGTGATGCAACTGTAAATTGTTAGCTGCATTTGAATGAATACAAAAAACACCGTACCAGTCTTCTTCTTTTTTTTTCTTTTCCATGTACTGCTCGCGTTCCATACATATCACTGACAGTGCATGGGCTTGGTAACAGTTTTGTCCAGTTTTTGCGTGATACCAGTGAAAGCTAATTTTCTTAGAGATAAAAGTAAATTCCAATTGAATTATCATCTCAAACCTAACTATAATTTTTTATCAAAATTTTCCAAGAAGATTCCTAAATAACAAGGTTTCTGATATATTTTGCTCAAGGCAAAGCACGGATTACCAGCAACTGCTAGTATGCCCGAAAAAAAAATAGTCAAATCGGTTTTTCACCGGAAAAAAACTTCTAACACTATTTTTTCCTTAAAAATCGATCCAGCGATTTCCAGGAAAACCATGTTTCTGCTGCATTTTATCCTGGTAGAATGCTGGGTACGAGTAAACAATAATTATCCTGAAGATTACAGTATTTCATATCTAACTTTCATCTCAAAAACATACTAACTCTAAACTTTTATCAACATCATTCAATCATTTTCGAAGGAAACGAAGTATTAGCCATTTTTTAAAGTGAGAAGTCAGGAATACTGAGGAATGGTAAGAATTTTTTTTGAAGATGAGAGCAATTAATATTGAATTGTAAATTGAGAAAAAAAAAAAAAAAAAAAAAAAAAAAAAAAAAAAAAAACACCAAAATCTAATTATGTATCAACATTATTTAAGTAGTTCCTAAGAAAACCAAGTTTTTGTTATATTTTACTACGGCAGAGGTGAAGTTAGCTGTGAATAACCCAATTTCTTCTACATGTTGTAAATGGCCAAGGTAGGATTAACAGAAAATGCGCATTTTGCTGAAGATGATGATAAAACCAATTGATTTTTCACCTCAAAAATCGCTTAACAACTAACTTTCATCAAAATTGTTAGAGCCGTTTTCGAGAAACATAAGACATATATACATTTGTGTGTGTGTAGCAAGTCACGTGATTAATTACTTTAATGTAAGCGAAGGATATACTTTTCATGTAATAATGTAAACACATTTTTTATTTGAATAATCATTCCAATAAATTTAACATTCGGCTTTTGTTTTCAATCTATTGCTTTCTGCATTCTAGATTAAAAATTTTATGTTTCATTAATGCATTTATGCATCGTCCCATGATTCTGATTTTTTTTTTTTTTTTTTTTTTTTTTTTTTTTTTGACATATTAGTGGAATTTCACCTACATTTCCTTAAGCTTTTCTTTTAATTATAACAGCTTGACAGTCTGAGAGTATTCCATTTTAGTAACAGCTCTCCGGTAACTACAATCGGCAGCAAAATTATTGAAGCATTAGCAATAAATCGTATTTAAAAGTGAATATCTAATATTGTTTTATTAAGTAAATATTTGCCGTGCCATGATCTTAGTCTTTATGCTATTTATAATTTAAAAAAAAAAAAAGAAAAAAAAAAGTTGATAATAAAAATTAGCAATCAAACTAAAAAAAAAAGAAAACATGAAAAATTGGGATGTGTGCTTCAATAATTTTGCGACGAATTGTATATGTTTGGATAGCTACTCTCTTGGTTCATCAATAAATTATCGCTGCTACAAAAATTTATAGGTTAAAGCATGCATTTTCTTGTTAAAAATTACTTGTTTTAAAATTTCTTGTTTTAAAATTACCGGAAAGTATTATTAAAATGTCGTATATTTGGTTGACTGGTTTGTTGTGTTTTAACGTTGCACTAGTACTGTGCAATGAGTACTTGGCGACTGTCTGGGATGCACCCTAAAAGTATTTTTTTATTTGGAAGAGCTGCTTTGTTTTATTATTTGCGCATTAAAGTATATTCTTTCAGTTATTTAACAAACTTTAACTATATTTTTACTTTAAACATTTCATTTATGTAGAAATACTTTTTTTTTATTGTTCTATTCTAGTAATAATTTAAAAATCTAGATTTATTCAAAAGATTTACATTACAGTGCGCACCAGGCATCCACCGAACTAAATAAAACTAAATTTAATATAAGAAATCCCTACACACTTTTTTTAACATCTTATGCAATTATTTTCGGAATTTATAAATGATATTAAGGCATAAATATCGTTAAAAGCACAGATAAAATTAGATTTATTTAAATTCAGTGGTTACACTGAGAAAAAAATTCTGTAACTGACATCTAGAATCTCAATTTTCGTTCTAGAATAAATAGTTTCATGTCATCTTTATAAATTATAGTTCCCTTTGAAAACGAGTTCTAGAAACCCCTATTAGAATTCTAGAGCATTTACCGATATTATTGAGGGCATAGTTATTTAAAAATCTTTGCAAATAAATGCGAGTACAAGAGGCGGGTTTTAGGAACTATAATCTTGGTTTGTTATCCAATTCTAGAAAATCAAGCGAGAATATCTCGCAATACAAAATATTTAGAATATTCGGAGTATTCAGAATATTGTTTCACCATCTAGAAATGTGTAAACTAGAATTTCTCGATCATTTCGTCTTTTCAGTTTATTGGCGTGCCTTATGCGCATAGCTCGGAAATCTATATTTCTAGTTAAGAGATTTAGAAAATGAATACTTATTCATTCTAGATAAAGGTGGTATATATTTTTTTCTCAGTGTATTCATTATAATAAAGCACGAATTATACAGATGTAATTTACGTAGTTATAAATCAAAGTTATCATTGAACAAGAAGAAATTCATTCCATTAACTCCATTAAAAATTATTAATTATAAATTAATTTTTTAGGTAAAATATTTTAATTTAATGTATGATATAAGGTTTTAAATATATTTTTTACAATTCAAACAAATTTATGGGTGTCATATATATATAATAAATAAATATGAGGTAAATTAGCAGCAAAATACATGCATAATAAATAAATAAATAAATAAGGGTAATTATGTAATAATAAAATAAAAATAAAAAATTTAAATTTTATAACTTTCATAAAATATTACAATTTATAATTCTATAATTTAATTTTAATATTTAATTTTTCATTCTAAGAACTCATCACTGAATTTCAGTTTTCATGACTTATTTTTGAAATTCCAGTTATATTTCCTTAGAGTACTTCTTATAATGAATATAGCTAGAAATTCTGAGAGCAGTATATCCTAATAACTACTCTTGTCTAACTATATGTAATTTTAGATAGCTACTCTCTCGCAACATCAATAAATTTTCGCTGTTATGAAAATTTATAGATTAGAACTTTCATTATAACTTTAAAGTTATCGGAAAATTATTGTCAAAGTATTGCTTATCTGGAAAAGCTGGTTAGGTTTTTTTTTTTTTTTTTTTTTTTTACTATTATTGTTTTCTATGCTGCAATTCCGGATCTAAATTATGATATTTTATTCATGCATTTCTGGATTCGTCGCAGAATTTGAGCTTTCTTGGTATATTGGTGGGATATTTATCACATGTACTTGTAGCACTTATTTTATTTCTGAAAGTAGTCCTTCTTAATAACAAATTTCCTCCAACTATATTTAAGTTTATATAATTACTTGCTTACTCCATTAACAAATTTTCGCTGCTATGAAGATTTATAGATTAAAACTTTGATTTCTTT
Organism: Salticus scenicus; assembly: GCA_963930645.1. Taxonomy (NCBI): domain Eukaryota; kingdom Metazoa; phylum Arthropoda; class Arachnida; order Araneae; family Salticidae; genus Salticus; species Salticus scenicus. The sequence goes on along the minus strand of OZ005653.1, from coordinate 285,850,646 downwards.
ATCAGTTTAAAGTTATTGGAATATTATTTTTGAAGTATCACTTATTTACAGGAGGTAGTTCGATTGGATATTTGTCAATTGAAGAGTAGTACATACTTATTTTAAGTAAAAGCTTATAATGCATTCAAGTTACATAGCAATCTTTCATTTTTTTTTCCTTTGATTTAAATGTTCGGTTAAAAAAAAAGATAAAGTTTTATAAATCCAGATCAATTAAAAATTAAAAACTAAAAACTAAAAGATATATATATATACTAGCTGATCCGACAAACGTTGTTTTGTCATATAAATTATTTCTAGAGAATATTTTGCTAGAAAAAAATAACTAACTTATTGTAAGTGTGTTAGGATGTGGTATATAAGTGGAAGATGTATGGAGCGCTGTGAACGGTGAAAGAATATAAAAATAACAATACACCAATCATTTATTTTTTTAATTTATTAAAATTGATTCTTTAAAATTATATACATATCGCTACTTATAACAATATTACTAAAAAACAATATCATTCCCTTAATGCAACAGAGTGTACAATATTTTTTCTTATCCCATCTTTCGCCAATACAAACAAACTGGATGGTTTGCCCACTCGAGAGCCACGTATAATTGTCCGTGTTAAAAACATGATGTGATCAAATCTAAGCCACAGACAGACATCGTTTGGCCCTGAGACTTATTGATAGTCATTGCAAATGCCAATATAATTGGAAATTGAGGGCGATTAAATTGAATTGGCACATCTGTGGGTATAACAGGAATTCGCACTAGTAATATATTTTCACCTCGGAATTTGTCATTTAAAATGATGGCTTCGATAACATTTTTCATTAATTTTTTTATGACTAATCGTGTACCGTTGCACAACCGTGGTGGGTTCAAATTACGAAGTAAAATAACCGGAGATCCAACCTTCAGATGTAAAATATGCGGTGGCATGCCTGGTAAATCCAATGAGTTTAAAAACTTTGTTGGATAATTTACAGCTTCGGTGGCATCGCAAACTGTATCATTAGATTTGTATGACACCAAGTCTCCTGGTAACAAATGTTGTATCTTGAGATTCAATTCGTTGACGTCCACATTTTTTGCTGCTAAATTTGCTCTTTCTGCCAGCCACTCATGATTTGTGTATCGTCTGTGTACATCAGGAAATATCTGGTCAATAAGAGAATCTTGAGAATCAATTGATTGTGCAGAAATCGGTCGGTAATTTTATGCATCCAGTTTCATCTGTAGTAACTTTTCCATCGCCGATATCTAACAATTGTTTTGAGAATGTTTCAGCGGATGGATCTTGAAGCTTTTGAACGCACAAATTTACTTTCAGTTGTACTTTTTCAACATTAAGCCACAATGACGATGATTTTAAGCACGCGTTGATCTCATCAGCGTATGTTGAACGCAGAATAACGGGAAGTGCTTGTCTGAAATCACCTGAAAAGAGTAACAGAGTGCCGCCAAATAGTTTGTCGTTGTTTTTTATATCTTTCAATGTCCTGTTCGACGCCTCAATCGAATGTTTGTGTTTCATAGTGCATTCATCCCAGATAAGAATTTTACACTATTTCAGCACTGTGGCCATGGACGATTGTTTTTTTATGTTGCACACTGCGCTTGGGTTATTTTGAATATTTAGTGGCAGTTTAAATAATGAATGAGCTGTTCTGCACCCATCCAATAAAGTTGCCGCAATGCCAGATGATGCAACAGCCAATGCAATGCCATTATTTGATCGTATTTCGGCGAGAATTAGCGAAATAAGGAATATTTTGCCAGTTCCACCTGGTGCACCCCCCCCCCCCCCCCCAAAAAAAAAAAAAAAAAAAAAAGAATCCACCTTGTCCTGCCAAAACTGCGAGCATGATGCGGTCGTAAATGGTTCTTTGTTCTTCATTCATTAGTGGGACATTGCGAGCAACAACGGCTGCCATTTCTACAGTATTGTATTGTAGTTCACGATTCAATTCAGTGCTTATTAAATCAGATGCATTTCGATTTGTTGAATGCATACCGAAATGACTGAGTGGTAAGTTGGCAATGATAATGCAAAGATCTTCAATAGCAATCAATGCTTCATTGTACATAGCGTCACTGAATACTATCGTTAGATCGTTGCACCGTGAACGATGTTGATGCAATATATCATTAGTCATTGAATCTTTGTGATTATCCCATAATGTCTCTGCTCGGGCCGAGAAACATGTAGTCAACACTATAGCGAATAGTAGACGAATTTGTTTTGCTGTACAGTTCAGTCCTACTTCAGCAAGCATACACTCCCACTGGTTGTCGTCTTCCAGCAAGCCGAGTGCAAGGCATGCATCTTTATACGTTGGATACTGTTGTCCATTCACTATACGTAAATCTTGAAATGACAAAGGGCCGATGACATTAACCAATAACAGTCGAAGATAAAAGCACTCAGTCTGCCTTGGATTGACCGTAAATACTCGTTCCAAGGTGTTTGATTTGAATAAACCGGGACATGCATCAATCGGCGTGCCTTGCTTGCGAGGCATCCATTTTTTTGTTGGAGCCCATGTGAAATAGCGTGGTACTTCTGAATAGAGTAATGTCCGTGCAAAAGCACCAAAAGCATCCGCACGATTACACAATTCAAAAAATTCGGTGAGTGTAGTTTTTGGTGGATTTATAGCACGATCCATCGCTGTCTCGCTCGTGAAATAAACGCGCTGGCCATTTTCAAGATGGACGGCTAAATGAAGAACTGCTGGATCCCGTTCATGAATTGGGAAACCAAAGATACGCAAAACAGCTTCATTGGAGCTCACGTACCGGCTAATTTGGTAAAGTGTTATTTCATCTTTGTTATTCAACGGAGGAGCATTCACATTGGTATTTTCAACTCGAAATACAGCCATATCACTGCCTTTATTCACATACTTGCAAATGTATTTGATGCTCCTCACTGAACTGCAGAACTGAACATTAATATGAGCATTGAATGCTTTGCTCAGCAGAGGCGAATATGGGACCACCCATCGTTTATCAATGTCAATATCTATGTTGTTGACATAGATGACCGCCATAGATGATAAGATTGTCTGCCATTATAGGGAATTCTTCGACGATATATTGGATATCCGTCAACATTTGTGATCGTGAAATTTTTCGGAAAACTTTTAGTACATTTTCCATCTGCACAAATAATAATGGCCTAAAAATTCATTTTTCATTTTAACATAAAATAACTCCGTCGGATATTGACGAATTTTTTAAAAGAATATACCATTTTAACTAATTTTAACATTTTAACAATATTAACGTTGAAAAAAAAATTTAAACACTTACGGTTAAAAATTCATTTTTCATTTCAACAATAAATAAATTCTGACATCGTGTTTACGATTCTAAAATATTAACTTTGAAAAAAATATTTTAAACACTTCGTAAGATACGGTTACGATTCTAAAAATATTAATTTTGAAAAAATATTTTAAACAATTCGTAAGATACGGTTAAAAATTCATTTTTAACACGCTTTTATTAGCTTCACCTGTATGTATGTATGTATGTTTGTTTGTAACTTCTCTGGGAGCAAACAAAAAATTTATATTGTAAAAAAAAATACTTTCCCTACGTGAACGATGCGGCGTCGAGGTGAGGCGCCGCGCTAGGAAACTAAAGATCTAGCGTTCGATCCCCGTTAGGGGAAGTTTTTTAAAAATGGTTTTTGTTAATTCTAAGTTATTTTAATTAAAGATTTAAATGTATGTAAATATTACGGTGTGTCACTCACACGATTTTCTCTTACCCTGAATTTTAATACTAAGATAGATATTTCGTGCTTTTTAGTTCACATTTCTATAAAAGCGTGTTCTTTAATTTTTTAAAACTATAATATTATTCATTTCAACATTAAATAAATTCTGACATCGTGTTTACGACAACTCACGCCATCTAGGTGGAAAAGTTGTTGAAAGAGTTGGTTAAAAATTAATTAAGAAAGAACTAATTAAGTTACAACTTTCATTTGTAAATCTAAACCATTCTCGAATCCACCTGAAGACACACAAAAAATTTCATTAAACTCAGTCCAGCCGTTTAGGAGGAGTTCAGTGACATACACACGCACAAAAGAAATATATATATAAAGATATATATATGTGTGTGTGTGTGTGTGTGTGTGTGTGTGTGTGTGTGTGTATGTGTGTGTGTGCGAGTGTTTTACAAACATTTTCTATGAAAATATACAGGGTGATTATGATTAAAGTTACGATTTCAAAACGCTATAATTTTAAAACTACCCATCAGAGTGATTTGATATTTTACCAGAGAAATCCTGAGGCAATGGACTTTTGTTTGGCAAAAGAGAAAAAAAAAATAATAGTTCCAAAGTGTGCTGTTAATTATCCGTAAAGCATTTGTTTCCTGAAGCTCCATCTTTTTCCCTTTTCACTATGACTGTTTCCACTGTAAACACGTATTCTTCTGTTTTTTACTAAAAACAAATGTAGTAAAACCTTGAAGTCTATTGATTCCTGCTATTCAATTGCGTTGCTAACAACATTCCTGTGTTTAATGAGTCCGTTTAGGCGTTTCACCTGACAATACCTTGACAGCACTATCTATAGGAATATGTATGAACTACTTTTTTCCTCTCCCAAACAAAATTTCATTGCCTCCCGATTGCTCTGGTAAAATATCAAATCGCTCTGATGGGTAGTTTTAAAATTATAGTGTTTTGGAATCGTAACTTCAATTATAATCACACTGTACACCAGAAATTTAGTCTACGTAAGAAAATGAAAAAAAAATATAAATAAATAAATAAATTGTCCCTGTACATATATTTTACATCTTCTAAAATTATTTTTAGACTTCATATATGGTATTGGTGTATAAATAATGTTGAAATCATTGATAAAATTAAATTTACTTAAATTCAATAAACACTGATTCTATAAAAGCATAAAATATTCAAATGGTAATTATAAGTCCCAATTAACATCAAAGAAGTAATTATTTCTGAAACTTCATAAAAATGATAAATTATATATTATATTTCTAGTACAAATATTTTACATTTTTCTTATGATACACACTGTAAAAATTAATGCTGTTATATTACAGAAAATTCCTGCCAGAAAATATTTGTATGCTACGAAAAAAAACAAATTTTAGCCTGAAATTTTCTGTAACCTAACAATAAAGAAAATATTCGTAGAAACAGATTTTTTCTATAGTGCACATTGTGAGGAAAAAAAAAATCACCAAACATGGTCGAACCAGGGCCTTCTATGTAGCAAGCCACTTTTACCTCGGTGCCACGGACTCAAATATCATTCTTTTACTTAGCACTTCCCTATCCTGCTTTGATTTCAAGTTTTCCGAATACAAAACAGAAAAAAAGTCTTACCCAAAAATTAAAATCTCTTACAATGGTTACAAGATTAATGTAAGACAAAAGGTATGTAAAGTTTGGTAGGAATATGAAACAGAAAAAAATTGTACCCACAAAATAAAACTTGTTATAATGGTTATAGGTGTAATGTAAGACAAAATATTTTACAGTATAGTGATTAAAATTCGAAACTCTTATTTTGGTATTTGAACGTTTAATAATACAATTTTAAAGATTATGTCATTAACTAAAATATACTAAACGTTAGATATGAAAAATAAACATAATTTACTAAATTTTAAATAAATGAAGTTGACATTTTTAATTTTGTAAATTTTACTTTGAACTTTCAGTCATATTTCCCTTATGATCAAATTTTTGTAACAGATTTTATCTGGTGGGTACAATATTTTTCTGTTTTGTTTTCGGAAAACTTGATATCAAAGCAGGATTTGGAAGTACTAACAAGGGAAGTGTGAATTAGTAAAATCGCTATTGAAACCAAACCAACCTTAAATTAAAGAGCATGGTCGAAAACATTGGGTACCGTACAAATTTGCTGCAACAACTCCCATGGGGGTGAGATATGCCCTCTATTAGTTTTAGTTATTTCTATAAAAGCCAACAAAACACGCAGTCTCGGGTGAACAGATGGTGCAGTGCCAGCGTGCTTGACTTCGGATACGGAGGTCGTGGGATCGAGTCCCCGCAAGGGCGTTTTGTATTTTTTTCGATTTTTTTTAATACTTTTTTAATTAAATTAAATTATTAATTTAAGAGAAAATATTTATTACATTAAGAAGTTTTTTTTTTTTTTTTTTTTTTTGAGTATTTCAATTAATAAAGTATTGAGAATGAATTTAAGAAATGCATTTTTTTATTTATAAAATGGAAAGCCATGTTTAAAGCTACGAATATAGTGTCTAATTTATAACAATTATGATTAAAAGTAGAAAAATCATGAAACCATAAGTATTTTTCACAATTAGAACAAGAAATATAAAAAGATTGATCACAATTAGTTTAATTTCAATTTTGTTCACCGTCAATTATTGTTTGTCAGTTCTTCCGACACCACTAAATTTGACAGTTCTTTAATGAAATATTTGAAATAAAAGTTAAATGCGACGTCGAATAGTTAAGCAACAGCTGTTCATCATTCAGGATTTTTCATGCAAAAAATTGCCTGAATAAATAATACAATTGAGAGCAGACGATTAACTCTTGCTATTAATGTCGTCGTTAAAAAATAGTATTTAATAATTTATATAAAACAATCATTAACAAAATTTTATCTGAATGTAACCATTAACAAAATCTTACCTAAATATAGTATAAAAGTATTTCCTGTTAAATTATTCATTTCTTTAAATTTAATAAATAAATAAATAAATTGGTTAAATATATATATATATATATATATATATATATATATATATTAAATTGTCCGCGCTGAAAAAAAGAAAGAAAAAAAACTTGTTTTAATATAATTAATATTTTCTCTTAAAATAATGATTTAATTTAATTAAAAATGTCAAAAATAAATATTTCATTCGAAATAAAAAAATAAAATACAAAACGCCCTTGCGCGGACACGATCCCACTACCACCGTATTCGATGTCAAGCACGCTAGCACTGCACCATCTGTTCACACTACGCTGCCTGATTTTTTGGCTTTTATAGAAATAACTAAAACTAATAGAGGGCGCATCTCACCCCCATGGGAGTTGTTGCACAAATTTGTACGGTACCCAATGTTTTCGACCATGCTCTTTAATTTAAGGTTGGTTTGGTTTCAATAGTGATTTTACTGATTCACACTTCCCTTGTAAGTAAAACTGTGACATGTGAGTCCGTGGTTTAGAGGAAAAGTCTTTGCCTTCTATTCGGAGGGCTCTCGTTCGATGCTGGTGAGTCAATTAGGGAAAAGTTTGTTTAATATGAAGTATTTTACTTTTTACAATGTACACTACGGAAAAAATATGTTTCTACGAATATTTCCTGCATTTTTCGGTTACAGAAAATTTCTGTCTACAATTTTTTCTCGTAGCTTACGGATATTTTCTGGCGAATTTCTCTGCCAGGAATTTTTTGTAATATAACAGAATTATGTTTTACAGTGTAATGATGAAAATAATGTTATAAAATTAAAATAAAATGAGAATTTTCTAAGGCATTCTTAAATATGGAGTAATTAAATGGGAGACTAAATAAACTAAGAAAAATAAAGTAAAGTTGTATAACTATCCAACTAATATTTTATGATAAATCTAGATAAATTTTGTTATTTAAATCTAGATTACTTTTTTTTATGTTATGTTTTACAGTATATTACTAGATATAAATATTGAGATTTCTTTCATACATTCAAGCTTTCGTCACAGAATATGAATTTTCTTGACATGTTAGTGGGATTTACTTCACATTTCCTTAGGGTACTTCTTTTAATTAATATAACTAGAAATCCTGAGAGTAGTCTATCATAATAATTAATCTCTTGTAAGTATATATAAAGTTGGATAGTTACTTTCTTGCAATCAATAAATTTTCACTGCTGCAAAGATTTATGGATTAAAACTTGCATTTCCTTATGACTTTAAAGATATTGGGAAATTATCGTTAAATTATTGTAATGCGCTTGTTAGTTTGATGTTTCTGCATTAAAGAATATTTCATATTTATTTTAATAAAAAGCTTATAAAACATTTAAATTTCTTAGCAGACTTTAAGAATATTTTTTCATTAAACTTTTGATTTACAGGGAATTTTTTTCTACCGTTTTGTACTTGTCTCTTTCATTTCTATTTATATATCGATATATATATATATATATATATATTTCATGTATTAGTTTTATTAAAATAAAAAATAAATTATTTTAATTGGAACAAGATTGCTTTACAACATCTTAAAAAAAAAAAAAAAAAAAAAAAGAGGATTGATTTATAATACAAAACATTTTATTTATCACGATCATAATGTTTATTATTTTTAACATACATCGGTGTTCTAGTGGTCAAGACAGTAATTAAGCCAAGCGCATACCGATTTCGGTACGCCTGGTTCGATTCCAAGTAGAAATGGAGCTTCCTGTTGTTACTTCTAGGTTTTCGTATTGAAATTCAATTCTGTGTCATCTGTGCCTATCGCGAAGTCTGAAGAGTAAATTAGAGACAAACATATAAATTGGATATATGTGTATGCAAATAAATAAATCTATAGTGTTTGCCTGTCTGTGTGCAACGTACAAAAAATGCTATAGAACGTACAAATTTGGAGGGAAAAAAATGCTAGATTAAAGAATACGTGAAGTTTTTGAACATACAGTCGGCAGCAAAAGTATCCGAGCACTAGCCAATAATTCCGAATAAAAGAAGGACACTTAATACTGTTTTGTTAAATAAATCCTTATCGAATCATGTTCTCAGACTGACTGAGAACAGGATTCGTTAAGGATTTATTTAACAAAACCATATGAAGTGCACTTGTTTTACATAGAAATTTTTGCTAGTGTTCGGACACTTTTGTTACCGACTGTAAACAACAAAATCAAGAAAAACATGTTAGATTATTTGCTTCATTTAAATTTCATATAAATTGAAATGAATTTTTGAAAAGGAAGTGTATATTTACTTTAATTTACTAACACTTGAAAATTTTAAAGCTATTATGACGTCAATTTTACTAGAAAGGTTTTATGATATATATTTAATTTTTCTAATTTATTTTTCACGTAAAAACAAATGTTTCCTTTTATGTTAAAGAATTGTACGTCTGGAAGTCACTGAAGCGGGAGAGCCATCACTTCCGTGGAGGATCAAAATTGTGATAGCATGTCTCTGGATCAATTCTATGTGGGGGTCACAAACCGTCACCAATTTTCCATTGCGCAGCATTAGTGCGACGTAAAACCCAGCCAACCAACCAACATTTTATGTTTAAAAAATTTAAATGAAAGAAAAAGTTGTACGTTCTTTCTTTTTATAGGTATAAGCTTGAAATTGCATCTAAAAAAAAAAAAAAAAAAAAAAAAAAAAAACACAAAATATCACATAAAATTTAAAAGTTTTAAAAATTTAATAGAAATATCGAAAGATTATATGTTCAGTCGGCAGTAAAAGTATCCGAGCACTAGCAATAATCCCTGTCTTAAAAAAGTACATTTAATACTGCTATGTTAAGTAAATCCTTGTCGAGTCCTGTCCTTAGTCAGTCTAAGAACATGATTCGACAAGGATTTATTTAACAAAACAGTATTAAGTGTCCTTCTTTTATTCGGAATTATTGGCTAGTGCTCGGATACTTTTGCTGCCGACTGTATGTTCAAAAACTTCACGTATTCTTTAATCTAGCATTTTTTTCCCTCCAAATTTGTACGTTGTATAACATTTTTTGTACGTTGCACTCAGACAGGCAAACACTATAGATTTATTTATTTGCATACACATATATCCAATTTATATGTTTGTCTCTAATTTACTCTTCAGACTTCGCGATAGGCACAGATGACACAGAATTGAATTTCAATACGAAAAACTGGAAGTAACAACAGGAAGCTCCATTTCTACTTGGAATCGAACCAGGCGTACCGAAATCGGTATGCGCTTGGCTCAATTACTGTCTTGACCACTAGAACACCGATGTATGTTAAAAATAATAAGCATTATGATCGTGATAAATAAAATGTTTTGTATTATAAATCAATTCTCTTTTTTTTTTTTTTTTTTTTTAAGATGTTGTAAAGCAATCTTGTACAAAACCGCACGAAGTGTACCCTTTTTTACACAATAATTTTTGCTAGTGTTCGGACACTTTTGCTATCGACTGTACATACAAATGTAAATGTATATTATAGTTTACGCAAAATTAATTTTATTTCTGATAAACGTAATGGCACGAGAAAAAAAATGCCTTTCACATTTTATTAATGTAACACATTTTATTATAATATATTTCTCTCGTTATTTGGCCACAGTTTTAATATAAATAAATATACTTATTTGAACATGTGAGTCATCTAATATTGTTTGAATTTATTAAAATACAGTCACAAGAAAAACGGCCAAAGCCTACTAGTAAAGAAATAAGATAAAAATAAAACATAAAAAATATACATTTAAATGATCTTATAGTTTCTTATCATTTATAGTCTTATGCAGCATTCATACTTTAAGAAAAAAAAAAAAAAAAAAAAATGAAAGAAAAATTCTTATACACAATAGTATAGAACAGTAATATTATTCGTTCTACGTGACACAAAGTAGATAATATAATAAAAAGTAATAATACTGAAGTTTTCTCTAGACATTTCACACATTTTCCGAGATGTTAAAATTGAACATCTTAGAGTTATATTGTTTCAAAAGCGGGTGAATATTTTAAATCTATTTATTTTAGCAATAAGATGTATTTATAATGTCAAATTTGCAAAGGAGAAAATGATGGCTAAATTGTATTGTTTAGATGAAATTTAATTTTTAATCTATTCTGTTACGTTTGTTTTTGGTATAGGGATACAATTTCAGATTTCAAAATTCATAAAGAAATAAAAAGTTCACGCTTGTTTAAAAGATTTTTTTTGTCCTCATGTTAAACTCAAAAATATTGTAATTCGGAGACTATTTCATAGTAAAATGTTTTGTCTGTCTTCTTAAAATGGACTCTGCTCTTAAATGGACATTACCTGTAAATTGAAATATAGGGATAATGTTCATGAATGTTAAAATCAAAGTGTTTTAATGTTAATATTTTCAGGATGTGTGAGCAGCTAATTCATATGCTCATGTTCCTTCAAAGGTATGGTACCTTAAATGTTCTCGAACATTGGACCCTACAATTTTCTGAATCACCACTTTCTTAAACGATTTGCAGCTTGAACAGTCAGATGGTGATGATGTCAATCAGGAATGACGGGCATTCTGTTGTGCAGATATTGAAATGGGAACAGACATGGGATTACAAAGAAATGGTAACATGTATGGACGTAGACACAATTGACACATTCTATTTGGGCGGGAATTTACATTCCATGCCTGCCTTTTCTCCAGATTGCTTTATGCCTCTTGAAAGGTTAGATAGATTATCCGATCTATCTACACTGAAAAAAAATATATACCGCCTTTCTCTAGAATAAATAAGTGACCATTTTCGAAATACCTTAACTAGAAATGTAGATTTCCGAGCTATGCGCATAAGGCACGCCAATAAACTGAATAGACGATATTATCGAGAATTTCCAGTGTACACATTTCTAGATGGTGAAACAATATTCCGAATACTCTAAATATTCTGAATCATTTATATTGCGAGAAATTCTCGCTTGATTTTCTAGACTTGGGTAATAAACCAAGATTATAGTTGCTGAAATCCGCTTCTTGTAGTCTCATTTATTTGCAGAGATTTTTAAATAACTTTGCCCTCTAGAATATAGGCAAACGCTCTAGAATTCTAATAGGGACTTCTAGAACTCACTTTTAAAGGGGACTAGCACTCATAAGAATGGCATGGAACTGTTTTTTCTAGAGCCACAATTTTGATTCTAGATGTCAGTTACAGAATTTTTTCTCGTTGGACAACCATGCATGTTTGTAACTTATATTCAACCTTCTTCGATTAAACACTTCGTCAGACCACTTCGTCACTCTGGACCGAGTTTTTCCATTGTTGCTACCAATCTATGAAACTCAAATGAAATACATATTTTTCAGCTCATAGTCCATATTTATTCCTCGCAATGTTGCACTTATCCTGTTATAGATGAATTCTTATTGGAATCTTAGTAGACTTCTTTATTATATCTTCTCACTAGTGAACGTGAGGTTTTTTGAAGCTGAAAGACGGGAAGCGCTGGTTTCGTACTTGTTCGCGCTTGACGACATAATCATTTGGAATTATCCGTGGTTGTCTCCAAAACTTGGATAAAATCGGTCTAGTATCCCTCATCCAGACCAAGGTGCCAGGTGTAGTAAATAGACCTTAACTCTACATCACCACGACATGTGATTTTCATAATTTTGGAGCTACCGTAGCCTGTTCGGTAGAGCGTCGAACACATAATTGGAAGATTCTGGCTTCGATACTATCGAGCCTTCCGATAACCGAAGTGTAAAATGATGGTCTCTGGTGCACGTAAATTTCCCCGTAGCCGCAATATCCTTCATGATTCCATCCAAATTATACCTCTAGTGGTCACCAAAGAAAGGGAGCCATCAACTCGGAGGAGGATCAAAATTGTAATGGTATGTCTGCGGTCCACTCTTATTGGTAATCTCCAGACCGTCGTCAATTGTCCATAGTGCAAGACTGGTACGACGTAAATTCTACACAACCTCCACTTCATAAATGGCATAAAAATAATTAAAAATATCAATTACACTACGACAGGCAAAATAACATATAACCCGTAATTCTTTTATACGTAATTCCGGAAACACATTTTAAATTTTCAAATATTTTTCGCAACAAAATAATCTAAAAAAAAAAAAAAAATTATATCTTTAATCTCATTTCATCTTTAAAAAAACATTTCTATATAGAAAGAATTCTCTGCGTTTCATCCTATCTAGCTAAAAGACTAAATAAATACCGTCAAAGGTTTTTCTACGTTCTTTAAGCATTAACTGAACTGTGAAAATTGAACGAAAATTCAGAAATACAGTATTTCAAAAAGGAGGTCAATTTTGTAAACCCATTTACGTTAGTATCAGGAGGCTTTAGAATTTCAAATATTCGCTTTCAAAATAGTGACAATGAAAGGATGTCTAAAAGGATTTCTTTAGATCAAAGCGCTTTCGCTTATATTGCATATTTTAGGGTTCTGTAATTTTAGATCTAAATATCAGTTTTATTATAAAAATATTTTTATGCCTTTTTTTTTTTTTTTTTTTTTTTTGTCGTATTACATCAGAGAAAAAAAAATAATAATGGCATGTGGCATTACGCATTTAATGAACTAATGAAGTGGATTTATGTTACTTTTTTTTATATCTATTGTTATCTTGACAAATAATTTTTGGAAGATGTAAAGTTAATTTCATTAGTTTAGCTATAATAGCAAAATCATTTTACTTCTATTATTTGACTACCGTAGATATTGGAGGCACTGTAATCGGTTGAAAATTTCGTTACCACATTTTCCACTTATTTACATGTTTTAAGGTCTCCCGAGTCCAAACTATTAGTTTTTGGAAACTGATCAGTGTGTGTGTCTGTGAGTAAGTTTGTGGAAACTATTTATATTATATCTTCAAAACGAAAAATATATAGAGAGAGATAAAAGTGAAATTTTAGACACAGATTCGGCGTGCAGACTAAGATTTTTCTCTTAATAATAAAAGTCCAAGTATCTGGAAAATAACACTCGAGACTGATTTCATTACTAACATTAGTAAATATTAAGGAACACTACCTTTAATTACAATGATATTTCATTTTAAAAAATGCATTAGTGATGTTTTTTACAGAGTTTTTTTTTTTCTATAAAATATAATACATTCCATAAGTGTCAAAAAAGAGCAGCTAATAGAACAAATTTCAGCTGTTCTATACTGAGCATATAATGATAAATACTGATAAAAAATATAATGGAAATAGTATTTTACAAATATTATGTACTACACAAAATAGGGAAAATTACATTTGTAAATGCAATTTTCATTTGTGATAAATGGTTCCGCATTCACTGCTGCCCGAACTCATTTTCTCGTAACATATGCATTGCATACACGCAGGAAATGTAAGCTTAAATTGTATAAATAAATTAAAAAAATTCACATATTAAAATTTCATTTGATTAATTATGATGTTTTGTATTTATTTAAATTCAAATATTTTGTAAATTTGTAGTGTTCTGTATTGAAAATGCAATAATTATACTGCATTTAACAAAAAAAAAAAGGGAGAGAGAGAGAAAGAATGGTTGAATGGTTGGGTTTTACGTCGCAATAGTGCTGCGCAGATGGACAATTGACGACGGTCTGGGACAAAACCCTAGAGGTGGTCCGGAGACATACCATCACAATTTTGATCCTCCACGGAAGGGATGGCTCTCCCGCATCGGTGACCCCCAGAGGTATAATTTTTTGATGGGAACATGGAGGACATTGCGGCCAAGACAGATTTTACGTGCACCAGCTACCATTAGTGTACATAACGGTCATTGGCCGGCTCGAGTACCGAACCCACAATCTTCCAATTACGAGGCCGGCGCTCTACCGACTCGGCTACCGCGTCCCAGAGAGAGAGAAAAGAAAGAAACATGTAGAATATATGATTATTGTAAGATTGTATAATCCTGTTCAGAGGTTAAGCATATTTCATAAATAACGAAACATTCAATGTTATTGTTGAAGCAGTATGTTACATTCTGTTCTAGAGAACCACGGGAAATGTTCAGTAATATCAACATGCTCAACGAACCAGTAGTCACCGGAACGAGCACTGAAATTTCGCATAAGCGACTATGTGACAAATAATATGGTTCTTTAAATGACACTTAAATTGTTCAGGAAGTTTTAAAAAAAAAGTTTTGAGTGAAGTGTTAGAGGGAATTATTGAGGCCAGTTGTATAGAGAGTATTAAATTAATAAAAAGGGACCCTTAAATGACCTAAAGGGAATCTTTAAATGACCTTGAAAATAATAGGAAATTTTATTTAATAAAATGGAATTTTGACAGTCCTATTTAACGTGTCAGATGAAGTTATTGGGGACAGGCGTAAAAAAGTTTTGCAATATTATGAAACTAAAAAGAGAAAAGAAAGAAAGAAAGAAAGAAAATAATAGTAATAATAATCGGGTATGTCGCTTATACGAACTTCTCTTACCCTGCGTTTTAATGGAATAAATATAATTTGCAAGTTAAGGGGTAAGATAACAAATACTGCTTACGAACCTAATATAAAAACAATTTTGAAAAGGTTTAGGATAAATTTTATTTGAAATATAATTGTCTGTGTGATGGGCTACCGCCCCTTAACCCCCCGTTTAAATGTATTACCTAAATTTATGAAAAATTCAAGGCTATTATTAAATTTTAAAGTTTAATCCAAATAATTTACGCTGCAACAATCTTACCAATCTTAAACAAACTTTTCAAGTGGCAACCACATATTAACTTAAAAATACAAATTTGGATCTGAAAGTATTTGTTTTTAAGTTATGCCAATACACATACATACAGATCAGACTCTAAAAACTTGACTTCCATAATTAGGGGACCACAAAACTCGATATACAGAAAACACAAGAGCTTAGATTTGAAATTTAAGAAATATTACAAAAAATTCTATATATATATTAATTTAATAAATAATGCTGTTGCAGAAGTTTGTATTCTATTACCTATAATAGAATACAAACCAAGAATTGAACCAAGCAGAAAAATTAATTAATATCAACTTATACAAACAACCAGCATTCACTGAAACGAGCACTGAGGCAAATTAAAAAAAATGTCGTGGCAAAGAAGCTTTGATTGAATACATTATTAAAGGCACAAACTTAGCATTGCTCCAAACTTAGCAGAGGTACAAACTTAGCATTCTTATAAAAGGATTAGTTATGAAAATGCGTTTAGAAGTGGAAGCGCCTAGAATTATGAAACGTCTCAGTTCAGTTTTAATGGTGATGAGATCGTAATAGAGGTTCCAATTGTCTAAAATTGTTACATGACAATTAGTACTATATTAAACAAGAATAACTGTAATTTAACAACTCACAAATTTTATGTTAACTGCGTGATGTTATGGAAACAAGTCGGCTAAATAATTGTGTTTGATTTTGCTGCCAAAATAATAATACTAAATAATAAATAAATTAAAAATGTGCTTGAAAAAGGTATTTACAAGATACTCCATGCGTCCTTCAAAATGGGCGTAATTAAACTGAACAAAATACTACATCTTATATAAATAATTAAAAACATGGAAACTCATGGAAAACTTATTATTTTTAATCAATAAGAAATATATATATATATATATATATTAATTAATTGATAAAAATAATATATAGAAATTTTGAAACGTTTATTTAAAAATATACGTTTCAGAATTTATTTCTTGAATGTATTATTATTGCTATTATTTATTCTAGAAATATATTTTTTTATTTATTTATTATTTATCTACATTTTTTTTCCAAATGTGATAGAAAAAGTATTATTTATCATATCATTTTTAAAGGGTCGTTAAATTATGTAATATAAATGCATCTTTTTAAAAGAAAATGAGAGGGAACTATTTTTCAATTAATGAAGGTAATAAGATAATATATCAAATAATATCTCTGATATAAATATATATATATATATATATATATATATATATATATGTGTGTGTGTGTGTGTGTGTATATATATATATATATATATATATATATTTGAAAGTGAAAAGAAAAATATTTTCTATAACTTTCATCTAGTTGTAATATATTTTAATTACAGTGGGAAGGGATTCTTATCTTTAATGTGTATCTTTTAAAAATTAAAAGTTATTTTTTCTATTATTAAAATCTTTAAAAGGAATATAATTTTTATTTTATTAATGGCAATTAGTAACATCATTAGAAGAAAATTTTATGTTTAAAATGAAAATATTTTAAGGCAATTTTCTATAAAATAGAAGAAAAAAAAGTGTAATGTTAAAAAAAAAAATCTCTTGAGAAAAAGGGAATAAAAAAAAAAAAAAAAAGTCATGCCATTAGCATTTGATTCATTAAGTAATTCAAAACAAATAAGAATAATTGCACTAAGAACAATTATATATTTATATTTATTTCATTTTAATATATATATATATATATATATTATTTCTTTATTACTATTTTTTTTTTTAAAGAGTAATTGGATTATCTTGTGATTAAAAAACTAGTATGTTGTGGCCACCACAAGACTTTCTTCTATATTTTCCTATACATATTCAATCAGTAACAATATTAAAAAAAAAAAAAAAAAAAAAAAAAAAAAACGATTTTTTTTTCTAAGTTTTTTTTTTGTTAAAAGTAAAAAAAAAAAAAGTACGATTTTTTTTTTTCTAAGTTTTTTTCTTTTTTTTTTTTTTTTTTTTTTTTTTTTGTTAAAAGTGAAAAAAATCGATAACTTTGTTTTAAATTATCACAGATTTATAGTTCAACCATTCGTTTTAAAGGTATTGACGAGACCTTTCGAAAGATACCCATCTTGAAAATTTATCCCCCCGGGGGGTACTTCCCCCCCCAGGGGGGGAAGCGATGCCCCCCCCATGCAGAAATTTTTTTTTCCTAGTTACATACTACTATTATCAATAATTCATATTAATTTTACAATCACAAGTTTAAAACAACTCTAATTATGCACATTTATACGAATTTTTGTCCTATGCTGCCATGTTAAAAATTTAGATAAAATGCTATCACAGCGCCACCTGTTGAGCTATTGATCCCCAAACATAATCAGCACCAGTTTATGTCGGGGACCAACTAAATACCAAGTTTGGTTAAATTTCGTTAAAAAAAAAAAAAAAAAAAATATTGCGATATTTTTCTAAGTTTTTTTTTGTTAAAAGTAAAAAAAATCGATAACTTTGGTTTAAATTATCACAGATTTATCGTTCAACCATTCGTTTTAAAGGTATTGACGAGATCTTTCGAAAGATACCCATCTTGAAATTTTGCCCCCCCGGGTGGGACCTTCCCCCCCCGGTGGGGGGGCAACCGATGCCCCCACATGCGCAAAAATTTTTTCCAAGTTAACTATTACTATTATCAACGAGACCTTTCGAAAGATACCCATCTTGAAAATTTACTTCCCCGGGGGGGGATTTTCCCCCCCAGGGGGGGAACCGATGCCCCCCCATGCACAAAATTTTTTTCCTAGCTAACTACTACTATTATCAATAATTCCTATTAATTTTACAATCACAAGTGTAAAATAACTCTCTTTATGCCCATTTATACGGAATTTTGTCCTATGCTGCCATGTTAAAAATTTGCATAAAATGCGATCACAACGCCACCTATTGAGCGAGTGATCCCAAAATCTAATCAGCACCAGTTTATGTCAGGGTGCAACTAAATACCAAGTTTGGTTAAATTTCATTCATTGGTTCGTGAGATACAGCGTCCACAAAAAAATGATACAGACAGACAGACAGACAGACAGACAGACAGACAGACATTTTCTAAAAACTATTAATTCGTGTTCTCCATATCCCAAAACATGTAAATCCATCAAAAAGTGGACTTCGAAAATTTTCGCGAATCCAATACTTTCTCTATATTACATATAGAAGAAAGTAATAAGCGCATGGTAATTGAACAAATAAGAAATTTATCATCAAATACAGAAGTACTCTTGATATTAACATGCTTGAAATTTTCCCGAAAGAGTTTTTTTTTTTTTTTATTTATTTTTTTTTTTAAAGATAATTGGATATATTTAGTTTAATGTATCTTTCTGTAATTATATGTTAAAAATATTTAATGTAAATATATTTGGTAAAAGGCATGTTCGTAAAGTGTATAGTATTGTTGATATCAATGGGATTGCAAATGCAGTAAATTATTAAAAAGATAACAAAAATATAAGATAAAACTTATTTACAAACTGTTTTTGTTAGTTTACTGTGCAGTTTTAAGCAATTTTTATTTAATTCCTTTTACATGTATGATTCCTTATAAAACTATAATATATATCAATGATATTTGATTCATTAAAAACTAGTATGTTGTGGCCACCACAAGACTTTCTTCTATATTTTCCTATACATATTCAATCAGTAACAATATTAAAAAAAAAAAAAAAAAAAAAAAAAAAGATTTTTTTTTTCTTTTTTTTTTGTGAAAATTAATACATATTCAATCACTAACAATAATAATAATAAAAAAAAAAAAATCGAATTTTTTTTCTAAGTTTTTTTTTTTTTTTTTGGTTAAAAGTAAAAAAAAATCGATAACTTTGTTTTAAATTATCACAGATTTATAGTTCAACCATTCGTTTTAAATGTACCCCCCAGGGGGGAAGCGATGCCCCCCCCATGCACAAAATTTTTTTCCTAGTTACGTACTACTATTATCAATAATTCATATTAATTTTACAATCACAAGTGTAAAATAACTCTTATTATGCACATGTATACGAATTTTTGTCCTATGCTGCCATGTTAAAAATTTAGATAAAATGCTATCACAGCGCCACCTGCTGAGCTATTGATCCCCAAATATAATCAGCAACAGTTTATGTCGGGGACCAACTAAATACCAAGTTTGGTAAAATTTCGTTTAAAAAAAAAAAAAAAAAAATTGCGATATTTTTCTAAGTTTTTTTTTGTTAAAAGTAAAAAAAATCGATAACTTTGTTTTAAATTATCACAGATTTATGGTTCAACCATTCGTTTTAAAGGTATTGACGAGATCTTTCGAATGATACCCATCTTCAAAATTTAACCCCCCCGGGGGGGTACTTCCCCCCAGGGGGGGAACCGATGCCCCCCATGCACAATTTTTTTTTCCTAGTTAACTACTACTATCATCAATAATTCAAATTAATTTTACAATCACAAGTTTAAAATAACTCTCATTATGCCCATTTATACGGAATTTTGTCCTATGCTGCCATGTTAAAAATTTGCATAAAATGCGATTACAGCGCCACCTGTTGAGCTATTGATCCCCAAATCTAATGGGCACCAGTTCATGTCAGGGTGCAACTAAATACCAAGTTTGGTTAAATTTCATTCATATGTTCGTGAGATACAGCGTCCACAAAAAAATGATACAGACACACAGACAGACAGACAGACACACAGACAGACAGACAGACAGACACACAGACAGACATTTTCTAAAAACTATCAATTCGTGTTCAGGACATCCCAAAACGTGTAGATCCGTCAAAAAACGGAGGTCGAAAATTTTCGCGAATCCAATACTTTCTCTATATTACATATAGAAGAAAGTAAAAAATATATATATATATATATATATATTTATACTCATTTTAAAATTTCCTGTGTGACATATATTTAAATCATGTATATATATACCCAAAAAATGTACAATACAATATATTAAATAATTAATTTTATACAATAAAAAATATTTATTTATTATCAGAAGTATGACAGCGCTTTTTTTTTTTTTTTTTTTTTTTTTTTTTTTGACAAAATAAGAAAAAAATACATGTAATTATTTTTTAAATAATGGTACACTAAATGCAGTGAATTATTTAATTAACACTATTGATAAAAATCAAATGTAACTATTTTTTTAAAGATATGATTATGTATAACTTAATTAGTTTTTATCTTATATAATATCAATTTTATAAATTTATCACTAATGAAAATTATTTCACGATAAACATTACGACTGAATAGCTTTTAAATAAATAACATTAGAATATCTTTGTGCTAGTAATAAGTTTCTTTCACTAAAACAAATTTTTATTTTTGATATTATTATTAAATTAAATGGATCTTTTCTTTAGATTTCTTTTACTTTTTATTTCAAAATCATTTCTTTTGATGTATCGTTAACAAGAATAATCTTGTTTTATATTATTAACTATAACTTAAGTGTAGTATTTTTAAGCTATTACAAAGTTCTGTAAATATGGAAGTACACTTTCTTGATAGATAACGAAGATTTTGCATATAATTATTTTTAAGTAATTGTTCTCTAAATGTAGTGTACACTAATGCAATGGTAATTACATTAGAATAATGGTACCCGAAATTCAATTAAAATTATTGATAAAATAAAATGTAACTATTTTTATAAAGGTAAGACGATCAATATACTTAATTTGTTTTTATCTTACATAATATCACTTTTATAAAATAATCAAAAAATGTGAATTGTTTCATGGTAAACATTACGTCTGAATAAATTTTAAATAAATAATTTAAAAATACCTTTGTGTTTATAACGAGTTTCAGTTCCCCATTAAAGTTCATTTTTGATACTCATATTGACTTAAATTGACGTTTCTTTCATTTTTCGCTTGCTTTTTATTTCCTAATCGTTTCTTTTGATGTATCTTTGACACCAATAATTATAAGTTGTTAACGGTATCTTAAATGTAATAATTTAAAGCTATTTAGAAATACGTTTATTATTCCTCATTATAGTATAAATTTTCTTCACATACTTTATAGTAATTGACAGTTTTGATTATAATATTTTGTCCTTATGATTATCAAATTCCTCTATGGATATATAATTTTCTTTAACAAAATCTAACAAAGTTGTTTAACTGTAACAATGAAATTTAGTGCGATATTTAAGCATAAATTGTCAGAAAATGGTCATTAGTAGGGCTGAATGCTGCTCAGTCATAAAATATTTATTATATTTATATGATACTTAATAATATAGTCACTTGTAAAGAAGAGCTGTTTCTTTTGTCAAGATAAAAGATTACGACGGCATTAAAAGATTCTTTAAGAAATTTAGTGCATTAATTTTTTATCACTGTTGTAAAAATAAACCTTTCTAAATTGATGGTATTTTTCCTATTTTTTTAGATAAATGGTACTGTAAACGTAATTTATTACTCAATAAATACTTTTTATCTTGAAATATTTTAACACTGCATTACTTGGATTTTTATAAACATTATTTATAGTTATTTTTCAGTTTTTATTATTATGAAGTGTGATTTAAACTACAAATAAATTTTGCATTGCAACGTACATTAAAAAAGAGCTTCAATAAGATAATGTGTTTCTATTTTTATTCAAGCGTCTCTGAACTGTATATTTAATAATATAGTCAAACGTTTTTTCCAGTTACACTCAATAATAATATCAATAATTATATAATTTCTGTTTCTTAGTTTTATTTATTATCTCTTACAATAATTAGTTTTTTATAACAAAATCTATCCACATGATCAAACCTCAATAATCAAATTTATTTATTTATTTACGAAGTTTGTTTTTCTGTATAACATTTACATTTGATTTATTATTATTTTTATTATACTATATTATGATATGATCTCTAATGAACTCGTTATAGTGTCTTTAATTACTAACGATATTAATAATTACTAATGATGTCGATATTTTATTAAACTATAGATTCAATTATGTATAGCCTTATCACCTCGTGTAACTTTTTTCTTACGAGATTGTTCTTTAATTAAACATAAGATGTTTACCTGTTTCGTTCAAGGGAACACATTTACATAACTCAGTTTTTTAATTTTTTTTTTTTTGTCCTAATATAACCTTTACATCCAAATAAGAGAAAGATGTGTATAGTTCGTTAGAACTAGTGCCTATATGTGAAACGTTTTCTTAACAGTCATACTATGATTAAGTAAACGTTATCTAAAAATGAAATTGAAAAACTGAATTACTTTTGTCCGTTGAAATGTCATTTTATTTCAGTGATTTACACTGATAGAAAAAAAAAATCCCAACACCAAGAAAAAATTATTGTACAGTAATGAAATTTTTTAGCAATACATTTGTCTAGGTAACATATTTAATTGATTAAAGTTTCAAGATCACAGGTAGAGCCATTGGCGAGAAGAGCCATTTCAAATGTGAAATGTTGGTACATTAGTAACCGGTGTAACGCCAGAATTTTGAATGCAAGCATGCAAACGTGCATGCATTGAGTCGTACAGGTGTCGGATATCAGTTTGTGGGATGGAGTTCCATGCCTGTTGCACTTGGGCGGTCAATGCAGGGACGGTTAATGCTGGTTGTGGATGACGCTGGAGTTGTCGTCCAATGATGTCCCATACGTGCTCGATTGGAGAAAGATCTGGTGATCTAGCAGGCCAAGGCAACATGTCGTCACTCTGTAGAGTATATTGGGTTACAACAGCGGTATGAAGACGAGCGTTATCCTGTTGGAAAACACCCCGTTGAATGCTGTTCATGAATGGCAGCACAACAGGTTGTATCACTAGACTGACGTACAAATTTGCAGTCAGGGTGCGTGGGATAACCACGAAAGTGCTCCTGCTGTCATACGAAATTGCTCCCCAAACCATAACTCCAGGAGTAGGCCCTGTGTGTCTAGGCCGCAGACAGGTCGCTAGCAGGCGTTCACCTGGCCTCCTTCTTACCAACACACGGCTATCACTGCGACCAAGGCAGAACCGGGTTTCATCAGAAAACACAACAGATCTCCACTTCGTCCTCCAATGAACTCTAGCTTGACACCACTCACGTCGCAAACGGCAGTGGTTTGGAGTCAGTGGAATGCATGCTACAGGGCGTCTGGCTCGGAGCTGTCCTTGAAGTAACCGATTTGTAACAGTTCGTTGTGTCACTGTGGTGCCAACTGCAGCTCGAATTTCAGCTGCAGGCGCAGCACGATTAGCCACAGCCATACGCCGAACACGGCGGTCTTCCCTCTCAGTAGTGCCACGTGGCAGCCCGGAACCCGGTCTTCTTGAGGCAGTACCTTCCCTTGACCACTGCTGCCAACACTCATGCACAGTGGATACATTCCTGCCAAGTCTTTCTGCAATACCGCGGAAAGAAAACCCACCTTCTCGTAGCCCGCATCCTTGACTAACATTAACCCACTACGTCAAATCACAACTGTAAATAACGATCACGAACCTTACAGCGCTTATTTAAAGCAAACCTCATTTGCATGTTCATAGTGTCGCTAATAGCGCCACACTTATGCGCGTAGCTCGAAATTTGAATCGACGTCATCTTTCAGATGTATAAACACGCCTACCAAATTTCGTTTATCTAGCACAGCTCCTTCCTGGTGTTGGGATTTTTTTTTCCATCAGTGTATTTTATAGCGTATATTTTAATAAATTATTTAATTAGATTTTAAAAATTGATTTTTATACTAAAATTGCTATAGAAAAATATATTTATTGTTATAGATTTGTAAATTTTCAAATATAACTAATGAAAGTTAAAACAGTTTATCAACATAAAAAATCTAAAGAACACGCTGTATTACATTCAGCGATAACTTCATATTGCTTGGATTATAACTGAAATATTTTGTCGTTATGATATTGATATCACTTTTACCTAAGGTCTTTTCAAAGAATTGTATATAATTTTATAACCAAATAAATATTTAATAGCAAACTGAAAAATATATGTGGAAATAAACCTTACATGTAATTAGCACACTTTTTTCTGTCACCTTAATGTGCTTTTAAACGCCTCGTGTGACACAAACTAATTTTGTCAATACGGTACTTTTTTTTTTTTTCACTTCCAATTTTATTTTCCATATAGTAGTCATTCGATATATCGATATTCATTAATTTAATATACTCGTCATATATTACAAAAATTATTTTAATAAAATTATTATTATTATTTATTGAGAGTGGGAATAGAAAATGTTACAAATATGAAAGTAAAAACAACTTACACTGTTTCAGGTTCTAATTTGAAAATACTTATTTCTCGAATTTAAATCTCATTAATTAAAAGCATTGTAAAAGCTTGCATTTATTTTTTCTTGAGGTCATTTAAATATTAATGTAACGCAAAAATATATTATCTGCATATTACGGACAATGCAATACCCCCCCCACACACACACACACACGCACACACGCACACACACTCACCAAAAAAAGAAAAAAAGAAAATAGAACAATGTATTGTTACATTTATTAACAGACAGAATAGAACATATTGTTACTTAAAAAAAAAAAATCATATTTATATGTCAATACGCAAACATTAAATTTATCGTACATTTTTAGCTGAGTTGTAATAAGAAGGGAGTCTTGAAATTATTGTTCGAATAATATTGGTGTGGATTGCAAAAAAAAAAAAAAAAAAAAATACATACGAGGCCAAAAAATACACACAAAAATACCTTTACAACATTTATAAACATTACCTTTATAAACATTTTCAATAGCATTATAAACCTTTATCAACATACCAACAATATTTTGTATTTAAAAATCGTGTAGTAGAAAGTTGTTAAATATGCCTGTGCATTTTTTAAAAAATGGTATAAGATAGCTAATGATTAAAAATATATTGCAGATTTATTTTTGCCTTTTTTTATTCCAATCTATTATTATCATTTGTCCTTTGGAAACGGAAGAGAGAACATTTTACTTTTTAAGATTTTCACAATTTGTGTGACAACAAAAATAAGTTTTTCTATCGAACTGCTGACATATTGACAAATAGTTACAATTCAAACGAAAGTAAACGCTATTTTCAATACCGTTGACGACGACTCTTTTCAATGAAATGTGATTGCGTTTTTATAGTAAATTGTACAATAGTAAGTAGTTTTATAGTAAATAGTTTTCTTTGGTTTCATTAGTTTTTTCAATTTATTTCCTAATGGGGAAACTTGGGTGACGTATTAATATGTCGTATAATGTACGAAGTACGTTCACTACAAGAGCACCACATCTAAAGTTATACATTTTATTGACTTGCAATTTGTGATAGTTTCAGTTTTCGTACGACGCGCACAAATTATTTTTAGAAAGTATTTTCGATATGTATTATGCGTAATGAAAGTACCAAATTATATTATATCAGACAAAATAAGACAACTCTAGAAGTAGCAGTTCATATTAATTTTACTGACTTTTTAGAGTTTTATTTTTATTTATTTATTTATTTATTTATTTTTTTATTTTTTTTTGTCCATTGTGTTTATTTGTTAAAATATAAAAAAATCTAAATATATATTACAATAAACTCACAGAAATACTTTCTAGTTCAACAAAATTGAAACATCGCTTCAAATTCACTTAATAACACTGCTCGGCATGAAAATTGCCTTTGACACCATTTCAGTAATTCTTATGTAAAATGACCTCCTGAATCCGAATAGGACGGCCATTTTGCCCTATCACCCACCGAATTTTAAAAATGAGGATTTTTAACATTTTTCGGTGATTTTATGACTATAAATTTGATTTTTAGAAGGGGGGAGAGGATTATTTTAATCGTTAAATATCTTCTGTGGGGCTACAGAGTTGGAAAACTGTAAAATATGGACATTTGCGACAAGGGAAAAATTTAGGGGGGGGGGGGGAATTGGCATTGAAATTATGCATTATATATCTTATATTTTTGTAATCTGTTATTAATATTATTTTTTAAGCTTTATTTATATTTTTTGTTTTTAGATGTTAAATTAATTATTTTTCATTCTTCAAATAAAATTCATGGTCATAAAATTATCGAACAGGGAAAGAAATTGAGGGAGAGAGTGGTGTTTATAGCAAACGGTGGGTGGCCGGGCAAAATGGGAGTTATATTCGGATTCAGGAAGTCAATTTACATAAAAATCAGCAAGTATGGAATCAGACCTCGAAAAAAAAATTTTTTTTTTTTCGCTGAGCAGTGCAATTTGAAATGCAGTTAACAGCCTTAACTGTCATGGTAAAATATGTTTAACTGATATTAACCCTAGGTAACTAAACTTAAACCAATGTTACTCTGTAACTAATCATTCGACTCATAGACTATGGATAAAAAATTGGTATTTGTTTTTTCTTTATTTATTTCAAACAAATTAGCGTAACTTAAAAAAAAAATGTATTATAATATTTCAATTAAAAAATAGAAAAGGGGTAAAATTATCGTTTGCAGTCTTGGCAGATGTTAAAAATGTGCTCTCCACGAATAGCCTTGTTGCAGTAGTTTCGTACGTATTTTGTTATACCGCGTTTCTTCGATGGACAGAAAGTACAAATTCTGCATTTGTTTGCCGCACTTTTAGTCGTGTATTCTGTGGACTTTTCATTATCCAAAATATATTTAATATTTATTTTAACGATCACTAACATTCGACTGTTAGATGACGATTACAGCAAATCTCGAAAAGTAACAAGTGTACAGCCATGCTTATCACCTTCGGATAACTCGTGTTACTAGTACTGTGAGTGAGATGCTGTAAGCGCAGTAGGAACAGCGTAAATTCAGAAAACTGGCAGGAGTCAATAGTCTATTAATTTAACTATTAGTTATCTAGGGTTAATACGAAATATATATATATATACATATTTTTTTACATATTATTTAAAGTATATTTGTATAAAAAAAGCGCCAAAGGCATCACTAAAAATTATACAAAAATTACATAATTTTAAATAGAAAGTAATAAATAGGTGTAAGAGTTTAAGATAAGTAGGCGTGGTTAACGAACAGAAAATAAAAAATATTAATAAATCCAAAAAAATGAATCGAAAAAACATTTGCAAAATAGCATTTCCTGTAAAAATATACATATATTATCATGTCACTTAATAGACATATATATTAATACTGGTATTATCGTTATTATCTTAAATAAAGTTATTAAACACATCTCTTCCTCCTGGTTATCAAAAATATCTTATCTTATAAATTTATTAAAAATTTATTTTCAAAATTACATGAGATAAGACAGTTGTCATTTAAAAAGAAAACAAAAATCACGTTTATTTTAATATGTCATACATGGAACGACCTCATTTTTAACATATGAAAAAAAATGTTGCAAATGTATTAGCTATTTTGAAAAGTTAACTTACGTTTAGAAAAAAGAGATCAGAGTAATTAAGTTTTTAAACATATGACAGCAACTTTAATTTTTATAAATAAATTTCTCTCTTTACTGTGTATAATTTTTAATACGTTTGATATTGTTTTAAATTTTTGACAGTTTCTTTCAAACTTAAAATATTAAAGTAATTAATATCCAGACAGCACTGAATAGTTTTTCTAATGAAATATAATACACTCTATTCCATTCATCATTAAAATAATTTAAAAATATGACATCTATGAAATGATGTATAAAAACATTGTTTATCAAGGAAAGATATCAATTAAATTAAATTAAATATTCTTGTATTTTGATTTTTAATACTACTTAAAACTTTATTACTTCTAAAATTTTGTGAAAACGACTCACTTCACGAGTGATTCGTGTCCTGTATTAATTGTATATATATATATATATATATATATATATTTTTTTTTTTTTCAAAAAAATAAAAAAAATAAATAAAGAAATAAAAGAAATAAAAATAACATTGAATAAAATAAATAAATTGAATAAATAATAAAAGTTGCACAATTAAAATTTTATTATCAGTCTAAACATTTATGTGTGTAAACATTTTCTTATTCTTGTCTTTGCATCTAAAATATGGTACATCTAATATACACTCATTGCCATAAATATTTACGCACCAAGAAGTAATTGTTGGATCGTTACGAAACTTGGCATGTAGGTACGTCCCAGGTAGATATGCAAATGAATAGAAATACAGCCTGATTAGGCATTGCATAATACCACCAGAGGGCGTTGAATTCTTTTCTTCTTGGACTATAAAACAGGTAAACAGAGCTTTTTTGTGTACATAATCTGTTGCAGAGGGAAACTTTTTAAATAGAGATGACGTTACGCTGCCATGGAAGAAAATAGGAGGCGCTGTCAGAGTCCGAGAGGGGAAGAATCATCGGTATGATGGAATACGGGTGATCAGCTCGGCGAGTAATCAGCCACCTTGGACGTTCTGATTTTACTGTGGGGAGGAGTTCTGACCAGTGGCTAAGAGAGAGGTCGCTTACACGGCGACCAGACTCAATAACCAGAATCGATAACCAATAATCGGAAAAACCGTCACATCACATGAAACATACGTATAGCGCCAACTGTACCGCTGTGCGCCATCCTAACATAAGCAGCACCTTTACGACCTGCCCCTGTAACTGTATGTACCAACGCAAAGCGCCTGGCTGAAAGACATTTGCTATCGCAGCGCCTGTGCCGCCAATAACACCCAACCCCCTGTTTTCCTTCTGGAGTGGTGTCGCGTTCGACGTTGTTGGACTGCAACCGAATGGTACCACGTCGGCCTTAGCAACGTATCTAGACCCCGTTTGGTCAGGGATGACTAACATGTACGTGTGTAGAGGCAACAGGGGCGGGGATGTCTCAATTCTGCCTTTTCTTTACAGCTGCACATTGCACCCACAGGTGGTGTGATGGTATATGATGATATTGCAAACGGCACACGGTCATCCATTGATCCACGGCACCATGACAGCGCAGCGGTACGTTCGTGACATCCTTTAGCCATAGGTGTTGTCACTCATGAAAGTGCTCCTAGGAGCCATTTTCAACAAAACGGTGCTCAACCACACAAATGAATGGTGTTACAGGACTGCCTCCGCTACAATACCACCCTCTCCTGGCCTGCTCGATCCCTAGATTTGTCTCTAATGAAGCATATCTGGGATCACTTGGAGCGGCAAGTTGGACAGCCTACGAATTTGGACGAATTAGAAGCGTGTTTATAACAAATGTAGAACAAGATGCCACAGGACATCCTACGGGACTTGTATGACTCAATGCTCGCACGTATCGCATCGTGCATTGACGCTAGAGGTACCCCAGCAAGGTACTAAAACGTCCATTCTTTCGTATTTTTTTCTGTAATAAATAATCATTTCACTTTGATTTTGTAATCATACAATATATATATATATATATATATATATATATATATATATATATATGTGTGTGTGTGTGTGTGTGTGTGTGTGTGTGTGTGTGTGTGTGTAGTGTTAATGCCTAAATTAGGCATTAAATTAATTATATCACTATTAAATTAATATCACTATTAAATTAATATTTTTTTAAATTAAAAATACATAATTCATTGTTTTGTTAATTGAAATTACAACGTTTTATTTTAATTATAAATTCAAAATACATTCAAAATATATGCGCAATTGCAGCAGCTTCAATTTTAAATGTAAATATATATATATATTATATATATATATAAACACTCCTTCTCATAATTATAAGGACACCCGTTTTTCTAAATTAACTAAACACTGAACATTATTATTTAAACAAATATATTTTTAATTAATTTGAATTTCATTAATAGACTATATTTAAAAAGTTTTATCGTTTTTCTATCTTAAAAAACTTCAAATATGGCAAAAAGATGATTTTTCAGGTGTTCACAATTATAAGGACAGCTCGAAGTTTAGTAATTTTTTTCAGTTATTCTTTAAATTAATATTTTATTTGACCTCTTTTTAGGATTAAACAGTCAGACATTCTCTCTGCTATATAGATATATACATTTTTTTTTTAATATTTAGTTTCAATACCATTTCATATAGCATACATGATATTCTTAATACATTTAAACTATTTAAAATTGCTTTCCACTTGCATGCACTTTTCTTATATCATAAGTTAAGGTTTTTTCAACTTTTAGGCGATGGGAAAGGCAATAATGCAGAAATTTCTTTCTTTAAACTATTTTCTATTGCTCTAAAAGTAGAGCAAAAATATAAGTCTTGTTGAAAAAAATATTATTACCCCCCAAAATCTAACAAAAATCTGATAATTCCACGTTTAAAATTTGCGGACATTCTCTTGATGTTCATAATAATAGACAAAATTACTAAATTCATTCTGCCTTCTGTAGAAGCAGCTCCCCAGAGCACCATGGAACCACCTTTAAAATGCCCGACTCATATCTGCCTTTAAAAAATCTGCTCTGTCTTTCGCTATCTTCAGATCGTGCCAGTAACTGTTAAAACCATTTGGTTTATCAAGAATAAAATGTGTTTTATCCGAAAATGCAACATTTTACCATTTAATATTGTCTTTATTAAACTTTAACAGAGACGTTTCTTCCCCCATTAAATGCTGATTGATTATTACAGGTTTTTTATTCATTTTAACATATTATTAATTATTTTAAACATGCATAAATGTAGACCCTAACTTTTCGTTTAAAAGTACGAGCAAATTCGGCAGCAATCTTTATGAGTAGAACAGTAAGAGGAATTATGAGTCTTCGATCTCTGTAAAACAACTCTGATTTTGCATCAGATCTCTCTCCTATCGAACCAGCAGCTCAATGTTTGATCACATTTCCTTCAACAATTTTAGACCTTCGAACTTCATTAGAAATTCGGCGGATTGAAATTATCCTTCCACTTAAAAAAAACACATTTATCATACTTCACTACTTGAACGTTCTTTTTTTTCGAGGAATTATCAGTAATGTCCGTCCAAGAAAAATTGAAGGCTTACATATGAATTAATCTAGCCCAGTAGTTAACAAATTCGCATGTCAACTGTAATTTATCCGCTAGTAAGTTAAATAAAATGAAAAAATCTGGATTGTCCCTATAATTATGAACATCTAAAAACGTGGAGAAAAACACATTTTGCATTATTTTTTATTAATTTTGCTTTATATTAAAAAATTATAAAAGTTTTGGTTTTTAGAATACTTGATATATTAAGTGCACTTAGTATAATCTTGTTTACAATTATTTTTACGTTAGTTATTTAAAAATATAAAGTGTCCTTATAAATATGAGAAGGAGTGTATATATATTTTAAATGTAATAAAAGTCGATCAACAGAAGATTTATGACCCTTTAAAGCTCATAGACCCGGGGGTCTTAAATCTTCTATTGCTGGGCTTTTACTACGTTTTAAAAAATATATTAATATGAATATGAATATATTTACCAAAACAAATAAAACTACTCTGCTGTTGCCACCACAAAGCATTCTTCTATATCATTCTATAGAATATCTCTATTTACCGGTTAACTTACACAAAAATGTAATCAATACAGCTTCTCACAATAAAGATTTTATACACAATTTTTATTAATTTGATGCAATTTTTAATAACAGATGCTGAGATACAGCCATAAATAAATTTATAAAAAAGAAGAAGAAAAGCGGAAAAGGTTGGCTGAAACACACTCAAATTAAGCTATCAGTTTTTATATAATAGTTATCTAACATATAAAATTCGGGATTTATATACTATAGAAGCTAAGATATAGCTTTCTTTAAAATGGGAAAATTTGCAGCATAGTAGTATTGTTGGTTGAGCCATATTCATCAAAAAATGACAGACAGCAATTTATGTCAAGGTGCAACTAAATATATTTCTTTTTATGAAAGTCTGTGCAATAGTTTCTGATCTATAACAGACTCAAGATTTCTCTCTCACACACGCAGATACAAGCAGATATTATTCTAAAAATAATCAAAGCGCACAAAATAACTCTAAAAAGGGGCAAAATATTCAAAAAGTCCAAAAGTTATAGAAATTAAATAACTTTTTTTATTGAATATAGAAGAAAACAAAAATAACACCAATTTCATTAAAAATAATAAAACCAATTTGATTAAATATATTTTAGAAAGAATGTGGAAGGAACTTCATAGCCTTAACTTAAAAATAAGAATTACACAGAATTTAATTTTCTATTAAAAGAGTAAGTAAACACACGTATTTTCTATATGAGCAAATCAACTTATCTAAGATGATTGATGGTTGGGTTTTACGTCGCACTAGTGCTGCGCAGAGTGTCGATTGGCGACGGTCTGGGACACACCCCTAGATGTGGTCCGGAGACATGCCAACACTGTTTTGATCCTCCACGGAAGGGATGGCTCTCCCGCTTCGGTGACCCACAGAGGTATAATTTTTTATGGGAATATGGAGGACATTGCGGCCATGACAGATTTTACGTGCACCAGCCACCATTAGTGTACACGACGGTCTTTTGTCGGCTCGAGTACCGAACCCACAATCTTTCAATTACGAGGCCGGCACTCTACCGACTGGGCTACCGCGGCCCCGACTTATCTAGGATAATGAAATATTTGAACAGATTGTTTTATTTATTTATGTATGTATGTATGTATTATTATTATATTTAATTATTTATTTATTTGAATTAAATAATTATTTTTATTTTATATTTTATTTATTGGATTTCAAATTATGTAACTTCAGTGTCGTTAGAAATATTAAATTCGGAAGTAAAATTAAATCTCAGTTAAAGTTTTCTACCAACAATCAGACTTTTAAACAAAATCATTAAAATACGATTAAAGACAACTAACTATCTCCACAATTAGATTTAAATTGATGCGTAAGATTTAACTGTAAAAATCGTATGTGATTCATTAAACATATTATACTGTAATTATCGCTTAATTTTTTTCATAGAACAGAATGCGGACAGAATATCCACAGCCTACGGGACATACGACGTCACAATTAACACCACTAAAGAGGTGGATGCGCTCATTTATCATTGTCACTAAATGACACTCTTGGAGACAAGATTTGTCCGGACTGTGAACGGAAAATTAGCACATGTACACACAATATTGAAAGAGTAGCATATATGAATGTCATACTTGTAAATGAAAGTTTTCTTGTCAAATCAATCATAAACCTTATCTGAGTAAAATTTCTGTAATTCCTTTGAAACAATTACTGTAATTTAGCGAATCTGTTTTAACTAATTTATTGCTTTAGAAATCTAGAACGTTTAAAATTACATTATTAGTAATAAATGATGCGAAACTCGTCTATAGATGGGATAAGGACTCAAAGATATTTACCATAATAAGGCAGAATAAAAGAAAAGTTATTTGAAACTTTTTGTAAAATTAGATAACCTATGTGGTTAGTGAGCTAGTGAGAAGAATAAGAATTAGAATAAGCTAGCAAAAATATCTTGGTCTACTATATCATAACTCAGCGCCGTTCACAAATATGATGCTATATCATGAAAAATAAATAAATAAATAACTGTATAAATAAACCCTTAGAAGAAAGATTGTTTTTAAGCCTAGAGAGGGTTTAGATCAATCAACATTTATAGGAATTTTCTGAAAATACTTTTATCCAAACTGCTGCGTAGGCAATTTCTTATCGTTTTATAGGAAAGCTTAGTAATTCTTATTTATTTATTTACTTTTTCCTTCTCGGTGTAGAATTAACAGCTTAAGAAAAATAAATCATTAAAAAAAATTCCATTAATTAATATGTCATACATAATATATTTAAATAATAAGGATACATAAGTACAAAATTAAGCTTTATTTTATTTTATTTTTATTTTCCTTTATGAGTAATTGCTGTTAAAAACATAGAAATTATTTAGCTAAATTATTGAGATATTGTTTATCGTATACTTTATTTGCCAATATCCGTTTATAAAGCGGGTCGTGGTAACTTAGGCGGTAGAACGTCGAGCTCGTAATTGGAAAACTTCGGGTTTGATACACGAGACGATCGAAGACTGTCGTAAGTTAATGGTGCACATAAAATCTGTCGTGGTTGTAATGTTCTCCATGTTCCCATCCTAAATTAAATGTCTGGGGTAACCGAAGCCATCCGCTTCCCAGAGGATCTAGATTATGATGGCATACTTCCGGACAACCCACAGGTTGCGTCACAGATCATCACAGATATTTTTGCCATGTAAATCCCGAAGAACCAATTGTTTATGAAATGAAAAGTTGAAGGAAACATTATGTCATAAATATTAAGTATTATTTTACAGTTTCAAAAAATAGTCTACCTAGCACTAGGAAAAATATTGCTTTTTATTTATTTATTTATTTTTAATACCATAAGTAGCAGAAAAAATATCTTTATTTACTTCTACTTTTATTCTTCATTTAAACGCTCTTATAATATAAAACTTTATTGAAGAGAACAAACAATGTGCAGAGCTGCCAACCTAATCCAGCAAACTGTTAGTACCGCACCTTTTTCTACACCACTTAATTTTTAAAGTAATATTCTTCAAATATATTTGCGATGAATTAAGAAGAAAAAACTCTAAGAAATGACTGGTGTAGAAAAAGGGGCGGCACTAACAATTTGGAGGATTAGTTTGGCAGCTCTGAATGTGCATTCGATTGTATTATTCATTTAAAGTTTTTGCCACGGTAGCCTGGTCGGTAAGAGCAGCGAGTTCGTGATCGAAAGATTGCGGTTTCGGTCCTCGAACCGACCGAAGACCGTCGTGTACGCTAATGGCGACTGGTGCACGTTAAATTCCGTCGTGGTCGCAAATTCCTCCAAGTCCACATAAAAAATTATACCTCTGGGGGTACCGGAACATGGGTTTAACTCGCTCTGACACGGATCAAAAATCGAGTTCCTGTTGTTTGGCTGGTGCTGCCATCTTTAACCAGCTTCTGGAGCTAAAGTCGTACTTCCTCCCCATGAGGCTTTCCTAAATAATGGAAGACGCACCCCTCATGCCTTAAAAATCCGATTAGTTCCACTACCGGAGTTCGGAATTTCCGAGTCGCACAAGACAACAACAACATGTAAAGTCTTTCTCTTTTTTAGTAACAAAAAAAATTTTATAAGCAAAATGGCGGCTAAAGCAAACGAAAATATTGGCTTTATCATAGTTAATATGTATGCATATTAAGATTCGCAGATTATGTTTTGTAAATATGAGACTATATTATTAAAAAAAGAAAGCGTGAATGAGCATATAAAAGAAAGTTTTCAAATCTGGAGGTTTAAGATCGATCAACATTTAAAGGAAATTTCCAGATGTATTTTCATCCAAATTGTCACGAAGAATGGATAGATGGTTGGGTTTTACGTCGCACTTGTGCTGCGCAGATGGGCAATTGGCGACGGTCTGGGACACACCTCTAGACGTGGTCAGGAGACATGTAATCACAATTTTGATCTTCCACGCAAGGAATGACTCTCCAGCTTCGGTGACCTCCAGAGATGTAATTTTTCACAGGAACATAGAGGACATTGCGGCCACGACAGATTTTACGTGCACCAGTCACCATTAGTGTACACGACGGTCTTTGGCCGGCTCGAGTACTGAACCCGCAATCTTCCAATTACGAGGCCCGCGCTCTACCGACTGGGCTACCGCGGCCCGATTATATTTTGGACTTGGAATGCTTTTTTAAAAGTAGAAACATTCATTTTTAATTTTAATTAAATAATTAACTAATAAAATTAGGTAAAAATACAGTATAAGGGTACTACCGCGGCCCCTGTCACGAAGGTAATTTCATATTATTTTGTTAAAAAGCTTCTTTTTTTTCTCTAAGATATAGATTCAAAATACAATTCATATTAAAAAAATAAATAAATAAATGAATAAATACGTTTATTTAAAAAAAATATTTTTACACATGTTATTAAAGTACAAATTTAAAATTTATATCAGTTTATTTTATTTTATTTATTTATTTACTGAGGGATATTGTTTCTTTAGAGTACATGAGATTGTTGGCTAAAGTATTCAGATATTATTTACCCTATACTTTAATTATCAATATATATATATATATTACAAAATGGAAAGTTTAATGAACCTTCAAATAATACATTTAAAAATTCTTCTACAGAAAAAAAAAAAAACTCTGTCAGCACTTATAGAGAATTTAACTTTCCCTTGTTATGCTCTTTCTTAACTTAGATAAAAAACAAAAATCTTTATTTTACTTTTACTTTTTTTTCTCCACATTTAAAAGCTCTCGCAACTCTAAAGCCTCTTTAAAAAAGATGAACCATTTGCATTCTATTGTATTATTTATGTAACTTCTTTTTCTTTTGTAACTAAAAATATCGCTGAAATTTTCAAATGAAAAATTTTATATTCATAAAAGGAAAATGCAAATTCATAAGAAGACATTTTTTAGATACTTAAAGAATAAAAATTCTTTAATAGGCAGAAAATTAAAGTTTCAATAGGAATCGTTCAATATCTACCATCTTGAGTTATGTTATATCGCTAAATGGAATTAAAACGAAATTTATCAGTAATTATGCATTAATGCTTTCTTGTCATATTGTAATATTTATTTATTAAATTTGAATCATAGATTGTATAAGAAAAGGCTTAAACGTAGTTAATTTTGAATTAAATGGAATCAATTTTATTTTAGCTATTTTTATTTTTATTTATATATTTTTTAATGTAAATATAATGTATATGTAACATAACATAATGTGTTTTTAATGTAAACTATTCAATAAAATAAGAAATACAGCCGGCTGATATAAGAAATCTACCTTACGTAAAACAATATATTAAAATGCTAATATATTAATATTCTAACATATTAATATGTTTGTACACTGAAAAAAAAAAAAAAAATCCAGTAAGATTATAGGGAAAGCCCGGCAGCAGAGATTCCAGACAAAGCCTGTAAAATAAAAATTGATTTTAAGGGAAAAATATTTTTTTACAGGCATGTAACGTAATTTAAGGTTATTATGTATTTAATTTACAGTCTAAGCGTTTCTTTTTATGGCCTTTGTTTAGAATCTCTGCTTCCGGGCTTTCCCCGTAATCTTACGGGATTTTTCTTTTACAGTGAATTTGACTGTAACGAAATTAACAACATGAAAAATAAGTTGATTTTATCCTAACTATAGGGTTTAGTTTAGACTATAATTCTCTAGTGTTTCGCTAAACTATAATCAATGAAATTGTGTGTAATAAATTTTTTTAAGATATTTTTTTTATAAAATATGCCCGACAATATATCCTTATAAAAGTAATAGTACAGTACTTTACATTACTATCTTACTACGATTTCAGTAAGTTGGTTAATTATTGGTACTTACCTTTTTATAATTTATTAGAACAACAAAACAATAATCATGACAAACGTATTCAATGCATAACAATTATAATCAGAACAATTTATTATAACA
This sequence comes from Salticus scenicus, assembly GCA_963930645.1. NCBI lineage: Eukaryota > Metazoa > Arthropoda > Arachnida > Araneae > Salticidae > Salticus > Salticus scenicus. The sequence goes on along the minus strand of OZ005653.1, from coordinate 285,812,807 downwards.
AAATCGTGTGTAATCGTCTGACCACCGACACTGAATTTATCTGTTCACTGATCAGCATTTTTTAGTTTCTCTTACCCATATATATCGTAAATAAATTATTATTATTGGGTAAAATTTCTGATATTGAGTTTTTGGTATGTTTACACGCTTTGAAGTCCCCTGAATCAGAATATCATCTTTTTAGCGGTTGGTCTGTGTGTCTGACTGTGTGTGTGTGTTTATCGGTTATCAGCATATCTCAAGAACAAATGGTAGGAGAAAGACCAAAATTCGTGCACAGGGACATCCAAGAGAATTTAAATACAATATGCCTATGGGAAAATATCGGGTAAGTGCACTGTAACATCTATAGGCTGACATAACAAACGGAATGAATAAAAAATTTTATATACATAAAAGGTTGCTTTGAGTAGATTGTGTATTGAAAACATTCCCCATCCGTTTACAAGGCTACCCAAAATAATTGAATATATTAATTTTATACTTGGAAATTCCTGGAATTGTAATTCGTTTTGTGTTGGATGTTTTTGAAGTACGACTAATTTTAAGTGCACAATAATTTTTATAGTGTATATTGTTCATAAACAATATACAGGGCTGACAAAAATTGAGCTAAGTATTATTTTCTGTTAAATGTAATTGATGGAAATGCTTTGCTGCATTTTACTACGTCGACTAACACTGGTCAGGAAGGAAAATTAATTTTTCATACCCATACTGTAAATAAAGTATTTTTTGAAGTTCAAATTTTAACTTTGTTGTTTGGTATAATATCACGTTTCGAGGCTCCCTGATTACAAAAGTCCAATTTTTAGCGGTTAATATGTGTGTATATATGTTATCATCATAACTTGAAAACATGTAACTACAAGAAATTCGTATGTTGTTATTTTGAAGTTTGTATTAGGTTTCTACTTAATTATTTGATCAAGATTGGTAAATTTGAAATCTAATTAACAGCCTTTTTTTTTTTTTTTTGAAATAATTGTAGGCACTGTTATTGAACGGAAAGGGGGTCGATAGCCCTAATCACATAGAATTATATGCCAAATAAAACTATTCCTAAACTAACTTCATGTTATTTTTAAAGTACATTGAACTTTAATATCTTGCGTATGCAATCTATCTTTATACTATTGAAATGCCGGGTAAGAGAAAGTCGTGTGAGTGACACAACATATTAAATTTAGAGTGTATTTTAGACCGACGTGTACATTAATGGTTGTTGGCGCACTTAAATTCGTCGTTGCTGCAATGTCCTCCAAGTTCCTACTCAAACTGATCTCCAAAGCGGGGAGCTATTACCTCTGTAGAGTATCAAAAATGTGATGGCATGTTTCCAGACCATCTTTAGGATTGATTCCCAGACCGCCGCAAATTGCTCATAGTGTAGCACTAGTATGACGTAAAACTTACTCTCAATTTCATATATTTGACAAAAAAAAAAAAAAAACTTTAAATCTTTATTACACCACGAGACTCATAGTAACATATATCTCGTAATTCTTTTATATGTATTTCCAGAAACACATTTTAATTTTTTTAAATATTTTTTGCTTTATAACACTATAAAAATTTATAAGTTTAATCTTATTTTATCCTTTAAAGATAGCGTTATATAGAAAGGATTCCTTACGTTCCATCTTATTTTGCTAAAATACTAAATAAATAGCGTCAAAGGCTTTTCTACGTTCTTTAAGCATTAACTGAACTGTGAAAATTGAACGAAAATTCAGAAATTCAGTATTTCAAAAAGCAGGTCAATTTTATAAACCTGTTTACGTTAGTATCAGGGGGTTTTAGAATTTCAAATATTTGCTTTGAAAATAGTGACAATGAAAGGATGTCTAAAAGGATTTCTTTAGATCAAAGCGTTTTTGCTTACATTGGATATTTTAGGGATATGTAATTTTATATCTAAATATCAATTTTATTATAAAAAATATTTTTATACTTTTATTTTATTTATTTATTTTTTATTTAATGGTAAGTTGCATTACGTATTTACTCAAGTATCAAAGTGGATTAATGCCACTATTTGTTTTTTTCTTTCGGTACCTCGACACATACATTTTAGAAAGTGTAAAGTTAAGTTCATGAGCTTATCTACAACAGCGAAACCATTTTACTTGAATCACTTGAATACCGCAGATTTTGGAAGCACTGAATTGCGATATCAGATTTTCACCAGATTTACTTGTTTTAGGGTCTCTCGAGTTCAAAGTATTAGTTTTTAGAAATGTATCAGCGCTAATGTCTTTGTAAGTATGCAGATCTTTATGCTATCCCATCTTGAAAACGAGAAAAGAAAAAATTAACTACGAAACTTTAGAAACAGATACGGTGTGCAGAATGACATTAACTTCTTAATAATAAAAGCTCAGTTTTCTGGAAGATAAGATGTCATCCAGGAAACAACTCATTGAAATAAAGAAAATAATGTTTTTTTCCTCGGTTTGGGTGAATGAATAAAATAATGAAAGAAGGAAGATTTTTAAAAAAAAAAGAAAAAGAAAAAGAAAAAAAAAAAAAAAAAAAGAAAAGAAAAGAGAAAAAAAATAGCGTTATAATTGCAACAATGCGATGAAAAGTTTAATTGTTAATTTAAAAGAATATATATAATTCTACGTAAAGACCTTCGATTGACAATGTGGCGGTTTTCTTTCTGAACCTCTGATATAAACCGATAAGCTATGGGTTATGGCCAAAATATTTAATTAAATTAGAGAAACGGTAAAAATAAATAAATAAATAAATAAATAAAAATAAAGATAAATAAAAGTTAAAATGATCATAACAAATGATTTAATAATATTAAAAATAATATGAATAACTATAAAGTACTTTTTTGTTACCGAAATCGGATTTAGGTAGAATAAAAATAAGTAATAAATTTGAGATATTTAGGTATTGCTGTTTCAATAAATAAACTATCGACGATATTGTTGAATTTGAACTAAATTTAATTTTCAGAATCAAAAAATAAGTAAATAAATGATATTTTATTTTATTGATTTAATTCTATTAGATTGATTAAAAAAAATAATAATAATAATTAAAACAGTTATATTTTAAATGATCGCTTTTTCTTTTCTTTTTTATTATTGGCTATTTATCTAACTACTGTTTTTGATTTGGAGAGAAGGGCAATTGAAAATAGGTTCAAGGATATATCGAACATTATGTGGTCGAAGACTTAGTAGTATTAGATAATATTAGTAAATATGAATTAATATTATTTTTAATTACAGTCCAAAGTCAGTTTTAGGAAGTACAACAGTAATAATTTTACAATCATTTATATATATATGTATACTATCAGGCTACACCCTCTTCGCTGGTCACTATATTTAAATGAATTTTCAAAAGAATTGGATCAGAATTTATTTTTTACATTACACTATAAACTGAAAATATTACGTTGAAATTGCTTCAAACCTCGCTTCGGGTTCCAACTGTCGACAGCAGCTGTTCGGGCAGCTGACCCGCACTTCATCGGGTTCAGAATTCCACAGCCTGCGTAAAGGTCTTTCCTGGGCTCTTCAATTTGGAAATTTGTTGACGATATATGGATCTGCAACTATTTAAGAACTATGATTTTAAAGATGACTGTATCTCAGCATCTATTAAATTTATAGTTCTTGAAACATATATTTTTTAGCCTCTCCATTTATACTAGATTAATATTTGATTACCAATATAATAAAATAAGATAAAAAGTATATTTTCTTTTAAAAATAATTAAATACCTAGAAAAAAATAAAAATATTTTAATTAGTTTATGTATTAAATAAAAAATAAATAGTGTAATAGCCGTTGCCAAGATACTCAGACGATTACAATGAAAGAATAAATTTATGAAAAATAAAACATAGAAGCCAATATTTAGAATCGAAAAAAAAATGTTAATTAAAAAAGTTCTAATTCAAAATTCGAAAAAATCTCAATGAAATACACACCTGCAGGGTCCTCAAAGCCAGTCAGGGAAATGTGATTACACTATTTTAAAATGTTAAAATGTTTTTTTTAATATACGTTTTGAGAACTTATATCTTGAATGTACATTTATTGCTATTTATTATTATCGTAATAAATGTTAGAAACATATCTTATTTTTTTTTTTTTTTACATTTTTTTACCCAATGTGATAGAAAATATACTAATTATTATTTTCTTTAAAGGGCTGTTAAACTATGTAATAACAATATATCTTTTTAAAAGAAAATGAAAGAGAAATAATTTTGGATTAATGAAGGTAATGAGATATTATAAATGCTTCAAATATGTAAAATAAAATTCTAATAAAAGAAATATTTTTAAGTGGGAAAAAAAAATCCTCTCGTCCAATTGTAATATGTTCTAATGAAATTGGGAAAATAGTTTTATCTTTAATGCATTGTCTCTACTTCCTTGAAAAATAAAAAGCTATTTTTTTTTTTTTTTTTTTCAATTACTAAAATCTTAAAAGAAATATACTTTTTATTTTATTTATGGCAATTAGTAACATATCAGGTTAAGTAGACACTAATAGAAGAAAAATTTATTTAAAAAAAAATATTTTAAAACGAATTTCTGTAAAATAAAAAAAGGCAATTATAAAAAATATCTTTTGGCAAAAAGGAAAAGAAAAAAACACCTCATTAGCATTTGATTTATTGAGTAATTCAAAACAAATAATAATAATTACACTAAGAGTAATTATATATTTATATTTATTTAATTTTATACATTTTTTTTCAAAGAGTAATTAAATTATTTTGTGATTAAAAAACAAGCGCATGGTAATTGAACAAATAAGAAATTTATCATAAAACAGATAAGTACTCTTCATATTAACATGTTCGAAATTTTCCGGAAAGAGGTTATTTATTTATTTATTTATTTATTTATTTATTTACACACAATTGGTTTGGTTGGTTTAATTAGTTTTATTTGCTTTAATATATCTTTTCTGGTGTTAAAGATTGTGTGAAGTTTTTCCATGTGATTTTAATCAATCTTTATTTAATTCCTTTTAGATGTATGGTTCTTTATAAAACCATAATATATATTGTTATTTGATCCATAAAATAAAATATGTATTTATTTATTTATACATATTTTATAATATAATGTGCGACATATATTTAATTCAATAACCCAAAAATTTGCAACACAATATTAAAATAATTAATTTTATACATTAAAGCATATTTACCTTTTATGAGAAGAAATATGACAGTACATTTTCTTGATAGATAAAGAAAATTTTTTATGTAATTATTTTTAAATAATGGTACACTAAATGTAATGTACCCTAATTTAATAGTAATTACATTAGGGTATCGTACCCTAAATTCAATTAAAATTATTGATAAAATTAAATGTAGCTATATGTATAATGATAAGACGACCAATATATTTAATTTGTTTTTATCTTTCATAATATCAATTTTATAAAATTATCATTAATGTGAATTGTTTCATGATAAACATTACATCTGAATATTTTTTAAATAAATAATTTAAAAGTAACTTTATGCTAGTTTTATTTCATTAAAAATCATTTTTGATGCACGTATTGACTTAAATTGACGTTTCCTTTAGATTTCTCTTACTTTTTATTTCATAATCGTTTCTTTTCATGTACCTTCAACAACAATAGTTATAAGTTGTTAACTGTATCTTAAATGCATCTTAAATGTAATAATTTAAAGCTATTCAGAAATTCGTTTATTTTTCCTTATTATAGTATAAATTTTCTTCACATATTTTATATTTATTAACAGCTTTTATTATTATTATATTTTGCCTAATTATCAAATTTCTTTAATGTTATATATATTCTGTAACAAAATCTAATAAATCAGTTTAGCTATAACAATGAAATTTATTGCCATATTAAAACATACATTGTCAGAATGTGGTTATTAATAAAGTTGACTGGTAGTCAGTCATAAAATATTTATGATACTTATGTGTTACTCAATAATACAATCAATTATAAGGAAGTTTTTTCTTTTATTAAGATAAATGGTAACAAGGACATTAAGATATTCTTTTAAAAATTTGGTACAACGATTTATTATTACTCTTGTAGCAAAATCTCTCTGAATTGATGGTATTTGAACCATTTTATAGATAAATTGGATTGTGAACATAAAGTATTAGTCGATAATTTTTTTCCCTTGAAATATTATCACACTTCATTATTTGGATTTTCATAAATATAATTTATATTCATCTTCCCGTTTTTATTTTTATGAAAATGATTTAAACTACAAAGAAATTTTGCATTGTAACGTACAATAGAATGGAGCCGCAGTAAGAAAATGCATTGTTATTTTATTCAAGCATTTTATAACTTTATACCCAAAAATTACAGTCAATAATTAGTTATTGTTAAAGTAAACAATTATATCAATAATTATATATATATATATATATTATCTTAATCATCTCTTATATAAATAAAATTTCTGTAACGAAATCTATTCACATCATCAAACCTCAGTAATCAATTTGTTTATTTATTTATGAATTTTGTTATTCAGTGTAGCATTTACATTTCTTTTTATTTATTTATTTATTTTTTATTATTATTAAGTGATATTATGATTCAGTTCCTAATGAACTCATTATAGTGTTACTAATTACTAATGGATTTTATCGATATATTATTAAACAATGGATTAAATTATCTCTAAATTTATTATCTTGTGCATAGTTTTTCTTAGGAGATTGTCCTTTCGTTAAAAGTAAAGTTTTTACCTTTTATTGTCCTAGAGAACACATTTACTCTAATTACCAAAAATTTTCTTTTGTTTTCTGCTAATATAATTATTACATCCAAATAAGAGAGAGATATTAATAGATTTCCTAGAACTATATGCAAAAAGTTTTCTTAACGGTCGCTCTAAGACTAGACCTGTAACATTATTATAAAACTTGTAACAATGTTAAATTGACTTATAAAATTGTTACATTCTTTATCATTTGATAATTAATTAAAATTAAAATAATGAATCAACATAAAATATCTAATAAACAGAATGCACAATATTCAGCCATAATTACAAAACGTTCTCTCACCCTCTCTCTCTCTCTCTATATATATATATATATATATATATATATAAGAACGAGCAGAGGACACTACGGCTTAAGACTAAGGAAGCGTGTCAAACACGTTTTATGGGTGCCCAACCTTACTTAAAACCTCTGGAAGACAATACGATAAAAAAGAAAATGTAAGATGAATTTTTTTATATTATTAGGTGAAAAAGTTTTTTATAATTATTTATATTTATAGACTAACATTATATGAATTAAGTCAAGCATATATATTACAATTTTAAAAAATATATAGAGATTTATAATTCAATAATCACTATGATAATTCCTCATTACAATAATCAAATACAAATAAGGAAGACAAAAATTAATGAACAAAAAACCAATGATGGAAATGAAATCTTATACAAGGCAAAATACATTTAAAAATTTCACATGAATTCTTTCTGACAAATTAATGGATGAAATCATATGCACCAAACATTATCAAAGAACAACATAAATATTTGTGTGTATATACAGGGTGAGTTTGACATAATCTGCCAAACGAAAGGAGGTGATAGAGCAGCCCATGTGGAGCACAAAACACCATAGAAACCCTATGCTATCTCTGACCGTTTCCGAGTTATGGTAGATAGAAGAAAAATCTGTTTTTTTTTTCCATCCCGTCTAAAAAAAAACAAATTTGTGAGCTTTCTAAAAGGCTTACACGCAAAATAAGCACATATTTGGCAAGAGCAGAAAAAATCCTATCGGGTGACACCATTTACATCAGGATTCCTTAATTTGACGGCAAGCTACATGCGCTAAAACATTAGCGAAGCTTAAAATCGAGTTGTCACCAAATTCTGCAAACACCGTTCAAGCTACAATCAGTCAAATGAGTTTCGTGCTACAAATGGATTTTGTTGAGCGTAAAGATGCCAGTTATGTAAATTTAACATGCCATACAGAGTGAAAAGTGACTCATTTGTCCACAGTATCGTTCTAAGGAAATGGTGTTCCTCGATATCTCGCTCTAAAAGCCAGCGGCAGAATGTTACCTGCTTTTGGAAATTTGAGCTACGTAATCCTTGTACCGGTGTGAAGTGGTATGGATGATACTGGTTTTTGCGCAAAACATTCATCACTTTACTTTGGGAGATTCCACCTTCTCTCGCAAGTATGCGTGAACTCATATATGGGTTTTCTTCCACTCGGTCGAGTACGATCTCATCAGCGGTGGCGGACCGGAGACCATGGCCCTTTCGTACACCCTACCGAACGAGCCAATCTCCCTAAGCCTTCGATGAATTGCGGCAAATACAGCACGGTTGGGCGCACGACGATGTGGATAACGTAGACGGTACTCTTCTTCGGCTCTCCGAGAGTTACCATCGCAAAATCCCTACACAAAATGTACATCTGCGTAGTCTTCATTTGTAAATCTAGGCATATCTTTTTACAGGTTGGAAAGTATTTCAATTTGATCCCTCTGATGACTTCTATTGAAAATAAAATTCAGAAGGGTAAACAAAACGGGATAAAATTTCAATATTAATGTACAAAAGTAGAAGAAAAAAAGTGCTACGGAATAAGAACCAACTTGGTTAATTCGTACCAATGTAGGAAAACATACTAAGTATGAACTAAGAGAGAGCAAGTAGACGTGAGAGCAGCGTGAAAAGAAACGGCCGAACTCAGGCAAAGTCCAGAAAATGCTAAAGTAATAAGTAGCATAAAACGTAAAAGAAGCTGATGAGATAATGAGCTGTTACAGATTGACTCGCCTTTTGTACCCGCGAGTGGGATGCGCGCGCAGGAAGGTTGGAATACATCTGCAGGCTAAATTTCTCCTGAACTAGAACACAGGTATGGTTTATTGTGAGCTCATTCTAAAGCTTGTGGAATGGAGAAGATTTTGGTAAATTTGACTGATTGTAGCTTGAACGGTGTTTGCAGAATTGCCGGTTAAAGAATTTGGTGACAACTCGATTTTAAACTTCGCCAATGTTTTAGCGCTTGTAGCTCGCCATGAAATTATAGTTTCCTGATGTAAATGGTGTCACCCGATAGGATTTTTTCTGCTCCTTTGTAAATATGTGTTTTTTTGCGTGTAAGTCTTTCAGAAAGCTCACAAATTTGGTTTTTTTAGACGGGATGGAAAAAAACAGATTTTTCTTCTATCTACCATAACTCGGAAACGGTTAGAGATAGGACAGGGTTTCTATGGTGTTTTATGCTCCCCATGGGCTATTCTTTCACCTCCTTTCGTTTTGCAGATTATGTCAAACTCACCCTGTATATAGCTATAATACTTTGTAGTTAGGTTATTATATTAAAATTACTTCTATCGAAGTCATTTTAAATTATTATTTATAAAAGTAGAATAAATATTTGATAGCCAGATACTGAAGATAAACCTTACATGTAATTAGTATTTTTTCTTCTTAACCTTAATGTATTTTTAAGAGTCTCGAGCTATTCAAGTGAATTTTTTCAATTCAGTATAAACAAACATATTCATCTTGCTGAAAAAAAAAAAAAAAAAAAAAACAGAAAACGATAGTTCATTACTCTAAATTAGTTTGATATGTTCTGTATTCCAAACATTTTTATTTTTATTTTACCAATTCCATTTATTATTCAGAAGGCATTTGATGTATCATATCAATTAAGATAAAATAAATTACATATTATAAATGCATTTCAAAAAATTATTATTTTTTTCTTAAAAAAAAAAAAAAAAAAAAAAAAAAAAAAAAAAAAATCGAGAAGGCGTCAGTTATAAACGTTCATAAAAAAAAATTCACAATTTAAATTTGTCATTTGAAAATTATTATTTCTTAAATTTAAGTCATGTTAATTTAAAAATAGTGCAATAATTTGCATTCGTTTTTTTCTTAAATGTATTTACATATTAATTTAATAAAAAAAAATCAATACTGAAAGACGTGTTATTTGCATACATTAGTGGCAATGTAATATTTATAAAATATATAATAATTTTAGTGCAATATTTTTAATATTTTTAAATTCTTTTTTAAAACGATATGAAATACTAATTAATAAATATTATATTACCATGCCGTAAATGAGGAGCCACATACCCTTTTTGCTGTTATATAAAACTTCTAAATTATAATCGAAGAAATACCATGAAGTTTCAAGTGCGTAAAGAATATATCAGTAAAAAGTTTATTGGGAAAACCAGTAAAAAGTTATTAAAAAAAAAAAAAAAAAAAAAAAAGATCAATCAGAAAAAAATAATGTTTCTAATGCAATTTCACAAGTGCAGTATATGCTTCTTTCAGTTATCTAGCTCGGATGGATGCTCAAGGAGATATACATTTTTCCTTAAAGTATAAACAACACACTTAAAGAAAATAAATAGTTTATTTTTTTTTTTAATAGAGGGCGCTGCACAGACGCGTAACGATAAATATGTAAATTAGAGTCCTAAAAATTACGCTGTTTTACGATTAACACAGCTTATTCCTTATTTTGCTTCCTACTTGTGCATACATGAAGTTTTAATTGCGATGCTGACTTGGTGGATAAAGCATTTTTGGTGAACATGTTTTCCCTGAGTCCACCAACTGAAGCTGTAATTAGCAGTGTTATAACTCGTTTACAAATTGTAATTTGCGGTAAAGAAGAACACATAGAATAAGATTTATATTCCTGTAAACATTTGCCGGAAATAAATAAAGTTTTTCATGGAAATTTGTGATTTAAACACGTATAACGCCCTCTATCGACGAAAATATTAACTGTTAATTTTTTCTTTGCCAAAAAAATTCCTTTACGTAAGAGTGACTTTTTTGCAAATCGCGTTCAAATATACTAATTCTTTCAATTTTTTTGCTAGTTTAAAACGTCTAGAGACTTATGGGACAGCCGGTACACACATATATATATATATATATATATATATATATATATGTATACATATATATAATTCATGTCTTACAATAATAATAAGTTATTATAGTTAGCATGCAGGTGATTTAATGAGATATAATAGCTATATTTCAACATGTAATTAATCAAGCGTTAGAGGGGAATTGTGACAACTATATCTCAGCCGAATGACTTAAATGAATTGTATTATCTATATCTTAGAATGCAGTTAAGCAAGCATTTCATACAATTGCGACAGCATACAGGTCATTTTCTATAAAAATAGGTAAAAAAATAGGTCGTATAAGTATTATAAAAAAGAAAAAGAGAAAACTCATTAAATTACGTATTTAACAATTATTGATAAAATACTGATTTTGCGCTAGAGAAACAAGCAAACTAAAATAAACCACTAAAATATTTATTTCATTTACATTAAAATTTAAAAAGTATTTAAACTATTGTATAGAAATAGCATCTTCATGAGCCTAAAATTTCAACAAAACTAACAAATTATGATTAACACGTTTTGCAGTTTTCGATTGACAACATTGGACATTTTTGTTTTACAAAATACTGTTTAGTAATAGAATGTAAGGAATATCAAACAGTGATTAAATCAAATAATATGATTTAAAAAAATTTTTTTCAATCTAATTGTTGAAATTTCAGAGTTTAATAAAATGTAATGTATGGTTTATTTTTAACATTGTACGATCACTTGACATTAATAATATTCGTACATTTAAAACATTATTATATGATTACAAACATATAGAGCAATTAAAAAAAAAATCACTTTCACCTTTTATAGCCTATTTTACCATGTTTTTTTATAACTTCTATTCTTGTTTGTTTGTCTGTTTGTTTGTCCGGTGCAAATCTTGCAATCTATTTTTAACTAAATTACCTACTAGCTAGACATTTGAAACTTTTTACAGTAGCTCAGAACCCGGTGACAACACATTACTTCGAAGTAAGATTTTCGAATTTTCGAATAGTTTTCTTTTAATTAATTAAAATATGAAAATAATAAGCTCCTAATAGCAATAGAAATAGCCATTAAAATGTTAGCTATAATTTAATTGTTGACAAAAAATATTTACGAATTCATTTTCTTTCGACATAAAAATAAATACTTTTAATTAAATGTAAACCTTAAAAAAATAAACTTTTTTTTTTTTCATTATTATTATTACTTCACTAAACTGAGTCCGCGTGCTTTTATATTATTCTTTATCCTCGCATATTTTATTAATGATTCATCAGAAAATTTAAAAACATGGTATATAATTTTTTTTTTTTTTTTTTTTTTAATCTTATAATTTGTTATAAATCTTCGGCAAAAAACCTAGACTATCTAATGTCGTAAAACTAGTAGTAAAAGGTATTTCTAAAGTAATATCTTTAACTTTTTCCTTTTTATTGAAATGTTATCACTGGACTAGATAATTAAGTACGATTTAATTACTAACCTAATAAATCCAAAGTTTTATCTTTGACAAATCTCTAAACCTGACATTTCACTTTTGAAATTCATTAACGAAACTTGGCAAAATTTGACATAGTTGGTGGCGATAATGCTCTTCATTTATCTCATGGTTACCATGGAAAGACGTTATCTTCAATAACCATTGCCTCCAGGGAAAACTTGGATTATTTAAAATTCATTTTTACTTAAAATTTACTCTGGTCAGAAGTAAATTAATACATTTTACATGGTTATAATTACTTTTAAGGAACTACGTACTTTTTTTCTAAATAAATACATGATCTTTGTGCTTCTGAAAAGATAATAATTTAATAATAATAATTTATATTGGTATTGGTATTGGTATTGATATTATCATTAAAAAGAGTAAATCTGGTATGGATGTAAATACCATCTAAATTGTTTAGATAGTTTTTTAAGAACTTTATATCTCTTAAGAACATACAAACTTTTGCTCTTATTTTATTGATTGTAAAAAAAGACGAATAAATCTTATATTTTTGAAACGAGGAATAACTGGGTAAATTTGGCTTTGGAATGGCAAATATGGCATTTTCTGATTTAATTAAATTATAATAATTGAATGAAAATTTAGGTATTGAGTTTATATAAAGTAAAGCTAAATAATCTTTCATATTTGAAAATGAAAATTTATACACAAATTCAAATCGAAATGGAAAAAGAAAAAAAAAAAATATTTCTAAGACTTGCTTTTTATTTATCTAGGAAATTTTACATTGTGATTTAACCAGGATGGTAAATAGAAGAATCTCCTGAAGTTTTAACTTTAAATTATATTTAAATTTAAATTTCTATTTTGCAGATTAATCCGCTGTCCGAATCGGGAACATTTTTGTCCTTCAAGGGCATTACATACATTATAGTATTACATACAAGGGTATTACGTACATTAAAAGTAGTGTATTTATATACTCGAATCTATTGTGCTTCGTGCTAATATTTCTTTGCCTGGCAATATCACCCACCGGCTTGTGGGTACTTTATAATCCGTTTTATATAGTGCGTATATTAAAACATATTATGCCCTTGATCTATTTAATTTTCTACAAACCAATTGGTTAATAAATCCTTTTAACTAATATATATATATATATATATGCATCAATACGGGCTTAGATGAAGAAAAGTAAAACGAATGTGAGTAACATAACTGAAAAAAATAAATTAATTAATAAAAATAAAGCACAGTACTTAAAACGATTTCGCATCTATCTTTTAATAAAACTTCAAAATTTTTAAATGATATTACAAAAAAGCCTTAAAGTAACCGAGATTAGAAGTAGATTTTAGAAAGGAAAAAAAATAAATAAACCTTTGAGGAATTTTTCAGAATGGAAAAAAAATCCAAATTCTTTGCTTTTTTATGGAAATTTTTATGAAAAGTTTTGCGTTCAATTAACTTTACTTCAAACATAGATAATCTATTCATTCTTTTTTTTTTATGTTGAGCCAAGTTTACTTTTAAATAAAAAAATTTCAAAATTAAGATAGGAAAAATTAATTATTTTTTTCTCTATTTGTGAAAGGTATACAGTAAAAATATAACACACATTTTTTTTTCATTAAATTTATGAATTCTATTAAATCCTTCTATATTTTGCAATGACTTGGCTGTTTATCAAAGTTATAAATATTTCTGGAATCGATTATGTATCACAGCAAAAATTTTAATGAATGTATTAAAAAAAAAAAAAAAGTAAAAAAAAATATCGCATTATTTTAAATTGACTGTATTTGGTTTCAATCGAAGGAAGTAAAATATGAAAATTGTAAACATATACCAGGAAATTAATGTATTTTAGATATATAATAGAGTAATGGGTAATACATTTATTTTTAGAATTTTAAACTAATAAGCTATATATATATATATATATATATATATATATTTAATTTATTGAATGCAATATATTCCATTCAAAAAAAAAAAAAAAAAAAAAAAAAAAAATCATAAAACAAATATGTCTAAACAAAATTATTAAAATATGTCTTTACTCTGTTTTTCAATCGATTCCTCAAAATGAAAAAGGGCGCGAATTTCTCGCAATATTAAAACTTTTAAGGGAGAAAATGAAAAAATATGCGAGATTCTTGCGATCTTGCGCTCTAATAGGGACTATGCGTGAATTTAAGATAAAAAATAATCTGGTGTGTCACTCACACGATTTTCTCTTACCCTGAAATTTAACACTAAAAGTACAGATTGGATATTAAGGGTTAAAATAGCGAGTACTTTTGTGTAAACCTATGTTAAAACAATTCAGATTAGGCTTCGAAACAGCTTTATTGAGAAATAATTCCTCCCCCTCCCCCCGTTTCATTATTGTATCTACATTTATACAGAACTTAAATCTGTTATTAAGTTCAGAAGTTCATTTAAAAATTTTCAGACAACTTTCACACGCATCATTCCTTGAAACCTATCAATCTTGAACAATTTTTTCTAGTAACAAACGCATTAATTTCCAAATACATCATCTGGATCGCCTGAAATTATTTGTTTTTTATTTATTCTAACAGACGCAATCAAAGATCAAACTAAAACACTTGATTTCGCTATTCACGAAGCCTCAAAACGTGTAAAAATACAAAAAAAAAAAAAACATGTGACGAATATTTATCTTAAAAAATACATTATTTACCATATGGCTTTGAGGAATTAATTTCAATTCCTGAGCAGCTTTCCTGGACATGGTAAATTATTATATGGTATAGTATAATATAGTAAAGCACTTCCATTAAAAAATAAAAAAAAGAATGTTATGGCTTAAATTTTGGCAGCCCTGTATATCTTCTGAAAGTTATGTGCACATCACATGGTGCACATAAATATAATCCTATATTAATAACATACGGATCAACCTGAAATACACTTCCATCAATTTTGAAGTATTGTCGCATTATAATCTAGTTCTTTTGTGTAGCCCTGTGAACGGACAGTGAATGATTTCTGTACCATACTATACATGAAACATGTTTTTACGCATATAATATATATATATATATATATATATATATATATATATATATTCGTTTCATTTGGTTTAGGGAGGCCTATAGATGTTAAACTCTACTTACCTGCAATTGCTCACATAGACGCAATGTATTTGAATTCTGTTGGGTGCCCCTATACACGAACCATTTGCTTGATCTCAACGAAAAGCTTCGTGTAGCCTCCCTATATGATACATAATTAGAATACCAAATTTGAACTTTCTACTATAGTTTATTATTGAAATATGCTGATAACAGACAGACACACACACAGAGACAGACAGACATACACACACACACACACACAGACCACAAATACACTTTCGAAAATTTGACCTAAAAACAATACTTATGGGTAAGACAAAGTAAAAATAAAAAAAATATAAATTGAGCTCATAAAAATAAAAATTAATATGAAATGAGCAATTACTTGAAACAATTTCATTTTACTCAGTTTTCTTAAACTTATCGAAATTTATCGAAATTTAATTTTTAATTAGAATACGTTTTTAGTTAGTAGTCCCTGAAAACATTTGAAAAAAAAATATGTAGTTGATTTTTGAGTTTTGTGTCATACCCGAGCTGCTGGAGCAACTGGCGACGGTCAAAGATTCCTCACTAAGAATAGTCAAAAGACATGTCAGCACAGTTTTTATTTTCAACGGACATGGGTGGCTCCCTTGTTTATGTTATTTATACATCTGAGTAGTTTTACAGAATAATTTTGTCAGTATGGGTAAGAGAGATTTAGAATCTCTAAATAATAAATAAATTTATTTTTGGCGGACACTGAGAAAAAATACATACCATCTCCATCTAGAACGAGTAAGTGGTCCTTTTCTAAATCCCGAAACTAGAAATATAGATTTTCGAGCTATGCGTATAAGGTAGGGGAGAGCTGTCTAAAACGGGGACGGCGGCTCAAATGGGGACGTCCAGTTTCTCATTGATTAGTGCTGTTTTCTTTGAATCCAATAGTCTACGATAATTCTAATTCGGCTATATACAAGTTTGAATCTAGTTGTTGACATATTTAGCCGGTTATGTTATTTTCTACAAAGTTTTCAATTTTTTTCGATTTTCATTTCGATTGTGGCCGTACACTCTATTGGATCTTATCAAGTGACCGTTGATCGTTCGAACTTGGTAAGTATGTTATGAATTCGTCTAGATTTAATTTATATTTTCACATATTGTTTTATAGTTTTGTCTGACACGTATGCGTAGGGACGCCACGTTTTTAGCATACGTCATGGTCGGCTCAAATGGGGATATTGACGGTAGTCTAAAACGGGGTCGCCCCCTTTTTGGACGCCATGGAAGTAGGATAAATTTACAATTGTTATTTCGTTTTTAAAGTGTTTTAAAAGAGTACAAGTGCTTATTTATGTGTGTAATACATGTGTGGAGCGGACGAATAAGAGACAAGAAAATGGCTCATGCATCACCCTGGACGCTACGTGACAATTTACTAGGTAGGAAAATTTTCCGGAACTGCATTTTCAAGAGCAGCTACTGTGCAAAATGCTATGAATGATTAAAAAAAAAACAGGCATATATCTCTTTAACAGAGTAGTATTCCTTGAACATTTATTTGCGCCTTCAGAAACAACTGAAAAACCTGCTTACAACTCTTTAGAGCCTCACTTAGCATCAAGGTGTGAAAACGTCACACCCCAACCTACCACTTCACCATTTGGAATATCTCCAGATATAGAACCCCAGAAATGTGCAGTTTTTAACACTTCGCCTAATAATGCCTCTACCACAAGGAACTGAAAGTTAGCAAAATAAAAGTGAATGACATGAGGAAAGGTAAAACTGTCATACTCACTTCATCACCTTACAAAGCAGAATTGAAAGCTGTAGAACAGGAGAAAAATGCAAAGCAGAATAAACAGAAAAGAAAATTGGTCAAGAAACCCACCGAACCTAATCCTAGGTATCGAAAAGAGAAGAAAATAAAAAAATTCAAGACACAATATTATCATCTGATGAGGACACTTGTATTTTTTGTAATGAACTTTACATTGACTCGAAAGACAAAGAGGGGTAGATTCAATGTAGCAGCTGTCGAAGTTGGGCACATGAAGTCTGTTCAAGTGTTGAAAAAAGCGATGTCAATTTCATATATGTGGTCTGTGTTTGATTATTTTTTGTGTCATTCAAGTAACTGTTGAAAAAGATAACAAAATACTTTATCTGCATCTTGATTTTGCATCAACTTCACCTTTTCTTTGTAATCCAAGTTTTTCTAATAAAATTTCGCATTAGGACTTGAATTTACGTTACTTCTTATGAGTACCCCATTTTACCCAACCGGTTGTCCAAAACGGGGACTTTGCACATTTTTCAGAAAAATGTTTTTTCTGCCTATACTAATGATAATTTTTAAAAAATAACTTTGCCATCCGACAGTCCAAGACATGCTCTATTCAGGAAATGCTTTGCCAAATTTTTCTTATTTATAGATTTTTTTTACGGACAGAGATATGTTAACGTCCCCGTTTTGGACAACTTTCCCCTACGTCAATAAGCTGAATGGACGAAATGGTCGAAAATTTCTAGTCCATACATTTCTAGATAGTGAGACAATATTCTGAATATTCTGAATCTTGTGTATTGTAAGAAATTCTCACTTGATTTTCTAGAATTGTGTCATAAACCAAGGTTATAGTCGCTAAAACTCACCTCTTTTATTACATTTTTTTAAAAGAGATCTTTAAATAAGTTTGAGCTCAATAATATAGGCAAACGCTCTAGAATTCTCATAGAGATTTCTAGAACTTGCTTTCAAACGGGACTAGAATTTATAAGGATGACATGGGACTATTTTTACTAGAGCCACAATTTAGATTCTAGATGACAGTTACAGATTTTTTTCTCAGTGGATTAAACTAGATTTACTAGGATTCGAACAGTGGACATTTTTTTCCCTACAATGGTATTATTTAAAATGATTAGTATATTTATTTACTCCAATTCATGACGTCTAGTGATAACTTTTCTTTGTGGCGTAATATCTTCACCTTGTGCCTTTTTTATAACTTCATCATTTATTAGAACTGATCATGCTTTTGGTCTTATTTTATTTCCTTATAAACCAATCGAATGATAAATCCCTTTGAATAAAAATATATTGGACCGAGTTTTATCGGAGACTTAAATTAAGAAAGATAAAATTGAATTGTAGTAAAGGATAATTGAAAAAAAGAAAAAAAAAATCAGAGTATTTTAAAAGATTTAGCGTTCCTTTTTTTAAGAAACTTCAAAATTTCTAAATGATATTGCAAAAAAGCTATGGAATAACAGAGATTAGAAGTAAAATTAGGAAATAATAATTAAAAAAAAGATTAAAACCAGCGAGGAAATTTTCAGAATGAAAAAAAAAAAAGTTTAATTTATTGCTTTATCATGGAAATTTTTATGAAAAATTTTATATTCAATTAATTTTACTTCTAACATGGATGCTTGATTCATTTTTTTTTTTTTTAGTCTTGAATGAGGTTTACTTTTAAATAAAATGCTTTGAAAAGTTTAGAAAGGAAGAATAAATTGTTTTTTTATCTTTCGTGAAACAAAAATAGTAAAAACGCAACACTTTTTTTTTTTTTTTTTTTTTTTTTTTTTTTTACGTTAAATAACTTACGAATTAAATCTTTCTATATTTTGTAAAGACGAGGCTGTTTATCATAGTTATAGCTATTTATGGATTCTATTATGTATCTTTTTCACAACAAACAAACAATTTTAACATACCTAAAAGCAAAAGTTCCATTAAACATTTTTTTTCTCCCTTAACTTAAAAAAAAAAAAAAAAAAAAAAAAAAAAGTAAAAGAAAAGAAAAGGGAAAAAAAAAGAAAAAAAAGATTTTATTTTAAAAGCGTTATTTTTCCTTTCAATCGCAAAAAATAATAGATACACACGGCGTACATATTCTCAGAAATGCGCGCACTTTATATGCATAACAGAATACTGAATAATGCTTTTCATTTTAGAATTTGAAGCTAATAAGTTTTATATTGCTATTTTTTTTTTTTTTTAATACAATGCGTTTCACTAAAAAAAAAAAAAAGCCTCTGAAGTTTAGATCTTAATAATTTCATGCCATCATACAAGTAAAAATGTATATTTCAAAGTTTTGAATAGTGTATTTTCAAAAAGAGATATTTTGCTTAAAGCAAGCAATATTTAAAAAAAAAAAAAAAAAAAACTTTTTTTAAGTGAATAAAAAAATACGTTCTTCAAATTTACCGTGTTCAGTGTTTACTACTACTAAAAATAATAATATCTTAAGTAATAGTGGCTTCTACTGCCTGATTTTTTTTTCTGTTATTCTTTGATCATATTTGTTTATATGATCTAATCCACGAATGTTTCAGAAACATATTAAATTTTAAATATATTTTGCCTTGTATAAAGCTTCATTTATATATGTGGTTCTTTGTTTAACAATAACGTCGTCCTTCCTGGTGTTTGATAATTATAATGATGAAATATTTTATAATATTAATATAGTATATAATATAATAATATATATATATATATATATGTGTGTGTGTGTGTATGTTTTGAAAAGGTAAAATTATTGGACATTAAAGGTTTGTTAGATGTAATATGTTTAAAGTGTAACTTGAAATCATATAAATAACAGCCGTAGTATAAAAAAATATATATCATTATCCCGTAAAAATAAATAAATAAATAAATAATGTCATATTTAGATTATAAAATGAACAGTTATATATATATTTAAAGTATATACACACGCACACACACATATATATATATATGTATATATATATATATATATATATATATATATATATATATATATAAATTGATTTCTTGCAACTGAATTTTTTTAAATATTCATTTCTAGGAATTTAGTAAAAAGGTGGATGTTCATACTGATGTTTAAGCGATCAAAACGAAAAACAATTAAGGCTGAAATGCATATTTCAGTCTTTTATTTTTTTTATATTATTATTATTATTATTTGGTTAATTTTAAATGTAATCTTATCCTAATAATTATCGATGCATATAATATTCAAGTACGTATTTTAACAAATAATATCTCTATATATTTTGTTTCGTTTTGAAGATAAAATTTCTTATCAATTAGTTATTATTCAATATATATATATATATATATATATATATATATATATATATATATATATATGTATATATATATATATACAATATACCAAATTACCACTTGCTATTTTTTTAAGGTTACAATACTTCCTTTACGCAGTATGTGTTCGAAAAAAATTTTTGCGTAAAATACAATAGAATATTTAATAAAATATAATTCAGGAAAATGATAATTCAGAAATCTGATTTAAAAATAGCAAAAATATTTTCGCTCGAACAAAAGATATTTGCTGGTAGTTTATCATAACAAAGAAGAATGGAGGATGACTTTTTCTTTCATTTAAGTGCTTTATTGAATGCATCATGCACTTCAAAAATATGTTTCAACAAGAAACATCCCATGTTCTTCATCCCATTGTATTTAGCATCTTCTTAGATACAAAATACTTTTCATTTTTGTATAATAAAGATTAACAAAATAGTTGTTTTATTGAATAATTTTACAACACAAACACACACACACGCAAAAGAGTAATAATGCACAAGAAGATATATAAAGACCATCAAAGAAATGAAAGTAAACAAATATTGAGAAAGCATTATAGCTTCTAGCACTGCTAAAAGTGTGTAAAACCAATCAATTTAAATAGAAATTAAGTTTTATTGTTTCTGAAGATATTATTCTAAGGCAGATTTGTTGCATTAATAATAAGTTTAGTAATTTATATTTTTAAATAAATGTTATTAGCTACCAAAATACAAACTATAACTGAGATATTATAATATGATAAGTAAATAACTTCAATATGTTCCAGAGTGATTTTATTCTTATTTATTTATTTTAGTTTTAAAATACACTCCCATTTTGAAATTCCTTAGGAAAAAAAATACATATATAAGTTGACAGAGAAAATAATTTTAGAGTATATTATATAGCTATCTATCTATCTATCTATCTATCTATATATATATATATATATATATATATATATATATATATATATAAGGATAGGTTCAGGAATTTGTTAAATTTTAATTCCTGAATATCTTTTAATTTTATAAATCAAAAAGTAATAAAATAAAATAATCCACAAAATTATTTTACTTTCATACGATGAGAAAACGTATTACAGAATGTAGTGTAATATATAAGGAGATGATGATGTAATAGGTTGGTTTGAAAACAATTTTTTATGCTTTCATATATGTCGTTTGCTTGACACTGAAATCGACAATAAAATTTAAATACTTCAGGTCTTTTTTACGTCTTATAGAAGTATATTCAATAAAACTGGAACAATGAAATAAATATTCTCTTTCCTGTAACTTCATTTTTCAATATCTATTTTTTATAAACTAATTAAAACTTGTATACATTTTTTTTTTTTTCGTGATAAATTATGCATTACACGATCCTCTTCAACATGAAAAACTTGAAATTTTTAAAACGTAAATGTAAATCAAAAATATTTCTAGTATCCAATTATTTTTATAAATACAATGTAAATATTTAATCTTGGTACAAGAATTCTCAAAATTTGTATATTTACCAAAATATCGTATTCGATTTTTTTTAAGATTAAAGAAAAGGATAATACAAATAATGCGAATTTATATATATGTATTTTCGCCAAAACAATAAGATATTTGTTAATACTTTATCACAAAGAAAAATAACTGAGGAAGACTTTTTCTTTTAAGTACGTTATTGATTGCGTCCTTGAAATTCAAAAATATGTTTCACCAAGAAACATGTTCTTCATTTCATTGTATTTAGCATCTTACATGATGTAAAATACTTTTCTTTTTGTAACAAAATAAAGTAGTTTTTATTGAAGCATTTTACATTCAGAAAAGAAATAACTGTTAAACTACAAAAAGGTATTTTTATGAAACAGAAAGCCAAAGAAGAGCTTCAAAGAAACGGAAGTGAAAAAAAAAATTCAAAAAGCGTCATAGAATATTTAAAAGCAATAAAGTTCTAGCCATTCTAAAGGAATGTAAAACTAATCACAGCAATCTGTAATTTAACTTTTTCTTTTTTTTTTTTTACATTTTATAAATCAGATTTGCTTATTTTAATTTATAATAAATTTATATATTTTTTACATAATTCGGTTTTTACGGGAATATTCACTACATACAACATATACACACAGGATCCGCCAATAGTCCTGCACCCCCTGCTATCTTAAAAATAGGTCAAAATTTTGAAAAATGGCTAAACAAATATTCAATGAAGGAGGACATTTTTTGGTGAAAAATTTCGGACCCAGTTGCTAGGGGCGCAGCTAGGGAAGGCAACTTTAAAATTTTAAACAGAAAGTTATGTCTTGTGATATATCAGTTGAAACGTCTCCTTAAGACAATGAATTTCAGATAAAAAGTTTTGCCCTTCCATGATTATTAAAGGAATTACATGAGTATATAATTCATATTTCAAAACTCGAAAAAATCATATAGCACTCCTTCTTATCTCGGAAATGCGTCGAAACTGGAAAAATGGCGAAACACGTGATCAATGAATTTCAGAGAAACCTCTTTTGTTGAAACAATTTGTGTCCGGGAGGAAGGGGTAGTGCTTGGAAGGGCAAAATTTTAAAGGGGTAGGTATGTCTTGTGATATATTTTTGGAAACGTCTCGTCATTACAACGAATTCCATATAAATAGTCATGTCCTACGATTATTATTTAAGGAGATACTTGAGTATAAATTCCACATTTCAAAACTTGAAAATCTCCTGTATCTCCTTTAATAATCAACGCAGGACAAAAAACTATTTACATGAAATTCGTTTTCTTGAAAAGACGTTTCCAGGGATGTATCACAAGACATACCTTCCTATTTGAAATTTTAAAGTTGCCCTCCCTAATGCCCCCTCCTTAGCCCTCCTTCCCGGACACAAAATATTTTCACCAACAGAGGTCCCTCTCGAATTCATTGAACACGCGTTTTACCATTTTTCAAAATTCCGACGTCTTTCCGAGATATTAGGAGTGTGTGGGACTTTTGGGGGACCCTGTGTATATATATTGTTGGATTAATAAAAATTTGTTAAATCAACTAAATTTTGTTGTTGTGATTGTTTATATAGCTTTAACAAAACTTTTGATATCAGAATCGAAAGGATATCATCGTTTGCTTATTGGCTGTTTAAAGAGAAATCTGTGACGTAGCTTCTTGGACTATCCAATGATTGCGGCTCTTATTTCAACCATATTATTTTAGTCAATTGAAGCAAGTTGGTTTAACTAATTGTACAGAATTATTGTTAATATTGAAAAATATCAACAAAATATATTTTGTTTTCCTAAAAAAAAAAAAAAAAAAAAGAAAAAAGAAAAAGAAAAGGAAAAAAGAAAGAATAAAACAATCTTTTTTTGGTGTTATAGATTGGTACTTTAGTTTTAAACTTTAGTTTTAAACTTTAGTGTTTTGGTACTTTAGTTTTAAAGCTCCTTCAGGGAAAATAATAAGTAATTTGGCAGATGTAATAAAGATAGTTTAAACATATATTATATAAAATACTGGTAGATTCATATATTCTTATACATTTCAATTCAGAAAATTTTATAATTTAAAAATAAACCAGTCCAATCACGATAAATTGTCTTCAATAAAAAATATATTAAAAAATAAAATATGATATCAGTTTGATATTCAACTTGATTTTTTACATTTTGATATATAACCTTTCCTTGACATTGTCGATAACGTTACAAGTAAAGTAATTCCAGTTTATTTGTTTTTATTTTTATTTTTTTATTTTTTTAAAGAGGAAAGGAATTGATTGTTTAAGAATTACAATCAATAAAAATAGAATGATAAAACCGATGTGCTCTTTTTTTTGTAACTTACATTTTAACATTATCTTTTACTTTTCTTTTCTTTTCTTTTTTTATATTCTTTTAAAAAATTTAAGCACTTATTATTTTTTTAATGACTGATTATGCTTGGCATAATTTTCTTTAAAATAATTATTTATGTAAATGTCATAAAGATTAAAATTAAAAAGCCGAAATTATAAAAAAATACATTATTAATATTCTGTTATTTTCATAAATATAAATACTTTATGTTAGTTATTACACATAAAATAAAAATAATTACTAAATATGTGTCAAAATAAAACATGTCAAAATTTATGCATTACAGTTTTTTTTTTTTTTTTTTTTACAGTAAAATGTTTTGTGCAAATATGGCTCGTACATTAAACTCTATGTTCTTCATCTAAATATTTTTTCAGTCCTCATAAAGAACCATAAATGCTATGCCAACATTTGAAAATTAAAAGATGCAAAAATAGATTTTAGAAATATATGTTTAATTCTAAAACATTTCTCTATTTGGTATGGAAATAAACGAGTACCAAATAAATAATTATTTTTGCAACGGTTGAATAGTTAAAATCAAAAATAGATATTTAGCTTTCAAATGCGTGTTAAAATTCCATTTAAGGACAGTATTTGAAAGTTTTTATTTAAACTATGGAAATTTTTGCCAGATTGCTTGTTGAATACAATTATTAAACTAACATTTTTTCTAAAATAATATAAATATTGTAGGAAAGTTAATAAATTCCTTTGTCTATGAGGGTATAACCCTCAAAGTAACTTTCGATTTTTTTTATTCATTCGGAATAATAATACAGTTACTGAAGCCTACTTTAAAGAATTAGTTTTTGTAATGAATATTTTTCCATATATACTTTATTTTTAACGAATCATACACTGTAATGGGTTTCCGTATTATCTATGAAAATCGTTTTTTTTTTTTTTTTTTTTTTTTTTTTAATTTACTTTAACATGATTAAATTTCTCATCAAACATTCGATGTATATTGAATGTAATGCATCCAAATTTTTTTTCAGTCTCTATAAAAGCCATGTCGTCACATAATCTTTTTGTATGTCACTCTATATACCAGTGTCACTTATTGTTTAGCATGCACAAAACTTCAATCATCACTACTCGTAATTAAGAATTTACATATGAAGTTTGGTGCAATTTTAATTAACAGATGTTGAGATATAGCTATATGGAAATTCACAGAAGAAGATTAATAGCAGCAGAACCTGTCGGTTGATATACATCCAAATTAAGTTAACATTTGTTTTAATGATGTTTATCTCTCATATCAAGTTTGATGCATCTGTATTTAATGGAAGTTGAGATTAGCCTTCGTCTTAAATTCAAACATATCAGCACCACCTGTTCGGCCGATATATGCATATGTAACCAGCATAGTACTTTAATATGGTTCTCTTATATACCAAGATTTGTGCATTTTTATACAATAGAATCTGAAATTTATCCTTCTCGGTAACGGGTAAAATTGCAACAGAGCAGTGCTGCCTATCGGCCGATATGCAACCAAATTGAATCGGTGTAATTTTTCATAATGGCTTGCAAGTACCAAGTTTTATTTGATTATGCACAATAGAGCCTGAGATATAGACTTTTATTAAATTGGGGAAATCGATGTATTGCATCACTTCCTGTTGAGTGATATTGCACCAAGAAAATGGTATGCACTAATTTCTGTCAAGGAGTAAACTACTCTAAAATTTATATGAAATTCCATGCAGTAGCTATTGAGATACAATTTCCGAAATCTTTTTGGAACGTATGCACAGATAGATTTCATATAAATACTTTTAACCCTCGTTTTCTCAAGATGGGGTCATTTTGACCCCATTTTGTAGTTGAAATTTACTTAAGCCCGCCTCATTCAAAAAGTGCGCTGATTCGCCAGAGATAGCAAACATAACCAATGGGATGTTGCAACTTCTAAACGATACAGAAAGACGCGGTGCTGGTGATTTTCGCCAAACGTGCCAAGCGGCACCTGAAAGTAATTTTTCTGCAGTAACACCTTGATCTTGGGAAAGCGAGAGTTAATCATAAATATATTGTTAATTATCAATGTAGTTTCTTCCCGTCATAAAGAGTTTCTGCCAAAACCAATGTTTTAAACGTTTGTTTTAATTACTTTTTTTTTTCTTTTTTTTAATAATCTGTTTTTATCTTTTCAATTTTTAAGCTGATTGATTCTTGTAATAGGGTTCTAATAGAAAGATATGCATATTCATTCATGATTATATTACAATTATTAGAATATCTAAGAGCTTCCATATATATTTAGAAAAAATTGGTCTCAACCTTTAAGAGAGTGTTTTAAAATCTATATACCATTAACAGCATTTTTATTTCATTAATAAATTTTCACTGTTGATAAAACTCAGTACTGAAATTCAGTATTTGAATTTATATTAAAATGCTTAGTTAAGTTGTTTTTAGAAATCGTGTGAAATATAAAAAGTTTCTCTCCTAATAATTAAAATATTTCAAATTTTCTTTATAATTTTAGAGAAATTCTTCTCAGTCCTTAAGAAAGGTTGTTCAATCATCATATCTTAAATGTTATAAATGTTAATTATAACCCATTTAAATAACATTAAATATCTGCTCTCTAACTTTTTCCATGAATCTTCCCTGTTATGAATAAGTAATAATAAATAATATGATTCGAATTTGTATTAAAATATTTAGTTAGAGTTTGTACAGATGTTAAAGTTGCTTTTTCAATCATTAAAACGTTTCAGATATTCTCAGCAAAACTGCGTCTCAGCCCTTAAGAGAGGCTGCTATAATCAATATCCCTTGAGCAGGATCAATCCTCGATAATTACTCTCTTCTCTAGAAACAGCACTTGACGATGAGTGAATTTTCTCTTGTTTTATAAATAAATATCCGCTGTTCAGAAAACTCAATGATAGAAGTCGAAATTAAAATTTATGTTAAAATGTTTAGTTACGATTTACAAATTGTAAGAAAATAAATTTGATTTCTTTTTTTTTTTTAGATTCAGTTATTTTTTATTTTTTTATTTTCAGGATATATATATATATATAAATAATAGATAACGTAATAAAATTTAATCTTAAAATTTAGCAATTAATAGAACTAAAACAATAACAGAACACTAAAATATAGAACTGAATTTAACATAGAGGAAAGAATGACACAAAAAGTTGCGATGATGAACCAATGAGTTACCATATTAACTTAAAATACTTACGCCGACCTGAAGGATAATAAAAAAGGGACCATTAAACTTGTGAAAGAGAAAAAAGATAATAAACCACATAATCAATTGGATATAAATGCTTAAAAGTAGAAATATACTTTTCAAGGGGCGCATATTTCATAAAGCAGAGAAAGCTGCAATGATTTCGTAAAACGATATTGCTAATCATAGCAATTTATATCATCTCACGCCCCGATCAATGCAGCAAAAAAACCATAATGAATGAGAAAAAAGTGAAAAATTCAATTAAAACAAAGGATAAATAAATATTAATTAGGGGGGGGGGGGGGTAGATCTATTAAATATTTTTTTTTTTCTTTATGCAGAGCATAAGGAAGTATAGTAATCCCGATTTATGAAATGGATTTTGTATTTCGCATAGTGAAAAAATAAATGATCGTAGAATTTTGCAAATTTATATGTGTGACAGTAATAATATCTAGTTGTAAATCTGCAACTTTGGTTTTAATACGAGTTCCCGTTTCAGAGATATCAACGACTTTACACGAATTTTCGTGGCTTTTATATGTAAATATGTGTATATGTGTGTATGTGTGTATCTCGCATAACTCAAAAACGGTTAGACGTAGAACGTTAAAAAATGGTATATAGGTTTGTTATAACATCTAGTTGTGCACCCCACTTTTTGGACTTTCTACGAATTTCGTTTTGAAGATATTTAGGAAAGTGTTATTCATAATGACCAAAACTACAAAGGTTTTGTCCATTATATATGACCTACTATCATAGAGATTTCAAAAGAAACTAATGATAGAGCCAGTAATGATAATGTTTTGAAAGTTGAAGACATTTTTGCGTGTAGAAAGTTATGCTTTAAGACATAAACAAGTTCTTGTCGATGAATGCATTTTATTTATTAAATATTCAGCTCGCAGATAGAGCCCATAATTTCCCCTGCCTGTTTATTTATGGATCAGTTACCTCACACAAAACTGTCAGTGTTTTCATAAAAATATGTATATTCGTATGATTGTATAAGGAAGTCATGTGGTGCCCACATCAGATTTTTTTTTCAAAAAAATTCTTTTGGGTTTTTTGGGAGGTCTAAACTGAAAGTTATCTGTTATTTTACTAAAAATATATAATGTAATATATAATATATAAAATATATAATAATGTACAGTAATACTTTTTGTGGTAAAAGTGAACCATAGTATTGAAAGATGTTTTGTTTTTCTACTACTTTCACATTAATTGTTAGGACATAATTACTTATGATTGACTCTTAGCCCAAAGAATTAAGTTATTTAAAAATCTGTTATAAAATACATTTTTCTGAAAAAAAAAAATGACCCTCGAAATTTTCTTGTGCCAAAACTAAACTAAAAAAGTACACATTCCAGTAAATACACACTAAAGATAAATACCTAAATGGAGTAATATATATATAGGTTAATTTTTGGCGAATGAAAAATATGACCTTGAATCTGCAGAAAAAACTTTATGCCTGATTTTCAAGATCATTTAATGCTTCTGCCAAGAGTAACCATGTAGGAAATTAGTAGAGGGAAAGAAGCTTTGATTACAAGAGAAATAAAATTAATTCACACGTTTATGTGATAATATTTTAATTCTTTTAATATATCACATATTTACATACTTTATGTATTCATCTTTTATATAGTTCAACTGTATACTTTGTGCTGAACATGAGTTGTAGAATTTGCTAAAACATGTCAACTATATTTATTTCAATATTTATTACTTCTGAATATAACATTGTTACAGTAAAATTTCTTCAATTTTTTATAAACAATAGTAATAAACATCAGAATAAAAGTAATCGAAGTATTTTATTACGTGTCACAAAACACAAGTTCAGTTCAAGGCATATTTGAGCTGCATTATACAAAATATGAATAAGTTATCATAGATTAAGATTTGATTTTGTATTCTGATACACTTAAGTTTGCTTTTCCTGATAGACTTAAGTCTTCTATGTGATCATTCTTGGTACAAGCAGTGAATGACTTTAAAAATCATGCAATTTTTGCTTTTGTGTGGTATCAAGGCAAAATATTTCTATTGATGCCAAAAGTCAACCATATAATACAAATCTTAATCCTTTTTGTATTTCTTATTAGCGTAATTTACTGAAAAATGTATTTTTGTGGTTCACTTTTGGAACAGGAAGGTTTTAAATAACAAACTTTCACAAAAAAAAAAAAAAAAAAAAAAAATCTTTTCTCTCTTTTTTTTTTTTTTTTTTTTTTTTTTGGTAGAATTTTAAATAACGTTTGACTTTTGTGCCATGAGCCAACCGATATTTATATCCTAATAATTAGTGTGAATGTGGTAGAACACTAAATACATGCAAATGCCAATACTACAGTTCTCTTTTGGCACAAGAATTATTGTGTTATATATGTTTGTATGTTTTTGTAAAATAACAAATGACCTTGAATTTGGGCCTTTCATAACTTCAAGATTTCTTTTTTCTTTCTTTTTTTTTTTTTTTTTTTTTTTGTCTTTTTAATAAAAATCACTTGTCTAATAGCATTATACTATGAACACATTTGAATATTTCACCAAAACAAGAAATGTGAAATATCTATGCTTGTCTGGTTTTCCTAACCTTTAAAAATAATAATAATAATAAATAAATAAATAAATAAATAACCTTTAGAGCTATAATGACGTCAATTTTACCTTGCAAGTTTAATTTTTCACAAAGTTTTATATCAATTTTAATATTAATGCGTAAATTTCTTTTCATTTCAAAAAACTTTAAAATCAACTCGTACACTTTTTTGGCAACAGTTAAAAATTAAAACAAATTACGTATTTTTTCTAAAAAAAGAGCTTCTTCAACGTTTTCGATACTGTCCGTTTCGATACTGATTATTATTAATTTTCTTTTCTTTTCTTTTTCTTTCAAAAAAAAAAAAAAAAAAAAAAGATTTTAAGGAAATTCTGGCAAAAGCAGAATTTTGTTTAGTACGAAATACTATTAGTTTTTTATTTTTATATATATTTCTTTTATTATTATAACATCGCTTTCAAACTAATCAATTAGATTTTCGATAAATTTCCTATTTCAATAAATGTCCAACCATCGTAAAACTTGCGACAACGTTTTATCCGTAGATTGAGACTAATAATTCTCCGTACTTAATAAATAAATAATATATGACGCATTATCTTGAAAATTCATGAATCTAAAGAAAGTGTTACATCTCACATTTTGTAACATTCTGTATAAAAATAGAATGTATTATCTAAAGGTTTTCTTAAGAATTTCATACTTTTTTGTTTATAACTTGCAGGACTTTCAAACTTTATATGTCATTTCTATAAAACTTAACATTCTAGATTAGACACAACATAATACAATCGGAATATAAAATTATTGTATATGTGATGAAATATAAATAACATTACTCAAACATTCTTAATTAGTAATCTTTAGCTAAACATATAGAGTTAATTGAAAAAATAATCAAAAAGGATATAATTTCAGAAAGATTTCACTGAGAAAAAATTCTGTAATTGGCATTTAGAATCTAAATTGTGACTCTAGAAAAAATAGTTCCATGTTATCCTCATAAATTCTAGTCCCTTTTGAAAGCGAGTTCTAGAAACTCCTATTAGAATTCTAGAGCGTTTGCCTACATTCTCGAAGGCAAAGTTATTTAAAAATCTCTCCAAATAAATGCAAATACAAGAAGCGGGTTTCAGCAATTATAGTCTTGGTTTATTACCCAATTCTAGAAAATCAAGCGAGAATTTCTCGCAATACAAAAGTTTCAGAATATTCAGAAAATTGTTTTATCATCTGGAAATGTGTAGACTAGAAATTCTAGAACATTTCATCTATTCAGTTTATTCGCGTGCCTTATGCGCAGGTGCTATTGAGTTGCGCTTAAGAATAGGAGGTACTACATAATTGCGCTTAGGGCCTTCATCCTCATAGGCAACAGTTGCGCCGAAGTCATATCCCCCCAAAAGCATAAACGCATCAATTGCCCTCGTAGTTTTCTCAGAAAATCTTAAATCAGAAAACAAATTCTAAATGATTTTGACTATTCAAATTTGCGTAATTTGTCGATAAAGCTTTCTGATAATCATTAATATTTGTTTGCTTTAATTTTTTGAAAGCTTTTCAGGAATAAATTTGTTTTTCAAAAAATATTTTGCGCACTAGAACAATTCAGCTTATTCTACGATGGCATGAGGATTTCAGATTTCTTTTTAAAGTACTTATGTTTCATTTAAATGGGAAAATATTTTGAAAACATTACAGGTATGACAAAACTAAATGAAAAATCTGGTGTATATTCAATATTTAAACTTTAAAACTTCTTCACACACCATAAAATTCAATCCAGCAGAACCAGTTTCTAAAGGACGTGGCCTTTCTTCATCAGGTGCAAAAAAAAAAAAAAAAAAAAAAAAAAAAACTGCTACTGCCTTGGAGGCAAAAGCAAGACTTGCTTTTATTTGTGTTTTTATTTGCTTTTATTTATTAGACAAGTTTTATTTGTGTAATATGAATATTTCTTTAAATAAATAATATGATATAAATATTTTTTTTTTAATTGCTCTTGTTTGAATTTATTGGAGCTTATTAGCGTTGCCCAGGAGATACCACGAGGAGGTTGGCTCTTTATCTCCCATTTTTATTTTATTTTATTTTTTATTTACTTACATTCTTAAAAATAATTCCAAAAAGTATTACATTCACATATAATAATCATTAGAAAAAAAAAAAAAAAAAGCAAAGTAAGTTAAATATTTGCGTAAAATAATCATTACAAAAAATATAATATTCTGTATTGTTATTAAAAATCTAAGTACTATTACATACAAATTACGTAACACTATTAATATTACTCAAAAAATAGAAATCACCTTTTTTTACAAGTTGGGTTTTCAGTTATCAAGTAAGGAAAGAATTTTTTCCTTCCTAGAAATTATCATTCGTTACCTTCCGTTATACAAGGGAGGGGGGGGGGGGCAATGAACGTATCAGTAATTTTTCTCGCGAGTGTAATTGATGCATTTTTAACAATAGGGGGATTGACGTAAGCGCAATTGCTGTGTGCCCTTATACGTATAGCTCAGAAATCTATATTTCTAGTTAAGGGATTTAAAAAATGACTACTTATTCATTCTAGATGAAGAAGGTATATTTTTTTTCTCAGTGTGTACATTAACTAATATTTGTGTTGATTAGTTTATGACTTACATAAATCCTCTAATTTCCTTTACACGTAATACAGGTCTATTTTAATATAAAAGAAACATATTCAGCGCTAATCTTATTGCTTTGACTGAAAAAGAAAAAAAAAGGATTTATTTTCTGTAACTTTATCCTCTCTATTACTAAAGCATTTTATTTTTCTACCTTTTAAATAAAACCTTCAGAAGGTTTTCTTTTCATGCCATGTGAAATTTCTTATCAGCAAAACATTGATACCTTTAAGCTCCTTTCAGCTTTTAAAAGCTGGATTATACAGGCAGGATTTATTCTATTTCATCCAGCTTAGCTTAGCTAAAAAGCTAAATAAGACAACATCAAAGATATTTCTCCCTTTTTTGGATATTAGCGGAGCTGTTAAAATTGAACGAAAATTCAAAAATATGGTCTTTCAAAAGCTGGTTAACCTATTTATGATAGTATATGGAAGATATTAGATTCTTTCAAGTATTTGGTTTCAAAATGTTGCCATCAGAAAATATTTTAAAGGTATATTATAGAGGAGATGGATTTTACTTATGATACGTATTTTAGTTTTGTATTTATGAAATTTATTTATTTCTGTTTAACTTTTAATTACTTTTAATTACTTTTGAATTACTACTGACGCATTTAGATTAACGAAATGCGCAGAAAATAATAATTATTTTTATTAAGTCGATCTTCGAACGAAATTTAGTTTGAGATGATTTTAATTGAGATTAGGATGTTTCGAATATATTTAATTTGTAGTATTTCTCGATAATATTGAAAACAATAAGACTAAATCATAAAACTTTATTTTCATTATAATTGATTTCAATATAAGGATCCTCCCCCCCTCCCCCATTATGCATTCACTGAGAGCCCAGTTCTTTGAAGCTAGTGGAAGCTCAGTATCATTTCGGGGCCCTCTTTCATTTCAGAAAATCTTGCTTTCCTGTTACATATTGTAATATAAAAATGCTAGACCAAAAATTAGTGTGTGTTTATAGTTTATTATTATTATTATTATTCATATATCTTTGTGGTTTCTACACACAACATTAAAATCGTATAACTTATTAATTAAGGACATTCAGATTTTTCAGGTTAAATAATAGATTTTTTCCGAAATAGTGAGTATTTTATCTTGCTTTAGGCAAATTTTCTCAGAAAAATTCAGTCTCAGTATGAAAATATAAAACAGAAAATTCAAGACACTGTTTTTAGTCATTTTGGGGCCCCCTCTTAAATTTTAGAGGGAAAGCTTGTGCTTCCCGAGCCTTTTGGGTAATCAGGCCCTGCTAAGAACGTTAGATTAGAGGTCTGTTCACGTCTAGAATTAACACGACGCCCGTTACCGACAGGAAAAAAAAATAATAATTTAACAGAATATTTATTTATTTTTTATGTATAAAAAATAACAAAATTAAGAGCAGACGATCAGCATTTCTTACTAGCGGCTTTGGCGTAAAGTACAAATAAAATATAAACATTTCGACCTTCTCAACCTTCCCTCCATAAAAAAAAAGGAAAAAAAAAAAAAAAAAAGAAAAAAACGTTTTAGATACTGTCCGTTTTAATACTGATTATTATTTTTTTTTCCCTTTTTTTGAAAAAGAAAAAAGATTTTGATGAAATTCTGGCAAAAGCAGAATTCAGTTTAGTACGGAGGACTATTACTTTATGTATTATATTTTAATAAAATTAAACATAATTTATACGTCTCATTAATATATTAAAACCAATGTAACACTTAAAAATGAGATAAAAGATACAAAAATTTAAAACTTTAAAAATACATTTTAATTAAAAAACATTTAAAACACAAGACAGACGTTTCGGCTAGAACACTAGCCCTCCTCAGTGTCAAACATACAAACACAACATTTACAAAAATTCTAAATACATCATATCAAGATTAAATATTCAGGAGGAATAGCTTTAGCCTCGTTCAAGGAAGAATGTTGCATTTTAGTGAAAGCGCCCTCTAGAAAAATACGGGATTCATAAATATTTATATTGGAAGCTAAAATTTTAAAGTTTTCAAAATCTGGTATATGATCACTATTGGGTGAAAGCGCCCTCTAGAAAAATACGGGATTCATAAATATTTATATTTATGAATCCCGTAGGAACATAAACGCTCTTATAAAATAGGAGATTTAAGATCTAAACTTGTAATCCATTCTCTCAATAGTGATCATATACCAGATTTTGAAAACTTTAAAATTTTAGCTTCCAATATAAATATTTATGAATCCCGTATTTTTCTAGAGGGCGCTTTCACTAAAATGCAACATTCTTCCTTGAACGAGGCTAAAGCTATTCCTCCTGAATATTTAATCTTGATATGATGTATTTAGAATTTTTGTAAATGTTGTGTTTGTATGTTTGACACTGAGGAGGGCTAGTGTTCTAGCCGAAACGTCTGTCTTGTGTTTTAAATGTTTTTTAATTAAAATGTATTTTTAAAGTTTTAAATTTTTGTATCTTTTATCTCATTTTTAAGTGTTACATTGACTTTATGTATTACTTCATTTATTATTTTTTTTTCAAATTATAACATTGCTTTCAAACTAGTCAATTATATTTTCGATAAATGTCCAGCTATCGTAAAACTGGTATTGTAAAAATCCGTAGATTTAGACTAATAATCCTCCGTACTTATTAAAAAAAAAAAAAAAAAAAAAAAAAAAAAAAAAAGGTGAATTTTGAAACGTGTTGTGCTTTACAATATCCGTGAGTCAAAAACAAATTTTTAAATGAAGTCGGTAAAATAAACACAAAATTGCAGTCGAGCTCTGAATGGACGGGGTCAAAACAAAGCCAAATTTTAAATCTTGCCAACCCAGAAAAAAACAAACGAATTTTATAATTTAGATTTTTACGCTCATTTAATATCTTTAAAAATTAATTTAAAACTCTTGCCAAAATGCGAGAATAAGCTGATGTACCAATGTACGAGAATATTTTCATTTTTTTTCTATTTATTTCAAATAAAAAAATTATAAAATAAAAGCTTAACGGATTCATCAAGGTCTCCGATTTCTGTACTACACTATATCAGTGACCGCTAAGTTTTGCTTCGATCTTTGTAGACGGGAAATGCCGGGTTCGAACACAACTAGCATTCGTAAGCCTAACTGTTCAGAGTTTTCCATGGTTGTTTCCAAACTTGTGAAATTACTTCTAAAACACTTTAGAAAGGCTTTCACGAAGGGCATTTTAGCCATGTATTGAACCCTTGTGTAATCAGTCGGAATTAACACTGCACCATTACTCCTGATATTTCTAAATTTCAACTTGACCAAATAAGTAAACACATATTCTATAAATATTAATATTGTAGTTAGAAATATTTTGTAGCCAATTTTTCCAAATTAAAGCTTCATTAGAAATTTTCATTTGTTTGTATATCTATTTTTAAAACAGTATGCAATAACAATAGTAAAATATTCGGATTTGGTATACATGCGTATGTTGATATGTATGAAATAATTAATATTTTTGAGGTTTAACATATAAACAATACATATTAGATTGTAGCTACAGGAATGAACTTCACAGTAAAAGAATTCATGAATCATTTTTATTACATGAAACTCATTTTTTAACTCAAACACATAAAAAAAAAAAAAAAAAAAAAAAAAAAAAAAAACTTCTTTTTCGTGGAAAAGATATCACGTTGAAAAATATTTATGCTATAATGATACAAAAATACCTTTAATATATTACCTTTTCGCATCATAGTAGGATAAAATGCTGATAAAAAATGAAACTGCTAAAGATGACGTTAGATTTAAAAGAAAATTTACATTTCTAAATACGCAGTTTAAATATACCACCATGATTGATATATTTTGCCGTCATTTTAAATCTCATCTATCAAAAGATTTAAAGTAAACCTTAGAACTAACAGGAAAAATAAGATGTTTTAAAAAGTAGAACATAGAAAATAATATAGTTTTATACAACGTAACTTCTGAAATAAATAATGTAGATTGGGAAAAAAAATTTTGTTTAATATTTCTGTAAAATCCCCAATTGGTAACATTTGTTATCTATTGATTTTTCGTAAAAAATATACTTTTCAGTGCCTATTAAAATTACATTTACTTAAAAAATATTACGATAAAGTTTCCCTTAATGCTTTCATTTCAGCATCCTACCTCAGGCACGGAGAAAAAATGGCCGTTCGGGGTTGTGGTTCTGAGGCTTTGGGTCATTACACTGTTAAAAAAATGCAGAAAAAATACAGAAATTCTCTGTAATTTCAGAAAAAAAGGCGTAAATTACGAAAAAATTACGTAGACAAAACGTATTTTACGACTTTTTTTTCTGAAATTACAGAGAATTTCTGTATTTTTTCTGCATTTTTTTAACAGTGTAGGTGTGAAGGTGTGGTCACACTGATCAATGTGTTGATCACAATATCATCTGTGCGTTGTGTGGGTTAAGGCCGTCTGATTACACTGGAGTCTTAGGGCAATAGGTGGAAAGTCCTCCTTTGGTGACATTCTAAGTGTTCCTAGCCCGAATTTAAGCGACTTTTGGAGAAAACCACCGGAAACTCCGAATAGCTAGGTCTATGAGCGTCACCTGGGATCGAGACTGGCATTTCTTATCTACCACCTTTAAGCACAGTAAAGCTTAGCCTTTGGGGGGGGGGTATATTTTGGTGTAAGATGGTTTAAGAAATTGGAATGTCAAATACACACATTTTTATGAAATATTTACTATTCATTTTAAGACACGTGATTGGCATAGAGATAATTAAAACAAAATATTACCTATAATTTTATTTAACATTTTGCTAAAATTGACCATCAGATGTAATTTAAAACAACAAACAAGACAGTCAGGCATCTTTTCTCGATATAAACCTACAGGCATCTTACCGTAAAACATTGAACAAGATGTAAGCCCGCTTATTAACTTACAGATGGTTTAACTACGTGACAGGGAATCTTATCCAACTTACCTCAATTTACCCTATACTTTAAAATAAAAGAGAAAATACAAACAGAAAACGTTCCTTTTATTGAAAATAACATGCTGAAAAATAATCTTGGGACATTGTGGTTGGTTGGTTGTGGGGATTAAGGCCGATTGACTGCCCTAGGGTCCTAGGCCTGAAGGGGAGTGTCCTCAGTGGGGGTACTTCTAAGGGGTTTTAGACCATATTTACGCACATTTGGGTGAAATACACGGAAAACTCTGAACCGCTAGGCCGACGAGCGTTACCTGTCATCGAACCCGGCACCTCACATCTACCAGCTTTGAGCGCAGAACCGCTCAGCAGCTGGTGAACCTGGGACGTTGTGAAAGAGGAAAAGAGGAATCTTAATTTATAAATATATATATATATAAACCTATTAACTATAATGTATTTAAGATTTGATAAAATATTCAATTAGGTCGTGAAAGTTTTTTTTTTTTTTTTTTTTTTTTTTTTTTTTTTTTTTTTTTTTGACGGCTTAACAGTCTATCTTACGGTGAAGTTTCTATCAAAACTAACAGAGGACTTTTCTTTTTCTTTTATTGAAACCACGTGAACAAGCAAGCATCGAAAGGTTTGATTTACAATACGTATTGTTAAACGCGCACTTTAAAGAAGTTTTATGAGGCTTTTGTTTAAGTTATTAAATAGATACCAATGAGCTCTATGAATTAATAATATAAATTTTAAGGATTTATTAACAAACCTATAGAGAATTTTTTTCCTTCTTTTTTAGTGTAAAGCTAGAAAAAAATACGTTTTAAAATTACATCTATTATAATTTATAAATTTTAAAAACTAATCCTAAAAATAAATCTAAATTTTAATATTTTATGTATGTTTTAATAAGCAAAAATGTATCTTTATTAAAGCATTTTAGAATAAATATTTTAAATATTATTAAGATAATTATGAAATGAAATAATACCAATTTTAGCGAGAAAATCTATAACAAAACCGATACACACAGACACATATACATAAGTATTTCTCCTAAAATTAAATTACAGTATTTATATGTATATGAATGACCTTCATCAGTATTTTTCTTTATCTTTATTATCAAAAATAATTAATCAATACCCCTTTAATTAATAAAATTTTCCAAAGAATATTTTTAAGAGTTATTAAAGGCAATTAGTAACATTAGATTAAGTAACTAACATCATTTCTTTAATTCATTCGTTTCTTTAAGAAAATGTAATTATGAAATACTATGAAAGAGAAGAGAAATTTTAAAAAGCCTTTTAGAGGACAACCTTTGATAAAAAGAGAAGAAATCAGTTTATTAGACAAATGATCATCCAACGACTTAGAATCAATACTGTATATAAAGTAAAATTAACTACATAATTTTGTGGGCAGTTAATTTATTTATTCATTAAATTAAATATATATTTTTTAAAGATTGTTAATGGAATGTATTCTTTAATGATAAAAAAATAAAATCGCTCATGTAATTGAACCGTTAGATGTATCTTACCAATTACACAAGTATCTTTATAATTGCACATTTGATATTTTTTAGGAACATTATTTCGATACTTTTTTAAGTTTAATGCTTTATAAGATAATTGGATGGTTTTTACTTTTGATATTTTGGAAAAGGTTATGTTGAAAATAATGATGTCCGTTATTAAGTGGGAGAAAATATTTTAAATATTAAGGATGGAAAAAATGTTAAAGCATTTCATGTAAGACATATTCGTAAGGCGTATATTTTTATTAAGAGCAACGGTTTTGTAAACAATGTAGATTATTGAGAAACTAATAAACATTTAGACAATTATTTTAAGATATTAAAGTTATTTTCTTTGAATGTATTTTTTAAAATAAAAGGATTTCTTTTAATATGTTTCATTAAACACAAGAGTTTTATAATTTTATTTTTCAGTGGCGCAGCGTTTTGGACTAAGCATTGGCTAGGGGTCACCAAATTGATGACCAATTGTGAAGGGACATCCAATAGGCGGTCATTGCTAATTCTAACAGAGATGTCCGGGATTTAAACTCAGGCCCAACTGTGTAGGAGTCGGGGAAGCTAATCACTACGACGTCTGACAATATAAAATGTAAAATGAACATTTTTTTTTTTAAATCTGTTATATTTTTAAGAATATGTTTTTATTTATTAACCCCCCAACCCACTTAAAAAAAAAAAAAAAAGAAAAAGAAAAGAAAAGAAAAGAAAAAAGCTTATTATGACTGACGATGGTGAAATGGTTTCACTTTTTCTAGTTTCGTGCTTTTTAAAATAATTGGGTGGACTTTACTTTAGATATTTTAGAAAAGGCAATATTATAAATATTCATACACGTTATTGGAAACATTTTAAATGTTGAAGATATTAAGTAAATAAAGCATGCCATGTATGGCGTACTAGTAAGGCATGTAATTTTATGTGTATGATGAAAATGAAAACAATGATAACAACAATAATGTTGCAAACTCAACGAAATATTATAAAACTTTAAGGTATTGAAACCCTTTTTTCTGAACTATTTGAACGAATTTTTTAAAAATTCCCATTTCTGTTGATAATGCTAGTAAACACAATAGAATTACAAAGATAAAAATATTTTTCTACTATATTTTAAAAATTATTTTGTTGATAATACCTATTATACATATATGTGTGTGTGTGTGCGGTAACATTCAATCCGAAATAGCGAAGCTCATTGAACAACAAAAAGGCCTTGCTTTTTTTTTTTTTTTTTTTTTTTTTTTATAATCATTATTAATTTATTTACTTTTGCTGGTTTAATTTCAGAATTTCTGCTCATCCCTCAATCTGTATACAATAGCAAATCTTTTTCTTCATCATAAATTACGATAATATAAAACTGTGTTACGATAATTACGCTAATATAAAATTATTATTATTATTTTGTGTGTTATATATATATATATATATATATATATATGTGTGTGTGTATATTTAATGGTTGTACTTAAAGTTTAATCATTAAAAGTGAAGTTAATTGAAAAACAAAAGGCGTTGCTTTATTATTACTCTTGTTATTGTTATTATTATATTTATTATAATTAATATTAATATTATTTGTATATATATTTCACAATTTCTATTCATACATTAAACTGCATGTAATAAAAAATAGTTTTCTTTACTATAAATCACGACATTATGAAGCCGTAATTAAGATATATATTATATACCAGCAGGCAACGCCCGTTTCGCTGGTCCCTATTTTTAAATGAATCACTATAATGAATTCTCAAAATTGCATTAATTTTTATCACGTGAAAAAAAAAAAAGAGAAACAAAATCTGAGTAGGAAAAATGTCGCACCGGGTTCTCACTGCCTTCGGAAAAAATTCCCAAAATGCTCTAACCCTTATTTCTATTATTTTCCCACTTCGCCCCCCCCCCTCCTGTCTATCCTAATAATTTTACAAACTTGAAAATATCCGCAATCGATTTGTATCAAAAACCTCTATGCACCAGTTTTGAACGATATATCTCTATTTTTATTTTTTTGCCGCTCTACTCCCCCCCCCCTTCCCGCTCTCCCAATAATTTTAAAAATTCGAAAATATCCGCAATCGATTTGTAGGTATTGGAAACGTCTATGTGCCAATTTTGAATGATCTAACTCTATTTTCTTTTTTTTTTTTTTGCCCCTCTGCCCCCCTTCCCGGCCCTCCTAATAACTTTACACTTTCGAAAATATCCCCATTCGACTTGCAGGCCTCTAAAACCTATCTGTACCAATTTTGAACGGCCTAACTGTATTTCTATTTGTTTTTGACCATAGCCCCCCCCCCCTTACCGCCCCCCTTCCCGCCCCATCTAATATTTTTAAAAATTCGAAAATATCCGCAATCGATTTGTAAGTATCGAAAACCTCTATATACCAATTTTGAATGATCTAATTCTATTTTTATTTTTTTGCCCCCCCTCCCCTCCCCCTTTCCCGGCCCTCCTAATAACTTTACACTTTCGAAAATATCCCCATTCGACTTGCAGGCATCTAAAACCTATCTGTACCAATTTTGAACGGCCTAACTGTATTTCTAATTGTTTTTGCCCATAGCCCCCCCTTGCCACCCCACCCCCCTTCCCGCCCTTCCTAATAATTTTACAAATTCGAAAATATCCGAAATCGATTTGTTGGTATCGAAAACCTCTATATATCAATTTTGAACGATCTAACTCTACTTTTATTTTTTGCCCCCCCCCTCTCCCCTCCCCCTTCCTGCCCCTCCTAATAACTTTACACAATCGAAAATATCCTCATTTGACTTGCAGGCCTCTAAAACCTATCTGTATCAATTTTGAACACCCTAACTGTATTTCTATTTGTTTTTGCCCCATAGCCTCTCCGACCCCCCCCCCTGCTGCCCCACCTGGGGGCTGAATTTCTAAAATTCCAGAAATTGGTTTTTAGATATTTACATTAGCTATATTTTAGAGCAAAAATTTCACGTATATCTATTTTTTTCTTTCAGATATATAGGATTATGCGAAATCACGTTTTACGCATGTGAAATCGCGTTTTGCCCCCCCCCCCCCCTTGGGGACCGAATTTTGAAAATTCGAGAAATTGGTTTTTAGACATTTGTATTAGCTATATTTTAAAACAAAAATTTTACGGTTATCTGGTTTTTTGTTTGAGATATGAAGGATTTTGTGAAATCACGCTTTGCCCCCCCCCCTCCCCCCCCCCCTTGGGGGGCGCATTTTGTAAAATCGCTTCTTAGTGGATGCCTACGTCATAGAAAAAACATTGTCATAAAATGTCATGCTTCTAGGTCCAGGGGTTTGGTCTGGGCGTTGATAGATCACCCCCTCACTCAGTCAGTCATCAAGTGTTCTTTTATATATATAGATTAGTAAATAATTTATATTATATATTAGTAAATAATTTAGTGTTCTTTTTTAGCAGAAAAGAATTTTAGTTTTAAAATATTCTATCATATCATCCATCATGCTGTATAAAGTTTTATTATGTGTTTCAATGTAATATTAGTACATTTAGTTTAAATCGAAGGAAGAAATTTCGGTGGATAGATGTAGGATTTATCGCATATTTGTTTATTTACAGAATTAGGCCGTAGTGGCTAGTGCTATTATTTCAAAGTGTTCTTAGCCCTTATTCATCCAAGTTTTAAAGAAAACTAAGGAAACTGTGAAATTTTTTATCAACGAGCGCACCTGTGTTGAACTTTGCACTCCCCAGCTCCCAGCCTTGAGAAAATAATCTCTAAGCCACTGGTGGGATCGTAGAAATTTGGAAAATAAATTGGATCATTTAAAATACGATTAATTTAAATTTCGCGTGTGTAGAAATTTCACATTTTGTATTCAAATCTTAGTTAGTAATTTTTAATAAAATAAGATTATGCATATGTTTAGTACATTTTAATCTAAACTGCATAACAATGTTAATTAAAACATTTCTCTAATGATATTGCATGACTTTCTAAGAAATGTAGCTGCATAGTTTCATTTTCTATTTATATAAACTTACCAGAATCTTTGAAAGATCCATATAATGCAGAATATAACCCG
This sequence comes from Salticus scenicus, assembly GCA_963930645.1. Lineage (NCBI taxonomy): Eukaryota > Metazoa > Arthropoda > Arachnida > Araneae > Salticidae > Salticus > Salticus scenicus. Next base: position 285,769,455 of record OZ005653.1, on the reverse strand, counting down.
CAAATAAGATAATATGTTTTAAAATAAATTATTATTAATATTATCATTATTATTGTCGATGAATCAGTTTCTATTTTAGTTTTTAAGCAAAAACGTGGAGTAAAAACAAAGCTGCTATAAGACATCATCTTGTATTACTATTATTAATAAAAATATGCATCCATAAACAAAATAAACAAATAAACCAGAAATAACAAAAATAGTTAAAAATTTGTATTTCTTTCAAGTATAAAAGTGGTATTTACAAACAATTACAATCTTTAATCGATGCTAATTTCTATCAACAAAGTTTAATTGAATACAAATAGTTAACAAATATTTTAAACAGATATTGCAAACAGAGTGACAATGCACTGTTGCAGAACTCGTGCCTACTTTATTTGCCTGGTGAGGGTCGTGTTTTCTTTCGAACCGAAACAATTGTTGCGAGTTCTTGTATTTTATGGTAGTTATTCAAAGTTTTGTACTTGTTCTTTTAAACAGCATCTCCGTAGTGCTTTCTTATATTAACACGTTGAGCGCCTCGTAAATTCTTAAAATACATTAAAATTCTATAATGATTCCTTCTGTAATAAATAAAAATTAAGCAAATTTTTAATAAATTTTCAATCATTAAATGTAATATTTTTACTTTTATATCCTATTTTATATCTGCCACTGATGGTTGATGCGGCTTCATATCATATTTGACCCTGTCACGTTTTAATTTTTTATTGGTACAGCTTTTACTTTCGGGGTAAAACTTTCGCTGAAATGTTTGAAGTGTAACATGTTCTGCACACTTCTAAAGTTTCAAGATGATTCCTTCAGTACTTAGCGACACCTGACAAAATGTCTAGAATCTAAAATAGCTGACAGGGCCCTCAACATGTTATTTGTCAGTATGTTCTATCTCTTTCTAAATAATTACAGGATTTAAATTTAAATCAAAATATATCGTGAATCTTTTTAAAAAAAAATGAATAAATGAATAATCTAAATTAATATTTCTTCGATAGCACAAATGTAAAGCCTACAAGTTTTATTTAGAAATTTAATTGGATATATTTAATTCACAAAATGCCTAATTGGTAGAAAACAAAATTTAAAAACTGACGTTTATTTCTATTGTATAAAATTATTCCGTGTTTAATATATTAATTAAGTTTTTATTCTTAACTGGCTTTAGACTTCATTAAGATTAGTTTTTTAAAAATGTAGGGCACATTTCATGCTTTTTTTTTATAAATGAGTATATCTTGTTCCTCTTCTAATTAGTAGTTGTATTAAATATGATAAAGAAGTAATAAAATTTTGCATTATTTTTCCAAATATTTTATTTATTTATTTATTTATTTATATTTTATTTATATTTTGTTTTTTTATAATAACGCATGTAGATAGATATATAGTAATAAAATAAATAAGTACAGAGTGATGTCAAAGTTATATGAGGATAGATAAATTACAGAAAATTATTTTAACCAGTGTTTAATAATTTATCTATTTTAATATATAATATGATACTGATATGCTATTGGAATAAAACTTTGAATAAAAACCATAAAAAATAAGAACTCACAACAATTGTTTTCAGGTCGAAAGAAAACACAACCCTTCGTCAGGCGAATAAAGTAGGCACGGGAGCTGCAACCAAAGCGTCAACACACCAAACAACGTACCATTACAGCATTCGTGCCTACTTTATTCGCCTGACGAAGGTTCGTGTATTCTTTCGGCCAGAAACAACTGTTTAGAGTTCTTATATTTTATAGTGTTTATTCAAATTTTTGTTCCAATTACTTTTAAACTCCAGTTCTGTGGTGCTTTCTTATAACTGATATTCTGTTGGGATTAAAAGGTTACTTTTGAGCCTAGTCCATAGGGAGATAGGCCCTCTGTGGGTTCTTTGAAAGGAAACCTTACACGTTTTCATCCTAGTTTCGCAGAGAATCACGGGGAAATTCCGAACAGCTAGGCCAAACGTACGTGACCTGGGTTTATTCAAATGTTAATTAGACAAATATTATTACTGAATTTTAAATTGACTTACACTGAGAAAAAAAATATATACTTCCTTCATTTAGAACGAAGAAGTAGTCATTTTCTGAATCCCTAAACTAGAAATATAGATTTCCAAGTTATACGTATAAGGTTAAACAAATAACATGAATAAACGAAATGATCGAGAATTTTTAGTCTATACTTTTCTAGATGATGAAACGATATTATGAATATGATGAATTCTTCGTATTGTTAGAAATGTTTACATGATTTCCCATACTTGAAACCAAACTTAAAGTTACTAAAATTTGCTTTTCGTGTTAGCATTTACTTGCAGAGATTTTTTAATGAGATTGACCACGATGAGATAGGAAAATGCTCTATACACTGAGTAAAAAATCTGTAACTGACACCTAGAATCTAAACTGTGGCTCTAGAAGAAATAGTTTCATGTCATCCTTATAAATTTCAGTTCCTTTAAAAGCGACTTCTAGAAGCCCTATTAGAATTCTAGAGCGTTTGCCTGTATTATCGTGATTAAACTTATTTAAAAATATCTGCAAATAGATGTGAAAACATAGGCGGGTTTCAGCAACTATAATCTTAGTTTATGACTCAATTCTAGAAATCAAGCGAGAATTTCTCGCAGTGCAGAGGATTCATAATATTTAGAACATTCAGAATATTGTTTCACCATCTAGAAATGTATACACTAGAAATTCTCGATCATTTCGTAGATTCAGCTTATTGGCGTGCCTTATACGCATAGCTCAGAAATCTATATTTCTAGTTTAGGGATTCAGAAAATGACCACTTATTCGTTCTAGATGGAGGCGATACATTCTCCTGCTGATAGCAAAGAGAACAGGAATTTATAAGGATGACATGGAACTATCTTTAGAAAAGATCTAATTTATTTTCTAGAACTCAGTCACAATTTATTTTCAGTATATTCCCCATTTGGGATCTTTCAGAGGAATCCTTGCACACAATAGGCGCATTCGAAAGTATTACCCGGTTACTTCCCGAGTTGGGAAATGACGTCACGCGGGAAGTTCGGGAAATTAGAACTACCATATAGGAGCCATGTTTCTTTTTATATTTGTTTCCCGGGAAGATGAGATGTGTACGGAAGTAGTTATATCTCGGTGATTTTTCGTAAGGCTCCTATATGGTAGTTCTAATTTCCCGAACTTCCCGCCTGACGTCATTTCTCAACTCGGGAAGTGACCGGGAAATACTTTCGAATGCGCCCAATCATTTTAGTTTCTAAGAAAATCACAGAAATTTCTAAACAGCTAGGTCAAAAAGCGCGATCTGGGATTGTTCAATTATTAATTAGAGAAATTCAATTATAGGTTTTAAATTGACTTAAAGTTGAAATCTCGATCCCAGTAGATGATTAATATTTATAGAAATTTAAAAAAAATGTATATTAATAAAATTATAAATTTATATTTTGTTTAAATATATACTACATAAAATAGAAATAAATGAAAATTTTGTAAGGAAACACTTAAGAGAAATCATTAACTTATTTATATTTGTATAATTTACGAAATAATATTTGTTCCATTATATGTAAATAAAGTCTTGGCCAAGTTTTTAGACTTTAAAACAGATAAAGAAATAAATAAACATTAAACGTTTCCAGTGATATTTACAGTGATTTTCAGTCAAACATTCTTAAAAGTAATTGTTAACTACAAAATTCAAAATATTTGAAAATATTCAAAGCGAAAACCTTTAACACTAATTTTTTTTTTTTTCTTTTTTCGCATTTGAAAATTTTCCGTATATTTGTGAACTTTAAGTAATTTGAATATATAAATCACCTATAATCAGAAAACTTTCTGAAACTTCTTTCTTAAGCCTAGAAGTAATTCTTACTTCAAGACATTTTCGATACAATAAAGATGTGGAAGTCAAAATAATTTTTGCGTGACTGAATTTTGAATATTTGAAAAATGAGATCTGCCAATAAATCAATTTTTTATATTTCTTTTGCATTAAATTTTTCAGTAAAAAGTTTTTCCTTAAAAGTATTGAATAGCTATTATTTTCAAGGAAAATCTCAAACTATAAACCCAATGAATAACTAAATCAAATAAAGAAAAAGGCTTTATAAACCAAAATAATATTTAATTACATTTCAAATTTCATATGAAACTGTATCTTGTAATCTATATGTAATAGTAGAAACTGTAATCTTTCTATACCATATCGTTAGCTTAACCTCTAAAAAAACTTACAGTAGATATGATTCTACATTTTTCAAATACAAAAATGTATATTTCAGTCAATTATAAAATGACTGTAAACTTATAAAAATAGTAAACTTTTTAGAAAGGTTCTTACATTTTTGTAGTACTGTTATTAAATACGAGCAATGAAAGACTTTTTAAATAGAAAGAAAAAACAAAAGTGTTATCATAAATATCGATTGATCTGACATTTAGCACAAATGATATCATACAAGAAATTTTTTAAAGAAAGGTAGAAACTAAAATTAAGTTAGATAATTTTGAGTCTGGGGAATTAAAATATTTAAAAATAAACAATGTACCATCATCCATGTATCATATTACATTATATGTCAGCAAATCTAAACGCTTACGGTTATTTTCATATTAAGACGAATGGCTTCATAATTACGGAACGACATTTAAAAAAAGAAAATAAATTAAATTGTCTAAACCTAACTACAATGATATATATATATATATATATATATATATATATATATATATATATATACCGCCTTCATCTATAATGGCCATTTTCGAAATCCCTCAACAAGAAATGAAGATCTCCGAGCTATGCGCATAAGGCACGCCAATAAACTGAATAGACGAAATGATCGAGAATTTCTAGTCTACACATTTCTAGATGACGAAACAATATTCTGAATATTCTGAATCTTTTGTACGGCAAGAAATTCATGCGTGATTATCTAGAATTGAGTTATAAACCAAGATTATAGTTGATGAAACCCGCTTCTTGTGTTTGAATTTATTTGGAGATATTTTCAACTAGATTTGACCTTGATAATATAGACAAACTCTCTAGAATTCTAACAGGTGTTTCTAGAACTCGCTTTTAAAGAGCAACTAGAATTTATAAGGATGATATGAAACTATTTTTTCTTGAGCCACAATTTATATTCTAGATGTCAGTTACAGAATTTTTTCTTAGTGCTGTTTAGGTGCCTACACTGTAAAAAAATTGTGTAATATTACCCAACAATATTGAGGCAGCTTACCATGTAAAGAACTACCACAACTATGAAGAGAAATGTTACCAGCTGAGCCTGTGTAACCGGAGCATAACGTGTAAGGTTACACAGTTGCAGCTGGTAACATTTATCTACGTAGTTGTGGCTAGTAGGCTGCCTCAATATTGTAAATATTGTAGTGTAATATGGCAAAAAAAAAAAAACTTTTACAGTGTACCTAGGGTATAAATAATAATTACTTTCTCTTACCCATAAGGTAGAGAAAGTATTGTTTTTGGCTTAAATTTTCGAACGCGAGATTTTGTTGTTTTTACACGTTTTGAGGTCCCCTGAATACGAAAATCATGTTTTTAGCAAATGGTCTTTGTGTATGTCTGTGTGTCTGTCTGTGTGTCTGTCTGTATGTATGTGTGTCTGTCTGTATATCTGTCTGTTATCAGCATATCTCAAAAACAAATTATGCCAGAAAGTTCAAACTTGGTATTCTAAATGTGTATCATATAGGGATGCTACAGTAAGCTTTTCGTTATAATCAAGCTAGTGGTTCATGTACAGGGACAATCAAGAGAATTCTAATACATTACGTGTATGGGGGAAATCGCAGGAAAATAGAGTTTAACGTCTATAGACTGCACTAAACCAAATGAAACAAACATATATTTTTTGTAATAGAGACAGTTAACTGGGAAAATTTTTTTGTGTATGTAGGAGCCTCACCTCCCCCCCTGGAGGGGAAGTCCCCCCTCGAGGGGAGTAAATTTTCATGATGGGTATCTTTCAAAAGAGCTCGAAAATTCCTTTAAAACGAATGGTTGAACCATCGATCTGTGATAATTTAAAACAAAGTTATCGATTTTTTTTACTTTTAACGAAAAAAAACTTAGAAAAAAAATCGTACTTTTTTTTTTTTTTTTTTTTTTTTTTTTTTTAATATTGAGAATAAAATGGACTTTTTTTGGATATTTGGTGTTAAACTACTTCTCTAATATGGAAATCGTCTGCCTTATCATAAAAGATAATTTTTTTAAATAATAATTTTAATAAATTATTTTTTAAAAAGAGAAATATTTTTTAATAACCGAATTAAAGTCTATGTAAATGTAGGTGCATTAATGAAACGGGGGGTTGAGGGGGGCGGTAGCCCCCCCTCACACAGAACTAATTATCATATAAAACTCCTCAGAAGCCTAATATGAATTGTTTAACATAGGTTTACATAACAGTACTCGTTATCTTACCTCTTAATCTCCAACCTGTATTTATAGTATTAAATTTCAGGGTAAGAGAAAGTCGTGTGAATGACACACCAGATTATTTTTTAGTAGCAGTAATGATGCAAAATGCTTTTCAGGCGAATATCAGAAAACACTTGAAAATCAAGTTTTAAACACTTAAAAATCAAGTTTTAAACACTTAAAAATCAAGATTATTACATTTTGATAAAAAAAAAAATAGTTCAGATTTGCTATTTAAAGATATAATGCTTCTTCGCAGTTATACAAATTAACGAAAATCAAGAAGAATAACTTAAAAACACTACCGGTTTTCACTGTCCTACTCTGATAAATCTAAACACAAATACATAAAGTGCTGAACGAATGTTGTGTATGTTAAACATTTCTATGAAAACAATTTTCATCTACTTCAGTACTTTAAAAAGCAAGAGAAAATGAATGGTTTGGTATTAAAGCCAAAAAATATGTTAAAAAATTGTAATTTTAGTGTAAGACTATATATATATATATATATAGCTTAAGAAAGATTCCTTATTCGCATTGACAGTTAATCATTTTTCCCGATCTTTAAAATGCTTCACTGACACTTAAAAAAAAAAAAAAATAGACTGCTAGGTTTAACTGCCTACGTAGTGACATTTAGAAATAACAAAAACTAAACAGTAAAAGGATATACAACGTATTTCTTAAATTACCATTTCAAATTAATACAGGATTTTTTTTTTTTTTCTGTTAAAATGTAGGACTTAATTTTTATGAGTTTTGTTTGTAGATGTGGTCTGTTTCTTAAACAAGCATTTTTGTTGTTCGAATTAGTTTTTTTATTCGTAACTGTAGGTCTTAGTGAATGCCAATCCACTTTAATTTGATATAAGGGTCTTTGACAACAAAAATTTTCCATTCATCAATAAAAAACGATTTTTCATTTTATTTTGTTGTTATTATTATTATTATTATTATTATTATTATTATTTTCATTTAATTTCGAATAAAATGACTTGATATTTTTTGTCGTCGAATGAATATAGATTATATATTGATAATAATATAACGTTTAGGCTTACATCCTCTTTAAATGTCGTAATACACTTAAGAAATATTTAGGAAACGAAAATAAATAAAAATAAATAAAATAAAAGATGTTAATGTTTAAAAATAGTTTTAATATTATGATTTAATACTTTTTAACGAAGTTAACAATATATATTGAAAATTTCAAACTTGAATACCTTAAACATCACTTCGTGCTGGCATAAAAGCTTTTTTCGGCAGGGGATCCCCTCCTTCGACGGTCCCGACTGCACTTCGTGACTGGTGGTCATTCAAAAGTTGATCTTCTCTTTTATGGACATCCATAAAAGAGAAGATCAGCCACGAAGTGCAGTCAGCACCGTCGAAGGAGGGGACCCCCTGCCGAAAAAAGCTTTTCTGCCAGCACGAAGTGATGTTTAAGGCATCCATAAAAGAGAAGATCAAATTTTGAATGACCGCCAGCCACGAAGTGCAGTCGGCACCGTCGAAGGAGGGGATCCCCTGCCGAAAAAAGCTTTTCTACCAGAACGAAGTGATGTTTAAGGTATTCAAGTTTGAAATTTTAAATATGTAGTTTTAATATGTTTATAAAAATTTGCATGTTATAAATAAATGTGCATTTTTCTTAGAGCTTTTATCGAAATTGATTTAAATAACATAAACATATTTATGATATTTAGATACATTATCATGACATCATCATACATTTGAAAAATTATCATGGGGATTCAAGCATACGAATTACGTTAATGTTGGACTAATGCGAAAAATAGTTTTTTAAATCAGTATGATATGGATTATCTTATAGCTTTAATTATATAAAGTAATTTGCAAAATCGAATATTATATAGCAATTTTAAGCATCAATTAAAGTCTTCATATTGGAAACTGTTATAAGCAAGAAATAATAATGAAATTTTTTTATAGAGCTAATAAAAGATTTTGTTACAAAATAACGAACAACACATTTTAGAAACTATTATCATCAGAAATATGCTGTAAAAGAACTGTAAAAATTTCATAAGCATGCATTTGTATAACAGAATTTCTATAGCAAAGTAATTTCTTTTAACAAAACATTTTGAAAAACTGAAAACCATATTAGAGATCATAAAACCTCTTTTCAAAATACTGTGTTGTAAAACTCGGTGTAAAATGGTATTACTGGCTTTGATGTGCGACTAAAATCCCATTTCCTACCTAACATATCCGAAATTTTATCTTTGACAAATTTTTAAACTTCTCTTTCCGTCTTTTAAATTACGTAATGGAACTTTTCGAATTTTGCATACTCGCTCACGATAATGCTCTTTCATTGTCGTCTTCTAGTTACCATGGTAACACATTATCTTCAATCACCATTCCCTCCAGACATAAAACTCGGTTGTTTAAAATTCACTTTCTCTCTGAGTGAATTCTAATCGATGTAAAAATAATACATTTTGCACTTCCATGCTTCAATAATAAAATATTCTATGGAAAACTTTACTTGAAAATATATGTTTTTCACCAAATAAAAGATAAGAAAAATCATTAACTAATTGTCGTTAATTTTATTATCATCTGTAAAGATAAGTTATTATAGGTTTAATAGTGTATATAGTAGCATTTATTGAATGCATGTTTGAATTAAGTTGGCTGTTTTGTTTTTAAATTTCTATTTAAAGTTAAATAACTTTTTTGAATAGTTTTACCAGCAAATGTTTATTGTTTGTGACTTATTGATTTATTTTTTACGTGAAAGAATTTAGTAAATTTTGTTATCTTCATTTAGAATTTTATAAATTTGTTATTTAACAGAACAGAATTTATAAAACATACCTTATAATCATTAAATTTAGAAAAGTTTTTCTTTCTTTCTTTCTTTTTTTTTTTTTTTTTTTATGCATACGTATATGTAAATATCGATATTAATACGTGTGTGAGTTAAAAAAAAAAATACTGGATCAATTTGCGCACGGTTTTTTTTGCAAAATGATCCAAATTCCCAGGAAATGTTTAAAACTATCAAAATCCTCGATTTTACCACTAGAAGGAAATTTTGGAGTCTAATGTTTTTGTAACACAAATTCTTTCAAAACCGATTTTATTTTTATTACATAACATGCGCGTATTTTTTATCATGCTAGTCGTATGAATGTATTATTTTACTCAACGGTTCCTCTTCACTCTCTAACATAATAATGACATCTTTTAAGTCATGAATTTATTTCATTTACAACTTTTCCCTCCTTATCTTTCGTTTTATCGAACCTATCGCTTTACAGTTTTGTCTGAAGATTTTTGTGCCTCTAATAAAAGAACGTCTTTCTTTAAGAACGTCTATATTTCAATTTTTTTTTTCTTTTTTTGACCAATCTAAGGTTGTGTGAAAATTCTTCCAGTTAGACGCTGTTTCAGGCACTAAGAACCTGGACACATGGCATTTGAGCCAAAATGACATTGGGGACACCAACTGACGTTCCTGTACCAAATCTTCTGTTTCTCTTTTTCTGGGATTTGGCATTGACGCAAGCAATTTGTTTTCGAATCCACAACCCGAAAAATGAAAAAATCGCTGCCAACGGCAGCGGAATACCGCATCAAGGTTTTGACCGATTTCAATAAAATTACTTTCAGTGTTCAGTTTGTTCTTAGATCTTATATTTATAAATAATTCAATTGATTTTTGTGAACAGTGAGAAGTAGCCGAAGCCTGCTAGTATTTATATGACGATAAATCTAGAATGTTAGTCCCTTTAAGCAATTAAGCACAAAAAAAAAAAAAAAAAAAAAAAAGTACTTTTATTGCACAATGAGTATAATGCTTACATTACTTTTCAATGTAGTTTTGACCATTATTGACGATTTTATCATAGTTAGGCTCGAGCGCCTAGCATACAAAGTGTGGCAAACGTCCAGCTAAACCAGTTTTCTAAAGATTAAGCCTGTCACCAAAGTTGAGTACGAATGAGATTCTTACTTGAAGAACATAAATTAACGTACCTATTGGTTACTTACGTACTTAGATCATATGAATGAGCAGATGAGCCAATTAATTCTTATTCAATGTTTACGATTTCAGCAAAAATTCTTACCGCTGAGAGGCTTAATTTTCCTAGCAGTGTTTTAAGGGTTACGGTTATAAGCAGCACTGCATTTTTTTAAGTACTGAAGTGAGGCACGAGCATTTGTATGCCCTCACCGTAGAAAGATGTCGACTATAATTTCAGAATTCATAAAGAGGTGAACGAAAAATTTAAAGAAATACATTTACAGTGCACTCTCAGAAATCCCTTATATGTATTATTAAAATCTGGACGCGTGTGTGTGTCTGTCTGTCTGTTTTTCAAATTACAATATTTCAATTTCTAATTATGATTAAATTATTTTTAATACATCATTCGAAAGATATTTTAAAAGTTCTTTTAAATTATCGAAAGTTTTCACCAGATTTACACGTTTTGAGGTGTCCTGATTACGTTTTCCTTTGCATCTCAGCTAATTGAGTTAGACCGTTCAAAATTGGTATACGTAGGTTAATTAGGAGGGGCTGAAAGAGTGGGGAAGAGATAGGCGTGCACCGCGCGCGTATCCCCTAACTTGTGCGCGCAGCGCGCACGGGACTGCGCGGCCGAAGGCAGTGGTGACCAGGTCCGACTTTTTAACCGATGAGAAATGATTTTTTTCATTTTCTTTTCTTAAGAATAAAAATTTGATTTGAGAAGGAGTATATGCGCGCAGCGCGCATATACCTTCACACGTGCGCGCGCAGCGCGCATGGGTTTGCGCTGCCGAAGGCAGTGGGGACCCGGTGTGAGTTTTTAACCGATCAGAAATGATTTTTTTTTTTTAGGGGGCACGAAGGGTCAGGGAAGGAATACGCGCGCGCAGCGCGTGTATCACTTAAGTTGTGCGCGCGCAGCGCCCACGGGACTGCGCTGCCGAAGGCAGTGGGGACCCGGACTGACTTTTTACCCAATCAGAAATGATTTTTTTTTAAATTTCTTTTCTTAACACTAAAAATTACTGTTAGTGATTCATTAATTTTTGTGATTCATTTGAAAATACTGACCCGCTAGCGGGCGAAGTTAGCTAGTAATATACTAAATTTTGACGATTCAGACATCCTTCGGCTTAATTTCGTTGTTTTTGACAACCATTTCGTCAAGTAATCACTTGATTTTTGAGGAAACGTGAACTCTCAAATGTTTGACGAAACTGTTTACTCACAATAGCATGTGCTAGCTTTCACTACCGCCATATTGGTTTTTTTCCTGTGTTTTTTCAACTTTACGTTACAATGACTTTTATTTGTCGGCCTGGTGGTTCGGTCGGTAGGACGCTGCATTCTGGATTCCCACGTCCCGGGTTCGAATCGCGGTGCGAGCATGGATGTTTGTGATGTCCTATGTCTACAAAATATTGTGTGTGCTTGTTTCTGCGAATTTCTGTAAAAATATGGATCAATTGAGACAAAAATCACTGCACGTATAGGTCTCACAGATGTCAAATAAATGACCAAATGATTTTTATTTGTTTACTCTGTTTTATTTAGATTTTCATTAAATATAATTAGGATTTAATGCCTAAAGCAACGAACTTGCAAGTAATTTTATAATTCTATAATTTGTATTTTATTCTGTATCACGAAACTAGGATGAAAAAATACATCTTTACTTTTGACGAAATTCATATGTTCAAGCAAGTGACGAAAGTAATTTTCTCAATTTGACGAAATAAGAAGAGAAAATATTTTTTTTTATTTTTCACGAAATTCGTATTCTCAAATAAGTAACGAAACAAATTTTGTCAATTTGACGAAATGTTCGCTCGGAGCATATCCCTAGAAATACTTTCGTCAAAAATGAAGAAATTTTCGTGAAATTTGAGTATCCATTTCTGAGAGCATGTTACGTAATGGAGAATTTTTTGTTTTCCTTAATCTACTCTTCAAGTTCTCTAAGCAAATAGTTATCAATAAAAGACTGACACCCACTTCGTTTTTCATCTTAAACGTTATCACGTTCTTATAAATATATATATGATTAGATAGATCAGTTTGATCGCTAAAATTGGTGTTTTGAAAACATCTATACGGTTTTATTTTTTAACTTGCTATTTAAAGATTTTTTTTTTTTTTTACATGTTTTTACAAAAGTATCAGTTTTCTCTTATAGGGAATTTGTTAGATGCCTTATTTTTTAGGTCAATTTTATGTCTTCTGACCACATTATATCCAAATATTTTATATAACATATTCAGTAGTGAGTAATGTAAGTCGTGTGGTTTATACTTTCCAGATAGTTTCCGTTTTGCTTAATTTATGTGTATTATTTCGTTCTGTTTTCAACCAAGGAATATTTGCCTACAATAACACTGCGCTGCTGCTGCAAAAAAAAAAAAAAAAAAAAAAAAAAAAAAATCGACCCCTGAAACTATTCTTGCTGATTCTTATGTAAAACGACCTCCTGAATCCGAATATGACTGCCATTGTACCCAGTCACCCATCCTTTTCTCGGGATACCACCCCTCCCCCAATTTTTATGACTATTCGGTAATTTTATGAACATCAATTTGATTTGGAGAATGAAAAAGAATTAATTCAACACTTAAAAACAAACAAAATAATTTTTAATAAATAACATTAATAATATATTAAAAAATATAAGAAGTGTAATACATAATTTCAGTCGCAAATCCCCCTTAAATTTTCCCCTTGTCGCAAATGTTGGTGTTTGAGAATTTTCCAACTCTGTAGCCCCTCAGAAGATATTTATTTAACAGTTAGAATAATCTTCCTTCCCCCCAACAATCAATTTATAGTCATAAAATTATCGAAAAATTATAAAAATAGGGGGCCGTCCCTAAAACATGGTGGACAAAATGGACGTCCTATTCGGATTCAACAGATTATTTTACATAAGGATTTGCCAAAATGGTGTTGGAATCAATTTTTATGCTGAGCAGTGTAATTAAACAAAAATGCTATGCATTGTCAAAAAGACAGAGCTGTTATAATAACAATAATAATAATAAAAAATCACGAATCTCGAAAATTTATAGAAAAATCTTCATGGAGAAATCAGACACTTTTAACGCTTTTCCAACTATTTATCAAATAAAAATAAACTAGTTTACTTTGTAAAAATATTAATAAGTTTGTATTTTTTCTATATTAGTCTGTTTTTTATTATAGAAATATAATTTCTTGATTTTGTAGTATCTGGGAATGGAGATGGCAAATATTCGTAAAATATTTATTTTTAAATTTATTACTTCATTAATTATTGGATTTTAAATCTCTCTCTCTCGCAATTTCTCTTTCTCCCGTTAATTGTTTTTAAAGAATCGTCAGTTCATTTCTTTATCATATTTATCTATATTTTGCATTGTGTTGGTTAGTATTCTTACGATTTTTCCTGTGATTGATCTATATAACAATGATGTGACAGATTTTCAAACATTGTAACTTTCAAACCACAGTATTACAATAAAGTACATAGAAGAAAAGGCAAAATAATAATAGCAATAATAGCAATAATACCTTTCCTTAAGGTATTTATAACATTTAAAACTCCTTATTTTTAGCTTTTAGATATGCTATTATTCCCGCATATATTTCATGAACGACTGATATTTCTTGCATTATCCGGTTTAAATAGTTGTTTAATGAATAGAAACATTAAATCCTCTTTTTTTATTTCTGTTTTTTGCCCCTGATAATTTTTATCTTTCGAACATAGAAAAGATTTATTGTACTATTCGGTGTTTGAGCAGAATAGAATGCATAGAAATATATTTTATTACGGGTTTTGAATAGTTCAGATGAAATTAATTTATGAAAATATTCTCAAATAAATGATCTTCATTGAAAGCATATTATAAAGAACCATGAAAAATCTTTAGAAAACAACTTGTTATACAATTTATTCAATAGAAAATATGCATAATGTACCACAGAATTATACTAAATATATATAAAACAATATTATCAGCTTTTTTTTTTTTTTTTTTTTTTTTTTTTTTTTTTAGTTAGAAATGTATATTATAGTTCGAGTAATTTTAAGTGTAAAATTCTTGAAAGATATACATAATGATACCAAAATTATGCTATGAATTTTGTGTTTTGGTGACAAATGATTTTTATCTAAATTATATCTTAAAGAATAAAGAAAATATCTTTAGAAAAGCTTATTATAAAATTCATTTTACTGAAATGTGTATAATACTTGGCAACAATAGATTAAATAAGAAATATAACATATATATAATAATAATATATTAATATAAACATAAAATCTAAAATAAATACAATGTTTTCACTATATATATATATATATATATATATTGGGGGGGGGGGTAGAGAAATGCATTCAATAGCTTAAGTATTATTAAGTACAACGTCAATAAAATAAAAAGTAAAAATTATTAAAGTAAATAATTAATCCCATTGAAAATGTGTATAATATTTGGTAAAAATATAGTTAATAAATATAATAATGTAGTATTAAATTATAATAATATATAATAATGATATATAACATAATATAAAAAAAAATAAAAAAAAAATATAAAATAAATAGCAATGTTATCAGCATAAAATTTTTGTGAGTTAGAAATGTATTCTATAGATTCAATAATTGTATAAAGTTCTTGAAAGATAACACCCATAATGCTTTCCAAATTATATTATACATTTTGTCTTTTTGTGACAAATGATATTCAACTAAGTCATACCTTAAAGAATCAAGAAATATCTTTAGAAAAAAATTTATTATATAAGGCAATCGAAAATGCTCATAATACGAGTTAAAATAGATTAAATAAGAATAACAATATTATCAGCATTTATATATACATATATTATTTCTTTTTTAATAAAAAATACAAACCACAGTTACAGCAATGTTAAGTATAAAGTTAATGAAAGATCACCCTTAATGTTACCGAAACTACACTATGCATTTTTTGTTTTAGCATTGATTATTTTTCACAATTTACTTTATTTTATGTCTTCATGAAGTATTCTACATAAATGATCAGTTTTCTGGGTTTAAAAAAAATATAAAAAAGTACAGCTGTTTTCAAAGGAACGCACTTGCTGTACCTGAAATTCAGCTATTTATGCAGGATGCCTATCAATTTTCTTGAACTTACCAACTATATATTTCGAAAGGACATCCAATAGAGTGTTCATGAAGTAATTTTGAAGAAAATCGTTCGAGCCGTTTTTGAGAAACGGACTTACGGCTCCACTTCCGGTTTTCAAATTTTCACCAAAATTTACAAAATTCATCTGTACACCAGGCTTGTCTCAATTCTGAAGTTTCGTATTTTTATCTTTGTTAGTTTCGGAGATACACTGCTCGACATTGAAAATGCAACACCAAGAAGGAGTGGTCAGAAAGGGATGAAATTTGGAAAAAAGACAGAGACAGCAAGAAACAATAAGTGATTTTTATTTCAAAATGATAGTCAGAATACAGAGCGAGAACGGCGTTGGCTCAGTAGGATGTAGGACCACGGCGGACAGCGATGCACGAAGAAACACATCTAGGTATAGAGTCAATAAGAATGCGGATGGTGTCCTAAAGGATGGCTCTCCATTCCCTTTCAACCATTTGCCACAGTTCGTCTTCTGAACGAGGCAGGGGCAGAGTCTGCAAACGGCGTCCAATCACATCCCACACATGTTCGATTGGTGACAGGTCAGGAGAGTGCGGTGGCAGGGAAGCATCTGTATACCTTCCAGAGCATGCTGGCAGATGCGAGCATTGTATGGTCGGGCGTTATCCTGCTGAAAAATTGCATTAGGCAGCCCCTGAAGGTAGGGGATTTCCACCGGCCGCAGTACATTATCCAAGTATCGTTGGGCCGTTATAGTGTCCTGAATACGAACTAGAGGTGACATGGAATTATACGCAATAGCGCCCCAAACCATTATGCCACGTTGTCGCGCAGTGGTGCGTTCCACAGTTACTGCCGGATTAGATCTGTCTCCACGCGACGCCACACACGTATGCGGCGACTGGATAAACAGAAGCGTGATTTACCTGAGAACACGACGTTTCGCCATTTCGTCATCCACGTCGATCTAGTCCGGCACCATTCCAAACGTTGGCGTCTATGCTGTGGGGTCAATGGTAGTCTTCTTAGCGGATGCCGTGAGTGCAAGCCACGTGCAACCAATCGACGGGAAATGGTTCTGGTCGACACGGGAACATCCAGGGTATCTTGCACATGCTGCAGAATCGAGGTACATGCGACTTGCGGGTCCGCCACAGCTTGTCGGCGGATGCATAGATCCACGCATGCTGACGTCACTCTGGATGCACCTGCACCCCTCAATCTTGCCACATTTCCTTGTTCCAACCATGTTCGCCGCAGCCGATGCACCGTGCTCGCATCCATGTGGGTATCAGCTGCGATTTGACGTAAGGACCAACCCCCCTCCTCAGTCCGATCACCATACCCCTCGTAAAATCGTCTATCTGCTGGAAGTGCCTACGTTGACGGCGGCCTGGCATTCTCTCCTATTACACGTATCCTCTGAGATAAAAACAAAATTTCTTCGATAATTCGTCTGGCAGAAATAACGACACGAATATTGCCCATTTTGCAAGTTTCTTCCCTTATATCTTACTTCACGTGCGTCGGAGAGCTACACATTTCACATCATTCGCATAACTCAGTGACGTGCGTCTACTCGAAAATTTGCATAAATTTCTGACCGCTCCTTCTTGGTGTTGCATTTTCAATGTCGAGCAGTGTATAATAGTCAGAAGATTCCTCACATACGTACACACATAAACACACACACACTGGCCAGTTGCTAAAAACCACTTTTTTTGGAATCAGGTGACCTAAAAACATGTAAATCAGGTGAAATCTCGATGTAAAATTTTTGGACCGAATACGATACTTCCATTACCTACAGTCGGTAACAAAAGTATCCGAACACTAGCAACAATTCCTATATAAAAAAAGTAGAGTTAATACTGTTTAGTTAAATAAATCCTTGTCGAATCATGTTCTTAGACTGACTAAGAACATGATTGTTACCGACTGTACGTTAATCAGGTAATGGAAGTAAAAACATACATTCCTGTTAATAAGACTACTTCAGTATTTTTTTTTTTTTTTTTAAATTCTTAATTCTGCCAAAACAAAAATTAAAATATAGATTCTTAATCAATCATTTTACACAATTTAATTTTAATGGATATAATGTAACAGTTTTACAGGTTTCTAAAAACAATTACTTTAGCAATTATTTGATATATTTAAATATTTTAATTTGCTATTCCCACTATATATATATATATATATATATGCTAATAATAAATTTACCTCATCGTATCTTCCTTCCAGAGCAACGTCTTTAAATGTAATGTGTAGGAAAGGGGGGGAGTGTCTGGAAGGTCTAACTATATTTCTATCACAAGCAAGAAGAAATAGGGGTGCACAAAAATTTCGTCCAAACAGCAGTTTTGTAGGACAATACTTAACCATTAGAAATATAAGTAATTCTTACGTGATTTTTGCTTTTTACGTGTTTTTATACACTATCTACCAATAAGTATTTGGACACTTTCGTATTTACACGTTTTGTTAAATATCTAGAAATTTTCTTTTGGAACCATCTTGAAACTTTAGTAGTGTAAAGAACATGTTAAACCTCATACATTTTAGTAAAATTTGTGTCCTGAAGAGGTAACAATGATCAGTAAAAAATTAAATAAAAGACAAAATGTTTTCGATAATCTTGTAAAAAAGAAAGCTTCAAATGCGTTTTGGCTGTAGTATGTGATTATGAAAATTCCTCTAATTATATGTATATTTTCTTATGACCCTGTCACATATATTCATGGAGATATAATGGTTTCTTTAAAAAACTGTGAAAAATATTACCAATTTTTAATTATAATACGTACAGTGGGTAACTAAAGCAAAAATTTCTATATAAGAAAAGTAGAGTTTATCTGTTTTGTTAAATAAATCCTTGTCAAATCATGTTCTTTAGTCAGTCTAAGAACAGGAGATTCGACAAGGATTTATTTAACTAAACAGTATTAACTCTACTTTATATATAGGAATTTTTGAAAGTACTTGGATACTTTTGTTACCAGCTGTAGTTTATTAGATCCAGTGCAAAGACATTTTTAGAAAATTTGGTGTATTACATTGCTACAATTCTGACAGTATGTTGCAATCAGAATGCAAAAATACTGGCTACCTTACGAAATATGAGAACTTTTACTAAATAATTTTCAATTGCGCATGCGCACGCTTTTAAAAAATTTCATTTGCATAATTTAATAGCCGAAAGTATTGAGCTACTTATATGAAAATCCCAAATAAATATCATGGAAATTCAAAAAGTTATGAGCTATAGAATGAGCAGAATTATAGTTCCTTTCAAAATAAAAGCTAGACTATAAGGGCTTGTGCTCATATTTTGATTCAATTAATGCCCAACGGTAATCCAAATTTCCTGATTGTAAACAAATTTTCATCCCCCCCACCCCAATCTTTTTTTTTCTATTCTGTTGATTCTGTGTCTTAAAACTTTTTGAATATAGGTTATCCAAATTCATGGTATTTTACTTTCATGTATGACTTCTTACGTATAAAAATCTTTTATGTAATGAATGATAATTTATAACAAAATAAAAAACATTCGTTTTTCATTTACGAATTCAATACTTGTCAATACTTCTCACTAACATTTCTATTATTTTTAATAAATAAAAAAATGCAAGTGACAATTGTTTCTTAAAATAATTCTCGATTAAACCAGTGCTTTTTTTTTTCTTTTTAGCATGCGTTTTATAAATTTTCAGCATAACCCAATGCTCTAGAAAAACGTGATGATTTATCTAGATCCAAATTTTATTTATTTATTCTTTTTTCATCGAATCCCTGAAAACTCTTCGATTGAAAAATCACCTAAAATGAAGAAGAGAAAATCGAAAATGGACTGGAGAATTCAATTTAACAACGATTTATATTTATAAGAAAACAGAGAAAGGAATAAAACTAAAGGTAAATAAATTACACAAATATTGCTGGGACCTTGATAAAAATAGTTTACACCTACGCGTTTTAAATTTATATTTAGTGAATTACAATTTACTAATAAAATATCATTTACATTTACAGTTACAGAAGGCTCTTCAATATATCTCAAATGTGTATTTCTATTATTTTTAATAATTGAAAAAATAAAAAGTTTAAATGATAAATGTATTTTCAAATAGTTCTAAATTAACCAAAATAAAACTCAAAACTAGTGTACAATCAATATATAGATTTTAAAACTTCTTTACACACCATAAATTTTAAGCCAGCACAACTGGTTTCGAAAAGACGTAGACTTTCTTCATCAGGTGCCAAAAAACACGTGCTACTGCTATGGAGGCAAAAGCAATACAAGATCAGTCTTGCTTTTGCCTCCAAGTCAGTAGCACGTGTTTTATTGCACCTGATAAAGAAAGGCTACGTCCTTTCGAAACCGGTTGTGCTGGCTTAAAATTTATGGTGTGTAAAGAAGTTTTAAAATCTATATAGTTCTAAATTAAGCCTCTTTTTTGCTTATCTTGATGTATTATTTCACATGAATAAATGTAAATTTAACGACAACAAAATTAATTAACTTGCCATTTGATGAAACGGAAATGATGCTAACATATTATTAACAGACTAATTTGAAAAACAAAACTAACTTTGAAAGTATAGGTTACGTTTACGCGTTCTAAATTTATATTTAGGGTATTTTAAGTTACAACATAAATAATATGTTATACACATTTCCAATAATAACAGGATCTCCTCAATATTTCTGAAATACGTTTCTATTACATTTAATAACTCAAGAAATTTCAAATTTCAAATATATATATATATTTTTTTCTTTTTCAAATAATTCTATATTAAATCTCTCTTTTACATATTGCCACGTATTAATTTACTGGGAAAAAAATTAAATTTCTCGACAAAAAAAAAAAAAAAAAAAAAAAAAAAAAAAAAAAAAAAAATCGACGTGTTATTTGCTGAAATAGAATAGCGATAAGTTGAATCGTTCAACTGATCACTTCGAAAATTGGTACACTTATTAATCAGGGGAAAATATAGCTAATGTTAGACTTTCACCTGCCATATTTTTGTAGTTCCATCAGAAAATTGGTTAAAAAGAAATTTAATAAAAAACCCATTAACTCATTTGAAATTTCAAATTATTAATTTGGCACCGAATTAGCCCGGACATTTCTCGAAAAGAAATCACTACATTAATTACTTAATTGTGATAGACATTTTAATTCATCGTTAAAATGACAACAAAAAAATACAAAACCAGACCAAGTTCTATACTAAATCTGTACCAAGGAAATTTTAAGAAGGGCATACAGTAACCGTTGCTAAGAAACAAAACATGGCTACCACATGCCTTTGTATGGAAAAATTGACATTCAAAAGAGTCCTATCGTACAAAATTGAATTCATTTCTGTTTTAAAAAAGAATTATATATCTATTGCATAAAAAACAAAAATAAGTTTATTTATTTATTTATTATTATTATTATTATTATTTATTTATTTATTTATTTATTTATTTTTTTTTTTTTGAGTATTGACGGAAAATTTCAATTTTACAACAATTAATTTTTTAATTAAAAATACAAATACAAACGTACACGGTGCATGGCACAAAACATTACTCGGCACATTAGAAAAAAAAAAAAAAAAAAAAAAATGTTATGCTTGATATTTCTAAATTTATAATTTGTGCACAATAAATTTTAACACATAAATAAGGTACCTTTATTCTATATTTTTAATTTCGACAAGCACTAGTGAATATTTTGTATTAACACTTATATTATTTTTAATAATTTAAATAAAATTTCTGATGATAACCATATTTTTAAATAGTTCTAAATTAATCATCATTTTTATCTAGTGTCATATATTACTTTATGTGATAAAAAATAAATTTTTTGATAAGAACGTTAATCAACTTGTCATTTTATGAAATTTAATTTTTTAACAAGTTCTTAATGAACCTTTTTTTTTTTTTTTTTTTCAAATCCGACTAACAAAGTTTTTACCAGCGTCCTATGATTTACAAGAACATCACAGATTATTTAAGCATTTCTTTTTCTTCTTTTTTTTTTTTTTTTCTTCTGTATCCTTGGAAACCATTCGATTGAAAAATCATCTAAAAGGAAAAAAAAGAAAATTGAACATGGATGGGAGATTTCAGTTTAACAACGATTTGTTTTTAAATTTGAAAAAGAACAAGGGGTGTAAATAAGGGTAAATTGCTGAAAACTATTCTTGGTACTTTTAAAAAATAGAAGTGCATAAAAAATACTTTTGCAATTATGCTGTAATAGAAAACCTACAAAATTGAAGTATTCAAAATAATTGATGAAACTCTGCTATTTTCTTTTCTTCTTTTTCTTTTTTTAAATATATGATTGAAAACATAGATATGAATTTGTTTAAACGCTATAAAAGGATAATTTTTATGATAAACTCTACATTCAATCAATTTTGATTATAAGGATGATCACATATTCTAATCTCTTTAAAATCTCTATTTTAAATTTTAACTAAAATTCTTTGCTATTTTCACAATAGGAAAAAATTATGAATGAAATTAAATGTCATTTGAAGATTTTTCAAAATACTAACATTGTAAAATTTATATAATAATGGTTATTTGACACATCAAATGTGATGCATTTATGTCTCTTAGAAGTTGAGAAATAGATTTTCCAGGCGTAGGAAAAATAATAGCAGAGACTGATACACACTTAAACTAATTTAGCATAGTCTTTCATAATGCCCATTCAAATCAAAATTTTGGGAATTTATACGCCATAGATACTTAGTTTTAGCTATATGTACGCAAACTGAAGAAACATAATCTTATGGCATAATATAATAAGTTATATGATTGTCCTTTCGTATGTCAAGCCTTGTACGCTTATAAACGCTGAGATTCAGCCTTCCCGTAAAAAGGGGGAATCGCAGCATATCAGTTCCCCCTTTTTGACAATTTGCACTAAAATTAAAGATGCAGTAGTTCATGTCAATATGCAATTAAGTATTAGCATTTTTAAAATTATGTGCATTACTTCTTGAAATAAAGCTGTCACAAAATTTTCATCACATTCACACACAGACGATCTATAAAATAAATAATAAAATCATATTCTGGACTTTCCAAAACTATCAAATCCACCAAAAAACGAAAGTCAAAAATTTGTACAAATGCAATACTTTTTTTTTTTTTCCATTGAATATGAAATATATTGAAAGTAATATCCATAATCTTTGCTGGCAGAACTGTAGAATTTTATTTAATGCGGGAATTTTTACAATATACCTTTCGGAAAAATCTGTTGTGAGTGAATATTTTCTATATAATTCTGTAATAAAAAATATTTGTCAATATATATATTATAGCAAACGAATATTTTCTGGCAAATTTGCTGCCAGTAATTTTCTGTAATATAATTGTTTTTGTTTTTTACAGTTTAGTTTTAGTCACACCCAGGGATATTTCCATATCCATCACTGTTTTCTAATAATAATAACTGTCCTACTTTATCAGTAGAAAATGCTGTAAAAATACCATAAAGATTTCTGTATGTTAATAGCGTTAGCAAAGAAAATAGAAATATCATCCTTCCATGTAAGTGACACAATCTTGTGCTATGGAAATATATTTATATATATGCACGATCTTCTTGCAAGAATAACCCCAAATTTCGTAGGAAGGTTAAACAAGATGGGGGATAACAGATTTAGAAAAAAAGTTTCAAAATTAACCGCTAGGTACTATGTGGCGCTTTTTTCGAATTAATGCTTTTGGTCGCAAACAATTTAGTGCGGTATCTCCAATTTCAAAATAACAAATGGGACAAATCAGTGTTTAAAAAAAAGGGCGCAATCATCAATTTTCAATTATAAGTTTGGACAAAAGCTTCACTTACAAAAACAGCTTCACTTGTTCCCCTGACTACAAATTTTGGAACTTTTTTATTTATCATTATTATTATTATCATTCAGAATACTTCCTCTCCGGTCTTTTAGGTTGATTTCTTTAGAAATCGACCTATTGCAATCACTTCGTTTATCTATCTATCTATCTATCTATCTATCTATCTATCTATCTATCTATAATGAAAATTTTGTCATCACGATAACTCCCGAAATAATACTCGAAATCGAACCAAATTTGGACAGTGAACTAATCTTATAAATATCTTGGATGAGTTCGCTAACCAAGTTGCTCCGACTTTTTGTTTTCAAGTGGCAGCCACTTGAAAATTTCAAACCGACATTGTAAAAAGCATATTTAAAGCAAGATTTGCTTGAATTTTGTTGTAAATACAGGTCACATGAGGGTCTCAATGATGTTTATTAATGAAGTTTATCCGCCATTTTCAATAAAGTGGCAGATATTATAAGTTAAACGGGACCACTTGAAATCAGGCAACCACTTGAAAATTTAAAATCCCTATAACTTCCGAAATAATACTCCAAATCGAACCAAATTTGAACAGTGTCTTAACTTATCTTATAAATATCTTAGATGAGTTTGTTAACCAAGTTGCTCCGCCATTTTGTTTTCAAGTGGAGACCACTTGAAAATTTCAAATTCAAATTGTAAAAAGCGTATTCCGAATTTTTTTAAATTTTGATGTATACATAGATTACACAAGTGTCTCAAATAACTTTATTAATGAACTTTATCCGCCGTTTTAATAAAGTGGCGGATATCTTAAGTTAAGCGTGACCACTTGAAATTAGGCCACCACTTGAAAATTTAAAACCATGATAACTTCCGAAATAATACTCCAAATGGAATCAAATTTGAACAGTGTCTTAACTTATGTTATAAATATCTTAAATGAGTTTGTTAACCAAGTTGCTCCGCCATTTTGTTTTCAAGTGGAGACCACTTGAAAATTTCAAATTTAAATTGTAAAAAGCGTATTCCGAATTTGTTTGAATTTTGATGTAAATACAGACCACATAAGGATCTCAATGAAGTTTATTAATAAACTATATCCGCCATTTTTAATAAAGTGGCAGATATCTTAAGTTAAGCGGGACCACTTGAAATCAGGCTACCACTTGAAAATTTTAAATCCCTATAATTTCCGAAAGAATACTCCAAATCGAACCAAATTTGAATAGTGTCTTAACTTATCTTATAAATATCTTGGATGAGTTTGTTAACCAAGTTGCTCCGCCATTTTCTTTTCAAGTGGAGACCACTTGAAAATTTCAAATTTAAATTGTAAAAAGCGTATTGCGAATTTCTTTTAAATTTGATATATACATAGATTACACAAGTGTCTCAAATAACTTTATTAATGAACTTTACCCGCCATTTTTAATAAAGTGGTGGATATCTTAAGTTAAGCGGGACCACTTGAAATCAGGCCACCACCTGAAAATTTAAAACCATGATAACTTCCGAAATAATACTCCAAATGGAACCAAATTTGAACAGTGTCTTAACTTATCTTATAAATATCTTAGATGAGTTTGTTAACCAAGTTGCTCCGCCATTTTGTTTTCAAGTGGAGACAACTTGAAAATTTCAAATTTAAATTGTAAAAAGCGTATTCCGAAATTGTTTGAATTGTGATGTAAATACAGACCACATAAGGATCTCAATGAAGTTTATTAATAAACTTTGGTATATCGATAATAAGTATTTTCTCGCCAAAAGTCGCCAAAAAAGTCGCCATAGGGGAAAAGTCGCCAAATTTGGCGCCAAATCCATTACATGCGTTACTGGATCTTTTTAATCCGTTTTTAAGGTAAAATTAGACTATTTTAATGCTAAAACAAACTAGAAATGCAGGAAACTAACATTTTATCAACTTACTAAGCCTCTTTGAAAGAATTTCTACAAAAAAAAAAAAAAAAAAAAAAAAATATTTTTAAATTTGCAACGATATCTTAGATGAGCAACTTTCTCTGCCATTTTTATCGAAGTGGCAGCCACTTAATTTTTCAACACAATGACTTTTGAGATTTTGAATTAATTCGAACTATGTGTGTACAGTAGACTTATCTCACAAACGCATTTCATATATTTGTCAACTTAACCCACCATTTTTTTTCCTAGCGCCGGCCACTTGAAAATTTTAAATTCACATAAAAGTGTATTTATGAACCGATTTGCTTAAAACTCCATATGTGCATAGCCTACATCAATATTTCTACCAAGTGCATTAATAATTTGTAGCCGCCATTTTGAAACAAAATGACGGCTACTTGATAAGGAAAAAGAAATC
This sequence comes from Salticus scenicus, assembly GCA_963930645.1. Lineage (NCBI taxonomy): Eukaryota > Metazoa > Arthropoda > Arachnida > Araneae > Salticidae > Salticus > Salticus scenicus. The sequence goes on along the minus strand of OZ005653.1, from coordinate 285,743,662 downwards.
AACCTACCCTTCCGAAAAAGCCGGAAGGTCTTGTTTTAATTTTACCTACAAAATTTAGCACCATTCTTGAAATTAGATCACAGTGCATAAAACTATAAACACTGTTAATTTATTTATGGCCGCCTTCTCTATAAATATATTACAAAGAAATCAGGAAACGAATCATGATTAATCTTTCTTTCTAAGAATTTAAAACACAACGATAACATCTGAAAATAGCATATGTAAAATTACATTACTTTACAAACAGATGGCATTTATAAATTCACGAGGTTTACTTATAAGTGTTAAAGGAGAAAATAAATTTTTTTCTTTAGTTTTCTAGTTTTAAAAAATTCCTTCTCTCAATAGCCAACAAAGTTATAAAAAGAAAAAAAAAAAAAAAGAAAAGAAAAAAAGAAAGCGGAGTAATTGACGATAAAAATGAATATTAAACTGAAAAAATTACACAAACGATTTTTAACTTTTAAATTTAGCACCATTCTTGAAATTAGATCACAGTACATAAAACTATAAACACTGTTAATTTATTTATGGTCGCCTTCTCTATAAATATATTACAAAGAAATCAGGAAACGAATCATGATTAATCTTTCTTTCTAAGAATTTAAAACACAACGATAACATCTGAAAATAACATATGTAAAATTACATTACTTTACAAACAGATGGCATTTATAAATTCACGAGGTTTACTTATAAGTGTTAAAGGAGAAAATAAAATTTTTTCTTTAGATTTCTAGTTTTAAAAAATTCCTTCTCCAACAAAGTAATCAAAAAAAAAAAAAAAAAAAAAAAAAAGAAAAGAAAAAGAAAAAAAGAAAAAAAGAAAGCGGAGTAATTGACGATAAAAATGAATATTAAACTGAAAAAATTACACAAACGAAAAAGGACACGATAACAATGTAATAGAAATCCCAATTCTGTGTTGCTTATAATCGAGCACTAAAATGCGTATTAAGAGACAAGTTGAGCTTTAGTATTAAAGATTAGAGTAGAAGTATAGACTACAAGTAATTCAATGAAAATAAATATTAAAAAATGTATCTTTAAGTTTTAATATTTGAATAATAAATTCATATTAATTTAGTTACGTAAATAAATTACAACATACTAAATTACAGATTATTACTTTTATTATTATTATTATTATTATTTTAATATTCAAATATTTGGAATACACTGCGAATCTGAGGAAAACTAGTAACCTAAGAATATATTTAACACAAATTCTAAATATTTACGAGTAGTTACAGTCATTTGCAAAAGATTAGGACCACCCATAGAAACAAGACCTTCCGGCTTTTTCGGAAGGGTAGGTTGATTTCTTTTTCCTTATCAAGTAGCCGTCATTTTGTTTGAAAATGGCGGCTACAAATTATTAACGCATTTGGTAGAAATATTGATGTAGGCTATGCACATATAGATTTTTAAGCAAATCGATTCATAAATACCATTTTATGTGAATTTAAAATTTTCAAGTGGCCGGCGCTTGGAATCAAAATGGTGAGATAAGTTGACAAATATATGAAATGTATTTGTGAGATAAGTCTACTGTACACATATAGCTCGAATTAATTCAAAATCTCAAAAGTCATCGTGTTGAAAAATTAAGTGGCTGGCATTTCGATCAAAATGGCAGAGAAAGTTCCTCATCTAAAATATCGTTTCAAATTTGAAAATAATTTTTTTTTTAGAAATTCTTTCAATTAGTTTATTTATAAAATGTTAGTTTTCTGCATTTCTAGCTTGTTTTATCACTAAAATAGCCTAATTTTTCCTTAAAAACGCATTAAAAAAATCCAGCAACTCAGGTAATGAATTTGGCGCCAAATTTGGCGACTTTTTCCCTATGGCGACTTTTTGGCGAGAAAATACTTATAATCGTTATACCAAAGATGGACGCAATAACTTGATTGGTTCACGAGTTACGTGAATTTTCTAGATTTTTGTTGTTTGAAAGATAAATCCAATTTTCAACTTTGATTTGAATTGATTAAGTATTTCTAAAGTTACCATGATAACAAATTTTCCAGTGGCCGCCAGTTGGAAACAATACAGCGGGACAAGTTGCCCAGCAAACATATCCAAGGTATTTGAAGCATAGGTTCACTGTCCAACTGTGGTTTAAATCAGTGCCGTGTTTCAAAAGTTAATTTTATGGCAAATTCTCAAGGGGCAGTCTAAGTGGTTGCAACTTGGAAACAAAATGGCAAAACAACTTGCCCAGTGAAATCATCCAGTATACTAGTATAAGTTGCTTATCCAGTTCTATTTTAAATTAAATCAGTATTTCAAAAATTATCGTCATAAGAAATTTTCAGGTGGCGCCACTTGGAAAAAAAAAGCTGAGTGAGATGCCCAGCGAACTTATCTGAGATATTTGAAGGATAAATCCACTACCCAAATTTGATGCGAATCGATTCTGTATTACTAAACTTACTATATTGACAAATTTTCAAGTGGCTGCCACTTGGACATAAAATTGCGGATCAAGTCACCAAGTGAACTTATCCTAGATATTTGAACCATAAGTTCACTATCCAACTTTTATTTGAATCCGTTTAGTATTTTAAAAGTTATCGTGATGGCATATTTTCAAGTGGCAGTGTGATTTCAAGTGGCTTGAACTTAGAAACAAGATGTCGGGACAAGTTGCCCAGTGAAAATATTCAAGATAATTATATGATAATATCACTGTCCAAATTTGGTTCGACTTGGAGTATTATTTCAGAAGTTATCGTGATTTTAAATTTTCAAGTGGAAGCCTGATTTCAAGTGGTCCCGCTTAACTTAAGATATCTATAGCCTTTATTAAAAATGACGTATAAACTTCATTAATAAACTTCATTGAGATCCTTATGTGGTCTGTATTTACATCAAAATTCAAACAATTTATGAATACGCTTTTTACAATTTAAATTTGAAATTTTCAAATGGTCTCCACTTGAAAACAAAATGGCGGAGCAACTTGGTTAACAAACTCATCTAAGATATTTATAAGATAAGTTAAGACACTGTTCAAATTTGGTTCGATTTGGAGTATTATTTCGGAAGTTATCATGGTTTTAAATTTTCAAGTGGTATCCTGATTTCAAGTGGTCCCGCTTAAGTTAAGATATCCGCCACTTTAATAAAAATGGAGAATAAAGTTCATTAATAAAGTTATTTGAGACACTTGTATAATCTATGTATGCATCAAAATAAAAAAAATTCGGAATATGCTTTTTTTAATTTGAATTTGAAATTTTCAAGTGGTCTCCACTTGAAAACAAATGGGCGGAGCAACTTGGTTAACAAATTCATCTGAGTTATTTATAAGATAATTTAAGACACTATCCAAATTTGGTTCGATTTGGAGTATTATTTCAGAAGTTATTCTGATTTTAAATTTTCAAGTGGTAGAGTGACTTCAAGTGGCTCCGCTTAACTTAAGATATCTATAACCTTTATTAAAACTGACGTATAAATTTCATTAATAAACTTCATTGAGACACTTATGTGGTCTATATTTACATCAAATTTCAAACAAATTCGGAATACGCTTTTTACAATTTGAATTTGAAATTTTCAAGTGGTCTCCACTTGAAAACAAAATGGTGGAGCAATTTGGTTAATAAACTCATTTAAGATATTTATAAGATAAGACACTGTCTAAATTTGGATCGATTTGGAGTATTATTTCGGAAGTTATAGTGATTTTAAATTTTCAAGTGGTAGCCTGATTTCAAGTGGTCCCACTTAACTTAAAATATCCGCCACTTTATTAAAAATGGCGGCTAAACTTCATTAATAAACTTCATTGAGACCCTTATGTGGCCTGTATTTACAACAAAATTCAAGCAAATCTTGCTTTAAATATGCTTTTTACAATGTCGGTTTGAAATTTTCAAGTGGCTGCCACTTGCAAACAAAAAGTCGGAGCAACTTGGTTAACGAACTCATCCAAGATATTTATAAGATCAGTTCACCGTCCAAATTTGGTTCCATTTCGAGTATTATTTCGGGAGTTATCGTGATGACAAAATTTTCATTATATATATATATATATATATATATATATATAGATAAACGAAGTGATTGCAATAGGTCGATTTCTAAAGAAATCAACCTAAAATCAGATATAATGGGATTCCGCAAAAATGAGATACATATTTTATATATATAAGAGCAAAATAGACTGTGCATGGTTATTTACTGTAATTAAAGTCAGTATTTTGTAGGACCTGCTTTGTTTTTAATAACTTGCGCAATCCTCTTATGTATAATATAAATAAGAGAGTTGCAGTAAGCTTTAGAAATGTTTGTGCACCAGACATGCTTTATTGCTTCAACAAGTGCCGTAGCAGTGGATGATTGTTTTCGGCGACTTAATTTTTCACAATACACCACAGATTCTTTATTGGATTCAAATCTGGGCTGTTACCAGGTCAGTAAGCACTTTGCTTTTATACGCCCTCAGATATATCTTGACAATCTTCACTCTGCGACACGGAGCCCCAACATGCATGAAAATGGAACATTTATGAACATGCACGCAACAAATTAAGGTACCGCTTTCTGTTAATAGTAGTTTTAGGTGGCACAAAGTACAGACTAGCAGTACCGGACTCATTTGGCTTTGGAGGATGTTTCACAGTTTGAATCCTATATATCTCATGATATCTTTTTCCCCTTGGGCCGCAATCACTTGCAGCACGTGGCATGTGCAGAAAATTGATGCACACTTGACTCATCCGAAAATAAGACCCTACTCCACTGCTGTACTGTCCAATTTTGATATTGTCTGGCGAAAGTTAGTCGTTTCTTTTTCATACTTGGAGTAAGTCGAGGTTTCCTTTTAGGTTTATGGACGATAAACCTGCAAATCTTTGGCCAAATGTTTTGAAATAGTACTTAAACGGATGTTGGTGATTTTTGCAGCCAAAGGATGTCTAATCGTATTGCAGGAGGTTCTTGGATTGCGTACGACCACCCGTCTTACCGCATGATCTTTACGTGCACTCGTTTTTCTAGGGTGACTGCTTCGCTTAAGGTCCACAAATTTTCCCGAAATTTTAAATTTACTAATAGTTTGATACACTCGAACTTATTGACATTCAGAAAATCCAGTTTTATGCAGTGTCAATACTACTGATCTTTTTGTAACAGTAAGTGAATATTTTTTACTCATTACAATAATTACACAACAGCACTGTCTACGACAAAATCCAATAAAAATGCAACTGGCGATAAACGTGCGGGTCACTCTTATTTATACCAGTAAAATGCGTCTGAGGCAATCAGCACATGAGATGACGCAATAATCTACGCAAATAAGGCAATGTGTTAAAATACTGAAAATCGGCATCTGGTCTTAAACTTTTGCAAATGAGTCTGAATTAAAAGTTATTATAACATTAATCGATTTATGTGTGTATATATATATATATATATGTGTGTGTGTGTGTGTGTGTGTGTAATGTTATTTTGATTAGAACCTTTACATATACTTTTTCTAAATAAAATTTTTCGAGATTAAAAACAATTAGGTTCTATTAAATATTTCCTACCATGTTTTAAATATTTACAAAAAAGTAGTTTTTTTTAAGGATGTAATTTAGATGCACAATATTTTTTAATTAAAATAAATAAAATAAAATTTTATAGGTTTAAAAGAATATGGCCATTTTCCAAGAAACATTTAACGTATCTTAAAAAATTCGCTGTAATCTTTTAGTTGATATTTTCCGAAAATCTTAAGGTGATTTTCATTTTATCTTGTTAAATTCCAGGCATAGGTAAACAAAAATATTAGTTTGTTTCAGATATTTTTTTCCCTTATATAATTAAATTTAGTAGTAATCCTATTTTTAAGCTAAAAATATGTCGTGTGTTTCTACACTAAAAAGAAAAAAAAATCAACAAATTAGATTTTGGGTTAAAAGAAGTAAACATTTTACAGTAAGTTTATTTTTAAGGCTTGCGAAAAAAAAAAAAAAAAAAAAAAAGTATTGTTTTCATAATGTGCAGTAAAGAAAATAGTATTATTTCAGTCAAAATTTTAATTTTGTTTATTTATAGTCTTAAGAATAAACCATTTTAAAAGTATTGTTTGCGCTTAAATACCATAGATTTTTAATTCTGAAACGTGGAGTGTATGAAATAACTTATAAAATCTATAAAATTGTATTATTTAGGTAAAAGATTTATAGCTGTTATAACTGTTTATATTTTATCAGTTTTCTTAAATTTTTGGTGTTAGTGACGGAGGTCTGATATTTATTTACCTAAGCATTATTACCTAAGCACTTTCAGCATTCTAATTTTAGAAGTTTTTATATTATTCGAAATTTAATATTTTCTGAGCATGGCAGAATATAGTAATATTTTACATAAATATGCCCTATAAAGATTATTGCATAGGAAACAATATGGAATTAAATGAAAACTAAAATACATAATTTACTCTAATAAAATTAACCAACAAATTAGGATAAATTAAACGTATTGCATTGAATGGACGGTACTATATTAGATTGGTATTTCATACTTCAAAGTCGCGGGGTGGTATTGTCTCTCAACATAAATGTATTCTTCAACCACATTTCTTGTGACCATGGAAGCATCTGCGCAAGTCATGACTTAACGAGTCCAGTGTTAAAATAGAAGTAATAGTCATCTGATTGAAAGAAAATAAGCGAATAGAGAGCGCCAAATGACTCGTCCCCACCGCTAGTCTTAAGAAATGTGGTTACACTATAGTATCATCTCCCGTAATTTTTTATAACAAATATATGATAGGGTAATGAACGGAGTCTACCTATGTCAATTTGTTTTTATTTCACTTTTATCGTTCCCTTTTAATAGAAATATCTAATTTCTTTTATGCACAGCTAGAGAACTAAATGTATGTACACACCCAATTACTTCAATTACTGAACAGTTGAGAAATTTCTATTACAATTTTCATTACAGAATCATATAATCCTCTGTTACAGCCGTGAAATTTAAGTTTTGAATTACACTATACATATATTAATTACGAACAGAAACGCAGGAAAAAAAAAACAATCATATAAACTAATTAAGTACTATATGAATCTGATATAATAGTTGATTTTAAGAAAAATACTCAATATATTATTATTCACAAGGTGTTAAGAAAATGTGCATAAAGAATTAATAAATATATGCTATAAAGTTCTAAACATTTTTTTAATACATTTTATTAAAAACAAAAATACATATATTATTGTTTTATTTAAATAAAGAAACTATCGTAATCAATTTTAAATCGCATACACATTTTATCTTGATGTATTTTTTTTTTCTTTTTAAAATAGATTTAGATATGCATTAGAAGCAAAATGGAGTTAAATATATTTTTGTAAGTTTTGATACTTAGTATTAGCAACTAAAATTGAGTTTTAAAATCACAAATTTCTTAAAACGTATTTGAAACAAAAATCAATAATAAAATTGATTTACGTAACAGATGATGTATTATTTAAATAAATCTTTACAATAAAAAAATAATCACTATCTGCAGGTCATTATAATTCAATAATACATTATTCCATCGTTCTTTTTTTTTTCTAAGTACTTATGAGTGGAAAGTCAGATTAACTATCGGTAAAGTGGCAATTCAAAGTCATCTTAAAAAATTAGTATCCATTAGCCATCAAAAAACAAGTTCTCTATATTACTCTATATAGCACAAAATTACAATGAACTTAGCTTCTCACACGTGATACTTTATACATGCAGTTTGGTGTAATTTTGACCAATAGATACCGAGATACAGCTATCGGGAAAATTACAAAAATAATAGCAGCGCCACTTGTTGGACGATATACACTTAAATTGAATCAGTATAATTTTTCGTAAGATATACCAGCCATACTAAGTTTCTGCATTTATATAACACAGAAATACAGATTAGATTTTCTATAATCTGAAAATATTGCAGCATAGCAACGCCATTCTAGTTTGATATGCACCTCAATTGAATCAGCATAGTTTAACATATTAATCACCTCACTTACAACATTTAGTACATTTACACATCATACAAGTAAGTTATCTCATTCTCGAAAACGAAATTATGTTTTAGCATATCAGCGCCACCTGACGACAGATGTTCACTCAATTTCGTCAGCATATTTTTACGTACCATTTGTCTCATATACACGTCGTTTATACACTTTAGAAGCTAATATATAACGTTCTCTTAAATGGGGGAAATAGTAACATAACAATGCCATCTACTGGGCGATATGTCTTAAAATCTAATCAGCAATGATTTAAATTAAGGTGCAGCCAAACTTCAAGTATGGTTAAATTCGACTTATTGGTACGTAAAATACAGCTAAAAAAAAAAAAAAAAAAAAAAAAAAGCTTGCTATCATATACACAGAGAGGTAAAGAGAGACAGACAGGAATTTTCTATATAGTCTAATTATGTTCAGAACATCTCAAAACGGTAAATTCATGGAAAACAGCAAGTCAAAATATTTCCAATACTTTTTTATGTTATAGAACAGTCTAATAATGGGACTTTTTAAACGAACTGAAGCATGTGAAACGGCAGACAACCTTATTCTTCTTTCTTTTCTTTATTTATTTTATTTTATTTTACGTCTGAGAACTTTTAAAAGTAATTCCTGAAAAATTAGTCTTTAAATCACAATATTTAATATAGTATTTATTAATACATATTTGATATTTAAATTTTCGTAAAAGATTAACTTCTCATCAATGGCATTTTTCATTTATATTAAGTTAAGTAAGAAGTAAATGCTAAACTAACTTATTTAAACAATGTAAAATTTCTGAATATTTCGATTATTTTCACATAAAAATGAAATATTAAAAAGTAAAATACTTCTTATAATTAGATTTCCTGCATACCCATATTGTGTAATCCAACTTTAAATATACTATATTATTTTCTGAATAAGTTAAGAATATAAGTTTCGAAGGTAATTATTTTTAGATTAAAATAACTCAACTAGATTTAGGAAAGCTTTACATTTTATAAGTAATTGTTAAAAGTTAAAGAATTGTTTGACTAAGAGATGTTAAGTTGTTTGAATAATCTTTACATTTTCATAAAATTAATCTCAAAATCTTTTAAGAATGAAATTAGAGTATTAACATTATATTTAAATTTGTTTTTAAAATATCTTTTGTGAGGGAGGGGAATTCATAAAAGCCTACCATCAAAAAGGGATTATTTTAATTCGTTTAATTTAATATTTTCTATTTTACTAATCTGTTACTTTTTTTTTCAATTTTATTTATATTAAAGTCTGTTTCTCAGTGTCATTGTTAATTGACTAACTTCAAACATGTTTTCTGTGCTCTGAAACAATAAATTAAAAAATATAAATAAATTAAATAAATAATTTTCGGTTATAATTAATAAACTAGTTGCTTTAAATCTCATTTTAGAATTATTTAATTCTGATATAAAATGTTTAAGTTAGATAGATGTACATATATGATCTTGAGTAACTTTACGATAAATGTAAAGTCAGTCGCATAGGGTATTTTTGCTTTTAGGTTTTAACACTGCTATTTCTTACAATAATTACTGTCATAATTAATCACAAAAAAATGTGGGAAAATATCATAAATATTTCTGTGTTGTAATAATGGTAGGAAAAAAAATCGAAATCCACATTATTGATTTATTTATTTATTTATTTATTTATTTATTTTATTTTTTTTTTACCATGTGCCATAGACGAACGGAATTACACGCCATTTATAATTTTTGATGGAATTATCGCATATTTTCCTTACATTTGGTTTATGCTAAAGAAAGTGCGAGCATTACATATTGTGAAATTCGGCTCTAAAATGTAAACAAACAAACAAAAGTAAATAAATAAAAGTTACTATATCAATGGCATCCTTAAATTACCAACTCAAACTCAAACTTAATTATCTTGTTTTATTTTTTATTTCATTTTGCACGCGCACTTTTTATTTTCTAATTAAAAATTATTTAAAAAAAACTTTTTATGTACTGTTCGTTTCGAAGCTGATTATTATTATTATTATTTTTACATAATTATAATAATAATAATAATAATTTTGATGAAATTCAGGCAAAAGCAGAATTTAGTTTAGTACAGAAAACTATTAGTTTTTTTTTTTTTTTTTTTTTTTTTACAAATTATATCATCGCTTTCAAATTATTCAATTATATTTTCGATAAATTTTCTATTTCGATAAATGTCCAACTATCGTAAAACTGGCATCGTAAAAATCCGTAGATTTAGACTCTGTCCTAAAAAAAGGAAAAAAAAAATCTGTTACAAAAACAGAATTTTTTTTTTTTCTAAAACTACAGAATATAAGTTTATATTTGCATCTTAATCTTAAAATAAATAAAGAAAGAAAGAAAGAAAAAAGAGAAAGAAAATAATCTTAACCGGATAAAATTTCTAACCATTTATACAGATTTCTCTTAGTGGTTAATTTTTTTTTACCTGATATGCACAGAATAATTAGTATTAAAACAGTATTAAGAAGTTCTGAGTAGTAGATCAAATTAGGCTGAGATGTAAATTCTTGGCCTACTAGGCAGTGGATTCTGTTTTGATCCTGACAGACAGAAATCGAGTATTTTATTTTATGTGAATATCTTACAGTGAGCCCTACCAAAAAAATCTCTTGTTTTTGAATAATTTGTGCACTGTTCTGTTACAGAAAAGTTTTTTCAACGTATTTTTTACATATCGTATGGATATTTTTTAAGAACTTTGCAGCCAAAAAATTCTGTAATATAACTGGATTTTTTTTTTTTTTTTTTTTACAGTGTACGAGTAAATTAAACATAAACACATATATATATATATATGAAATAAACATATGTATAAATGTAACAAGAACGAGATTTTCGTCTGAAACTTAACTTAATAATAACTTCTAAGAGTACATAAAGTTACATCAAATCTAAATTCGTACGTAATTTGCATACATTTGAATAATGAGAAATAAATACGAGCGTAATATGTAGTATACAAAATTTGACTTTACGTTAATATTTTAAAAATTCAATTTTTTAAACAAAATCGTTTCAATAACTGCATTTTTCATTACACAGTTGAAAATAAGCATATATTTCGATTTAAAATGTGTAGCACATTTTCTATACCAAATATTTAATATCGATTAAAAATTGATTTTGATCGTAAAAACATACAGTTCAAAATTTTCAATTTTAGATGCAGGCATACACTTCTCCTACATTTATTTGGACAGTGTAAATCTCGCGTAAATAAGGTCTAGTACCCTTTAGAAAGATCCACCCCTCACGAACTGCATTCCTACTACAGAGCTAGGAACCTAGTATATCCAATCGACCCTAATCCACACAACCAACAATCAACCGACAGTAAAATTTACGGAAAATAACAGCCTGGGAGTTAAATTTTCCTATCGGGTATAAACTTAATATGGTGATACGGTATGTAAATTTACTAAAGCTTTCCCAATATGGTGTCATTTATTTAATAACACACCTAACATACATATGTGAATGTGAAAAAATACCTACGCCAAACAACGAATAAAAAAGAAAAATCACAAGGTCTTCGTAGAATATAAAATTATTTCCAACTGTTATTAGCTACTTCATTCATAAATTAAACTGAAATGTATTTTATATTTAATTTAATTATATGTAAAAATTTAAAAATGTAACACAATAAAATATCATAAAATAGGTGCTCCAGTGATTGCCATGCTCCAGTAATTGACATATATCCCGAAATAATTAATAAATAAGAAAAATAATAAAATCATATATTTTACATATAAGAGTTTTAACATTTTATGTCAAACACTGGAGTAGAGGGTGCTAATTGGTAAAATGAATAACTAGCAGTGTCAAACACTGGAACATAAGGGGCCAATTACTGATAAAATGAAAAATTGGCAGTGTCAAATTACTGGAACATTGAGTGGGTGTCAAATAAAAATTCATAAAAGAAAATAATTGTTATCAAATGTATATATTTTAACATATATGTCATTCTGAATGTCTTTCATGCCATATGTTCTAACTTAAGATTTCTAAAAATATTTTCTGATGACTAGAATATTAAAAACATCAGAGATTGCTCTAAAAGTGGCAATCACTGGCGCACTTATCCTACATCTAACTAATTTCATATAGCTGTGTAACCAAATCATTAATAGGAAACATGCCATATCCTATAAGAAATACGTTTTTATACATCGGTAAAATAATGTTAATTTCATTAAGTTTTATCCAGTAAATGATAAATATACAGAAATAAGTAATGTCATTTATATATATTTTTTAAAAGAAATATTCTCTAAAATGAACTTTAGTATCAAACTTCAGTTTCAAGTCATTTTTAAACATATTGAAGGAAATAAAAACAAGATCAGATAATATATGAATGAAATTCCTAAGAATGTTTCAACTGTATTAGAAATTGATAAAAAAAAAAAAAAAAAAAAAAAAAAAACCTTATTAATTAAATTATGAAATAAGGATTGACTGTTCCTATTTAAATAAAATGAATTCAATTCTTAACTCTTACTCTGAGTTTTTTGTTGAAATTGAATTATTAATTAAATTAAACTACAATTTTTAATTAACATTTTTAAAAAAATTATTTGCATTACTCTTAGATTTTGAATTGAATAAATATTTAAAGTATAAAATAAAGTTTAACATACGAAATATTAATCTTAAAATACGTTGAACAAAAAATTATTATTTACATTAAAATTTGCATATTTACTTTTTAGAACTGAATTTTGATAATTTTGTTTCATATATTCAGTTGAGAAATTAACAGATATTTTAATTAGTGTACTTTCATTTAAATATGTAATTAAGACATTGTAACAGTTTAGCAAATAAGTTTAAACCAATAAGAAATACTATTTAAAAAACATCGAATGATAAATATTTCATATTTATACAGTTAATTATAATTTTTAAATTTCATATTTTTTTTATCACTATTCTTCTAATAGATTTCATTTAAACTGCGTAAATTCGTACAGTAAATTACAGTGGTTATTTACTTTTTTTTTATGTAATGAAATTTTAATTTTTTTAAATAAAACCTCGACTTAAATTGATGGGTTTTGTATCTTGTCTTTCATCGTATGTTTAGTGTTATACTTGTCTGAAATAAAGTTGCCTACGCTGAGCGTGGCAAATAATTTTAATAAATAATAATTTTTATAAGAGATTTACACTGCATGAAGTTATATTAAAAAGTTTAGAAGAATGTTCTGTGGTGGCCACAACATACTAGTTACTTTAAATTCTATTAGCAAACTTAATGTATTGTCCTTATACAAAATTTGGTGACAATCCATTCACCCATTTTAGTTGCAGTATACGTTTGTAGCGATGTTTTATTGTAACCGTGCAGTATGTAGTGAAATGTTTTATATCGTAGTTTTTTAGATAGATGTATTATTTATTTCAGTGAATTGAAAAACACAAAAGATTTATGAGCATAACTAAGATATAATTAAAAGAAATGTGAAATATTACTCATAATTGATATCAAAATTTTAAATAATTAATTAGATTTCCTCTAAAATAACACGTATTAGTTATTCAAATATGTATATATTATTTTTCATTCATTTAGGTATTAAATATATACTTGAAACTGAGTGTAGCGTAATTATGCGATACATGTTTTTATTATTGGAAATAGTTATCAAACTTTGCTCACAAATATTCTTAGGAGAAAATATCGGTATTTTATGAATTTTTACACTTTAAAGCGCTGTTTTATAACTTATAGTTTAAATTTTGAGAACCTTTTGAAAGAAGTTTGATAACAGAATTTGTTAAAACGTAGTTCTGAATTCTAAGAACCTAATATTCAATATGCGTGCATCCGAAATGATATAAAACGGAAAGACAAAAATCAATAATTCATGTCTGCTTTTATTTTTATAAGGAAAAAAAAAAAAAGACGCGTTTTGCAATATATATATATATATATACACATATGAAGATTGCTGTAGGAAATGCTTTGATTCAAAACTGTTGACTTTTATGAATATAATCATTATATGTATGTACTATATATATATATATATATACTGGGTGTTGCATAAATCTGTAGATATTTTAAAAATTCGTAAAGATTGAATGAAAAGGTAGAATTGAACGCAATTTGCGATAAAGTTATTTTCTTGAAAGTGGATTGTATTTGGTAAAGAAATCTGGAGTGACTCCACTCGACTTTCCGAACATTAAATAATTAACGGTTGCATAAATGTATTAAAAAAAGAGAAATCGTTAAATAAACAAAAGTGAAAATTACAATAGGATGTTTAAGTATTTTTCTCCATTGTTTAATTTTACGCTATTGCACTTCAAATAATTTGAGCCCATAGATCATAATGATAAGGAATATTTCTTTGTATCTCTGTAAAAAAATCTATAAGTGCTAGGATTCCCCAAAACTAATATAGTTAGTACGACTTTGGCCTGTATTATGTGCATAAATTTTCAGCTCCATCGAATAATGCGTTTAGACGCTATTGCACTTTAAAAAATTTGGGCCCATAGGCTATAATAATAAAGAATTTTTCTTTGTGTTCCTGTAAGAAAACTGTATGTCTTAGATTCACCAAAAGCAATAGAGTTCGTGTTATGGTGACTTATAACATACGTATCAAATGTCAGCTGATTCTAAAAAAAGGATTTAGGAGATATTGTGTTCACTCACATACATACATATACACATGCATATCATCGTAAGAATAGTAAAGAGTGAACTCAGGGAGCTTCAAAACGTATAGAAATTCCAAAATCTCAAAGTCGGATTTTTGGCATGATTACAGTACATTGCTGTTCTGAAAGTAAAAGTAGTTAAAATTATCAATGATGTGGGCGCTGCACAGACGCGTAACGAGAAATATGCAAATCAGAGTTTTATTAATTGCAAAGTTTAACGATTAAAACTTTTTTTTTACTTTCTCTTACCCATAAGGTAGAGAAAGTATTGTTTTTGGGTCAAATTTTCGAACGCGAGATTTTGTTATATTTACACGTTTTGAGGTCCCCTGAATGCGAAAATCATGTTTTTAGCTAATGGTCTGTGTGTCTGTGTGTCTGTGAGTCTGTGTGTGTGTCTGTGTGTCTGTGTGTCTGTGTGTGTGTCTGTCTGTTATCAGCATATCTCAAAAACAAATTATGGTAGAAAGTTCAAACTTGGTATTCTAAATGTGTATCATATAGGGATGCTACAGTAAGCTTTTCGTTAAGATCAAGCAAATGGTTCGTGTACAGGGACAATCAAGAGAATTCTAATACATTACGTCTATGGGGGAAATTGCAGGTAAGTAGAGTTTAACGTCTATAGACTGCACAAAACCAAATGAAACGAACATATATTTTTTGTAATAGAGATAGTTAACTGGGAAAATATTTTTGTGTATGTAGGAGCCTCACCTCCCCCCCCTGGGGGGGGGAAGTCCCCCCTCGAGGGGAGTAAATTTTCCTGATGGGTATCATTCAAAAGATCTTGCGAATACCTTTAAAACGAATGGTTGAACTATAAATCTGCGATAATTTAAAACAAAGTTATAGATTTTTTTTAATTTTAACGAAAAAAAAACTTAGAAAAAAAAATCGTATTTTTTTTTTTAATATATTGAGAGTAAAATGGACTTTTTTTGGATATTTAGTGTTACACTGCCTCTCTAATATGGAAATCGTCTGCATTATCATAAAAAATAATTTTTTTAAATAATAATTTTAATAAATTATTTTTTAAAAACAGAATTATTTTTTAATAACCGAATTAAATTCTATATAAATGTAGGTGCATTAATAAAACGGGGGGTTGAGGGGGGCGGTAGCCCCCCTCACACAGAACTAATTATCTTTAAAACTCTTCTGAAGCCTAATTTGAATTGTTTAGCATAGGTTTACATGACAGTTCTCGTTATCTTACCTCTTAATCTGCAAACTGTATTTATAGTATTAAATTTCAGGGTAAGAGAAAGTCGTGTGAGTGGCACACCAGATTATTTCTCGTGCTATTGCATACATGAAGAATTAATGGTTCTAACGTGATGGATAATGCGTTATCGGTGGAAATGTTTTGCTTCAACTAAGAATAGTTCATTCCATTGAAATTGCAATTAGCGGTATTATAACTCGTTTGCAAATTGTAATTTGTGATGATGGCGGACACATATAATAGGATATGAGTTATATGTTAGTAAACATTTGCACCCAAATTATAGTTTTTCATAAAAACCTGTGATTAGCTCATATACAAGCATTCTATCGACGAAAATTTTAACTGTTTTTATTTCATTTACTGAAAAAATTCTTCCTTTCATAAGAATAACCTCTTTGCAAACTGCATTCAATTCTAACAATTTCTTCAAATTTTAGAATTTTTAAAATGTCTAGGGACTTATGGGACACACAGTATATATATATATATATATATATATATATATATATTCGTGTTTTTACGTTTAAAAATATCTTCAATATGAATTTAAAAAACACTTTTCTTTCTTTCTTTCTTTTATTTTAACTTAATATCAAAATTTTAACACATTGCATTAAAAAATAAAAAATTAAAATAAAAAAAATAAATAAGATAATAATAATAATAAATGAAAATCAAGGTACGGTACTTGACGCATTTACACTGACCGATACATAAAGACTACCAGTCAAAAGAGAGGTGACGCCATGAAATATTTGGAACATCCGAATATTTGTATAGAAGCTATATGAATATATTTGATACATATATGTATATATTGGACATGCTATGGTTAAAAACAATATTTCAAAGTCTCACAAAAATGTTAAAATTAAGCAAATATAGATAATGCTGTATATTTTGATACAAGTTCCGCTTTTTTAAAGATTCTTACTGCTTAAAGATACTACTAAAATGATGAAAGATAGCGCAGCAAATATCCAAATATTAGTTGCAACTCATTTGAAACCACTTTTTTGGAAAAAATATGAAAATTTTCAACACTGTATGTATTTCTTAAATACACTTATTCATTTAATTTTATTTCATTTGGGAAGGGTTGGGTTTAAGACCGAAAGACTGCACTAGGGTC
Organism: Salticus scenicus; assembly: GCA_963930645.1. NCBI lineage: Eukaryota > Metazoa > Arthropoda > Arachnida > Araneae > Salticidae > Salticus > Salticus scenicus. The sequence continues at coordinate 285,726,553 of OZ005653.1, read as the reverse complement.
CAAGGCCTGAGGGTAAGCGCCCTCCGTGAGGGTTTTTCTAAAGGGTCCTAGCCTATATTTTTGCAAGTTTCGGAGAAAACTATGGAAAACTACGAATGGCTAGGCAGACGAGCGCGAATTTGAATCGTCACGTCTACCAGCTGATTGCGCAGAACCACTTGACCGCTGGTGGGCCCTTATTTCATTTTGAAGAAAAATAATAATGCTAATATTTATATGGACATAATAAACAGTAATTTTTTTTTAATTATTTACCTTCAGTAAATTATCAAAAGCCAATTATTATTTGCATGCAGTATGTTTATAATCCTTATTTTTATTCGTCTATTTAATAAAAACTGCAATAAAAAATAAGTAATATTAACCATCATTTACTATTTTCCGTGCTTTCTATGGAATAAAATATAACAGTCAGGTTGTGAGTTTTGCGTGGATGCAAACTCAATCTTAACTATTTAATTAGATAGCTAAATAGTTAAATTAAAGCACGAAACTTGATTAAAATATAATAAGGCTTGTATTTAGACTAAAATAATGGGAAGGTAAATCAGGCTCTTGAACTCAATCAGTAGAAGCTTTAGGTAACTTAGAAAATTAACTACAAGAAATAACTTAGAGAAATATAAATTCACGCTCACCCAGAGGAGATAACAGAAGAAGGTTGAAGACTGCACCCTTTCACCACTAACGATGTGAACACAAACTTGCCGGCTGGATTCCCACGGCACGTCAGATTCTGCACACAACTTTTCTATATTTTATAACTCTACAATACACATTAGACTAACAAACTCCACTAACTTATAACTTCACCACACAGACAGAGTAATCTAAACTCATCTAAAGCACAAACTATAACTCAGGCTAGTATAAGAATTATCCCATCTACACCACACACTCTACTAAAATACCTTCCTATTTATCCTTCATTCAATCGACTCCAATCTCTTCACTTTAACAAAACTTCTTTAATGCTGCTTCGTATTCAATTACACTCCGCAATTACTTCCTCTGTTGTCGCTCTATGTTCACGCAAAACCATTCCAACTTACTCTAAAATTTCGCCGACTGCTGTCGTCGAAGCATTCAACTCTCCCATCTATTGCGTCACCAGGAGTCGCTGGATCCAGCTTAATTTGAAAAACTGTGGTGTCATACCATTTTCTTAACCTTACAAGGTTTTATTTTAAATAATTTATACATTTGTTAGCAATGAAATATGTTATAATATAGATGCTAACTTTCAAGTGATTCAAAAAAAAAATGTACATATAAAATATATCGACATTTAAAAAATATGTACGTGCATATATGTATGTGTGTATAAAAAACTTTCTTAAATATATAAAAATTGAAAGTTCTATATATAAAAAATAAAGGTAGAAAAAAATAAATAAATATATAAAATAAAATAAAATAAATGTAGGTTTCTGTACTGAAAAAAACTATTTTTTTTTTTTCAAAAACAATGCTTTATTCTGTAATTTAAAATAGAATCTATGTGCTTTGTTATATTCTTAACTGAATATAAACAAAAATGCAAATTTTGATTTTGTTTTACATTTAAACTTTTATCTTAATACATCATATTGTAGGAAGTTTTATTTAACAAGGAAAATTTCTAAACCCATCATTTATTTATAACTTTGTTGCAACATTTCTTTTTTTATTTGGTGAATTAAAAATATGACAGAAAACTTGGCATAAGTCTGTTTATTTTCAATAAGCCAGAAATGCAAATCCTGTAGAAGATATTTTAATAAATATTTGAAATCGAAGAAGGATTTTCAAAGAAACTTAAGTAAAATATACTGAAATATCAGCTGTAGAATATGAAATAGAAGAATATATTTGCATCATATTGGATGAGTGCTAACAAAACTTTTTTGATAATAATTACATTCTTATGTATACCGATATGATATGAAATAATTTATTATCATTATTTTTATTATTATTGAAAAAGGACAGGTTAAATTAAGTATAGTACTTATGGTGTAATTTATTCTTACTTAAAAATAAATAAATAACTGAATTTATTTATTATACTCATTTTAAATAATTGTCAACTATATATCCTGAATTTTTGCATTATGTAAGTTATATGAATTGCAATTATATATCACAAAATCATGTAAGTTTGTATAGGTCAACTATCAAATAGATTATTATTTTTTTTTTTTTCTTGGTTGATAATTAACTAAATGACTATAGTTATTAATTAAAGAACTAAACATAATTCACATTTATTTATTTTAGCTTGTGAATAAAAGCTAGTGTACATAGTTAAAAATAAAATTCATTATTTCCCGAAAACAGGCGCCAATTTAGACAAATTTGCTTACAATTAATATTTTTAGAAATTTGATGCTAATTTTTACCATATTTTTATTAACTTCGATTCTTGTTTATTTTTTTGTTTGTCCAGTACAAATTTGCAATCGATTTTTAACTAACTTCCCGACAAGCTAGACATTTAAGACTTTCAGAATAGCTCAGAACGCGGTGACAATGCATTTTTTAAATACTTTCAGCCAAATGTTTTGAGTCCCTGCTGCCTTCGTTAGCGTTTATATGATTCAACAGAAAATTTGCTTAACTAACTTCTCGACTAGCTGAACATTTGAAACTTTTAGAATAGCTCAAAACACGATAACCAGTGTTGTGCACGAACGCGTTCATTTGAACGTGTTCATGAGCTTAGCTCAAAAATTTTGAGTTTTGAGTTGAACTTAGCTCGTTTTTTAAATAATGAACTTGAGTTGAGCGTAGTTCGTTTTTTACACGAACTTGAGCGTGAAAAAGCAATTCAAACTCAAACTCATATTAAATATTTCTGTCTGAAATATGAAAAGTAAAGTAGAAGAAGAAAAGGACAGAAAAGAAAATAACTGTGCAAAATGGATTCCTGAAAAAAAAAAGGCATTTGGGAAAAAAGGCACCATAAAAAGGGGCACCCGGAAAAGAGGACACTTTTGCAATTTGCATTTCACAAAAACAATAAACATCAAATAACGAATTTAAAGCGTGATTTTTCATAATACATTTTTAGAAATTTCAATCAATTAAATTCGTACCATTTTTACTTAGTATATACCTGGGGAAAGGGGGGGGGTCTAGGAGCAGACAGAAAGAGAATAATTGTTTTTATATCACTTTCTTATTTATTTTAATTAAACTTTGTCTAATAGTCACTTGCTGTTTATGAAAAAAATACAGTGTCACACATACTTCGGGGGCTGAAGATGCGGGGGAGAGGAAATTTTTTTTATATCATCGACCTGGGATCGAACCCAGCACTTCCTGTCTAGCAGCTCTGAAGGCATTTGCACATATATTAATTTGCAATTCGAGTGTAATATTATAGTGATATTTAATTACATTTAAAGTTTTGTGGAAATTATGTTATCAAAGAATGGCGAAATTTCGTTGCGTATTTTACGAAATATTTATAAATTGTCTGTATTTTATGGGATGCAATTTTTTTTTATATAATTAATTAACTTATTTTTTAATAAATATTTACGATTTTGAAAATATTTTATATAGATTCAGTATATTTTTAGTTACGAGAAACGATAACCATATAATATAAATAACTTTTTGAAATATTTAAGGCAGCGTTTAATGGAATAATCATCATTTTTGTAAAATTCTAATTTTAGTTTTAGGAGCTATCTAAGATGAAAATGGTAATAAAAATTTCCCGCTTTCATATAGTTGAATAGTTATTTCTTAAAACAAATAACGAAATAAGTAATAATTATTTGTTTAATAAAACAAATAAATAAATAAGTAAAATTTGAAACCATATAAATATTATGATGCGCATTATTAATACAGCATTTTCCCCCGTTCTTTGTATGCCCTAACTAAAATTTGAAGGAATCTAGAATCTACATTCGTTCTTCTTGCTCAAAATGTTTTCGACATCATGTGGTTTTCTTGGAACTATAAGCCGAATCCAATGTATTGAGAATTGTGACTGGTATACGCCGATTTGTCTGTGGGGGAGATTTGTTGTGTGGGCAATTCTGGTACACAAAAGCAATTGCCTAAAGCCCTTTCCTTTTTTCATTGATAAGAAGAATAGTTAATGGTTAAAATGAGCGTTATCGCATGGGAATAAAAATCACACAAAGTCGTTTGCTTTGCAACGTGGTAGGTCTTGTATAAGATAAAAATAAATTACTTCTTTGCTTAAATGTGTATTTTTAATATTAAGTTCTTAATTTAATGATTTAATAGAAATAAATCTATAAGATAGTAGAAATAAAGTCATATATATATATATATTGAAAACCTTTTCAAACATTGTATTAGATGAAAATAAGCGTCACATGAAGTACTAGAAAAATTATGAATAAGTCCATGAGGCAATTAATAAATTTTAATAACAGGAGACTCAGCGTTGGAATATTAAAACCCGAATAAACTACTACGTCAGAAACGCCAATTTTGCATTTCCAATATTTTTCTTTGGCGTTTCTGATGTAGTAGTTTATTCGGGTTTTAATTAATAAATGGTATTGAAATGCTAAAAGTTTCATGATGTTATATAATAATAATAATAATAATAATAATAATAATAATTGAAATTAATTTTTATTTTCCCTCCATTTTCGGCTTTTACAATCAAATATATTTTTTTTCTATTTTATGATAGATGCGATATATATTGAATATACCCCAGTGTACTATGCATTTAGAATTGCATAAATGCATATTAAAACATATATTTAAAAAATCCACTGTTCCAAGTATTTTGACAGTAAAATAAGGAAGCAAATATAGGTCGGAAAAAAAAAACAGTTTTCCATATAAAGCTTTAAACGTTAAGTATTAATATTTAGGTAAATGTAATTAAATTCATGTTATCAGTCATGTCTTTAAATTACTAGGAAGGAAGACAATGTCATCCAATCTCTTCATTTAAAAGCTTAGATTCATTAGTAAAGCAAAAAACAATCTTCGGAGAAAACATTTTGTGAATAAAAATTAATGCAAATTTTACCTGCACCCGACCAGCAAAGCAGGTAATAAGCGATCACCCGACCCGATGCGTTTCTCTCTTGTGAGAAATGCGTCCTCTCTTGCGATTAAAAAGGTAGAAAGTATGGATCCCGGAAAAAAGGGCACGGAAGAAAGGGCACCGGAAAAAAGGGCACCGGAAAAAAGGGCACCCGGAAAAAAGGGCACTTTTCCAATTCGCAAATCGCAAAATAATAAATATCAATTAATGAATTTAAAAAATGACTTTCAAACTACATTTTTAGAAATTTCAATTGATTTGGTACAACATTCATTTAGTATATATCTCGGGGAAGAGGGGGGAGGGGGGCAGGAGCAGATCGAAAGAAAATAATTGTTTTTACAAAAACTCTAACCGATTTTAATGAAACTTTGTATAATCACGTACAATTTGTGAAAAAAATGACAGTAAGTGGCAGGCAAACTTGGGGGGGGGGGGGCAGAGAAAAATAAAATTATCTTTTATAGCACCGTTTTACCGTTTTAATGATATATTCTATAATTATCACTTACTTTTTATGAACATCACAATGAGTGTATTACACATCTGGGGGGGGGGGCGCAGATAAAAGTAAAAAATATTATTCTTTAAACTACCGTATACTCGATTAAAAATAAAATCTTTGTATGTATACAACTTCCTGCTTATGAAAATTACAGTGAGTCTACACATATCTGGACGAATTGCTACGGGGAGGGAGGGGCAGAGTGAAGAAAATATTTGTTTTTATATCACCATGCTACATATTTATATTAAACTTTGTACGAGTATCTTTCATTTTATTAAAATTATAGTGAAAGTTACCTATAATTGATAAAGGGGGGGGGGTACTGGGGACAAATGAAAAATAAAATAATCTTTTTAAAAAACACTTATTACCGTTTGTTTTATTGCTTTATTTGCATTTTGTGTAAATATCAGTTAGTATTAATGAAAAATTACAGGGAGGTACTCAAAAATTCAATGTATGATTTAAATCTGTAAAAAAGTTGCTCAAAAATGAAATTTCTTCTTTTAATCTGTCTCTTTTGTCCATCCACCCCCCTCACGTAGAAATAAAAAACTTACGCTTTCGTTGATGATTAGCATGAGTTTTACAAGGAGAAATTAAGAAAAGTGCCCTTAGTAATTGATACTTACACAAAATGCAAATAAAACAATAAAACAAACGATAATAAGTGTTGTTTAAAAAGATTATTTTATTTTCCATCTGTCCCCCCTACCCCCCCCCCCCCCTTATCAACTTTAGTTAACTTTCACTATAATTTTAATAAAATGAAAGTGATAGTGGTACAAAGTTTCATATAAGTAGGTAGCATGGTTATATAAAAACAAACATTTTCTTCACTCTGCCCCCTCTTAGCAAATCGTCCAGATATGTATACACTCACTGTAACTTTTCATAAGCAGAAAATTGCGTAGATACAAATTTTTTTTAAATCGACAATGCGGTAGTTTAAAGAATAATATATTTTACTGCTATCTGCGTCCCCCTTGTCCCCCCCCCCCGCCAAATGTATAATACCCTCATTTTGATCTTCATAAAAGTAAGTGATAGTTACAGAATATGTCATTAAAATCGGTAAAATGGTGATATAAAAAAATATTTTATTCTCTGTCCCCCCCTCTCTTTAACCCCCCCCCCCCCCCTAAGTATGTCTGACCTTACTGTGATTTTTTTCACAAATTGTATTCTATTATACAAAGTTTTTGTTTAAATCGATAATAGTGTAGTTTAAAGAAGAATATATTTTATTTCCATCGGTTCCCCCTTGCCTCCCCCCCCCCCCGCAGGTATATAATGCACTCATTGTAATCTTCATCAAAATTAAGTGGTAGTTATGGAATATATCATTAAAATCGCTAAAATGGTGATATAAAGAATCACTTTATTTTCCTCTCCCCCCTCTCTTGTTTAATCCCCCCTCCACCCCCACTAAGTATGTCTGACACTTACTGTAAATTTTTAATAAATTATACGTGATTGTACAAAATTTTTTTTGATCAATAATAGAGTAATATAAGAAGAATATATTTTATTTTTATCTGCCCCCCTTGCTCCCCCCAGGTATATAATACACTCACTGTGATCTTCATAAAAAGTTAGTGATAGTTATAGAATATATCATTAAGGTAGGTAAAACTGATATAAAAGATAATTTTATTTTCCTCTGCACCTCCCTCTTTAACCCCCCACCCCTAAAGTTTGCCTTACACTTACAGTAATTTTTTCACAAATTGTACGTGATTATACAAAGTTTCATTAAAATCGGTAAGAGTTTATGTAAAACAATTGTTTTCTTTCGATCTGCTTCTGCGCCCCCCTCCCCCTCCCCCCATCTTCCCCGAGGTATATACTAAATTAATGTTGTACCAAATCAATTGAAATTTCTAAATGTGTAATTTGAAAGCCATTTTTATATATCATTATTTGATATTTATTATTTTGCGATTTGCGAATTGAAAAAGTGCCCTTTTTTCCGGGTGCCCTTTTTTCCAGTGCCCTTTTTTCCGGGTGCCCTTTTTTCCGGTGCCCTTTTTTCCGGGATTGCTACCAAGAATATAAAATTTTTTTCCCAAAGGAATAAAATCCATATGAGTTTGAGTTACTTTTCCCGCTCAAATTCATGAGGAAACGAACTTTACTCAGCTCAAGTTCACAATTTAAACTAGTATGTTGTGGCCACCACAAGACTTTCTTCTATATTTACCTATACATATTCAATCAGTAACAATATTAAAAAAAAAAAAAAAAAAAAAAAAAGTACGATTTTTTTTTTTCTAATTTTTTTTTTTTTTTTTGTTAAAAGTGAAAAAAATCGATAACTTTGTTTTAAATTATCACAGATTTATAGTTCAACCATTCGTTTTAAAGGTATTGACGAGACCTTTCGAAAGATACCCATCTTGAAAATTTATCCCCCCCGGGGGGGTACTTCACCACAGGGGGGGGAGCGATGCCCCCCCATACAGAAAATTTTTTTCCTAGTTACATACTACTATTATCAATAATTCATATTAATTTTACAATCACAAGTTTAAAACAACTCTAATTATGTACATTTATACGAATTTTTGTCCTATGCTGCCATGTTAAAAATTTAGATAAAATGCTATCACAGCGCCACCTGTTGAGCTATTGATCCCCAAACATAATCAGCAGCAGTTTATGTCGGGAAGCAACTAAATACCAAGTTTGGTTAAATTTCGTTAAAAAAAAAAAAAAAAAAAAAAAAAAATTGCGATATTTTTCTAAGTTTTTTTTTGTTAAAAGTAAAAAAAATCGATAACTTTGGTTTAAATTATCACAGATTTATCGTTCAACCATTCGTTTTAAAGGTATTGACGAGATCTTTCGAAAGATACCCATCTTGAAACTTTGCCCCCCCGGGTGGGAAATTCCCCCCCCGGTGGGGGGGGAACTGATGCCCCCACATGCACAAAAATTTTTTCCTAGTTAACTACTACTATTATCAACCAGATCTTTCGAAAGATACCCAATGTGAAAATTTACCCCCCCTGGGGGCGTATTTGCCCCCTAGGGGGGGGAAGCGATGCCCCCCCATGCAGAAAATTTTTTTCCTAGTTACATACTACTATTATCAATAATTCATATTAATTTTACAATCACAAGTTTAAAACAACTCTAATTATGCACATTTATACGAATTTTTCTCCTATGCTGCCATGTTAAAAATTTAGATAAAATGCTATCACAGCGCCACCTGTTGAGCTATTGATCCCCAAACATAATCAGCACCAGTTTATGTCGGGGACCAACTAAATACCAAGTTTGGTTAAATTTCGTTAAAAAAAAAAAAAAAAAAAAAAATTGCGATATTTTGAGGGGAACCGATGCCCCCCCATGCACAAAATTTTTTTCCTAGCTAACCACTACTATTATCAATAATTCATATTAATTTTACAATCACAAGTGTAAAATAACTCTCTTTATGCCCATTTATACGGTATTTTGTCCTATGCTGCCATGTTAAAAATTTGCATAAAATGCGATCACAACGCCACCTATTGTGCGATTGATCCCAAAATCTAATCAGCACCAGTTTATGTCAGGGTGCAACTAAATACCAAGTTTGGTTAAATTTCATTCATTGGTTCGTGAGATACAGCGTCCACAAAAAAATGATACAGACAGACAGACAGACATTTTCTAAAAACTATTGATTCGTGTTCTCCACATCCCAAAACATGTAAATCCATCAAAAAGTGGACTTCGAAAATTTTCGCGAATCCAATACTTTCTCTATATTACATATAGAAGAAAGTAAAAACGAGCGAAATTCAGCTCAAAACTGAAAAAGTTTTAATTAAACTCATGAACGCGATCCTGCGTAACACTGATTTAAAACAACGGAACCTCTAAATGATAGAATTTGTTTTCTATTAATAAGTTCTCATGCCCATAAACAAACGTATTGAAAATTTGAGAATAAAAAGCCATGCAAAAACAGTGGGTACACTATTCAGAAGTGTTTGCTAAATAAATTTTTTCCACAATTAAATTAATAAGTTATAATTAAGAATTATAAGTTAATAAGTTTAATTAAGCGTAAAATTAAAAATAATTTTCATGGTAATTGGTAATTTTAGAAAAAAAAAAAGGGAAATTACCTATGAAAGTGTTCACAGAGGATAAGATCTATTAAAAAAAAAAAAAAAAAAAGTACGTAAAAATGAACTTTTAATTATGCTTCGCTCGTTTTTAAAAATGAACTTGAACTGAACGCGTTCATTTCTTTCAGACATGAGTTTGAGCGCGAACTAACTCGTTTTTTACACGATGAACTTGAGTTTGAACTAGTTCGTTTTTTTGTGAACTTGCACAACACTGGGTAAGACCAATCTTTATTCAAACGCCTTTTTCGCGAAGTTTACGTACAATTATGCCTCTAAAGCGACAAGCAATTGGCCGATCTACACCTCAAGCACGGAAGAAAAGAGCATTACGAGCCTCAGAATTAGACGAGCAACGAGCATTAAGGCTGGAAAATCTTAGAGTGCAT